>CM053401.1:150528985-150571137 GCA_028644305.1 Xerus rutilus | reverse complement strand
TTAATATGAAGAATGTAATCTGCTTATAATTTTGTGCAAAGTTAGAAAAATTATGATTGTAACAATTTTTTTCTATTTGCCTCAACAAATGTTTTCAGTGAATAGTGTGTACAGCTTCTGATAATTTGTTTTTTTCTGTTATGTTTGCCAACATGTATTAAAATGCAACTTATGGGAAAAAAAATAAAATAATTTAAAATAAAAAAAAAAAAAAAAAAAAGAAATGTAGTATAACTCCTCATTCTTTGGTTGTACATGACGTAGAATTATACGGGTTGTGCAATCATATATGTGCGTGGAGTAATAATGTCTGATTCATTATATCGTTCCTACCTCCGTGCCCCCCTCCCCTCCCTTCACTCCCTCTGTCTAATCCAGAGTATCTCCAGTCTCCCCCACCCTTTATTGTGAATTACCATCTGCATATTAGAGAAAACATTTGGCCTTTGGTTCTTTGGGTAGATCTCATTCTTAAAGTCCTTCCATCTTATGTCTGTGTTTGTGTAGAACTTTAGAAATTGAGCATCCTTGAATAATGTTTTCCAAAAACAAAACTTCTCTTTATTGTGAACAATATCATTACTGATGTTTTACAAGGAAGATTGGTTTATTCTCCAATGTTTTTTCCCTCTTTTACTGAAGATATTTTTTAAAAGCCTGTCATTGCTCATTGGGTCACTTGAGATATTACCTGTCATTCTGAGAACGGTGGGCTATAGTGTATCAGTCTGACCTCTTGAGGGCTGGTTATTGTAGTAGTTAAGGTTAGTCACATGGATGCTCCATGCCTATGTGAATGATCTTCAATAAAATCTCTGGACACCAGGGCTTGAGTGAACCTCTCTGACTGGCAATATATGATGTGTTGCTACATATCATTGCTGGGAGAGCAAATTGCTGTTCACGTGAATCCACTGGAAGAAGACCACTGCTTGTGCCTGATTTTTCCCCAACTCTGCCCTATGTGTGTTTTTCCTCTATTGATTTTTTAAGAATTATTTTTTTGTTCTAATTAGTTATGACACATCATACATAAATGAAGTATAATTCTCATTCTTCTGGTTGTACATGAGGTAGAATCACACAGGTCATATGATCATATATGCACATAGGCTAATAATGTCATTCTATTATCCTTCCTATTTCCATACCCCTTTCCCTCCCTTCACTCCCCTCTGTGTAATCCAAAGTACCTCTGTTCTTCCCTAGCCACTCCCCTTATTTTGAATTAGCATTGGCATATCAGAGAAAATACTTGGCCTTTGTTTTTATTTTGTGGGGGGAAGGATTGGCTTATTTTGCTTAGCATGATGTTCTCTATTTCCATCCATTCACCAGCAAATGCCAGCATTTCATTCTTCTTTAAGGCTAAGTAATATTCCATTATATATATATATATATATATATATATATATATATATATATATATATATGCCACATTTTCTTTATCCATTCATCTGTTGAAGGGTGCCTAGATTGGTTTCATAGTTTAGGTATTGTGAGTTGAGCTGCTGTAAACATTAATGTGGCTGCCTCACTGTAGTATGCTGATTTTAAGTCCTTTGAGTATAAACTAAGGAGTGAGATAGCTGAGTCAAATGGTGGTTCCATTCCAAGTTTTCTGAAGAATCTCCATACCGGTTTCCATAATTGTTGCACCAATTTGCAGTCCCACCAGCAGTGTATGAGTGTATACCTTTTCACCCACATTCTCCCAATATTTATTGTTGCTTGTATTCTTGGTAATTGCCATTATTACTGGAGTGAGATGAAATTTTAGAGTAGTTTTGATTTGTATTTCTCTAATTGCTAGGAATGTTGAATGTTTTTTCATATATTTTTTGACCATTTGTATTTTTCCTTCTGTGAAGTATCTGTTCATGTTTTTAGCCCATTTATTGATTGGGTTGTGTTTTGGTGTTGAGATTTTTGAGTTCTTTATATATCCTGGACGTTAATGCTGTAACTGAGGTGAATGTGTAAAGATTTTCTCCCATTCTGTAGGCTCTCTCTTCATGTTATTGTTTACTTTGCTGAGAAGCAGCTTTTTAGTTTGAATCCATCCCACTTATTGATTCTTGATTTTACTTCTTGTGCTTTAGGAGTTCCTAAAACAACATGGTGAAGATTTGGGCCTACTTTTTCTTCTATTAGGTGCAGGGTCTCTAGTCTAGTGCCTAAGTCTTTGATCTACTTACAGTTGATTTTTGTGCATGGTGAGAGATAGGGGTTTAGTTTCATTTTGCTGCATATGGATTTCCAGTTTTCCCAGCACCATTTGTTAAAGAGGCTATCTTTTCTCCAATGAATGTTTTTGGTGCTTTTGTCTAGTATGAGATAACTGTACGTGGGTTTGTCTCTGTGTCTTCCTCTGTTGATTTTAGTATGAATTATTTCACCAGAATAAACCATAACATGAGAACAAAGCCTTTTTTGAGTTCTGCGAATTCTTCTAGTAAATTGACAGACTTGAGAGTGGTCTTGGGGATGCACATGAACCCCATCTGGGTTCCCTGTCCATTATCTATCAATGTTTTGGGTAAAGGAAGGGGAACAAAGACACTAGAATATGGGATGGGATTCAACCCTAAAATCTGTGATATGTTTATTATAAACCAATAACTATTTTTGGATTAGTTTTATGCATCTATTATCATATTTCATCCTTGTAATAAATTTTGTATCTTTTTTTTTTTTGTTACTGGGGATCAAACTCAGGGGCACTCGACCACTGAGCCACATCCCCAGCCCTATTTTGTGTTTTATGTAGAGACAGGGTCTCACTGAGTTGCTTAGCACCTCACCATTGCTGAGGCTGGCTTTGAACTCGTGATTCTCCTGTCTCAGCCTCCCTAAGTGCTGGGATTACAGGCTTAAGCCACCGAGCCATCGGCTAGATTTTGTATCTGTTTTACATAAGGAAATGGAGGTTCGTTGCTAGCGTTCAAGAAGTCAAATTGATACAGTATCAATGGCCTAAAGCTGTAAGCATAAAAAAAAGTATTCACTACAAATGCAACATTCCCACTGGGTTCTCTTCGATCTCAAACCTTGATTCCGGCATACCATGACAAAGATGTAGTCACATACGCAGAGCCATGCCACTGGTTGCAGAGGCTGTGGGTGCTTGACTACACTGGAGCTCTCTGTGAGGTTCCTGGGCATGGCTTCATCTTTGTGATTGACAGCTTTCTTTGATAGATTGGTCATGTTTATCTTGCACATGGAGATGTAAAGTTCCAAGGGTGGCTCTCAACTGATGAGGAGATACAGGGGCAAATCTGAGGCCTGTTCCACAGAGCCTTCCATGGGATCCCCAGTGGGACTGCCCTCACTAGTGTCCCACTCTGCAGTGTGCCCCTTACAGGCATTTTTCCTTACACATCTTACTTCCCATCCCTTCACTATCTGATCTGCCATCCTCTCACAAACTACTTGAACCCAAATCTTAAATTTAACATCTGTTTTTTGTTGGGAACTCCAACTTAGAATAGAGATAGGATCACATCTGAACGGCTATATGCAAAGCGAAACAATAACAAAGGATTTGAAGGACAGTGTCACTAAGTTACACCCTTTATTCTGCGTGCTTGAGTTTCATCTTCATAACATACATATGGTTCATTGACCCGTATTTGACTTAGGTTGAATCACTATATTCTATTCTAGTATGAAATATGTACTTGCTCCAAGTTGCTATACACAGTTCTATATTAGAATATGTTCTTTGTACTTTAGTTTACCTAGCAAATTCTTCTTGTTTTCCACCCTTAATACCATTAAAGTATGTGCCTAAATGAACTAGCCATTTGTAAGGCTGAAAGCCGATATTTACTTAATCAAAATTAGACTTCCTAATACCTGCTAAAGGGAAAACCCATTGAGGGAAGAAAAAACATAGAGGATAATGCTCATATTATTTTTCAGACAATAAACAACCTTGTGTAATCCTATTATTAACATTAGCATAGATTTCACAGCCCATCTGGCAAACAATAAAGGTTGTGACTCTGTGTATTTGAAATGCTATCTAGGGCATTGTAGTAAGGAAAATGGTACAAACTACAGCTGTGTCAGTGGGTCAAAAAGCGGTCACGGCACATTTCTCAGACACCACGGATTACCCAAATAGACTTTTATGGAGACAAGCTGTGTGTTAGGAAACATGTTTTTCAAAATTAAACAGGTCTGAAGGAACAGTGATGTGAGTAGCCAGGGGTAGAAGATGGGGGGAATATTACCTGGTTTTAATGATTCATGGTTACATTAAGCTGTGACAAAACTCCAGTGCCCTGTGGAAAGCAAATTGTTATAATAAAATCATCCTTTATGAGACAGAAAATACAGTATCTGCTTTCAGTTACAGAATTCTTTTCCTGAATTTTTAAAGAGTTCACTCTAATAAGTTTGCCTGAGAATTTCTAACCTGACAGAATGGCAACTTTTCCCCAATAACTCATATTTAGTAATAATAACTTATTTTATCAGTAAACCTAAGAATTCCATAGAAATATTTTAAATAATATGAGGTATCAGGGATCTGTTAAGCTGAGGTCCATGTACACATTTCATACTTCTGCAATATAGACTGGCCTGATTCTTTGATTTATTGCCTGTCTGTCTGCATATTTCTTTCTGAATGAACTATGAAATTTAAGTGAGGATTGAATATAAAATAAGATGTCATATCTCTCAGGAATATATGTGTTATATGATATATTCTGGCTTTGAGTTCTATCTCAACTAAACCTGGAAAGTAGATACCACCTCTACATTAAATGTTATTTTATTAGAGTTAGCATTCATCAGAATGTCTGTAATCATTGTTCTAGGTATTGTGTACTGTTAAAAGTAAAATTTATGAGCATGCTGACATTATCAGTTCATCACTCACAGCTTTATGAAGATAAAGGATGTGTCATTGTCATGCTGAGCTATTTTTAATTATTTCATAACTGCATTTTATTTACCTTGTACTCACGTTTGAAGACAATCCTAATGGTCACATTCCTTCCTCTGACAATAATGATGAAATCTGCCTATTTGGAAGGAAATTTGAAAGTCTTTACCCAGTATGACTGTATTATTATGTTCATTGTACACCAACAGTCAATGCAAAATTGAGTGTGGAATTGGTAACTGGTCAAATCCCTGAGCTCCACCTTTCTCTGGAAGTATCACAGACCCAATGCGTATCTTTAAGTGAACATGCATTTTCAGTAGAATCAAAAAATAACTTCTACTTCTTGCCAAAATGTCAGAGTATGATACCCTCTTTCTCCATGCCAATCCCTTAATACCATCTCATTCCAGAAAACTTGGGGTAATAACGCATAAACCATTGTCCTGATAGAAGAAAGTTCTGCCATACCTTACAAATACACACATACCTGGCTAAACCCAATGCTAACAAGAGGAATTTGTAGGGTATCCGAGAAGGCAAGGTCTTCTTAACACACTGTAGATAACATCACTCTCTTTATTGCAAAATTTGAACAACTGTAAATGGGAAATAGAATTGTTTATAGCTTTAAAGTTCTAATGCAAGGACTTGACCAGTCCATGGCAAAGCTATATGAAATACACAGACGGAAAAAGTAAATAAAGTAAAATCCAAGTAAGTAAAATCCAAGTAAACACCCGAAGAGAAATTCTGTATTGCATCAGATGAAATATTGCTTTGTTATCTCCTCTGGAGAAAAGATTTTTGTTAGTTTCTTAGTAATGAAGACAGTTCTGTGACGAGAAGTTTTAATTCAATAGAATGTCTAAGGTTCTAATTAGCAAATAGAAGATGCTTTGCCTTGGAAATTAACCGACCTCCGCCATACCCAAGGTGGGGGCATCTGATAGCCAGTGACTGACTGACACTTGGATAAGTGTAGCCAGTCCCAAGGTCGGATCCACTCTGGTGCTGTTCACACTCTGAGCCCCCACGGGATCAGGCTGAGGCTAAATTGTAGCACAACTCCTCCTCTTTACTCTTCTTGCTCCCCTTATCACCCTCCTTTTGAAATCAACCACTACCACCCCCACCAGCAATAAGGCATATGCAGTTGAATCCCTGTTTAGGTTCTGTTTTCAGGGAGCTAGGACCACAAGCCACCTTAGCTTCTAAAATTGTGGGACTATGTAATCTTGTATTCCCTTCTACCTGCAGTTCATTATTCAGAGGTGAGTCAAACCTTAAGACAAAATTGTCATAATTATAAATTTTATTAGAAAATCAAATTTCAGGGTTTATTCCCCATCAGTGAATGTTTCCTTCAATTTCCCAAATCCTACACACTTCAGGACCTTACACTAAGTATTGAGTCTAGATAATGAACAGGACATACACTGTAATGCTTTTTTGTGATCCTCCACTGTGGGAGGTTTTGGAGGGCTCTATATACACTAACCAGGAAAATGGACACACATCCTTTCCTTTTCCCAGAAGAGAAGCCTCACTGAACCCAAAACACAAATGAACCATGATAGCCCATCCTGTAAGGTGTTGCCATTATGGTTTGGATCTTAAATGTGCTCCAAAGATTCATATGCTAAAGGCTTGGGGACCAACATATTGGGAGGTAGTGGAACCTGTGGAAAGAACTTGGGTCATTGGGAGCATGCCCTTGAAGGGGATGTTTGAATCCAGTCTTTTCTTCTTTCTGTTTCTCAGCCACCATGAGGTAAGCAGTTTTACTCTGCTACGTGCCTCTTGTGGTGATACGCCACCTTGCCAAGCCCCCAAATACAAGAGCCAACCAACCATGGACCTCTGAAACTGTGAACCCAAATAAACTCTTTCCACTTTTAAGTTGATTTTCTCAAGTATTTAGTCCCAGCAACAGAAAGTTGACCAACACAGTTGCACTAGATGAACTGAGGATAGAATAAATATGAACTGATGCAGTGCCATGTGCTGGGACATAGTAAAGCATTCATAAATGTTTGTTCTTGTTCCCCTTTCATTATGAAATAGTCCCACTAAAATTTTGTTGTCTCTTTGTATCCTCAGATGAGATAGGAAGGGACAGCCCTTCTTTTGGAAGTAAGATTTAAAATATCAGTGTCAGCTTCAGATCATAACTATAAAAGGAATAATTTGGAATGCCATTGATTTGACTTGAATGTCCCTCAGATTTGTTACAGGAGTGCCCAGGATGCAGTCAATGAGGGAACTACCACTTGTTTTTTATAATGTTCATACTTGGCTTATGACAGGCAGAACATTTTAGGTTCTGCAAAGAATTAAGCTCTCATTAATATATTTAACAAGAACCAGACATGACATCACTGGTGTGTTCCCATTATTTCTTCTGGATATCATCTATATGGAAGTGTTTCTTGAGGTAAAGTATTTAAAAGTGCATTTTAGAACTTTCCTGATGGTAAAGAATAATGAGTCTTTTGCCTTTCTTGGGGACAATATTCTCATAATTTTCTAGATTAATGGGACAGATGCTCAGCTTCTCTTACAGACTTTCAGATGTGCACCTAATCTCTCTATTAGCAGGTAAGTGGATTTCTCTCTCCTAATTAAATTATACTAATTTTTACCTTTCTTTGCCTAAGATGTTTCTTCTACTTGAAATAACTTACTTCTCCATTTTGCAAATTCACATAATTTTCTGTCTTTGAAGCTGTTTTCACTATGAAAACTTTCAAAAAACTCTAAGTTACAATTACCTGATTATTTTCTGACTACTTAAAGTGTGTTTTGTTTATACAGTTTGTTCCTGGATTATGTTCAAATTATCACTTAATTTCTGTCTTTCACGAGTTGACAAGTTTGTCAGTCATACCCTTTCTCTGACAGAGTACTGCATGAAGACACACATCATGACTCACCTATCCTAGAGTAGCCCTCACTGTGCCTAACACACAGCTGAGCATACAGTAGGTCCTCAGGATATGTTTGAATGTGTGAATGTATGCACATCTCATAGTCCATGGCACCATCATTACTGGGTCTCTGAGATGAAAGAGGGTCAGGAATGTCATGCTTCTTCATCTCACTTCCTTGACCCAGTGTGACCCAAGGGTGTTGTACAATCAAGTGCAGAAAGGAATTCACTCCCTTGCCCCCCTCTCCCAACACGTACTGCCCAGAGACAGCTTTAGACATCATTGGCAAGAGACTGTCTATAAGCAGGTCAGAGGAAAGTGTCATGACTGACGTAGGAAAGGTCTGTGGAATCTACCCCTCAATAAGGAGCAAGACCCCATTAAGTGCCAATCAAAGCACTGATAATATAGCAGTATGAAAAAATACACACACACACACAAAGCTGTGTATTGTGACATATTAAATGTTACACATTAATTGCATATGTTACATACTAAATGTTTCTTCTGTGGTTATTTCCTAAAGAAGCAACTATAAAGTAAATACATTATGAACTGTCCTAATACTAAGGTGATAAAATATATTTTTATGTCACTGTAGACTTTTGATAGATATCTGAGTTTTACAGAATAAAATAACTACAAAATTTCTTCCAATTTCACCTGTCATTGGTTTATTATCTTTCTCTAGCTGTACCAAAATTTGGAAAACGATAGAGAACATACAGAACAAGATATCCTTTGCTACCAATTGTATAAATGTCAGCCCTGTGATAGAGGGAGGAAACCTCCAAGTCTGTCCTACCTTATGAGACTTTTGAGTTATGTAGCGAAGCATCTTTGACAATCCCAAGCTCAACCTTAACAGGAGGATTGAAGAAAGCAGCCTATCAACCTTAAAACTTATTATCACTGATTTTTTACACAACATATAAAATACAGGTGTTATAAATAGCAACTTTCAAAAGCATTTGTTTTTAGGTTTTTTTTAAACAAGAGAATATAAGGGGCATTTCTCATGAGCAATCAATGATATTAGAGGAGAATATGGTAATATACTCAAAGTGCTAGAGAAAATGAACTGTTAACCTTGGATTTTATTTGGACTGCCATTCTCACTAAAGTGAAGGTGAAACAAAGACTAACATTCATCAAGTCCACCACCCTTGCTGAACACACTGAAAGGATGCATAAAGAAGACTGAAGGGATGGTAAGAAAGAAAATATTCCATAGGCATTTAGTAAGATGCAAAATATAAACACAGGAATTGGTGAAATATTTTAGTAAATTCATTGAAATTAATAATATTAATGATAATATTAATAATATTTAATTTGTGCTTAAAACCAAGGGAAATAAAATATTATACAAGACATATATGGGAAACAAGAGACAAGTATTAGAAGTTACATGAAAGTTGATTATTCTACAATACTTCATGGTCAGTATCAACAAGGATTATGACATCCATATATAAATGCATTTTTTATTTTATTAGAAGAAATACAGAGATATTGATTAACTGTAGAATTTGTTAAAAATATAAAATTAGCTGTATATATTAATGAACAGACTAGCTATATAATTGCAACTTCTCAAGTAGTTCAGGGGAAACCAAAGAATTTGTTAGCCTGAGGCATGAAAAGACTGGACAGAAAAATCTTAATAAGTGTAGCACAGTTGAAGATAGTTGAAATAAGTCCACATATATCAGTAAATGAAATAAATATAAGCTGATTTGGTTCACCTCTGAAAAGGCCCTAGATTTACAGACTGAATTTGTAGAAACCAAGCATCTTAGAAGAATCAATCAAAGCACAAAAAATAAGAAAATTTGGAAAAAGTAGACTCTAGATACTAACAAGATGGATATCAATACTAAATTATTAGCATTATTTCCTTTCTTCCTGACTTCACTTGTGCTGAATTCTCCATTCAATTGAACCTTCTTAAAATAATATCCCTCTGTTTGAGTTTTACATTTGATGTATAATATAGACACAAACACAAAGATGTATATTTTTTGTTTTGTTTTTCAGAATATTTTCACTAGAATATATTTCATGTCACCCCATTCTCCAAACCTTCCCATTTAAAGTAAGAGAGAAAAATCATCTTCAGCCTATCTATTCTCAATTCTGACTCATACAATTCATTTGTTTTTTGTTTTTTAACCATGGAAGAAAATGCAACGTTATAGAAAAAGTCAGTCAATTCCCGTGCAAATCCCTTCATTGATTTTCTAACACTTTTAAAATAATGACTTCCATTCTTATTGTAGTTTAATCTGGATCCTGTTTATCTAATGGGCTTCTTTGCATGTTGCTTTTCCACCTCACTTGCTAATCTCCAGCTGTGTGCATTGCCTTTCAGTGTTTTGGACACAGTACATGCTTTTCCACCAAGGCCTTTGCACACATTGTTTCATCTCCCCAGAATGCTCCACATTGCAGTTTACATGATTTAGCTGGTCTTTTTCTTTAGATTGTGACAGTTAAATTTTTTTGGCCAACTTGACTGAGCCATGGAGTGCCCAGATGTTTGGTTGAATGTTTTTGCTGGGCCTGTATTTCTGATGAGATTAACATTTGAGGCGGTGGAGTGAGCAAAGCAAATTGCCTTCCCCAATGTGGGTGAGCTTCATCCAAACCACTGAAAGCCTCAGTAGAACAAAATGGCTCAGGAAAGGAGACGTTTCTCCCACTGCTTGACTGTCTGAGCTGAGGCACTGGTTTTCTCCTGACTTCAGATGTGGATTGGAACATACGATTCACCTTCCTGAAACTCCAACTTGCCAGCTACAGATTTTGGGATTTCTCAGCCCCCTTGACCATGTGAGTCAATTCTTTGTAAAAACTTCTCTTTTCCTCCTCTCGCTCTTTCCAATAACCTATTCCCTCCCCACACCCCTGAGGACCCAGACTAATACAGAGCTCAATTTAAATGTCTCTTCTGTTGGAAAGTCTTCTATTTCTTGATATCTGTCTCAGCCACTTGTTTCCATCATAGTACATACAGACTGAAAATTGTTTCTTTTTTTTTTTTCATTTTGTTACTGGGGATTGAACCCAGGGGTGCTCTACCACTGAACTACATCCCCAGCTCTTTTTATTTTTCATTTTGACACAGGTCTTGCTAAGTTGCTGAGGTTGGCCTTGAACTTGCAATCTTCTTGCCTCAGCCTCCCCACTCACTGGGATTATGGGCATGTGCCACCACACCCAGCTTTTTTTCCTTATTTTTAATCTGCCTCACCAATTACAATATGCTACCTAAAAACAGAGACCAAGTCAGACTTACTCATTTTCTAAACTTTGCCCAAAGCCTGATGCAAAGTGAGCTGTCAATAAATACACAAGGAATAGTGATGGGATGAGTAAATGAATACTTGAGTGATTGGTTATTTTGTCTGGGTAATTATACTTTTTCTAGTGGACTGAAATATTGTCTCTATATTTCTGACTTCCAAACCATAATCTCTAGTTTTGAATTTTCATCACTGAAACTCAAGATTCATATTTTTCAAATCTTTTTGTCATGTGGACTTAAAATATCCAAAACTAAATTACTCTTTTTTTTTTTTTTTAGCATAGGAAATTGAACCCCAGTGCTTAACCACTGAGATATATCCCCAGCCCTTTCTTATTTTGAGACAAGGTCTCACTAAGTTTCTGAAACTGGCCTTGAATTTGCACTCCTCCTGCCTCAGCTTCCCAAGTGGCTAGGATTATGGGGTGTGCCCCACCTAAGCTCCTGGCTTAAGTGGCCAACCTATTTTTAGATAATGGCCCAAGCATTAACCAAGTCGCTCAGGCCCAAGACCTGAAAGTCATCACTCATTCATTCATTTGCACTTCGTTTGCTTATAAGACCAACTATTACATGGGTCATACCATGTGGAGCAGAGCAAATGTAATGATGAGCAAAACAGACACCATCCACGTCCTTGTGGGGTTCATCCTACAAACTGTTGTCTGCTGAGACTTGTCTGTTCATTCTACTTAAGAAAATCTCTCGATCTCTCTCTCTCTCTCTCATACACACACACACACCACACACACACACACACACACACACACACACGTGCATGCCTTGTCTAGATCAAGCCAATATTATCTTTTATCCAAACCTGTATAGCAGTTTCCTGATTATTTCCCTTGCTTCTGTACTCATGGCACCTCAATGCATTTGTCATGCCACTGGCTAAGTACTTTCCCTGAGACACAAATTGAGCCACGTGATGGTGCTTAAAAAGGTCTAGGTCTCCCCATCACTTACAAGATAAAGCTTAAACTCCTTATCCTGCCTTATGGTTCCGCTCCATCTGAGGATGCCCAGGTTCATGTATATAGCCCAGGCTTTGGATGTGTTATCCCCTCATCCTGGAGTCTCCTCTTTGTGCTTTACCATATCTGTCTGGAAATCCCTTCAATCCTTTTTTCTCACTGAGACTTTCTTCTTGGCTCTTTCAGGAAGAAGCAAGAGCTTTTGAAACCATATTCTTATATCTCACAGGAATCTGTTCCTTCAGGCTTCACTATTAATGTCAAATATGTTTACACGTCTGGATTCCTCACTTGACCACGGGCAGCTGGCAAGCATAGGACATGGCTTAGACAAGCTATCTGCACAGTCCCTGCAGCATGGAAGTGTTTTTACTAAATCTGTTTAGTAAATGACCCCTGAGGGAACAAATGACATAGTTTCAGTCATTTGCCTTAAGAGACACGGTAATCAGTGGCAAGTCTGATTCAAATTTCTAAGTTCCCATCTTAATGGTTTTCCACTAGATTGAAGCCCCATTGTCATTTATGCAATGATTTTTTTAATGGTCCAGAGGTGAAGAAAGAAATAGGGTATTTCCTGGGTTAGGAAGGTGGGCCTTCAATGTACTTATTCTCATCTTAGAAATTCTGATACGAGTTCCCTAAAAAAAGGTCACTGAATGTCATATATACTATATATAGTGAAGTATAAACTAGGCTTATAGGAGAAGAATGGGTTTGGGGTCAGGCAGATGTGGATTTGAATATTGATTCTTTCATTTTGTTTGCAAATGAGGAAAGAGGCTTTGTATCATTGAACTAATACATGCCTTGTGTCTTCATCTATACACATGACACCATGCTTGCAGAATTATAACAAGGATGATATCAAATGACTGACCCTTGGTGAAGGATTAGAATATTGCCTGGCACACACTAGATGTACTAACATTTAGTTTCTTTCTCCATATTCTTTCCCAGGCTTTGATCAGAAATCCCAATGCACCCAAATGGCTTCTCTATTTGGTGTGAGAACACTGTTGTGCTACTGATGAATTGTCTGCATTTCACACACACTTTAACAGCTCTGGGGTGTCTTCAAATTAGAGCTCCTTATCACTCATTAGCACCTGTGGCAGGAAAGCCGATAAGCGTCACCTCTTCTTGGGCCTCCTGTGCAACCAGGGAAACCTCCATTTTCTTTTATCATCTGGATTCTGACCTTACAGATTTCCCTCTAACCCGAGTGCTTAGTTTATCTCCTGTTAAAAGCAGTGGTTTTCCCTTACATGGAAACGGTCTTGCCTGGGAGTATGTACAGTGAAACTGAAACAGCCTTCGTGCTTCATCTCAGACACAAGGCAAAAGTCCCTTCACCCTTCCCTGCCACTATGGACAGATGGCGCTTTGATTACAGAGTAGCACATTGCAACTTGAGGCTGCTGTTGTACCAGACCTACTGTACAGGCTTACAAGTTGACAAAATGCCGTGAATGCCATTACGCAAAGTCAAACTCTGGTTTGTTTTACCTACTGTACATCACAGTGTGCTTTCTGATAGCTGAGTTTGTGTTGTTTTGACTAATTCCAGACAAATATGCGTAAAATATGTATTCAACGGATATTTCACTTAAAAAACAAAGAAAGGTTTGTGTCTTTAGATTGCCCCACAACTTGAGGGCTACTGAGAATTATAAATAAATTTGGCTTCACAGGCCTGCAGTCATAAATGACATTTTTCTAAAATGATGGAAGGGGGGAGATTTGAGTTCTACAAAAACCTTCCGTTTAATTTCCCTTCCTCCCAAATATGTCCAAAATGTAAAGAAAGATCCTTTAAAATGTAACTCTCTGTTGAAAAAGGGCTTTTGATTCTTGGTTATTAGGGAAAGACCTGTTTAACTATTTATACCATTGCTTTGTTTTCTTAAAATTGATGCAGAAAGAACATGGATCCAGCCCTTTTAAAATTCTATGTTTTATCACTCTCTGGCTGATGGGCACAATCCAGCATGAGGAAATTAGAAACAGCTGGGGTAGACACAATACCTTCTTTTGAAAAGATAGTTCAACTTTACTAGAGGAAAACAGAGATTGCACTAAATCGCATATCTCAAAATGTGGATTCTGGGTCAGCAAAATCAGCATCACCTGGGAACTTGTTCAAATGCAAATTCTTGGGCCTTACTTGACCTTACTGGATTAGGAATTGTGAGAGTACAGCTGTATACTTATGTTTTGACAGATCTCTTTGCACCCATCTCCCAAAATTCTGATGCACAAAAAGGGGCTAAAAATGCAAACTAGACAACAGGAAAAAGTTCCAGGAGGAAAGGAGCCTTGAAGGCTCAGACCAACAGCCAAGAGAGGAATGATTTGAGAGCATTTAGTGGCTCAAATGGGACAATGGAAAGGTACTGATCAGGTTGTCTAACATCTGGACTTCAACAAGTATCTGTTTCTGAATCTGAAATCAGTAAATGGATTAAAAATACCTTCTAAGGGCAGTGGAAAATACATACTGAATGAAACAAGCCAGAGATGGGAAAGACACTGGTCATGGCATGACAGAAACAGCAATACCACATGTATTTAGATATTTTTTTCTTTGAAGACTTAGTCTACATAGCTATCTTAGCATTAATAAATTGGGCATGAAATTAAATAAGTGCATAGAAGTCAGTTATGAACATGTATGAGCAGTACACATTTGTTTCCTTTGATAAAGGAACTTACAACACACCTTCTACTGAGAAAAACTAGAAAAGTGCATGAAATATAGAAATCATGTGCTTAAAGGCCTCATGAATCTGTCTAAGCAGTCAGATCTTGGAAAGAAGAAGAACTCACTAAGAGAAGCCTAACTTGCATCCAAGTCTCCCCTTAAGGTGAACATACTGTTTGACCAGCCAGTCCATATGTACCTCACCCAATGGGATTGCATATGTGAGTGCCCCAAAAGACATGCACAAGAAATTTCATGTTTATTATTTGACCTGAAAACTACCAAAACATCCATGAACAACAGAGTGGATGAATAAACTGAGGTATATTCACACATGAGACATCAAGAAAGAATTTATTATTGCTATATGCAGCAACATGGATGAATCTCACAAATAAAACATGATGTATCTATTTGCATAAAGTTTAACATCATGCAGAGATAATCTATGGTGTTAGTAGTCAAGATTCTCTCTCCTGGGCTGGAGTTGTGGTTCAGTGGAAGAGTGCTTACCTGGCATGTGTGAGGCATTGGGTTTCATTCTCAGCACCACATATAAATAAATAAATTAAATAAAGGTCCATCAACAATTAAAAACAATTTAAAAAATATGATTCTCTCTTCTAAAGTTAGACTTTCCCACTCATATTTTTAGTAGATCCTCTTTACAGAAACTCTCTTGGTCTATAGAATTAGCTCTTCTACTCTGGACCCCAGGCTACATGTGGAAATAAATAATTCTGAAGGAGTTTTCCCATAAAGGCAATAAGATATTTCAATGCATGGTTTTATACCAAATCTACAATGATCACCCCCAAAGAAAGAATCTACTCTGCTCTGAATTTTTCAGAACTTCTTTTCTTCTTGTGTGGCATCTTAACACAAACTAGAATGATGATGACTTACTATTAACTCCATTCAAGAATAAAAAGAATGACCTCATTCTACCTATTTATTAACCTACCTGGAACCCACAGCAATGCAACAAATCCCATTGCATCAACATCCACCTCTGATCACAGGATTTATCAGTGTGCCCCATGGGGAGCAAGACAATGGCCACTGGAGACTTTCCCACTTCCTCTCTCTAAGCATACTAATCTGGCACAGAAACATCCATGAAGATAGTCAACTGCAGCATAGCCAGGATAGCAAATATTTTGGTGGCCCAGCCTTGCAAGTTACTTCAAATGCATGTAGTCCCAGGCTGCATTTTCTGAGACTGAAGTATTCTGTGCTTCCCTCAAAGGCAGAAGGAGCTTTGCCTGTGCACAGCAGTGTGGGTTGCAATCCTCCAAGTTTACTTCCGAATATTACATTATTAAGACAGCTACTGAGCAAAAGGCTGCGGTTCCCAAAGCCACTTTGAATACATGAAATAGGAGGCAGAGATGAGGTCATCTCCCTAAGGGTCAGCCGCATCCCCAGATGTGCTCTTACCTCAGCCCTCACTTGAAGAGAGCCAGAGAATGTCTCATCATGGGGAAAGTGCGGGGACCCATGCCCACATGTCCACAGCAGACCCAGCACCTGGCCAGGCCTGGCAGCCAGGAAGGGCCCCACCCCTAGTTTTCTGCCAAACATTGTTCCTTGTACCCGCCCAGTGCCTGGGTTTTGTAGCCTCGGACACCTAACCACCTTTTCCAAAAGGACCTCACCCACTTTACCTCAGCTCCACCCCATCCCTCCTCTTGGCCGGACCTGTAATTATCCGACCTGAAAAGCAGCCTGAGATACCACACGGGGGCAGGGCAGCCCCCAGTAAGTGGCCAAGCACTAAGATTTTCTTTCTACAATATCCCTTCAATGTGGTCATCCTGTGTCAGCCTCTCGTTACCTCCTATCAGGTAGCTGCACCAGTCAGGCCTGCTCCCCACGTTTAGGGGTCCAGAATAAGAAGACAGTCCCTTATCTCATGGTCTGTCCTTCTCTTCCTGGTTTTGTTCACATGGGAAGGCCCGCCCATATACATAACACCCCACCCCACTCTTTCACCCCAGCTCCCAAGCAGCAGCCACCTGCCACCCCTTGGGCCTGGATATGTGCACAAGCACACCAGTCATCCCTTGGGGGGACACAGCTGGGAAAGAGACTCCCACAGCTCCTGAGACCAGGCTTGGAACCACTGGGGCAAGGAATTCTGAGGTCCCAGATGTTCAAGCTGTGGGCTAGATGAAGGCATGTGGGTCTTAAGCCAATAGGTGCTGAAGATTCTTTGCCAGAGAGAAGCCAGAGTTGAGCACTCCAAAGGGGACCCAGAGTAGAGGCACCCATTACCTGCTCTAGGGGTTTGCTACCATCTAGCTCCAACTGACTGCAAGGTTACCTCCTGGCTTCTAATGTGTTTCTTCTTCCCGCTGAAAATATATATGTTGGATAAAATAAAATTTTATCACACAGTAAGGTGACTACAGTTAACAATACTTTAAAATTGTATAGTTCAAAATGCAGAGATTTGGAATTTTCCCAGTACAAAGAAATGATAAACATTGAAGTGAGAGATAGGCTAATCCTCTGATTGTTACATATGTCAAAATATATGCTTCACTCCATGAATGTGTACAATTCTTAAGCGTCAATTTAGAAAAATTAAACAGACAAAGATGTTGAGGGCTCCCATTATCCTCTTAAATAAATGCAGCTTCTCTGCTGGGGGAAGAACTTTCCAGACAGAGGGAACAGTTAGTGAGAAGGCCCCATGGTGGATGTTTATCTGATTGGAAATCTAGGAGCTTGGTGGTAAATGTTCCTAGAACTAAGTAAGCAATAGGAAAAGGATAGGGGACATGATAATGGTACAAAGATCACATGAGTTAAGACATCCTACATTTAAGAAACTTTACTCTCTGATGAGTGAAATGGGGGAGAGAGTTTTGGAAAGTCTGGAGCCCAGAAGTTGTAACATGATGACTGTGTCTGCTTTACTGAGAATAGCCAACATTAGAAGCAGGAGGACTAGGCAAGGGACCTTGTCATGGTCCAGGCGGGAGATGGCGGTGGCACAGGCCAGTGCAGTTCTAATGTGGGAAGGGAAGAAAGGATCTGAATCTGTGTATATATTGAACATAAGTTTTCAATGGAATTTTCTGATTTTCTTCATTTGGTGAACTCTACTCTGGGCTTAGTCTGAGTCACTATTACTGATCAAAGAACACTGGAAACAGTTTCTTTCAGTGAAGGTCACTGGTTGGAGATTAGTGTGAGACCCATTTCTTCATCCCTCGCTTCCTCTCCAGTCCTTGCCCTTCACCTCTCATGCCTCATGCTTCCTATTTGCCCAGTTTCTCTCCATTCATCTCATCCATAAATGACTTTGGTGCTGGATTCCACCTTCTCCTTTAGCCACTCTCCATAGCTCTGAAACAAATTGGAACGTGAGGGATCACATATATTCCTAGATAGATAAATGAACTCCCAAGTATCCAAAAACAGACCCGGTGATCTCTATGTTTGGTTATGTGTTTGCTTGGATGGGACTGTCATGTAAAACAGTGCATCTGGAATTGAACACAAGGTCTACTATCGGTGCTATTACTCAGTAGCTCCGTAACAGCAAGCAAATTTCTCCAATCTCTTTGACTTCTACTTTCTCTCTTGAAAAAAGAAGTGATGGTAGAGTGTCCTCTGAGGACCATGTAAGTTTGTGTCACATTTTCTGCTTTTCAACCGTGGAACCTGAGCCTTTTTTCCCTCTCTTCTCTTCAGTGTTTTCTCTTGGCATCTCAGCTCTTCCAAATTTCTTTCTCACTTGCCACTTTTCCACGATGTGCCTTTTTCTTCCAGTAGATGGCAGTATTCAGTCTTGTTTCCCACTGGTACTTATCCCTGTTGGAGGGCCTGGGCCAGTTGGCCTTTTGTTTTTTTTTTTGTAAAGCTGTGTTCTCTTTTGCATTACAGGTGATCATGGAAGAGGAAATGAGGGAAGAACTGATGAACAATGAGAAGCCTCTTATGAAACAGTTGGCAATGTCAAGTGTGTTCACCTTGTTTCTCAAGCAGTTTTTTAAAATTTTATTTAACTTTTGGGTTAGCTGTAAAATCAATAGCTTTCCTCCCCCATTTAAAGAGTTATCCCAACTCTCCTGATCTTTAGACCCTATGAAGTAGTTAATACAGGTCTCTTTTACTGTCCATCTCAAGCCAAGAAATTGTAACTGGATGACGCCGGCTGCTGTTGTTAAGGGTTAAGTTCAGAAGCTGAATCAGAAGGGCCGGTTAGGAGGCTGTTGCAGTGGTCCTCTTGAGAGACGGGGGACTCGCTTGGTGGCTGCAGGCGGATAGCAGCAGAGGTGGACAGTGGTAGAATGACCTCTGGAGAACCGGAATCCCCTCTAGTGTTGTTGCTCACTGACATCAGGCAAGACTCGCTTTCTCTGGGCCGCTGAAGTCACTCCCTGCTCTAGGATTCTATGGAATCATGAAAGTAAATTGATCTACATGTAGCTTTCAACCCCTTGGCAAGGGATGTACTATGGATTAGTAGCGATATGAGAACTAGAAGCCAGATCCTCAGTGGGTGCTTGACGTAACAACTGACTGAGGATGGTGTGAAAACATGTCTATTTTGGTAGTGCAATTGCTTCACTTTTCAAAAGAAATTTTATCTGGGAAAACCAGTAGGTGTAACAAATCAAAGCAAGCAGCTCTGGTAGAAAGAGAAGGTCCTGGAACCTCTGGGCCCCCACTTCCCATAGACTGTAAGTGAAAGAATAAAAATTGCCAAAATAAGCCAGGAGCGGTGGCATGATCCCAGCAACTGGGAAGGCCAAGTCAGGAGGGTTGAAAGTTCGAGGTCAGCCTCGGCAACTTAGCAAGACCCTATCTCAAAATAAAACAATAAAGAAGGTTGGGATGTAACTCAGTAGTTCAGTAGTAGAGTGTCTCTAGGGCTATGCTCTGTCCTATGTTAATCAAGGGATCCTAGGATCCCGGACACCAGTTTTTCTATAACTGTGTTGGGAAGATTTTGCAGGGAGGAGAATACAATGACGGTTTGGAAGAATTTTTCTGGGGTATCAGAAGTTGTCTGGGTGTGGGTTATATTGGGGTGAATGGTGTCACATTCCTATATAAAATCTTTTATGGTTCTTAATATAGAATCAAGTTCTGATTTGTTAGCATAGATAAATAAGTTTTATAAGCTAACCTGTGTTGATCTTGAGAGCATATTGACCTTCTGGGATGTCCTTGAAGATGCCCCTTGAGACTCTCACATGTTCTGGGAAACAGTGCTCCAAAATCTGACTTACTACCCCAGCAAATAGTCATAGCAGTTCCCAGTCCTGCTATAGTCTATATCACAGTGTTTGTTTCTCCACCAGCTTTGTCCCCTGTTTGTCACTTGCTTGAGAACAGTGACCATATATTATTCTAGCTGAACATAAGCCAAAGAAGGGCTTGCTCTGGGGTATCAATGAATGGCTGGAGATATTTGGGGGTTCATTTACACTGTTATAAGGTGAAAGAATGCCCAAAACAAGAAGTTAAGGGATAACTTAGAGATTTATTACAGAGGATTTAGTCAAATTTAGTTTGTAGCCTCTTAAAGAAATACAAACAGCCATTGTCACATAAAAACTTTTTGGTTAACATCAGACTGCATATACCTGCATATACAGTCATGGTCATATAACATTATAGTGGGACTGCAAAATTTTATTGCCTAATGCTTTCACTGTATCTTTTTTCCTAGATATGTTTAGATAAGCAAATATTTATCATGCTGTTCCAGTTGCCTACAGTATTCAGTATAGTAACATGCTGTCCAGGTTTGTAGCTTAGGTGTGTAGTGGGCTACACCATCCAGGTTTGTGTACACAGTCTGTGATGTTCCAACAGCAACAGAATCACCCAACAATGCATTTTTCAGAAAGTCTCCATCATTAAGCAAAGTGTGGTTCTGTATGTATGTGTTTCACCAAAATGTCGAGTGCTGGTCTGTTTAGTAATAAAGAGACTACGTGATTTATTAATTATTGCCTGTAAGTGACCTTGGCAGAGCTGCTTTACAATTCAGCAGGAAAATCAAAGTTCAGTATAATAAAGAAAATTGGAACCCAGGAATTCAGAATATACAAAAATTCAATAAATACTGGTTGATGCTACCATCCTTTTTGGGGAAAAAAATTAAACCAGAAATAACTGTCAAAACAGAATTGGAACAGAAATTCTGACCTATTTAAAAAAAAACAAACTAGCCGGGCGCAGTGGCGCAAGCCTGTAATCCCAGCACTTAGGGAGGCTGAGACAGGAGAATCGCGAGTTCAAAGCCAGCCTAAGCAACGGCAAGGCGCTAAGCAACTCAGTGAGACCCTGTTTCTACATAAAACACAAAATAGGGCTGGGGATGTGGCTCAGTGGTCGAGTGCCCCTGAGTTCAATCCCCAGTACCAAAAAACAAACAAACAAACAAACAAACAACAACAAACAAACAAATAAAAAACAAACTACTTTATTGTACACTAACAATATCAGTTTGCATGCAAAAGATAATAAATGAGCTATGTATCTATATACATCTGTTAGTACTCATGTGTCTTTTTAAAGGAATGCAGTATTGTATATTAGAACTTTTCATTATTTCTCTGATTGCTGTAAATGAATTTGTACAGTTAGTGATCAAGGATGATATAAAGGAAATGATTTATTGGCTAATGCTAACCAAGTATTAGAGAACACAACAAATACTGTATTTTATATTCTTTAGAGATTTTTTCATTTAGAGTTTTAAAGCTTCAAAATATTCCCTGCATTTTAAAAATATATCAATTTAATCCTCAGTAGCATTTCTATAGATAAGCAACTTATAAAGTTTTCTACATGTCTTAAAATTTGATGCTATTTTGTGATGGAGAGGAAGAGCAGTGTGGGTTTCAAGCACAGCTTCTAGAACTTGACTGGATTCAAATTCTGGCTCTGCTCCTTAGAAGCTGCGTTGAGTCAGTGCAAGTCACTTTCCCATTCTGTTCCTCATTTTCCTCATCTGTAAAATGGCAGAAATGAATGTACTAATCTCCCAGGGCTGTTGTGAGCATTAAATTGGATGTATAAAGTTCTTTTTTTTTTAAATATTTTTTTAGTTGTAGATGGACACAATATCTTTATTTATTTTTATGTGGTGCTGAGGATCGAACCCAGTGCCTCACGCTTGTGAGGCAAGCGCTCTACCACTGAGCCATGATCCCAGCCTCTGGATGTATAAAGTTCTTAGCTAGAAAAGGTGAGGAAACAGATTCTCTCCTAGAGCCCGGGAAAGGGACCAATCCTGCCAATTCACTGCCTTTAACCCAGTGAAACTGATTGGAGATTCTGTTCCATAGGACCATAATAAATGTGTGTTGTTATAAGTCATTATGTTTGTGGTAATATGTTACTGCAACCATGGGAATCTGGTACAAATTTTGGTAACAGATCTCAATATTACATGAAAATCAATGGAAAAATCAGCCTTTATTTGCATAAATCTAATTTGAATTAAGTTTTTAATTAATCTCATTAGTTTCTAGCAAATAGAAACTTTGTAAAAACTTCAGTAATGTGTATTTTATGTTTTTTTAAAATTTTTTTTATTTATAGATGGACACATCTTTATTTTATTTTTATGTGGTGCTGAGGATCGAACCCAGTGCCTCGCGCATGCAAGACAACCGCTCTACCACTGAGCTACAATCCCAAACCTGTATTTTATGTTTTTTATTAGTGTGATGTAATTATACATAATAGAGGGGTTCATTTTGACATATTCATAGATGCATATAACATCATTTGCTCCATTTCAATCCCTAGTACTTCCCCTTTCCCTGCCCTCCCCCCTCTCCTCGATCTCCTTCCTCTACTCTACTGATTTTCTCTCCATTTATTTATTATTTTTAATTGGTGCATTACAGTTAAATGTAAAAGTGGAAATCATTGGGATATATACATCCATGTACATAGCAGAATTTGGTCAATTTCATTAGTTTTTCCACTTTTCCATCTTTCTCTCTCCATTCTCCCACTCCTTCCTCTACTATTTTCCACGAGATATCCTTTAAAAAATTCCTTATTTCTCTCTATCTTCTGCATTTGGGAGAAAATATTTTATGCCCTTGACTTCCTGAAACTGGATTATTTTGCTTAGTCTGATGTTCTCTGGTTCCATCCATTTACCAGAAAATGACATAATTTCATTCTTCTTTATGGCTAAGTAAAACTCCATTGTCTGTGTGTGTGTGTGTGTGTGTGTGTGTGTGTGTGTGTGTAGTATATATATCAATGTTTTAATTCATTAATCTGTTGATGGATCCCTACACTGACCCCATAACTTGCCTATTGTGAATTGTGTTGCTTTTTTAAACATGGGCATGCATGTCTCACTGTGGTATGCTGATTCTAGTTGTTTTGTACAAACACCAAGGAGTGGGATAACTGGGTCATATGGTGGGTGCATAATATAAATGGCCAACAAATACACGAAAAAAAATGTTTAACATCCTTAGCAATAAGGGAAATGCAAATCAAAACTACATTGAGATTTCTTCTCACTACAGTTAGAATGGCAATCATCAAGAATACAGATAATAATTGTTGATGAGGATGTAGGGGAACAAGGTACACTCATACAGTATTAGTTGGACTGCAATCAGTTTGGGAAACAGTATAGAAATTCCTCAAAAGTAATGCATATTTTAAAATTGACTATAGTAAAGACACAGGTATAGGAATTCCATATGTTCTGATTACAATAGATAATTTCATAGGGAAGATGCATAAGTCTTCCTAGTTTAATTAAAAGTAAAGTTTTGGAATCTTATTATCTTCTTATGATTTGGTCTGATCCTTCTCAGGCTGAATGGCTCCTTACTTTTATGTTTATGTGAAGAGTACTTTCTGGTCACTTCCATTTTCCACTGAGTATTTTCTATCATCTTAGATAATGAAGCAGGAAAGAAGGGAGGGAGGAAGAGAGGGAAAAGAGAGGAAGATAAAAAGAAACAAAGAAAATCCTCTTTATATGTAGGAATAAACTTGACAGCCATCACCAACAATTTACAACTCTACCCCCAAATACATGCAGATTTATAATCTTCTTTCATTAAGTCTGTGGATGTTTAAATCACTACAAAGGGTATGAAACATTTTTAAAAATACTCCAATACCCTCAAAGTATATGCATAATACACATCCTCCAAGTATACACATGCCCATAACCAATGTTACCATTAAATAATTCTCATTTCAAAAGCTACCCCAGGGGGCATATGGAATTTATCACCCATCTCTCTTTAAGTAATTTCTGTTTTATATACTTTCTGTTATCTGTTCATAAACTTGGTTCCTGGATCATGGATCATGAACCAAGTTTATGTATAGGCCATGAATGAACTTTACATTCAGGCAGAACAGAACTTTAATTCAACAGAATTACAATTATACAGAATAACAACTCTGTGTAAAATAGAATTAACATTTTTATTTAAAATACATAAAAATAAACTATCTGGTCCCAAATACATTTAAAGTCCTAAAGATATATAAAGGCACCTCAAATTACCAGTGAGTAGTTTTCAGTAATGATTTCAATAATCGGCTCATTCACATTTTCTAATTATCACCTTTATTTTTCCTGTACAAAACTTGACTCAAGTTGACACCAACAGTATGATTGGTGCTAAACAAATCTGCTTGGGTTAGAGTCCTGGAGATCTTCCTCCAGTTCTCAAGCCCCATTCATTATCTTTCCAAAGTAATGCATTATTTACAATGATCAGCAAAAATATTATGCATAAATCAACACAGAAGTTAAAAGCATAAATTCAAATTCATATCTCGGCTATATGCAAGTTAACAACTCTTTTTTGGCCCAATTTTACCATTTGTAAAATTGAAGCAATGGCAGCTCCTGCTAAAGAATTAATAAAGATGAAAAGAACTCATGTCCCCATGATCGATTTTCGTCTCCATGAGTAAGAAAGTTAGTCAGTAGTGGCGATGACAATATGGAAGCTAGAATTTTTGGACAGTTTTGTAGTCCTTATAGCTAATTAAATGGGGAGAGATATTTCTATCTATAGATAAGATTTCCACATGGACATAGGTGCAAAATGGTGTAAAAATATTTCTTATGAAGCCACTGCAAGTTAGTAGTTGTATAGTGTCCATTCACAGGATGCAGGAGTGAAGGTTTCCATGGTAGCTAAAAGCACCCCACAGCAGAAAGGCTGACTGTGTTGTACCTAAGCTATTGGTAGGCTTAGGTCTCCAATCCACACCTGTAGGCGTGCTCATTTCTGAGTGTGCATTATGTTGAACGGATCTCCATTTCAGAAGCCCTCTTTCTTCCTTTGCTTGGCAAATTCCTTCCTATCCCTCATGAGTCTCCTTCCATCCCCAGCTCTGACTCTGAACCTCCCATTATTGCAGCACACGTGGATAGTCACTTTCTCTGAACTGCTGCCCAGTCTGGCATGAGATCAGATTCTGAATGTTGTAGATATGAACCTTTCATAGACGCACTGAGCTGGAAGGGGCACTAGAGAATGTCTAGTCCAACCCCCTAATTTTATAGATAAAGAAGCTGTACTGCAGAGAGTGTGGGCATCGTGCCAAAGATCACTCATAGGGAGTGGGATCCTGGCTTCTTGGTGCCTCCTCTTTAGCTCTTCTCACTTCGCAGCTCAGATATTATATTGTTGCCCGGATTTCATAGTTTTTATCAATGTCTTGTTGTAAAATCCCACTTCTAATATTTTGATCCTTTCCCTTTCATTGGAAAGTACAGTGAAAAATGCTGCTTCTTGATTATTGGCATAGAAAGGTGTTTGTCACATTCACCTTAACATGGGAGTTAAATAATTTCTGGTCTCCCTCAGTTTGTTGAAAGTAAGGGAGAAGGTAAAGAAAAGGCTGTCAAACTGTATTGTTTCCAAAATTGCAAATTCGTTAGTCTCCCTCCTCTTCACATAATTTATGAATGCCTGCCTACTTTTATAAGCTGCACGCCTTGCTAATAATGTATGCGTGAAGAATATGCCTATACCTATAATTTCCATACAATACCCATAAATGCATTTAGATTTCCATACAATATCCATAAATACACTTGACGCCTAGATTATTTTAAACATGTATATGCTCAGGTAAGGGAATGAGCTGATCTGATTAGCTTAAATCCTGAGCTCAGTGAGCATATGCATGTTTATAATAATCTAGACCTTAATCTCTACTGACATTGTAATAAAAACTAACCTAGACTCAAACAGTGATAATATCATAAAAGGCAAAAACAAAAGAAACAAAAATCATATCTCAGATTAAAAGAGTATAAAAGGAGATGACAATAAAATGCAATGACTATGGTTTGGGACTTGGAGCAGGAAAAAATGAAATATCTGTAAAAGACTATTTTTTGGAAAATTGGCAAAATTTGATTATGAAAATAATTCAGCATTAATACTAAACTTCTTAGTTTTATCAATTGCACTGTGGTTATATAAGGGAATAAGATGGTGTATTTTTCCTTAGGAGATTCATGATGAAGTATTTTAAGGTAAGGGGACATGATGTCTACAACCTACTTCCAAATAGTATAGTTTAGAAGAGAGGAAAAGAGAAAGAGAGGAGAGTATAGGAAAGAAATAGGAGAAAGAGAGGAAGTGGGGTGTAGGGGAGGAGAGAGATTTTAAATATAATACAACACAAGTAGGTTGGATAAAGAATTTTTTAAAAGTTAAAATTTCTACCAATACATATTTAGATCTATTGTACACTTCCAATAGTCCCAATATGGTTTCCGGCATTTTTCCAAGGGACTAGCCCCATCATTCCTATCCAACAAAAAAAGGAAGGCATTTTGTTCCAATATTCCATAAACCCTCCCCTTTCCAAAAAATGTCTTGTGCTTCATGCTGATTGGCTTGGCCTTGTTACAGGGCTAAATCTGAACCAACTACTGTACACTGTGTCCAGGAAAGGAAATGGACAGATCTGATTAGCTTGAATCCTGAGCTCTAACCTAGGAGCTCTGCATGAAGAGTCGGAATCCTTGGAGCTCACTTGATGCTCAAACCAGACATAAAGGAAGGCAGAGGAAAGAGCTAGATTGGGTTTTAACTCGAGCTTAAGATGTTAATAAACAGTGATAGGTTCCCAAAGTGACCAAAAAGGAAAGTTGGAAATGAAATGGGCATGCCATACTCAGTTCAAAATAATTTCATTTTCTTAAATGACTAGTTATTACCCATGCTGTAGTTGAAATTCTCTTGCTTCATATGTACTCAACTCGAAGCTGCTCTAAGTGCTATCACTTTCCAATCTGATGTCAGTCATTAACACCTTGGTGTTCATGAGTTTCTAGTCTTTCTGGAAAAAAAAAAGTTCTTAAAAGCCAAGAAGAAGCCTGTATGGTGGTGCATGCTTGTAATCCCAGCACTTAGGGAGGCTGAGACAGGAGAATCGTGAGTTCAAAGCCAGCCTCAGCAATGGCAAGGTGCTAAGCAACTCAGTGAGACCCTGTTTCTACATAAAACACAAAATAGAGCTGGAGATGTGGCTCAGTGGTTGAGTACCCCTGAGTTCAATTCCTGGTACACCTCCCCACAAAAAAAAATGCCAAGAAGATGAGAACTGGGGTTGAGTATTTGCCTAGCATGTGTGAGGCACTGGATTCAACTCTCAGTACCACACATAAATAAAATAAAGGTCCATTAACAACTAAAAAATATTAAAAAAAAAAAGCCAAGAAGACGGAGTACAAAATGTCCCTGTACAGAAATGAGGATCTAGAATCCCCCAGGCTCTGTTAGATACTTCAAAATTTTTCCTGATGATATTTCTCCTCTAATAATATTACTAAATTAGTTGTAAAATCTTTTGTTTTTAAGCATGCCTCCATTGTGAAAAATTTGACTCCATTTAAATAATTGAAGATGAATGTAAAAATAAATGGCCCCAAATCTTACATTTATTAAAAACCATCAGGAGTATAATACTCAGACTTTGAAAAGTGATGGAAATAGCCAACTCTTCAGCCATGAGTGATGGTGGTTTCCTTTTCTTAGCTCACCCACCTGTTCATCAGTAGGTCCAGTTTAAAAGTAGAGCTGTGTTCTCTCAATAAATAAATAAAATTATTAACGAGGGTTCCTTGCAGGCTGGGAGGCAAAAGGAGGGGAGGGAGAAAGAGAGGACAACAGGAAGGTCCCCCTGCTGGAGAATATTCATTCAGCCAGGCTTTGAGAGATTTCTTCTATCATCAGTTCTGTGTTTGCATTATAATCTCCAGGATCACTCCTCTCCATTAGCTTGGGGGAGGAAAGAAGTACCCACATAAGATTTCTATTCAAATCTAAGTGTACTGCTGGCTAACTACGGGATTTTAGATTCAGCCTTTCTACTTTTCTGAGCTTCTCTGCCAGGAGATGGCCCTATTTTAATTACATGGATGTTCTGATAAAAATTTTTAAAAAATTATTTTCAGGAAAGTCAGCATTTATGAAGCTTTGCTCTGAGACCCAGCTAAAAGACCCGAAAACCCAAAAGTTTATCTGCTTTAGTATTTCATGATTTTTGTTTTCATATTTAGGAAAAATATGATTCTGAAATTTATTTTGTTTCATGTAGCCCCTTCCTGAGTCTGCATCAGGATATATAGGAAGTTATTTGGAATACAGATTCCTGGGCCCCAGTCTAGATTTCTACTAAATCAACACATCTGAAAGTGTGGCCTAAAGATCTGTCTCTTTAAATAATTCTCCATAGCCAGAACCCATTGATCTAACCCTGTGGTGCAACTGGCGCTTGGCATGATGATCAAAAACCCAAATTTTATGCTTGGCTCTGCCATTGATTGCATAATATTGGCAGATTGTCAAGTTATTTGGAACCCAATTTCTTCATCTATAAAATAAAGGACTTAGACAAGACTATCTGTATGTTTCAATAATACTGTTTATGAGTTTATGAGCGCTCCTTTGGGTTATTCTAAAGAAAGTAAGGATATGAATTAGAGACACTGATAATAATGTGTTCTTAATTAAGAATGCATTCGCAGGGCCATGAACTCTGAACTCTGATGTGATGTGTCTCTGAGTTTCTCCATCCATCTTCAATCGGCTGAGGCTCTGTGACCACAACCCAGTAGTTCTTTCATCAGAAGCTGCCTGGCAATGAGAGTGTTTCTGACCCAGTGAAAAGCAAGACCATATAAATGTTCATGGCTCCCACCTCTGACCATGGCTGAGGGAATTTTCACAGGAAACTCCCATGCCTACAAATTGGGTTAACGTGTGAAAACCTCATTGTATTAATGGGGGAACAGTCAGTAGAAAGGAATGTTGGGAGAGATGAACCGAACTGATTGTCTGGCAAATATGGGGCATAAATTCTGCTCCATATATAGACACCTGGGTGTCTTCTGCCTACCCTGCCTTATCTCACCTGAAAAAAATTGTTTAGATGATGTATGTTTCTCAGAGATCATGAATTAGCTGCTGTTGATGGTTCTAGCCCATCATGGTTGTTTAGAGCTTCAGGAAATCCCAGTCCTCAGAAAATGGCCTTCAGGCCTGTGGGTCATGCTGAACATCTTTTCTCCCTCCATTTATATCAGGTGGTTGAACAAAAAGGGCAGGGGTGGGGGAACACTCTGGCTGGAGCTCTTGCCCTTGTCTGCACTATTGAGTCATCACCTCATGCCAAATTGCTCAAATAAGTCTGGTCATGTTCACGTTCGGCAGTGAGGAGGATACTCTGCATGACTCGCATGAGGACGTGAAATGCCAGCGGGATTCGTATAATCAACATCTTGGCTTTTGCCAAGAAGGGTGGGTGGAGTCGTGTGCCACATGCAAGGGATTCCTAAATGTTTACTCTAATTTGCTGCCTGGTTATATTTGACTTCTGTGGGTTGGCACAGCAGCCGTTCGATTTAACTCTGGCTCTTCTAATTGTTGGAGGAGCAGTCGGGGACTTTGAAACTAATGTTTAAAATACAGTTGTGTGGGGCCTTTTCTCCTTTTCCTTCAGAATGTTGAACTCGGTGCTGTGTTTAATCTGTAGGTTAGGGGTGGGGGGGGAGAGGATGGGTTTAAATTTGAGTTCTTCCTTTCTTGTTTCTCTGATGGGGATAATAACAGCACCTGCTTCATGGGGTTACTGGAAAGATAAAGCTAGTTAATACATATTGAACACTGAACATGATGCCTATTAGATAGTAAGCTTTCAAGAAATGCCATTGGATTAGAAACACCCATTAAATATCGAGTCATATGTGTGAGGATCTTCCTGGATGGCTTGGAATTTTAAATCCTCTTATGTAGAAATGACCTTTCCTACCTGGCAGTCAACAGAAGCCAAGATTCATGAAGTCTAAATTCTATGCTGGGAACCCATGAAGCCATATGACCTGGAGGGTTGTTACATTTCTGTCCCAGGTCAGAAGATTTATTGAGGGCCAATTACAAAATATCTTTGATCATATGCTGCTGTATACCTGAATGAGAAAGACCTGAAAAATATGATTTTACTTCTGTTTTCTGTAAAACCATGCTTAGTGTATGTTTTCTTTCAGTCTCCTCTCCCTCCCCCCAGACTGGTGCCTTGCAAACTTTGATGCACACATGAATCACCTGGAGTCTTGTTCAAATACAGATTCTCATGCAGCAAGTTTGGATAGAGATTGAGATTGCTACCAGGAGATGTAAGCACTGTTGTTCTGATGGATTTTACTTTGAATAATAATAATAGTAGCCTGCCAGCCTGTTATTTGATGCTGAGTTTTGATCCCATTGTTTTGGGTGAGGCCAAAGGCACTGGTGCAGTGCCTACTTTATATGTGTAGTGCAGGTAGAAGAAAATGTAACAGCCAGGACAACATTTTTCAACTGTAACTACATATAGAATTACTTGGTGAGTTTTAAAAAAGTATTCCAGAATCCACACTACCCTAATGGAATATAAAAGCCTGATAAACAGAGGTATGGTTCAAGTATTTTTTCCCCATTTTTAATTGGTGCATTAACATTATACATACTGATGGGATTTGTTGATATATATTTGTACATGCACATAATACACAATATAACAATGTAATTTGGTTCAAGCATTTTAACAAAATACCACAGGTGAATTTAATATGCATCTAAAGATGAGCATTGCAGATCTAAGAGAGTGGTTTTTCAATGTTAGCATGTCTCAGCATCACTTGAAGAGCTTTTTTTAAGGCTTGCTAGGTCCCCACACCCAACATATCTGATTTAGTAAATTGGTATGGAGATCTGAGAAGTTGGATTCCTAAGAAATCTCCAGGTGAAATGATGCTGCTAGTCTGTGGACCACACTTGGAGAACCACTGCCCTAGCATTTAGTATGTCATCTATCCATCCATCTATCCATCCATCCATCCATCCATCCAATGTTTGCAGAGGTACTATGTGGCATGCAGAATCCTTATTGTGTGGCATACAGCATTACAGATGGAAATATAGTGATGGTCCTTAGCAGCTTAGAAAGAGGCAACATCAGCCAGTGAGCAGAAAGCACTGGACACATTGGGGAACACAGGAGAGGCACTGATCCCAAGTTATGTCTAAGTGGAAACTTTAATGGTAACTCGGAATTAACCAGGATGTAATCCAACACTGGAAGAGGGGCGGGACTAAATAGACCATCAGGCCGAAGAAGGCCATTTGTGTGTTGAGGGCAATCCCAAGAGCATCAGAGCTCACAAGTGGAGAATGGGGTGCCAGGAAGGGAAGAACGAAGAGTGGAGAGTATTTGAGAGACAAGTCTGGAGAGATAAGCAGAAGCCAGCTTACAAAAAACTTTGCCATTCAGACTTTATCCTGGAGACAGGGGGGTGCTAATGAAGCATTTCAAGTAGGAGATTGACACAATCAGTGTTACTTCTTCGAAGTATTCTGGCCATAGGATGGAGAATGGAATGGAGTGGAGGTAGGGAGACTGGCTTTGTGGAAGAAAAGAAAAGCTACTGTCATTTTAAGATGTTGACTTGCAAGTTGCCCTAGTGGCTTTTTTTTTTTTTTTTGGTACGGGGGATTGAACTCAGGGGCACAATTTACCTTGTATACTTTCTTTTTTTGGTACTGGAGATTGAACTCAGGGGTACTCAACCACTGAGCCACATCCTCAGCCCTATTTTGTGTTTTATGTAGAGACAGGGTCACTGAGTTGCTTAGCACCTCGCTGTTGCTGAGGCTGGCTTTGAACTCGCGATTCTCCTGTCTCAGCCTCCCAAAGTGCTGGGATTACAGGCTTGCGCCACCGCGCCTGGCTTAGACAACTAGATATACCTTTACATTACAGTGTGTAAAGTCTGGAGTAGGTATAGGACAGCAGAGAATGGAACTTTAATGGTGGGTGAGGTGTAGTGATGTGGAATATCTCCATGAGGAACCTAATATTTGAATCAGAATCAGAAGTAGCAAAAAAAAAAAAAAAAAAAGAAAAAAAAAAAAGAAACATTTTCAATTCAATTCAGGATTTATCTGAAACTTATTTGGAGGGATTAGTAGCTACTTCAACAAATATTTAGCAATAAACTCTTAGTTCAATTCTATGATCTTAAGAAGGTTACCTGAGCTTGAAAACAATTGATCAAGGTGGATGGTAGCAACTTAGCAATGCAACCACGAGAACTATCAGTGCTACCTGGACAGTTGGGTACTTACTCATCCTAAAGCTAATCCCACCCTTGATCAGGACTAATGTTCTTTCTGAGCCTCTTCCAATCATAATAGAGACATAGGACTGAAGGGGTCATGGCCATCAACTCATCTTCCCTTCTCAGTTCACAAAGACTGAGCAGTGTACACGTCTCCCTGAGTGTGGAAAACTATAAGGGCACCTGGTCTTTCTGACGTTTGTGTGGATTCACAAACTCCCAAAGCACCATATTATTTTTAAATTAGAAATTTCTGAACAGACGAAGAATTCAGAGCTCTTACAGCTAAATGCTAAGGAAATATTTATTGATGTCAGGACGTTTTAAATTATGGTCTTCTCTCTCCTAAAATATTTCCTGGCCATCAAATTAGCCACCAAAGGAAATCCTTCAGCATTTCTAATGCTCACTCTGCTACTCCTAGTAGAATTTCAAGCTGCTTTGCAGACAAAGTTGTTTTAGTTTTCTTAACAATTGGAAAGACAGGTGCATTTGTTGATTTATTTATACTATGCATACTTGGTCTATCCATTAGATTATTTGGGATTCACAGCAATAGTGTGGGATAAGTTCTATCGTTCTAATCTTGCAGAAGAAGTTTAAGTATGGTGTTCAAGACAGCGTGGCTGGTATGCCAGAGCACCGAAGCTGGGTCTGTGTAACACAAAATCTTATCCATGAATTTAAAGAGTTGAACTTAAAAAGATTTCTCTACTTGGATACAACTGAAATTAAATTGAAAAATGGCCCCAGGTTCTTTAGTTGAGAGAGAAGCAAAACTTGAACTATGGTGAGAAGCTACAACTTGCCACAAGTTCAGACCTGTTAAGGCAGAATGTTCTTGTGCTTTGGATCTCACCCTTGATCTTCATGTTAGTCACATGGAATGGTGCCTTAAAATGCTATAGCCTGTTTAGGTGTCCCCTCAAAGTGGCCTGTAAAACCTTCTGAGCTTAAAAATCACCCTGGAGCAAAGCTTAGCACAGAGGAAATAATCATTCCTCTTTAAACTTTGTATTGGAGGGCAACTAGGATGAAAGTTATCTCCCCCATTAATCTTTTCACCTTAGAGACTCACACCTTTTTTTTTTTGCCTGGTTTCTCTATTCTCATTGTACCTATGGGGGTTAAAGCAATATTTTGTTGTTAATCACAACACTGAATGGTAGGTGTTTGAATAACCACACATTTGGAGGTTCCTAATGTATTTATTCCCTGGGTACCCAACTCGGTATCACTCAGCAAGAATGTAAGATGCATTATTGGATAACTTTTGAAGCCAAAACACAAATAGGTGAGAATGCAACTACCTTAACTTCTGTTAGATTCCCCAAGTTGTTGTTGTGTGTATGTGTGTGGTTTTTTTTTTTGTTCTGTTTTTTTTTGTTTTTTTAGCTCTTTGCTACTTAAAGTGTGGTTCATGGATGTGGCTTTGGTATCGCCTGAGAGTTTATTAGAAACTCAGGAATGCAAAAATCTCAGGCTCCACACTACTTGACCAGAATATGCATTTTAACAAGAACATGCCCTCCCTATCACTGAGACACTTTAAGTTTAAAATGTCTAAAGAACTGTTGTGAGGGAAGAGGGTCTCCCATTCTTTCCAGGATGCACCGGCTACAAGAAGGAGCCTTGGCAAGAACTTCCAGAGACACAATGCCTTTCAGAGTTTGTTTCCTGTTTGATAACTCACCAAATCTTTAAAACTGGAATGTGAAGCGTGGGTTCAGCCAAGGAACTGGGTGAGAGTTAATGGATCAATCTGCTCTCCCCCGACAGTGCTTTTACCACTGACTTCTGGAATGTGTTTGATGAAAAGAAAGCAACTTCTTCAGACAGAAGATACTGATGTAGCCTGCTGAGGTTAGGACCTACTGGAACAATACACCAATGTTATCAGGGCTTCATTTGCCTGCAACTCCATTCCAAAACTGAGGATGGGGAGGGAAAGCATGTTTTAAAGGTTTTGCTGTCAGTTGTCATTATTATAAATAGACATAGGCTTTGCCTCTCCCTGAGGGGAATGTAGGCACCATTGTTCAGTTCTTGTTTAGATTAAGAGTTTCTTCTCAATAGCTTTAAAAAAATTACGTCTGAAAAATGGAACTAGTAGCAAAGTCACATTGCATCCATTTGTCTTTCTAGAAGCCTGGATATGTCGGAAGTCAAAATAGGAAAAGGAAGTTTTCCCTTCTTTCCCATCATCAGTGAATGCCTTTTATCAATGAATAATTAACAAAGAGTTCAGCTCTAATTAATATTGTGTTTGCCCCAGAATTTCAGAAAAATAAAGAGTAAGGAAAGTACAAGAATCCCAAATCACTGAGGTCTCCATTAATCACCTGGAGTTTATAAAGGTACTTTGTACTTCATTAGCATTTGGGACCTCTCTCAGCTGATCTCCCAAATAAACATCTTCTATCTTTCTCACTATGGTTAAGTGAAATTCTGAATATAAACCAATTGACCTGAGTCCAGGTTCAAAATGTGGCTATTTGAGGGCAAAAACAACCAACGATCTGTAGGTAGATGAGGGTAAAATAAGACCTACAGGCTGTCAGAAAGAGGCAGTTTTGAAAGAAAGTTGTAGTGGCAGGTGCAGGATGACCTTTATGTTCATTATGGCTGCCTTTGGTTATGTACATGCACCCAGGGCCCATTAAAAATAGTACCTAGCATTTTGACTTGTATTTCTTGGAGTGGGTCAATTTCTGAGAGTTTGGTCAATTGACCTGCTCTCTACAACATGCCCCTCTCTTGTTAGGGTTGGCAAGCATTACACAATAACTGGAGTCAGTTAGTTAGAAAACCCATCTGGGGTTTATAAAGATACCTTGTACTTCATTAGCAACAAGAAACTGAGCCAACCAACAGCCAAGGTCATTGACTTTGTACAACCTGGAAGGACCATCCCATCAGAATTAATCAAAACTGAAATGTAAATGTCTGTCCTGAACAGATGGGGCATCTAGTGTGAAACTAGCACATTGGGGCCCAAAGAAAAATCACCTGAAAGATTTAAGCTCACCAAAGAACTGTTGGCTCAACAAGCAATTTCAAATTTTGCCACTTAGCTAAGCCCATTAATATTAAGAGCTTTATTAGATTAACTGACTTCTGGTAGAATTATCAAGGCTCAGCCTGCACAGCACTCTTCCTCAGCAAAAGTTTCCATTGTGAACATGGTTTATTTTTATGTTTCTTCAACTCTACAGGTACATGTGGTTCTCAGAAAGGCGAGGCACCTGTCAATAAATGCTGTTTTCAGAAAGGTGAATTGCTTGTGAAGAGGACAGACAACAGACTGGTGTTCAGTCCTCCACCTCGTGGCTCTTCCTAGATGAGCTTGGAAACACAGATGGGCCTTTATGCAAAGAAAGGGTTCCACTTGAAACACACCTGATTACACTCAACCTGGATTCAAAGAGCCCTGTGCCATGTCAGAGGAAAATGTTCTATCATAAATCTCCAGAAATGGAAAAGGTCAAAGTCACTCCTGGTAATTAGCCTACTGAAATACAGTGGCTCTGCTTTTTGTTTAACCTTTTAAGAAAAGGGCTCCACTCCCACAAGGCTCAACAAGCAGCCTTTCATTAGGCATATCCTCGACACTCCTACCCTTCTTCTTAACCCCTTCCCCCACCTGCAGCCCCAGTAGGACATGATTTTGGTGTGTTGGAACTCCCTAATTTGGGGTAGATTAGTGTTTTCTTCTCAGGGCATTCTATGCAATTCTAACCACTTGATATTCATGGAATGATACCATTTTGCAGAGTATAAGTAAATTGCATATAGCTTGACCTCTCAGAAAAAACATCATTTTAAGCATCCAGAAAAATCTGTAGGTATGCACTGACAGTTAATTTTTTTGTTTGTTTGTTTTTGTTTTTGCTAAGCAGTTTAGCAATAAGCATGTAAATTTTGGTGTTTTGTTGCTGTGTAGAACTACTCTGTCCAATTCAGTAGCCACTAGCTCTCGACATCTAGTCTGAACTGAGATGTGCTGTAAGTGTAAATATGCCTTGGATTTTGAAGGCTCAGAATAGAGAAAAGCATGTAAAATATATTATTATTAATTTTCATTGTTGATTATGTGTCAAAATAATATTTTGGGTATATTGGGTTAGATAAAGATATTATTAGTCTTGATTTTATCAGACCTGCTTTTTATAAAGTGGCTAGAAGGAAATTCGAGATTACAGACATGGCTGGCTTTCTGTTTCTATTAGACAGTGCTGATGCAGCAGAAACTTTTGATTTTCTGTGTGTACGTAGAAGAAAAGGAGCAATGTGATATATTTCATTTGGGAATCAAAGAGTTTGTTATATAATTTTTCTCTGCCTTGTATTGTTGTATATTTTTATTGTTTCTCCAATGATCTAGTTACATTGGAATCTTCTAGAATATAAACAAAATGTTTTATACTTATTTTGTGTCTTTTATTATAAATTTGTATTATTAGATATATATATATATTTGTGTTGTTTATTATAGTACAGTGATGGACACACAGTGTAGGTTTAATCATGTAGGTTTTATTATATATTTGTGTTATTATAGTACAGTGCTGGACACACAGTGTAGATTTAATCAATGCTTTGGGTATTTGAATATAGGTTGGCTTCTAGGCTGTCTGTGGCTCTAGCTTTGAACACCTTGTATTTTAAAATTGTTTATTCCCACTAATCAAAAATAGAGGGTCGATATTATACTCACCTCTTGAACCAATGATTATCTTTGCTTTACAATGTTGGAATAAGAGTATCAGTCATGTCAGGTGCCATGGTGCACAACTGAAATCCCAGTGGCTTGGGAGGCCGAGGCAGGAGGATCATGAGTTCAAAGATAGCCTCAGCAAAAGCAAGGTTCTAAGCAACTCAGTGAGACCCTGTCTCTAAATAATGCAAAATTGGGGATGTGGCTCAATGTCAAGTGCCCCTGAGTTCAATCCCCAGTACCCGCCCCCCCTCAAAGAAAGAGTGTCAGTCATTAAAACCTTAATAGAATTTTTAACAATAGTAATAAGTTACAAGTATCAATCAAATTGCTCCAGGAAACTTCCCTTTTGGTCAAAGAAAATAACTATAATTGAGACAACATATTTAAAAGGGTTTGTTGCAGATCTCTTCGAATGGCACCAATCGATGCATGTCAGATTATTTGACTCCCTTTAAGCCACTGGTTTTGAGAACTAAATGTGCTTCCTGCCTTACTCCACTGAGTTGATTTAACAAGGATGTAGGACCATGGAGTGGAGGGTGTTCAGAGTTAAGGAGCATGACTGGAGGATTACTAAGGAAGGGAGAAGTGGAGGAGAAAAGGGTTAGTCACAGTGAGGTGTCCCCAGGAGAAGCACTAATCTAATCAGTTGGCAGTCTAAGCCAAGGCCTGAGTTTTGAGTTGAGTAGTCTGACTTAACTTTGGTCTACAGATCTTAAATGTGGCCTTGTTATGTTTTACTTCTAAATAAAATACTTACTGTCTCTATGTATTTCAATTCCTGTGCCTCATCTCAATTTGTAGAAGAGTTTCCATCCAGAGCACTGATGAATAAAGTAGAAGATGAACAAATCATTTGCCGCACTGCCCTATTCTACTTTATAGAGCTGTGCGTTTAGCTCTGAATTGCCTCTGGGATGCTTCATGCTGGAGGCACTGCCGCCTATTGTTTTAGAAGACTCAGTCAGCGCTCCCTCTGTCACCAGATGAAGGAAGTGTAGATCATGTGTAATACCTAAACGAAGGGCCAGTATGACTGTATATTAAAGGAGGCATTTCAGACTCTACAGATCTTTTTCTGGCTAAAACTTTGGAGAGAAGAAACAAGAAAAAGGGAAATCTTTGGTTCTTCTGGGAGAACCAGAACCTCTTTAGGCTGTGTTAAGTTGGCCAAGAATTTACATTTTCCCTTCTCTAGACAGTATGTATGCTGCTTGTTTTCTAGAAAAGGTTGACTTTTCTAGAAGCAGAGTCTGAGGCAGAAATTCAGATGCGTGTGATGCATTGAGGAAGAGAGAGAGAAAGGGAGGGAGGGAGGAGAGATGGTTGCGGGGAGCAGGAGCAGGGGCAGAAGGGAGGAGGAATTAGTACTAAGTGAAGAAGTGACTCGCTGTTATCCAGCTTCAGCTTGGTCTTTTGCGGAACACAGGATCCTACATTATGCTACAGAAACATTCCTGCCTTCATGTAAAGACGCTGTTTTTTTTATATCCCTCGCAGTCATTATCTGTGGTCTAGGTAGGGGGCACCATCTTCTAGGCAAGGTAGTTTCTGGTGGCCTTAGCCATTCTCTGGAGAAGGTGGAATGAGCCATTAGCGGCCAATGCTCTAAGTGGCTCGGGGAGGAGCGCTCCTGCCTAGTGGAAGGATGTGGGCAGGGCCTCTGTAGCACCCACCATCCTGCTGTGGCTCTTCCTCTACTGGTGCTTCTGTTTTTCCAGGTTTCCATGTCCTATTCCTCCATATTCCTTGCTTTCTAACTTCACAGTTCCCTAATCTAAAAAACCAAGTGCTAACTGCCTCACTTTGAAAATGAGGGGGCAAACTCACGGTTCTCTACAGCCCCCTTCTGTGTTCTCCTAATAGGTCAAAGGCTGGCAAGTTATCCTTTCCTGGAAATCAAGGGGCTTCTGTAGAAAGAATGTCCATCCAATGAGGGATTCTGAAGGTTTCAAGGTATCTGATTCGTTAGGTCTGCAGAGAGCTGGGTATGGAATCTGGCCAGTGCTCTTCAGCCATACCTTGAGAATTGTCACCTATGCTGATTTTCCACAGAGCTGAATTCATCAGACTTCTGTGCACCACATCACTTCTTCTCAGTGGTGCTGTGCTGAGCCTAGAAATTAAGGAAACCTGACGCCATCAGGGCAAGCTGCAGACAGGGCAGACATTGCCCGAGGATGAAGTAGGGTGACGAATCCCATTCTGTCCTGCTGTCCTCTGCATGTGCAAGAATAGCAGCCCTTGCTTCCATCAGTCTGCATCAACTCTCATTTTTCTTCTTTCTTTTGATCTGTTACCTTTGTCTTTCCATCTTCTCCCTCCATCTCCTTTCTCTTGATCCAAAAAAAAAAAAGCAGTACCAAAATAAACCATCCCGTTTGTCACTAGACAATGACATCCATATGATGGGGGATTGTCTAAATTGTTCAGTACCTGACAAATGCAAACATCCTTAGAGTAAATTATATTTAGCCATCTGACCAATTAGTTTAGAATGGAGATAATGAATGTACTTCTTCATCAGGATAGATTGTACCACATGACAGGGAAGTGGGTTCTGGAATCAGACAACTGGATTTAAATCCAGACCCTGCCATTTATGAACTGTGTGACCTTGAGCAAATTACTTGACATTGCTGTGCTGAGAGTTTCCTAAAAGTTTCCCAGAAGACTTGAATCTTCAGATACATTGGGTACATATCATCCAGGCAGAAATAGTATAATAATCATCTTATATAAATATAAATCACTAATATAAATCCTAGTGAAGTCATTAAAACACAAATGTGAAGGGAAGACTTTTCATGGGCTTTTAGACAGAAAAAACATTCATCCATTGGGAAGAAATCAGAGTTTTCTCAAAAATATACACAGAAAATAATGCCAAAGAAAGTAGAATACTGTCCACAGGATCCTGAGGGAAAATGTGAGCTGAGAATTTTAGGTTCAGCCAATCACTCTTCAAGCATAAATTCAAATAACAGAATATTCAAGAGCCTTCTGTGAAAACAAACAAAGCAGACTAAATGTTAGAATATTTAATCCATTCAATGAACCAAAGAATCAATATTAAAAACTTGAAAATGGAGCAGCCATGATAAAAGAGCTGTTGATGTAGAGAACATTGGCGTTATTTAACTCCAGCAATAAAAACTAAACTACCATTGAAGTTACGTTACAGAACAGAATGTGTCATAAAACTAAAATATAAAAATAAGATACTTAATAAATAAGGAATGCTAGAGTCCACATTTTTCATCAAGAAGAGTCAACAGATGCTATCTAAGGGCTAATGTTTTTCACATTGTTCTTTAGAGACATACTTTAGAAACTGATTCATTTTCTGAAGAAGCATTCTTTTACTGAAGTTGAATTATATTTTTTAGCTTTCTGTCCTTACCTTTAAATTTGAGAAAAATTACATTTAAAGTTTTTATTTCAAAATGTTTTAATAGCCAGGCACAGTGTCACATGCCTGCAATCACAGTGACTTGGGAGGCTGAGGTAGGAGGATCGCAAGTTCAAAGCCAGCCTCAGCAACTTAGTGAGGCCCTAAGCAACTTAGCTAGACCCTGTCTCAAAATAAAAAATAAAAAGGGCTTATTGCTAGGTGGTTAAGTGACCCCGGATTCAATCACTGGTACCCCCTCCCAAATCATGATAATGATTCTTGTACATATAAATATTGATTGACTGATCTATCATCCTTCTTTCCTCTTTTCTTTCATTCATCCTTCTTTTCACCCCATCCTCTGGGTTTATTCATAGAAAGAAGTCTTTGGTGAAGATCTTCAAAGGTGAATAGCCATTGTTTCTGGATGGAGATGATCTAGGTAATTTCAAATTTTATTATTCCTTTTTTTATGATTTAAATGACTTGCTATGAGTGCACATCATTTAAATACAAACTGTAAAGACATCACATTCAAAAGAGAATGATGAAGAAAATGTGCTGATATTGTTAAGTGAAAATGGGCACCGTGCAGCCTCATCAGTGTCTGACAGTGGATGTGAGTACATATACCTGGACGTTCTCTGCAATGGTTCCCAACGATCAGATAAAATGGTTACTGAAGAAGCAGGAATGGGAGAATGTAACAGGTGGAGATGTCCTTCCTTATTTTTTATTTTCCAACACATTTCTATGACATTTTGTAATAATGTTGGAAAACGCGAGGAGAAAAAGGAGAAATGCTAAAGACCATCTTTAGATGGGAAGAGGAAGACCATTGACAAATCTTTGGGTTTATTTTCTTTTTTTTTAAGAAAGAATTATGTTCTTTTTAAAATGTTATTGTATGTTTATAGCCTTATTTTATTTGTTTATATTTATGTGGTGCTGAGGATCGAACCCAGTGCCTCACGCATGCGAGGCAAGTGCTCTACCACTGAGCTACAGCCCCAGCCCTGGGTTTATTTTCTTAAAGAGTCCCCAAATCTTTATTGGCAGTGGATTCTGACAACTCCCACTCTGGTGCATAATAGGAAAGCCAGCATCCAAGCCACGGTCCTGTTTCTAGGGCATCCCCTTTCTCTATCTGCCTTACACAATCTCTTTAGTCTCAAAATCAAGTTCGTGTTTATATTAATGGGTTTGCCTCTCGTTTCTTAAACCATTCTAGGTCAGAAAACTAAGACTGAAGGGAGTCTGGCAACAGACCTAACTGAGCAAATGCAATGAAAAATAGCAATGGACACTTCCTGTGACAGTAACTGGGGAGCTGTGGGGACTGCAGGAACAGAAGGCATATATTGTTTAAAGGGAGCAGTCTGACTCAATGGTGACACTTGTTTTCATGTTGGGGTATGGCACAGTGTGACAAGGTATAGTCTGAAAAAATTTTGAAATGTAGATTTGTAAGTTACATTTCCCAATTTTAAAATGCTGTTTGACTCATGTAAATAATAATTTTAAAAAGGCACCGTTGATGACCACTCAACACATC
>CM053401.1:150281732-150528485 GCA_028644305.1 Xerus rutilus | reverse complement strand
AAGAAATGGAAGTCCAATCAAAGAGTGTCCACACGAAGGTGACACTCACTGCTTACTGTAGGTCAGGATCGTGGCATTTCTCAGGCTCCTTGGATGAAAGCAAGATTGAGCTTCAGTTGTAGGCAATAAACCCCAAGAATGCCTCATATGGGGACCCAATCCAAAGAAACTCAGTCGATTCTCATCTGGTACTTGGCAGAGAGAGATAAAAATCCTAGTCTTAAATTGTGGGTGGCATACTTTTGAATATTTGTTGGTATTTTAGCTTCTACTGGCCTACTTGTACCACCTAAGATGTGGCTTCTGCAGCTACTCTGATTTATTGCATTCTTTTTCATTAAAAATTACCTTGGACATAACAAACAAGGCATCAGCCTACACAGCGACATGCGTTTTTGCCAAGATCTTACAATCATATTACAAGATAAAGCCCAGGACGCCTCCAGCTTAAAGATGTTCTGTAAGATGGCCCAAAATACTAACAGCAATTTGATTAATAATCCCATCTGTTTCACTCCTTGAATTTGTTTCCAGGGAAAACGCGCCTTTGATCACTAAGCGCTGACGAGGGTATAACCTGGCCCGAGGTGTTTCCCTGGAGTGAAATATGCAGCACTTCTCAACTCCCAATTCCATTTAATTTATTGTTTGTTTTTGCTCAAGAAGAGCCTGTTTTTACAGCTGAACAGAATTGGAAGCTGGTTTGGGGTGTTTCATTTCCTTACATGAAGAGTTATAATGCAGGGGATGGTAACCAGCTGTTTCTACCTTCACTAAAGACAGAGCAAAGGGGAATAAGCTCGTACTGCAGCAAAAGGGACTTAGGCTAGTTGTGAGAGGGAACTTCCCGCCTAAGGAGGCTGAGACTCTCTGCCTTGGCCATCTGATTTCCAGGTAAATGCCTTTGTGGTGATGGGATGGAATGTCAATTGTTAAATGTTGAATATTTTTTTTGCAAGTTAGTTGTTATGTGCAGCTGTTGATAAAAATTAAATTATATGAACTTACACTTAAATCAATCATATTAAAACTAAAGAAACTAAATATGAAGAACGCATTACTTCCTAATAATGTCAGTTCATTTTAGTTTTATCTATGCTGTGTGAGTTATTTATTACATCAGTTTTGGTTCATTCTGTGTTGCTATAACAGAATACCTGAGACTGGATAATTTATAAAGAAAATAAATTTGTTTTCTCATAGTTCTGGAGAATGAGGGAGTCCAAGATCAAGTGCCAGCATCTGGTGTCAGCTTTCTTGCTGTGCCCTCATGTGACAGAATGGGAAAAGAGGAACTCTGTATTTTCACATGGCAGAAACAAAGAGCCAAAAAGGGGCAGACTCTGTGCTCTCATGTGGCACAAAAGCAGAAAGTTGAGAAACCATTTTTGCAAGACATTTTTGTGACAGCATTAATCCTAAACAGCTTTTGTTAGCCCCTACTTTCCATCACTGGTGCATTGGAGATTAAGTTTCTGACACATGAATTTTGCAGGACACTCAAAGATCATTCATAGTAGTCTCTGTGGGATGGAATTGTGTTGCTAGTTTGAAATCTTTCTGGTGCAGTATTTACACCATGAGAATTGAAAGACTCTATAAATCAGGATTTTCCCAGAGTCAGAGGGAATGGAGGGAGGGAGGGAGAGAGAGAGGAGGAGAGATTAAAAGAAAATTATCACCCTAGTGACTTTGATGTGTGCCTTCCTGACATTATCTCAAATCTTTTTGGAGTAAGCATTATAAGTAAAGTCCTTTTAGGAAAAAAAAATACTCACTATTTCTTCAGTCCAAAAACTTCCTTTATTTTACCTTGAACACAAATTAAAATCCAGACTTGATGGTAATGATTATATGTTCAAACACCTCTGGTTTATCATTCACCATCTAAGCCAAAGATATTCAATAGTAATATAATATAGGACAAATATGTAATTTTAATTTTTCTAGTAGCTAAATAAAAAAATTAAATAGGAGAAATCAATCTTAGTAATGTTTTATTTAACCCAGTATTTTAAAAAATTATAATTTAACCTCTAATCAATATAAAATATTAGTGAGGTGAGATTTATTTATTTATTGGTAATGTGTCTTTTTTTAATGTGTCTTTTGAAATCTGGTATGCATATTCACAGAAATTCTCAATCAGACTAGTCTTAAAGAGCTCATTAGCACATTTGGCTAGTGGCTACCATATTGGAAAATGCTGGTCTATATTCTTGAGAAGGCAAAGGCTGGAATATGCCCATGGCCATTGCCCATATGCCCTTGCACAGTGGTGCACGTTGTACATAGAAGTTTGTCTTTTATTAACCTCATTCTCAATTTGTAGATGTGGGGATGATTGACTTTCAGTGAGTTTGTTGAATTGTCGTAAGGTATACATTGGTATGTTGACTGACTTTGGACCAGTTACTGGACTCCTCAGTACCTCAATTTGTTTATATATAAAATGAGAAAAATAGTATTCACCTATACTATACCTATACAGAAAAATGTATAGGTGTTCATATATATGTTCATTTAAAATACATTATAGAATACTTAGAATAAAAGTTGGAATCCATGTATTCAATAACTGTTCATGTTAGTATAATATTATAAAGTAAACATTTAATGGTTTGAAAAAAAAGAATAGTAGTGATGGAAATAAAGAGGATACTCTTGAACAGTTCTTAATCTGGAAGGGTTAAGTTGCTTTATGAGTACTTGTATATTTATTTTTATAAAAATGAAAGTTATCAGATTGTTATTTCTTGAATATTCATATAACAATTCTGCTTTTTGTCAAAGAGGAAAGTGTTATCTTCTGCTTTTCATTTAAAGTAGTCGATTTGTATTTTTTCTCAATGAGACAATGCTCATATATAATGATGCCAATTTATTCAAACTGTTTGCAGTCTGATGTTCCAAAATATTTTAGAAATCAGCTACCATTTACTTCTAGGCCATCCTCCCCGAAGTGCCCTTGAGACATTTGTGGAAGAATACATAGATTTTTCACTCTACACTGAACACTTCACAGGGATGTTTGAAAAAGGAATTGATAGGCAATTCAAAATGTGTGGGTGAATGTGTGTATGTGTGTGTGTGTGTGTGTGTGTGTGTGTATGTTTATAATATTTGGGAACCAATTTGTGTTTCTCAACAGAATTTTCATTTGCTTTGTGGCGTCCGTGTGGGCCATTCTTTATTTGATCAACACAAGCTTTGGCATGCTTTAAAGGAGTCAGTTAATTCAGCTATGCTGGAATTTCTTTAGAAGTTGGGTTGGTATTTCCATTACCCAGAAGGGTGTTGTAATTAATGAGAACAAATGCCATTGGGATAAAATTATGATGAAGCTAATACTTTTCGATGCTGTCAGTCTTTTAATATCAATGTAATTTTTCTCCTAATGTATATTTCACAACTGACCAGGGAATTATGGAAAACATTATTTAATTCAATTGAAAAAAATTTGAATTCTTTCAATACATTCAGCACTGTTCATGCTGTAATTAGGGAATACTTTTTAAAATGCATATAATACACAGTCTTTCCATTAAGTACCTTTAAATATCGTTGGGTAAGACTAGACATCAAAGAGTTGAATAGCAATATAAAATAATGAGTGATTATGTCCTCAGATGAATGTTTAGCTTTACAGTTGACTTCTTTTTTCCCTTTTTTCTTCTTTCTTTTCTCCCTTTCTCCCTTCCTCCCTCCTTCTATCTGTCTCCCTCCCTCTCTCTTTCTTTTCTTTTCTTTTTTTTCCTTCCCTTCCCTTCCCTTCGCTTCCCTTCCCCTCCCTTCCCTTCCCCCCTCCTCCGCTTTCTTTCTTTCTTTCTTTCTTTCTTTCTTTCTTTCTTTCTTTCTTTCTTTCTTTCTTTCTTTCTTTCTCTTCCTTCCTTCCTTCCTTCCTTCCTTCCTTCCTTCCTTCCTTCCTTCCTTCCTTCCTTCCTTTCTTTCTTTCTCTCTCTCTCTGTCTCTCTCTCTCTCTTTCTTTCTTTCTTTCTGTTGGATTTTACAAGCCAAGTTAAAAGTTTCTGGCTTAAAATGGCAACCGTTTCATTTAGCTCACACCTTTGTGGGTTGTTTCTGATTTTCTGCTCTGGGCCAGGTTTGCTGATCTCTCCTGGTTTCTCTCATGGTTTGTAGTAAGTTGGCAAGTTGTGGTTTGATCTACGATGACCTCATTCATTCAGGTCTCCAGTGGTTGGCAGGCTGGTTAGTCCTTGTGGGTCTTTATTGGGGAGGTTTTTCTCCGCTCCAAGTGTTTTTTTCAATCTTGGGCAGGTTTGGATTCCTTTAAGTGATGGCCCAAGAATCCCAAAGAACATGAACTTGGGTACTTTTCAAAACTCCTGCTGTTTCACATTTGCTAATGCTGATTCTCTAGAAAGTTGGACACTATTTCCAGTTTTATTATGTATACAACTCTTTTATATAATCTGTTCCTGGACAGAAACCTGAAGATGAAGTTGGAAAACCCTAGCAGAAGGTGTCAGGAATGGATAAAGATTATAAATTATTATATTATAATAAATATACTATATTACAAATATATTATTTATATACTATAAATATATAAACTTTTTATAAAGATTATTGTAAACTATCTAGGGAAGTTTTAAAATATATGGGAAGATGTATGGAGATTATATGGAAATACTACAACATTTTATACAAGGACTTGAGCACCTACAGATTTTGGTATCTGAGGATCCTGGAAACAACCTCTCACAGATACTGAAGGATGACTGTATATTTAGAGACTCAACATCATGCTTGTCCTTAGTAAGTTGCTTACAGAATACCGGCTATTATTTTTACTTGTCATAGTCCTCTCAACTCAATATGATTCCTACTTGAACCCTTTACAACCCTGACCTGGATTAGTTAGTTGTTAACATCTCTGGGCCTCAGTTTCTTTTCAGTAAAATGGGATGTGACCTATTTCAACCTCATATACATACATACATACATACATATATATATATGAAATAATGTTTGTGGACATGACTTCTCAACTCAGTAAATGGGGGTGAAGTGGAACAGGATCTCCTTTAACAGTGTTTTATATTATATGGGAAAATGATGGAGTCATTTGGAATTTTTCAAAGGGAGGATTGGTATTTGTCTAAATGGTTTAAATTTTGATCTATCTAAATTAGTATTTGCATAAAATCAACATATATCCTTTCATACACTTTAAATCATCTCTAGATTATTTTAAATAATCTATTAATTTATAAATTTATATAAATAATATATTTAAAATATATTTATTATAATATAATTTATAATCTTTATCCATTCCTGACATCTTCTGATAGAGTTTTCCAACTTCATCTTCTGGTTTAAATCTATAAAGAGATATAAAAATGAGTTGTATACATAATAAAAGTGGAAATTGAATTAACAAGCCAAGTCTATTTGACCATCTTTGGATTAGCAGGTTTTTGTAAAGTGAGGCAGAAACCTGGACAGCTTTTAAATTAGGATAGCAAGACTTCTTGGCAAATTTACAGGTCATTGTTTTTTATCATTAGGAACCTATTCCAAATATCAAATCACTTTTAGAAAGTGTATGTATTCCAGAAGACTCCTCAAGAGTAACATATGAATCTGGATGTGGTGGTGCACGACTGTAATCCCAGCAGTTTGGGAGGCCGAGGCAGGAGAATTGTGAGTTCAAAGACAGTCTTAGCAAAAATGAGGCACTAAGCAACTCAGTGAGACCCTGTCTCTAAATAAAATACAAAATAGGGCTGAGAATATGGCTCAATAATCAAGTGACCCTGAGTTCAATCCCCGGTACCCCCCCTTCACACACAAAAGAGTAACACATAGACAGATGTTCTTTCATATCAACCTAGAGGTGACATATAGGCATTGAAAAGAAGTTGCATTATATAATGGCAATTTCTGTTCAACTGGCATTTTCAGCCAGTACCTCCTGCCTGTTGGTGACTTCCATCCAGGACTATGGTTGGCTCACAGAGTCCTCTCCAAAAACACAGGTGAATTCTTAAATGCAGAGTTCCCAGAAGGGTTTATCTCCAAAATACATAATTTTACTGATTTTTCTGAAGCAAAAATCTGCACAATTCTAAAAGAAACATGGCTAAGAGAAAATAAAAAGCACAAATGGCATTTGTTAGATTTATTAGTAAATGTTCATAGAAATACTACCTTAAAAAAATAGAACATCTAAACATATTAAAAGTGATAGCGCAGGTGAAACATGGAAATATGAAAGGAATTTACAAACTTACCTAATACTATGTATAAAACAATCCCAAATTTAATGACTTAAAAATCAACGTTATTTCTCACCATTGGAAGCCTGGGCTGTGCTCATCTTCTATGGTTCTTCTGCTCCATATGGCATCACCTAGGCTCACTCGTGCAAGTCAGTTCAAGTCTGGGTTGGCTTGGACAACAGCCTCTGAGATGGCTTTGCTCACATAATTCAAGGTGGCTGTGATCTAAGCTGAGTGGGGGTTCTGGCTGGACCTTTCACTTTCCACAGGGTTTCCCTAAACTTATTTACGTGGAAGCTGTAAGCTCTTTTTGGAGCAGCCAAAAAGAGTGAAAAAGAAAGCTTTCAGAATTTCTAAGTCTCAAACTGTTAGTTCTGCACATTCAGTTGGTCAATGTACAACACAAGGCCAACCCAGATTCAAAAGGAGAAGAAATAGACTTGTTTCTTGATGAGAAAGTGATGATCACAAAAAACCCACAGAACTACATGGATTGTCTATATTTGATAACTTCCTATCTCTAGATTCCTTAGATTTTAAAGTTGGATTTCCTGTTACACACAACTGAAACATCCTTATTGATGAAAATCATGTGGAAAGACAGAAATAGAGAAAAGCAGATGAGAAAAATGGTCATATCAGATAAGCATGATGTATGCTTTACAAAGACATAAGAGAAAGACTATATGCTGAACAATCTTGCTCAGTGGCATTTGATTATTTTTGGTGCAAGTACTAGAGTCTAGAGCCTAGGACTCAGCTTTGCAAACTGAGAAACAAACTTGTCAATTGATCAAGGACAAGTCTATCTTTGAGAACTGAACTTAGGATAATCCAAACTTCCACAATTTGGATGCCTTCTTATGAGTTATTTAAATTCACAAGATGGCATAAAATTGAACAGTCAATGGCAATTTATAATAAATATTAGTGGGGTGAGAAACTTTGAGGTCATTATGACCTGCATGCCCTGGAATCAGAACAAGAGGAACTGAGTGAGTTAAACATTTAATAGCAACTGAAGTATCCTGGTTCATCCACTTTAAAGTGAGATTGGTTTTGTCAACAGGATAAGAACATGGCTGGCTATTCTTTGTTTCCACTTTCATGTTCTTGCTAAGAGAATGGGATATATCCCAAAATGGCTGACTATGACTTCCTTTCCCTGGATGGTGATGGGACAGACATAACCCATGATGGTCTCTGTTTCTCCTTTAGTCTTCTTTTCCTAGACTGACCACACCCTACAGAAAAAGAGTCAGCATGGGGAGATAGTTTCCAAATGGCTTTCTGAACTGAAATTGATCCATGATGAAGTATTTTTTAATGCTCTGTGGCAAAATGAGATAAATAAAGGCACAAATCCATAATCAGGGATTATTTGTATAAGGTATATCCTTCAAGATACACCTTTCTTGATTGCTGTCCTCAGCAAATTCACCTGTCAGTTACTCTTTAACTGCTACATCCATCATGGACCATGATGGATGCAGATGATGTATAGAGTCTCTCAATGGGCTGCCTTTCTTTTTGTACAGGTTACTATTCTTCCTTGGTGTATTTCTTTGATCTCCCATTTTACCAGCACAGTAGGCTGTCACCATATTTCCATTTATTAGGGAAGATTACCCGCCAAACATAATATCTCAAATCTAAATAGCTTAGTTTTAAAAAATGTTCTTATTCATGTAAAGTCCTAGGCAGCTTTGTTGGTTGCATCTTTTCCATGAGGTAGATTGGAGTCTCATAAGTTTGCCATCTTCTAGCTCTGCCATTTTTATCTCATGGCCTCTGGAGTTACTATGGGAGGAAAAAATGAGGGTGCATCATAAATGGTAGCTACATGATTAGCCTGTTCTGAAAAGGATGTACCTCACTCCACTTGCCTTCCGTGATGTGAACTCAATCATATGGCCCTTGCTGACCATAAAGAAATTGTAATTTTGTCTTGTGTCAAGAAAAAGATAAAAATGAGTGAATTCTAATAGTTGACCCAGTTGAGTTTTTCTGAGGATTCAAGACTTCTAAAAACAATAACAGAGGAAGGAAAACAAAATCGTGTACTAAATATGGTTGTCTATAAGACTCAAGAGAAAAGCTACTGGGAAATCAAATTAGTCTCTCCTTAAGGGTATCTATATTATAACTTTACTGATTTCAAATTAAGAACTTTCCTCAAAATACTGCTTTTTAATAAATTTGATTTATAGTGCATTTTTCTCCATTTTGACCTGTACCGATTTTGCATTGCATTTTTGTATATTTGACTTATTCAACACAGAATAGCCTGGGCTAAAGGTTGTGGTTATGGTAAGGTGTTCAAGGTGGCTATGCACATTCTTATGTCCAGGCAAAAATCCAAACAAATGACTTAAGATACCTCCATTTATTCTTCTGACTGACCAATTAGACTGGCAGCACACATATTTATATAATCTTCTAAGACTGCATAACACCTCAGTTAAACTGTAGCCTTTACAGCCAAACCTAGTTCATTGCTTAGTTTTGTAAATCAAGTTTTGGTGGAACACAAGTACTCATGTATTTCCCTGTTGCTATGGTTGCTTTTATGCTGTAGTAGTGAAGTTGAGTATTTGTAAAAGAGGTCATATGGTTCATGAAGTCTAGTGTATTACATATCTGGCCCTTTACAGATGTAATTTATCTATGGTTGTTCTAAACTGTGAGCAGAATATTCATATCACTAATGAACCAGAAAGGTAATGTTGATGAGAAAAATGAAACAGCTATAATATAAAAAACACTCTGATTTTTCTTGAGATGAAAAGTACACACATACCTGTCTGAAAGCACTCAATTGTTAAAAATACGTGGGTCAAAAAGAAAAAGGAAAAAAAATTGCACACCAAATTAGACTCATAGCCAACCAGTTTACAATGCATGAACTAAGTTCTTAAGGACAAAGAAAACCATCCTCCAACACCCCATAATGAGCAAGGCTGCCTCTTTACAAACAAGCTTGGTGACTAGATCTTCCCTTTATTATGTGAAATAAGGTCACTTCCTTTATGTATCAGAACCCCAGCCTCCTGCCTACACTCATCTTTAAATTGTGACTGCTTGGATTTTCCTTAAATAAGAAACTTGTCACGCTCCGCTATATCCCATTATTGCTCTTCCGAAACCACAAAGGCCAGTAGAGCTCTGATATCACTGCTTGTGAAGATTTGAAGAATTGCTTAGAGTGGGGGCCATTTTACTCCCTGGCCCATAGAGGGGTGGGGTTTCATCCTGATATTTCATTATTTGTCATTCTAATATTCCTACTTAAAACTCTGGATTTTATTTCATTTTTCAACTTCCTTGTTTATGAAATTTCAGAGTATAGGAATCAGGCTCAAGGGCATTACAGTAAGATCAATTGCTGGTCTTTGCTTTGATGCTTCATTACAAATTTTCTATGGTGTGAAATCTCAATAAGGTAAACATGTCCAAATACTTAGGGAACTTCTCATTGAAATCAGGATTTATAACTGAGAGAACATACCAAAGAGAGAATACCTGTTTCTGGCCCAGGTTTAAAAAAAAGAGAATCCTGTAATGTTTTGAAAGAGGCACTAAATATAAGACTATGAAAGCCTTTATAATTATGTGTGCCACAAGGCCAAAAAGGCAGGAACCAAAGATATCCTGTTTTCAAGATGGAGCATAGAATTGTATGGTAGAGCTCATTGTCTCCAACTCATGGATTAACAGCTGGAGAATTATAATTAAGCAAACTTGCTCTGGGTTGAACAACAGGTGAAAGGTAACTTAATATGAGGCAACACCTTTTATTCCACATTGAAACAATAGCTAATATTTCTACTGTCCATTCTCATTATCTGTGCTTTCGTTGAGCAGAGAAAAAGGTGAGTTAGAACAACCAGGGAGTTTAAAAAAAATTATAGACTTGATTATTAAACAGAAGCATTGAACGCTAAGAAGAACAAATACTGATCTTCCATGTACCAGTTAATTTGCAGGTAACAGAAAGTTGGAAGAACCATCTTATCCAAAGTAAAGTCTGGGGTGTGCTCCATGATTTAAAAGGGCAAACAACCATATTTTTCATCCTGGTCATCCATTCAAAATTCAAAGTCTCAGGAGAGAAGCTATGATTGGCCCACAAGTAGTCCCTAACTTACACCTTGCCCTATCAGGGAAGACAACAAAGAAAACCTGAATCTTGGGCCATAACAGTTCGAGACAGGAAGCTGGATTTGCCAAGACACAGAAGGTTATTTTTCCTTCTCTAAAACAAACTCAGTGTGCATTTTGGAAGGTAAACAGGATTCCAGACTACAAAAAGTTGGCAATTGTCCTCAACAGTTAAAAAATTATGCTAAGTGAAGTAAGCCAATCCCAAAAAACCAAATGCCGAATGTTCTCTCTGATTAGTGGATGCTGATACATAAGGCGGTGAGAATGGGGAACATAGGAGAAATGAAGGAACTCTGGATGGGACGGGGTGGGGGGAGGGAAGGGGGAATGATGTAGTAAAGATGGTTGAATGAGATGGTCATCACTACCCTAGGTGCATGTATGAAGACACAAATGGTGTGACTCTATCTGGTTTGCAACCAGAGAGATGGAAAAATTGAGCTCTACATATGTACTATGACTTGAAATGCATTTAAATTAATTAATTAATTAAAAAATACATTGGATTCATGACACACTTGCCTCTTATTTTTTGGATCAATACATATCATGTACATGATGCATTCATCAAGGTCCTTAGAAGGGTTTCTCATGATCTCTTTGCCAAAATAGAAAAATGGAAGAGGGCAGATGGCATGTCCATTGCTGGTAGAATATCCAAACCATCACTGAACCTCAACAAGGACTGGTCTCTTGTCAGAGGGCTCTGTATTCTGTTTCAGTTCAACATTATAATAAACAGTTGAGGGTATATATAGGTGAGGTTAACATTCTTTCAGTTGCAAGTGACAGAAAGTCAACCAGAAAATTTCAGAAGTGAAGCTACAAGCAGAGTTTAAATTGTAAAACTTGACCAATGTGATAAAAAATATCATTTTTTCAATATTTCTTGGCTCTGCTTTTTCTCTGTTGCCTTCATGCTCTCAAAGTTTCTTTATGTGCTGCTAAAGATGGCTTATGGTCCGTTTTTATTTTTTTTATCAGGTTAACAACTTCAGGCAAGAAGTATAACTCTAAGCAGAAGCTCCGAAGTGATTCTCATGGCCTGAATTAGTTATGTGTCCAATCCTTTATCAATTAATAGTGTCCAGGATGATGCAGTATTCTGATTATCCAGGTCAAAATTACATATCCACCCACGGAGTTACTGGTAATAAAGGAAGAACGGCTCTCAGAAAGAAAATTGAGATTTTGTTACAAAAAAAGGAGGAGGATTCATACAGGAAGAAATAAATTGACAAAAATAATTAACTTCTTTTAAAACATACTTATCCAATTTAATGATGGATAAATAGTTAATATTGATAGGATTCAAATTCAGTTTATTACAGATTCTTGTAGGTTGACTATATCATATTCAGAAAGTGCGTGCATTATCCAAAGACCTATCTAGTTTTTTCTTGGGACTTGGTATAAGCAAAAGCAAAGTACACTGTGTTTAAACCTTTATTGCCCAGGGACAAAGAAATGCTTTGTGAATATACTGTTAGGCACACACATCAAATAAAGAACACCATGAGCTTAGTACAAATGGAGGTTATCATTAATTTGTCTTTTTTTTACTACAGATACACTTATCACGAATATGCTGATGAGGATGGCTATGGACATGTACACAATATTCATGAATGTTAACACAAATACAAACATATGTGTCCACCCATGGATTTTCTTAGGTGTACTATTAGGAAAGTATCTCTGCACTAGTACAAAGCACTGGATCTGTTCTAAGCCCTGGGGAAGGGCTGTGTTATCTTAAATGTTGTCTTTTTGAACCTTCCTTTAGTGACACATTAACTTCTCTTCTTTTGACCACAGCACAAACCAGTTTTCCTTACTTCCTGTTATCTTGCTCCTATTTTAGAGTGAGGCTCAGAGGGTATTTGAGGGAAGGGAACATTTTGGTAGAAAGTCAACAGGCAAACAGGAAGAGCAACTAGCCTGCTGGTTACAGGTTAATAAGGACAGCAGGCAGAGGAGTTCCTTAGACTTCCCCTGGGCTGATCAGCTTCCCTTGAGGTCAAGAAGTCATAGGGCAGCTTTAATTTGATTTTTTAAGACAAGGAAAAGTGACTCTGGCTTACCATAAACAAAAAGAGCTTCTGGCTGGGTCAGATATGCTGTGGTCAACTGGTATCTTCTGGTTGTGAAGAGGGAATACGGTTGGTGTGTTAAAATGCACCTTGGGAACCACAGGGAAATAATTTATTATATTTAGCCAAGGGAATTAAGACAACTTCTATAAATCAAACTCTTTTAAAAATCTTTTATTTTAAACAATTTTGAATGAAATCAATCTAAAACATGTTGCTTTTTAGTTTTTAAATAAAATGTATTGATCAAAACATATTCTTTTTGACATAATCCAAAGTAACTATTATGAGCATTGGGTCTTGAAATATGGTCCAATATGTAATAATTGACACTTTTTGAAAGTTTATTATATGCCAGTAATTATTCTAAGCCCTATTTAACATTTAGATGATTTGATTTGTAACACAAGCCCCCAAAGTCACTTCTACATCCATTTACCCATTTATGTATAATTAAACTGACGTCAAGAAAATTTAGCTAACTCACATGAAATTAAACAACCAGTAAGTGATGCCTAGGGAACTGACTCCACATGTACCAAAATGCAAAATCTATGCTCAAAACCACCAGTGTGTACCTTATGGTGGTACTCAGGGTACTGCTGGGATGGCAAATGTTTGACAACCGGTTTTCCAGAAAGTGTACATTTACTTGTACACACACACATACACACACACACACACACACATTTATTTATTATACATTTTACTGATGTTAAAAGTATGTGACAAAGTTAAAGTAATTCAAGCACATAGCATTCTAGTATTCTTTATTATAAATTCCATACAACCAATTAAAAATCACAGAATACTTTTGATAATTTGTTGCCAAATTCTTACAGTATTGTCAACTTATAACATTTAGAGGCAAACAGGAGAGAATCTTTGTAACCTGGAGCTAAATGAGTATGTACACAAAGGAATTCTTAGACAAGAGACCAAAGCAAAAAAGAGTTCCTGACTAGATCAGAAACACTGCAGAAATATTTATGGATCAGTTGGGATCTTCCAGTTGTGGAGATTCATAAAGGAAGAAATAAATTGGACTTTATCAAAATTAAAATCATTTCTCTTCAAGAAACACTCATTAAGAAAATAAAAGATAAGCTATGGATTGAGAAAAATATGTGCAAATCATACATTGGAGAAAGGACTTATAACCAGAATATATAAAAATGTATTTAAAAAGCTCAACATTAAGAAAAAAACACTTCATTAAAAAAAAAGACAAAAATATTGAACAAGCCAGGCACGATGGTTCACGCCTATAATCCAAGCACTTTGGGAGGCTGAGGCAGGAGAATCTCAAGTTCAAAGCCAGCCTCAGCAAAAGCGAAGCGCTAAGCAACTCAATGAGACTCTGTCTCTAAATAAAATACAAAATAGGACTAAGGGATGTGGCTCAGTGGTTGAATACCTCTGAGTTCAATCCCCAGTACCAAAAGAAAAAAGAAAAAGAAAAGGAAAAAAAAAATGTTGCACATATATGCACTCAAGTGGGTATAGAGATGAAATGTAAGCAAATGAAAAGCTGTTCAATACTCTGAGCTGCCAGAAAATGCAAATTAAAGTTACAAGATACCTCTGTGCACACTGACAACATCAAGTGCAATAAGGAGGCAGTGCCACTGGAATTCCCACACATTGCTGAGTAAGGCAAAATGGCACAACTGTAGAAGATAGGCTTCTACTGCCTTTTACAGTTAGGAGTACACTTAGCACATAACTTAGCAATCTCACTTCCAGGTATTTACCCTAGAGAAATGAAAACATACATTCAAGCAAAAATCTTTATGTGGGGACTGAGGGTATAATTCTGTGGTAGAGCACTTGCCTAGTGTGCACAAGGCCCTGAGTTGCATCCCTCGTAACACACACACACACACACACACACACACACACATAATAAATAAATAAATAATTTTGATCTGAATATTTATAGCAGCTTTATTCAGAATTGCCAAGAACTATGAGTAACCCAAATATTCTCCAGCAGGTCATAAACTGTGGTACATCCATACAATGAAATACTGTTCATTAATAGAAAAGAATGAGCTGCTGTACCTGAAACAACTTGGATGTATCTCAAAGGCATTCTGCTGAATAAAAGAAATCAGTCTCGAAGTTTACATATGATGTGATTCTACTTATATGAAATTCTTAGAAAAAGAAAACTATGTGAATGGGGAATAGATTAAAGGCTTTCAGAGATTTGGGATAGCTGAAGAGTATGAATATAGAGGGGCATCATGAAGGGCTTTTATAGATGGTAGAACTTTTTTGAATCTTAATTGTGATGGTGATTACATTAATCAATATATGTGTAAAATTTCATAGAATCATACATCAAAAGCAAAGAGTCAACTTCACTGTACACTAATTTGGAAAAGTAATTTAACAAGTTAAAATTAATAAAAATTGATTAAATATAAAAGTCATTGCTGACCAATACTGTGATATTTGATAATCTATTTTTTAATGAATTTTCAAGAGTAAGTACCATTTTTCTTGAACCTCTTCTGCCGTCTTGAACCAATATATATATAAAATAAAAGATAAGCCATGGATTGGGAAAAATATGTGCAAACCATATATTGGATAGAGAACTTGTAACCAGAATATATAAAAAATATATTTAAAAGGATTTTATTGTTTTAATATCTATATCTATATCTCACAATTTAATTAGCTCCATTGTACGTGACCTTTCCAAATGTGCTATATTGTGTTCTGGTCCAGAACCAACCACTTCTAAAGGCATTTACTGGTCTCCCAAGAATCCTACAACATTATCACTCATTAGTGTGAAATTCTTGACACTTGCAATTCTATTACAAACTCTCCAATGGATTTTACCATTCCACCATCTTTTTTTCCTGTACTATTTGGCTATAGCTCCAAATTGTCTCACTATATATCCTACTATACGTGTCCTACACAATCCCACTCACCCAAGTGAGGCAGCAAAAGAAGACTCCAAACCTACAGAGGGTGCAGTAAGTAGGCCATATAGTCTCCAGAGGAAGCAGCCCCTCAGGTCTTGGATCCTAGATTTGTTCCTGTGACATCAGTGGCCAAGTCGTGGGATTTATAGGATGGAAAGTCTGCATGTCTATTGCTTAATCCTGATTAGTAATGGAATCAGAAGTGATAATAATTCAGCTGCTTCATAGTGTTCATCTTGATATTAGCGAAGATACACAGAAAAGATTATTTTTTCATAGTTTGCAAGGTGAATTCCATATACATAATCACAATTGCTCAATTTAAAGCAAGAAATTCCTGAGGGAGGATTCACTAGCCTCATAGATTCTGGTTTCTTCCATTTCTCTTCAAAAGGTTTAAAGATACTGATATTTCCGGAGCTGAGGGTTTTCTTAGTGGTATTCCTGTTTTAAAAAAAAGACTCAGGATTTTTAATTCTGAAACACAAATTGATAAGAAGTTCAGCAGCAACAGTGTAAACTTTGATAAGACACAGTATCTTAATGAACAGTGAGATGTCTCCGGAGGTCATGGGCAGAGATTTATCCTAGACCTGGCTACATTCTGTGTCCCACATTCTTCCCTGGGATGAAGCCTACCTGACACTCCTCTGGGGCAGTGTTGTCCTTTCCTGCTGAAGGCCACACTGAAAAGACCTGCTGGTGAATGGAAGCTTCATCCTTATCTTGTTCTGCAAAGTTGCCTATGATATCCAGTAGTTTTAGCTAATGCTGGAAACTTCTGTCTACTCTACCATACACTCTTGTGCATTTTAAACCTCAAGCTGGTGTGGTGACCTATCATTTTTAGTCTTGTGTGTTCCACACATATTCTAGTAGTGAAGTCCTTGACCCCACCATAATCAGTACCACATTCAGACTATGAAGGGTGCTAAGGGATCTCTTAAATTGCTTCTAACCAAGCAAGATCGTCAGAACACTTTCTAAATGCATAGCCCACAACCTAGTTATTGAAAAGAAATAACTTTCTCCTAGCTTATAAGATTAATTTTCAACCTCTCATCCTATTCTTTAGGCAACTGGGGAATCACCAAAGTCAATTCTTGGAGCACTGAATTACCTGGTTTATCCATGCACCTATCTTCATCCTTATTTTCTCCCTGTTAACTGGATTGTACTGTCTGGGGCTCCAAATCTTTTCCGCCAAATCTCCCAATACATCTTTGTTGAAACTAGAGAAAGACTTTTTGCATGGGTGAAGTTCTTCAATGTAATTAATACTTGGTCATCACAATAGTGAAGAGGTGGGGTACTGTCACCATGGGGGAGATTCTGAGTGTATCTAGAAGCTTCTCCTGGCTTTCTTGCAGATGAAGTTGATAGCTTTATGATACCTACTTTTTTTTTTCTTTTTGTGGTTCTAGGGATCAAACCCAGGGCCTCACACATGCTAGGCAAACACTTTACCTTTGATCTACATCCCCAGCCCCCTAGCATTTTTTGATTGGACAAACACCACAAGCAGTCTAATATTTTATTATTTCTGCATTTGGTCATGCAGCATAGCTGTTTGCAGCCTCCCCTATAACACTAGATTGCATTTGTCTGAAAGGTTCCCTTTCCATTCCTTTGTTTGTCCCTCCATTTCTACAGATTTACTTTAAAAAGGGTTTAATATTACTGTGGGATAACTGGAACTATCTTCACTTTTCTCCTGCAAGGTAGTCAGGACCTTAGTTATAGCTTGTATGAGGTTTTTTGTTTTGTTTTGTTTTGTTTATTTATTTTTGGCTTGGGATTGATTCTACTGTTGGAAGTCAGTCAAGCAGAAGTCTGAGATTGGTCCTGATACAAAAGCTAGTGTTTCTCTTTTTAAGATTTAAAACCTGATTTAAAGTCTGACTTTCTGGACCATATGGAGTCTCAGCTGTCTAAGTGTTCTAAACCTTGAACTTCCACCAACCACTTACTCTTGTATGAGTACAAGAGGAGAAACAGTGAGGGCTGATTTCAGTTTGGAGTTCTCAGATACAGGAAGAGAAAGCACTACTATTATGAAATTTTCTGACAGCTTCCTCTTTGGACGCTCTCTGGCTTGGAAGGAGAAGCATTAGTCCTGTGGTTGACCTCAGGGAAAGTATATGAACCTGGCTTTTGGATCTGGGATGAAGAATTTTAGTTGCTAATTACTACTTGCTTTAATTGTCTCTGGCCTCTGTTGTGTCTGAATGGATTTGATAAATTATTCAGGGTGGAGCTGGGGGCCAGAAACCATTGGAGTACTTAAAAGAGAGAAACTAAAATACAGGAAATCAGTTATACAAATGATGGAAGCTCTGGGGAGCTTATCAAGGTAGAAGAGATAACCTGGTAGTCAGCAACAAATGAAATCCTTTGCCACCTGTAGACAGGACAGAGGGAAGAGGTGGTTTCACTGGTGTCTAAGGAGGAGAATCACATGATGGAAGCAGAGTGGCTTCCATCTGAAAAAGCTGAACCCTCCAAGAAGATGCAGCCATGGGCAGGGGTGCTGCCCCAGGTAGTGAAGGAATGATGGTGGGGGATGGATATACTGGTTTTTCTCTTCCTCCTACCCTCCAGTCTCCCATAGTGTCTTCCAATGGCCAAAGTCAACCAGAAGTCAGCTTATATGTATTATTGGAAATTTCAGCCAGAAGATATCAATTTTTTTTTCTTCCAAGATAAAGAGCAGATCAAGAAAAGAGCAAAGAATGGATCTGTGGGAAAACAGGCCTCCAACTAGTTCAGTTCATCACAAACTAGTTGGAGTTCATCACAAACCAGTCTTGTGATTGTAGTTGGGGTTGCTGGGCCTAGGTTTTGGAATCTCTGTCCCTGTAATGGAGGACTTTAAATCAAACGGTGAAGCCCTCTGCCTGTCATCTTCAGCAGCTGTCATACTTCCAGAGACCCTGCCCAAAGCACACAAAAAAGGAAGAATATCCTGGATTCTTCTTTCCATCTGCTCTCCAATCTCCTCAGCTCTTTTCTTTAACTAAACTAACCCAAAAGCTGATGGAAAGAGAGTTCAAAAATTGAGCTTCCAAAGCAAGAGCAGAAGTTAATAGCAAACAACCCAGCATATTGGTTTTACTGGGTTATACTTTTTGATAGCTCTGGAATTTCTACTGTCTGTCCCCAAAGCCTTATTTTTCTTGAAGGGTCCACTCTTAACAACTCAGCCTCTTTCTGCTAGTGATTTAAGCCATGCAGATGCAGAATGACTAGATCATTGGTCTAGTTTTTCATCCAGTGTTAAACCATGATTCAATAATCTGTTGCAAACTCTATCCGCTAACCCCTAGCCATGATATTCCACTCCCCATTCAATTAAACTATGCATTTATGGCCATAATATGTGGGAAAAAACATTGATGTAAATGCTGATAGCTAATACACCATGCATGCAATTGATAGCAAAGAATGTATAAATTATTGATGTACTTCTCCATTTTCCATCACTCACTGGCCCATTAAGATACTTCTATAGCTGGTAGACCCCTCTCACTTCTCATCTTTCTCCTTCATGTTACCTTTTCTTTTCATTTACTTACCTTAGTGAATTCTATCATGCTTGCTTGCCAGTTCTGAACCACATGTGAAAAGCAGATATAGCTACGCAAGTGATTTAATTTTACTATGAAAATGTTCTTGAATTATTAATGTCCTTGCTAGATTCATGATTCTTAGTTTTCCATATCTCCCACTATAAATGTGAGCTTCCTTTCCTTCAATATGCTATAACTTCTCCAGATTGATTCTGTTTTAAATTCAGGAGGGGTTATTCATTATTTTACTTCTGTTTGCAATCTTTTTAGTGTTCTGTTTCTTCTAACTGGATTGTGAGATTCTCTGGGGGTCTGTACTCCCTCAGTGCAGAACATTCATTACATTTGGTGGGCCATAAGACAAAAAGCCTCCTTTAGAATCCACAATTTGGTCAATAAATGAGAGAGGGGTAAGGGTGGCAGGAGTTAGTGCTGATTTGAAATGTTCTTCATGTTGAGCTAGCTGCTCCTAACTGGCAGCACCCCTATTTCCTGCTTTTGGATAATTGAAGGATCAGAGAACAACTTCTGGTCCATGACCTCTTTTTTTAGAATACTATCTTTTTTGAGAGCTGTTTGTTTCTATTCTTATTGCTCTCAATATTGTCCATGTCACCCAGACAACTGCAATGGCCTCCTCTCATTATCACACTATAGGATAGTTTTGCATTCTTGTATAAACGGAACCCTACACTTTCCACTCTGAACAATTTTGTCTCTGGAAGCTTCTGCATAACATTTTGCTTGTGGAATTCACCGTGTAGTTAAAAACAGCAATAGTTCATTCATTCTCTTTGCTGAATATCCTTTTGGCTTTTGCTTATTTGAATAGATGTCTATTTCTTGCAATTAACAAGCCATGACTAAGGGAGATAATGAAGCATGAAACTGTTCTTCCCAGAGAAACTATGGGCATGGATTAAGAAGTCCCTGAGGAGACCTTTTCTGTCCTTCCATCAAGTTGGGACATTCCTTTCATATTCAGAGAACTTCTGAGTAATACTAAGTTTCACTGAGTGGATTCAGAGCTCCATATGGCAAGTGTCTCAGATGCTGGCACCAGGCCAAAGGATGACAGCTCTTATCTCCTTTTGTGTTCTTTTGCCCAACCTCACAGAATATTTCTTTACATTGTGATTGCTCATATCTGAAAATCTTACACTCTACAATCTTCCATCAGTCCAAGGTCATGTGGTGTTAACCCTTCGTGTGCTACAATGTTGAGCATAGAATTTACCATTTTCTTATAGGAGTCCAGGGTGGCCAGAATATCTTGAACAGACAATATTATTATATTAGGCCTTTCAGCAAACCATTTCATCTTTGCCTATGCTTCTAGGCATTGTTGCTTCTTTGTAGAATCAAGGTTGGTGTTTTCTTTCCTTTTTTTTTTTTCATAATTTGTTGAGAACTTGAAGTTGGGGGCAATTGAAGCCACTATGACCCTGGCAAGCTTCTTTTTTTCTGGCATGTGCTTTCAGACATACAGTTCTGCTTGGTCAGAATAAAATTGTGTGGATGGTACACACACAATTATTATTATGTAACAACATCCTGTTTTCCCCATCAGTAATAACATATTAAAGAACACAAGGAGAATCTAGAGGGAACATTTTGTAATAAAAAAAATGATGCTAAGAAAATTATTCTTCAGAGTGAATCTGAGAGAAAGGTTGTCATTACCAAAATCAGCAGAAATTGAAATATTTTAATGCCACTAAACATTTTCCTTAATATACTATAGAACCATCATTTAAATATTTTTTACTTTTACTTTTTTTATTTAGAGCCATCATTTTTTAAAAAATAGTTTTTAGTTGTCAATGGACCTTCATTTTTATTTATTTATATGTGGTACTGAGAATTGAACCCAGTGCCTCACACATGCTAGGCAAGTGCTCTACCACTGAGCCACAACCTCAGCCTGAGAACAATCATTTGAAAAGCCTGCTTTTTGATTTTGCTAGCCAAATATCCTATATCTTGCTGCTACTCTTTTCATGGAGTGACTTGAAATCCTGTTGACTCTTGCCTGGTAATGGGGTAAGTGAAGGTATTTACTTCTGAAAGGGCCAATCAAAGAAAATGTCTGCAGTAGTTGAACCATTCAGCCCATGGACCTAACAAAATAGATGCTATTTTATGTTTAAGTATGAATAGGAAAATGAACTTATAGTCAGACTTCACTGTCTTTCTTTAGAGGAAATCAGATGCAAAGAGAAGTCAAATGAAAATAAAAAATGGTCATTTGTTTGCCAGGGGGTAAAAGACCTAGTGAGAGGTCAAGGTACATTCAAACTAGTTGATCCCCTTGAGATTGACACTTTGTATTTATGGGTTTTCTTCTTTCCTTCTATCTCTGTCTTGTTTTCTGTGTCCCCTCCTGTTCTTCTTTCTCTTTGCCCTGCCCAGGGTGGAGATATAGGCTTTATAATGCTGAAGTTTATAAGTATTTTCTTCAAGGACTAAGAGAAGAGAAAGAAATGATTATAAAAATATCTATAAAATGAACATTTACTTAAAATGAAAAACTCACCAGAAATTATAACTTTTAAAAAGTTGAAAACACCGTTTAACTTCCCAAAATAATATAAAAGGTTTTTTTATCAAAGTGCTTTATCCTTTTTTCCCCTGCCCAAGAGTCTATATTTTCTTTGATTGTCCTTTTGTATGGCAGTATATTTTATTATTTTAATAGAAAGATAAGTTAGTCTTTAGATTCATATAGTTGACCAAAATCTGTTTTTTATCTCTGATGAAACATCAAATATGGCACCTTATACAAAGGTATAACATGGCCTCTTTACTACTGAATGAAGTTTTGCCCTGCAAACTCAGGAATTTCAAATTTCTATATATTCTGCTTCACTTGTTTCTCATAAAAAAAAAGATAAAAGAAGGAAGTTATATAGTGCATTTGCAATTGTATGTGTTAGGGAACTCAGTGTATTCTTATAGGCGAGAACTTGTGTTTTGTCAAGTGTTCCTCCACCTGTGTTGTCTCAAGTCCAGACTTGTGCCTGGGTCCCTGTGCTCATGCCTTGCTGCTTCTCTTCTCCTCAGTCATCTGTCATGTCAGCCGCCATGGAATTCCTTCATGCTCTAACGTGATCTGGACCCTGGTCCTTCTTGTCATGACATTGAATGTGTCTACAAAGCGGGCAATGGCAAGTCATTCCTGTAGGAGGGTGGTATTTCTGCAGGTTGTTACTACACTGGGGTGGAAAACAGCAACATATTTTGCAATATACAAGTGACTGTGAACCACTAAACTCTTCTCCATTAAGTGAGAACCATCCCCTGTTCAACTCTCCCTTATGTAGATCCCCAACATACCCATTACCATTCAATAGCACTAAACACAAAGGGAAGAGTAACAGACCAGAAGTCAGAGTAGAGATAACAGATGTCTTAACTGATGATAGTGAACTTACTGTGCTTTTGAAAAATGTGCAAAACCAAAAGATGTTATGAACCAACTTTTTGAGGTCTGTCCCAGGGTATGGGAGGGTCTATAGAAGCTGGGATCATATCTTTTAAACTTTCTGGCAACTTCTTGATTAATATTGTCAGTGCTGGGCTTGGTATCTTGTCTGCTGCTACTCCATCCCAGTAGTATTTAAGCTATCATTTGTTGAAAATGTCTCAGACCTCAGGTGGTATGGTGCCACATGTCCTTGATGACAGATACTGCTAGGATAGATAGGTTTGGCCACATAAAAAGATGGGTTTGGACCTGGGCTTCCCAGGCAAGAGAGATGTGACTGATGGCCACTAGAGTTGGACTTTGGAAATTGGGTCCTTTCCATCCATGGATAAAGCCTAAGATGTTACACCCAGTGTTTAAAGCTTACATATCCCATCTAACTTGAGTAAAACAAAGGCTTTTCCTATGCATTTAACTCAAAGTGTTTTATTTCTTTTCCTCTCATTTGATTGTTTTAATAAGAGATAGAACTAAAAACTAGGATCCTGAGTTTTTGTTCTGAAGTGATCTGCCATGCATACTGTGTCCCTGAATGATTCCCTAAGCCATTGAGCCTCACTTTCATCATCTATAAAGATAGCATGTGAATTTGATATTCTCTCAGCTCCCTTTCCTAATATCTGATTTTTTCTATGTCTTAATATTATGCAAATTTTAAATGATATTATAATCTGTGGAGTTATGTTGTTACCACTAAGTTATTTCCATACAATGCATCTTACTAAATGAAAGCTATTAAGTATGCAGTAGGAACCCAGTCCTAGATGGAATGCTTGACATGTATATTTCAGGCAAGTACCTAACAACCAATGTCTTTGAGAAAAAACTATTGGTCACTTCAGATGTTTCAGGTACTATGATGAGATTTTTCTGACAAAGCCCATGTCATGCCAGTTATCATAAAAATGTCATAAAATTGAATAAATTATATAATTAAGTCCTCACAATAACTTTAGGAAATAAATAATATTATCATCTCCTTTATTTTAAAGAAGTGGAAACCAAGATGCAAAAAATTTAGTGTGATAACATTAATCAATGATAAAGCTCTATAGTCATTGCCTCTGATTATCTCTATGTCCCAGACAAGAGCAATTAAATAATTTACCCAGGAGTATATAGCCCCTAGATGGCAGAGGTAGAAACAGAATTCCATTGCCTGTAAATAATGAGATGATGGCCTAAGAAAATGCCACTAACTTGAGGTCTTTTCTATTTGCCAAATGCAGTTTGGCAATGATTTTTCCAGGAGAAATACTTTTTCCTGTTGCTTTCTGATTTATCTCCAGTTAGGTGGACCATAGCATTAACTTTGTATGAAGAACTAGGAAATAAAAGTGTGAGTTTTTCAGGTAATCATTTAATCTTTGAACCTAGTTTTATTTGGTGATGTTTAAAAGAATGTTCGGGGGAAAAAATCTGGATAAAATTGCTTTCCTGGCATCAAAGATGGAAGAAATGGTAAATACTCCCGGTGACCTAGGCTTTCCCCTGCTTAGGTAGGATTTATTGCAATGCTCCACCAGGTGGTGCTCTGGTGAAGATGTGCTGTCAAGGGCTCTCCAACCCCTCTTAACTTTTGCCTGGAAGTATTTTGAGTAGGTGAAGTCATTATCCTTAAGAAAGAGGCTACCAATTAAAGGGGATATGTTTGCCCATCTTGCCAAAAAAGACACAGCAGACAGAGGGAGGTTCATTAGCAGGAATGCTCAGATGAAGGACAATGGCCCTGGAAAACGTCAGTCCCAAAACATCTTTCTAAGGAAGTGTTCCAACGGTGGCAGTGCGCTTGGATAAGTCCCATGGACTAGAATTAGGAGTTTGGAGTCTGTATCTCTGCTACCAACCTGTGAGATCCTTGGAAAAGCTCGTTTTGCTGGACAACAGTGTCTTAATCTATAAAGCATATATGTTTGTGTATGTGGGGTTGGGGAGTGGTAAGACTACCAGAGATTTTTAGTTGGGCGTCATGGAGTCTGTGATCCAATCTCCTAAAGTTGCATGTGAAACTTGCTGTATATACTTTTTTTTCTGAGGAGAAAGTCTACTGCTTTTGATAAATTCTACCTAGAGTCAGTGATTCCCAAAGCATTAACAGCATTCGGATTAGGCAATTCTAGGGTATGTCCGAGCTTCAGTATTCTATGATGCTATAATCTTTCTGGGGAGGAATCTGTGGCTGTCAAATTAATTGGATTACCTCCCTGGCTCTGTTGTAGCTCCATCCCTTCCTTACGCACTCTCTCATGGTTTTGTTGGGGCAGTCACACCTACGTCTGAGTCCTGCAACACCCTCTCCTGTAGATTAGGTGGTGTGTCATGTGACTAATGTGGTTCATTAGAGAGCAGTGGCCAAGACAGACCAGAGGAACTGTGACAGGAACTTGCCTGATCCCATAGGAGTTCAGTGGTAGAAGCAGGTGCTAATTATCATTCTTTGGATGAACAGGATATGCATTTTTTGGGAGTGGGTGAGAATTTCTGGTTAGACAAGCTCCAAATTCTTTGGCCTACTTTGAAGGCACTACCAGTTCCATCATCAAGGATGAGATTTTATTTCCTGATGAGCACCTGCTCAGCTGAAGAGGAAGGCTGAGGCAGGAGGTGGGGATATTCTTTTTGGAGGCCTTGTCATGCAGATAAAAATTCCTTCCCAAACCAGGCCATGAGGGAGTGTCAAGGTTCCACCTTTCTGGCTCAGGAAAAAAAAAAAAACTCAAGTCTTTTTACAGCAGTAGGTTTGGTAGTTGAGTAATGTAATTATATAGATTACCATTATACATCTACAATTACGTAGAAACTGAGATTTCAACCTGTCCTAGATATACATTATTTGTAAGGGGAGGAGCTTGGAGAAGGGCCGGAATACTGGTTGGGAATGTAGCCAATGGGGAAACCCCGTTATTAAACAGAGAGAACAAGTCAGGCTGTGCATCCACAGGAAGGCCTATATGTGTGGAGATGCTGGGAGTGGACTTTAGTATGTGGGAGAGAGAAACTGAGAGAGCGATTCTTCCAAACTATGTGAGAGTATTGTACAAAATACGAGTTGATGAGACAGGAGAATCGCGAGTTCAAAGCCAGCCTCAGCAACAACGAGGTGCTAAGCAACTCAGTGAGACCCTGTCTCTAAAAAAAACCACAAAATTGGGCTGGGAATGTGGCTCAGTGGTTGAGTACCCCTGAGTTCAATCCCTGGTACCAAAAAAAAAAAAAAGAAAAAAAATAGGAGTTGAGTCTAGGGTGGAAGGTCCTTTCTTGGGCTTTGGAAGACAGAGTCTGTAAAATGGTCTGACTTGTTGCCTAAGTTCTCAGCCCTGGCTGCACATCAAAAATCACCTGTAAAAATGTCACTTATGTCTTGGTCCTACTCTAAATCTATAAATTAGAATTTCTGCGGGCACAGCATGGGCATTACTATTAACAAAAAAAAATCTGGTCCCAGCGACTTTAATGTGTTGCTGAGGCTGAGAATCACCTGTCTAGAATGATAAGGATGCCCATGGGACACAAATGCTGATCATCTCCTCCCAAGCTCACAGAATGTGTTTAGCAATGACAGCATTCCCAGATTACTTCATAGGGTACTGCTTCTAGTTTAAGACTTCAGTGAAAGGGACAAAAGAAATATTTCAGATGCACACGAGGTCAAGTTTAATTCTCCAGGGACTCAAAGAGCTTGTGAGAAATAGAGTATGCTTTTATACTTTATCCCATAGATGGCTCAAGAATTTTTCTCTTTATGCACTCATCACAGATTATAAGTATTTGTTGTCTACTTCTCTCATTACTTTCTTGGTTCCGTGAGGATTGACCTATGAATAGGTGTTCACTACTGAAGCCTTAATACTTTTTATATTGGCATGCAGTAGTCACTCCAAAATATTATTCAATGCGTAAATAAAGAAATGAATGGAATGAATCTAGTATAGTAGTAAGAAGCTGGTAGAGATTTTAGGGATTATTATTAATTTTTTATGTTTGGTACCAGAAATTGAATGCAGGATTGATTAACCACAGAGCCACATCCTTAGCCCTTTTTTATTTTTTATTTTGAGACAGGGTCTTGCTAAGTTGCTCAGGGCCTTGTCTCACTAAGTTGCTGAGGCTGGCGTTGAACTTGTCATCCTCCTGCCTCAGCCTCTGGAGCTGCTGGGATTACAGGTGTGCACCACAGCTCCTAGCGATTTTGGAGATTTTTTTAGGAAGTTTGAGCATGTTTAAGTGATATGCTAGCCATCACTTTCTCTTTGCCAGGTCCTGTATTATTATTTTTTAAAGTTTTAATTATATTTAATTATGTACTTGTTTTATATGACTGCATGAAAATTCTTATCATATTTGTACTAAGAGGTAGAGAATCAGTGGTAGTAATTTATGGTTATTCTAGTTATTTATTTATGCTTTCATTTATTATATCAGTCCTTTGACTCTTCTTCCTTAAGGTAATTTGCCTAATTTTGATGAGAAGAATGACGTTAAAGCCTCATGTATGTCTTATGATGCCTCCAGGTGTCTAGAAGGACAGATAATTAATGGAGCAGTTTTGCGAACACTGATCAGGTCTCAGGGTACCCTGTGGACACAGAGAAAGACATCTTACCCAGACATGAGTGGTTTCCAAGAGGATATTTGAGAAGAAAACTAGGGTAAGCAATGCTATGAAAACCAAGGGAAGGGTCAGCCCCAAGGAGGAGAAGGCTTCCACCTTGGGAGCAGGTTAAGTAAATCAGGGGGGTGAATACAAAGAGGTGAATAATGCAATCAATGAGGTAGTGGGATAGGGGCTTGCACTAGAAGAGTCTGTGGGAATGATAAAGGGGCTGATAAAATGTGGAGGAAAATGAAGGGGTTGAGGACTAATGGAGAAATAGGAGCCCATAGAGAAGAAAATGAAAAGGAATATCTCTAGTAGTAATGAGTAATACTCTAGTAAGTAGTACTATCTAAAGTACTGTCTTCTAAAGTAGTAGTATCTAAAATACTATCTCTAATAGTGAGAAGAGCAGGCAAAGAGGAATTAGGAAATTGAGCCAGTAGGCTGTGAACAGAGGGAGTGGTCAGTAGTGTTAAATGCTATTGACTTTGGCAGAAACAAAGTGGTGGTGAAATGGACAGGAGGCAGATCTCAGGTGAGAGAGTAACAAAGAAGTGCAGATGACTTTTTGTAGATGCTAACCTTAAAAAGAAAAAGAAAAGAAAGAAAGGAAAGAAGTAGGATGGTAGCTAGAGGGAGATATAGGATCAAGGTATGACTTTAAAATGGAAGAAATTTACATTTCGTTATAGGTAGAGATAAGGTATCCAGGGCAAAGGGAGAGATGGAAGACATAAGGTGGAGAATGTTCCACCCTTTTGCAATGTCAGGCACCTTTAAACATTTTTGTTAACCATCTTCACTGACTCCCCTCACTGAACTGTTGTTAGGTTCTCCTGCTGAAGTTAATTCTCAGTCAGACTGTCAGCATCCGACAGCTTCTGGTCAAATCTGACCTGTCATTCCCCTCTTAGCAGGCTCCTGAGAGTTGGGTTACTTTGTCCTGTGGTTCAGAGATTCTTAATCTGGTATCCACAGATGTTTAAGAGAATGTAATCTGCTTATAATTTTGTGCAAAGTTAGAAAAATTATGATTGTAACAATTTTTTTCTATTTGCCTCAACAAATGTTTTCAGTGAATAGTGTGTTCAGCTTCTGATAATTTGTTTTTTTCTGTTATGTTTGCCAACATGTATTAAAATGCAACTTTTGGGAAAAAAAATAAAATAATAAAAAATTAAAAAAAAGAGCACTTCATCGATAGGCTTTAAATTATAAATGTGATCAACTGTATTTAGAAATGAATGCCTTTCCCCTGCCTCCCCACTCACGTTCTCTGTTTCAGATTGACTGAAATGGATGAATCAGGGAAACCAATAGATCAGAAGTGTGTTCTGCAAGTGATTCTCAAAGATGTGTAAAAATCATCTAGAGAGGAGGGACAAATTTCCAAACCCGTACATGTATAAGGAGAACAAGAATTTGTACTTTTAAAAACAAACACCTTAGGTAATTTTAGTGCAAACTAACCTTTGGCCAACACAAGGAAACTTATCATTACCTTTCTTTAGGATAAAAAAAAAGTATCCTAAATATATTTAATTTTATCAAATGTTTTTTGTTACTTTAAGAAATATCAAGTCCTCGAAAGTAAACCTCTTCCAAATTTCCCAAAAGGAATGCTGCCATTTCTAATATTTGCACATGTGAACCATTGGTATTTGTTTTTCATTGGTATTTGTCTAAGTGTTCACAGAGGCTCATCATATCATCATGGTCAGAGAATAATACAGGAATCTCTATACGAGGGGGAGTACCTGGGTTTATGGAGCCCGTGAAGATCAGTATTCTTTAAGAGTCACATTGTTAAGCTTTTGGAAATAATAAAATTTGTAAATACCAAATGAGTTTAAGAGAATATAAAGTCTAGTAGGTGAAAGCCTAAATAATACAGTCCACAGTTTTTCTTGTGAAATAGCCACAACATAAGCCAGCTATTTCCTGTAATACCCAACCATCAGGCAGGTTTTCCAGGGAGTCACTTTCCAAACCTGGTCAAAATTTCAGGTGATCTCCTAGAGACACAGTGTGTCAAGATGTTCCGCTCTGAGAAGGCTCAGGATTACAGAACTCTTACAATACCACCAATGCAATTCAACCAATGAATGCATTTGCCAGATCTGATTAATGGTTCCAGGGAACCGTGGAGTCATTAATTTTCCAGATCTGGGAAAACCTTAAGTGGGCCCTTCATGTTCCTATCTTTCTGAGTTGAAGAAGGAATTCATCTTTCATCTCCAAGTCAATGGCCCAGACTGAATTCTATGCCCAGGTATGTCAAATTCCTGCCAAGAAAGCTGAAATAGAACATTTCAGCAACTTGTCCTTTATCAAGGAATTTTTAAATGTGATTAGAAGTGGAGCTAATCAGGATGGGGAGGCAAAAACATGAAATTTGTCTCCAGCACCTACAGTTAAAACACATATTCCAATCATAAAATTAATGCATTTTTGACTTCTCATTAACATCAGACTTCAGCATAATTGCAAAGACATGCCAGATACTGTGCCAACACACTGAGTATTCTGTGACATTTTTGGTCCCCACATAAAGTTCATCTATTTTATAGTTCATCTATTTTATATTTTGGGTGTTTTGGTTAACTAGTAAGTGATTGAAAGCAACTTTTAAATTTAAATGGAGCAAAAGAATGAACAAGAACATGAAATACTACTTCTCAAGATTGAAGAAAACCATTTTGTTATAATAACAGTCACTAATGGCCAACAGCAATCAATCAGTTAAATAACATCAGCTAATGAGGTCCATTTCTGATGAGATTTTCTGATTGAATAAAGGTGCAAAATAATGTTCAAGATCATCATGTTGACAGAGTTCTTTTCTCATCAGACAAAGGATGTAATTATTCATGAATTATTCATATTTTTGTTTCACCTGCATATCCTCCTCTTTGGACCAGGGAAAACTGTATAAGGTGTATGTTTTCCTGTTTTATGGAACAACAGAGCTTGTATTTTAATGGCAGGATTTTAAGAATAATGGTAAGTAAAGAACATCATCTTAGGCATTTCTGACAGACACTTGATTACTACTGTTGTCACTTCCCCATCGTTTTTTTTTTCTTGCCTGTATAGTCCAACCCTTGTGATGAATGTGGAAAATTCCAGACACTCGTTTTCCCAGCTTTCCTTGCACATAGGTGAAGGGCATAAGACCATATCCTGGCCAAAAGTTGTTGAAGGCCAAAGAAGACCCCTGAGGAAAAGTTTTCTTCCCTAGCAAGAGACTGGTGTTTGCACAAAGTTCTCTTTTTTCGGGGGGAGGTGTGAATTTGAACCTAGGAGCGCTAACCACTGAGAAACATTTCCAGCCCTTTTTTGTTTTTTATTTATTTATTTTTATTTTGAGACAGGGTCTCACTAAGTTGCTTAGGGCCTTGCCAAGTTGCTGAGGCCGGCTTTGAACTTCCGATCCTCCTGCCTCAGCCTCTGGAGTCTCTGCGATTATAGTCACTTATCACTGCGCCTAGCTGAGACTGGTGTTTGGAAGTGATTCTTTCCCTTTCTCCTTCCTGTCCTTAAACTCAGTTGCACTAGGGTATGTGCTTATGATTGTGTCAGTCATGTTTGTGATGAGGAGGGAAAATCAAGAGATTAATAGTGAAAAGTCAACTTAGTGCCTTGACGTAGTTTAGTTGTTCCAATAACCAATTCTGGAAACATCTGCTTTTGGACATCTTACTAAGTGCAGTCAGGTACTTCATTCTTTGCAGTCAAGGACTTCCTAACAGTGCTTTTCTCATTTTTTCAAAAAATCTTTGCTGATTATCCACTGAGGACTTGGTACTATGCTAGGTACTATGATCTGAGCATAGTAGACATTGTGTCTACACTTTTGTGGATTCCAGTCTAAGGGAAAAACAGAAACTAATTAGGGTCTATATAGCATAATACTTGGCTTGATTTTGTTTGTGGTCAGAGAAGTTTTCTCGGAGAAAGTGATGATGGAGCTGCTATCTGAAGAATGAATGGGAATTAACCAGGTGAGGAGGGCTGTTCTTATTGTGCTTCAGTGAATGAATTAGTCAATTAAAAACCAAATCCTCTAAGAGCTAAATTAGTCCATGAATATAATTACATTAGAAAGAAAAGTCACCTCCAGTTGTCAGTTGTGTGGACAGCTGACTCCTAAATCAGAGTGATCAGTTGATGAGGAGGCTTCCTAGGGAACCCCAACCTGACAGTCCTACTATGGGCCCCCACAAACCTTATTGTGATCACTCTTATAAATAGAAAACATCACTGTGCCTGTGGTAGCTGAGGTCACAGACACCAGTTTTCATTTGCTTGTTGTGTTCCTTGTGATAAATGATCTAATAAATTATCCCTTTCGGCTAAGAATTTCCATAATTGGTTTCAGCCTCGGGGCCCTTTTTTTGTTTGTTTTTAAACATTCAGCCATTTTGATTAATGTGAATGTGAAAATATCTACATTTTTTCCCCGTGTTTCATCCAATCTACAGAATATTATTTAGCGCAAGGAAATCTCCAAAATAGCTGAACCTTTCCACTTATTTAGATTTCACCAAAGAGTCCCCAGGGTAGAATGAAAACATCTCCAAGCTAGGGTAATTTTACAAAAACTGCTTAGAGTTCAACAGCTATTTCTGTACTTTCAGAATTCTGTAAACATATGGGGGAAAATCTGTCCACAGTTATGCTGGAGCTGTGCCGGGCCCTGAATTCCCCTATCGTTTCATTGTTGGGAAGGGCTAGAGCCTCCATTCAATGTCGGTGTTGGAAAAGCCCTGGAGATTTTGTACCTTCCCACCTCAGCCCTGTTAGTCAAGGTTCCTGTTCTTTCTTCTTTGAAAAATCATTTTGTTTTGTTTTGTTTCCGTCTCTGCCCTACTTTCCTGCTCTCTCTCTCCTCTCCTTCCTTCCTTCCTCTTCTCTTTCCTTATCTCATTTTCAGATATCTGCCTAATTTCTTTTCTTCTTTGTTTTCTTTTTTTCTTTCTTTTTTCTTTGTGTGTGTGTGTGTGTGTGTATGTGTTACTGTGGATTGAACCCATTACCACTGAGTAAATCCCTAGCCTTTTTTGCTTTGTGTGTGTGTTTTTTTATAATTTGCTCCTTTTAATTATACATGACAATAGAATGTATTTTGACATATCATACATACATGGAGTATAACTTATTTTTGTGGTTGTACATAATGTGGAGTTATACTGCTCGTGCATTCGTATATGAACATAGGAAAGCCCTAGCCCCTTTTTTTAAAAAATATTTTTTAGTTGTAGATGGACACAATATCTTTATTTATTTATTCTTAACGTGGTTCTGAGGATCGAACCCAGTGCCTCACACATGCAAGGCAAGCGCTCCACCACTGAGCTACAATCCCAGCCCAGTCCTAGCCCTTTTAATCACCTTCTCTTCTTATGATTGGGAACTGCCCTTGGATGACATAGGCCAAGCATATCCTTTTTCAGGTAGAGAATACTTTCTATTTACATCAAAAGGGGTGTCATGATTAATGGCAGGAAGTATTTTGGTTTGTGGTTAAGGAGAATGAATAGTTTTGAAGTAAAATATCCCTCCTCACGTGTGTCAGGGGCCAAGATAGGTCCAAAATATCAGCTACTTTTGTATGTCATATGGTCCTTTCAATGTGACTTCAGATTTAGACTTTACATGTACAAATGAGTTAATAAATAAGGCTTTGGCATTTTCTCCAGGTGAGGTTGTACATATATGTATACTGCTTATAGAGGTCAGTAATGAAACCAAAGATGTCCATTCTACACCTTTAAACTTGTGTCTTTTTAACAGAATCAATCATTCTCCAATAAACCATGAAGTAATATGCATAAGTACATGTATTAATATGAGTATCACAACTACATTGCCTTGCATTTTAAAATAAGTGTTACTACGTTCAAGGCAAATATTTAAAATATTTTGTAATTTTATAGATCAAATGATAATCTTTCATTTTTTAATAATACAGGAAATTGTCAAAGTGTTATACATTAGACTTGACCTCTGGGAGAACTTGAGTTGCCTGTTTCACTCAGGAAAGTATTCCGTGGGTATTATGACCACAGACTTCCTAATTATGTGAAATTTAATAATTGCTGTTAGCAAGTAAGTATAAAATGTCATTAAGTCAGGCCTTTTCTATTTGACTTTGGAAAAAATTGGCTATTGAGTATAATATGTATTGAGGCAAAGTAATCAGTATTTCTTACCTAGGTGCATTTCTTTTAATCTTATCATTTTTGAAACCTTAACACAGTACAGTGCATAGCATATAACAGGAGCTCAGTAGCAACAAAGGTCTCAAGTAAGGGAAATATATTCTAGAACTGGCAGTTTTCTTGAACCAAGAAGGACTCAAGGGAAACAAAAGGAATCTCAACTATGTACCTCAAATTTCTGAATCCAGGAGTTCATTTTTAGTGGCAGAATAAATGTGGGACATTTTTGGTTAAAGTACATATTTTACTGTATAGGCCCACTGTGATTTTAAATGTCCTTACATTGCTTCATAAAAATTGCTTATATCAACTTTAGAATGTACACTGGACTTCACAGGGGGAAAAAAGCTGAATGTTTAAAAATTGTAGCCTGTTAAGTAATTCATATATATCATCTATGTGCTTCCAAATATTTAGTCAAAAAGAAAAGAACAAAAAGATTCATTCTCAAAAGAAAAGAGGATGAATTTGTTTACAAAATTTTGAGGATTTGGCATTACCTAAATTCTGATGTCTATAAGACATTCTGTTTTAAAATCAACCCCAAGGACACAATGAGCTAACTCTTAGGCTTAGAATTCCAAAAGCCAATTTACATATTTATTAAAACTAGTATTCTTATCTATAGATCTATTTTTCTCCCCATTCTTAGATGCATGTCTATTCCTCTGTCTAAATTGATGTTACCTGAAACCAAGAAAAGTGCCGTATATGGAAATAAAAAATAAAAAGAAATTTAAAAAAATCCTTCTTGTTACAAGAAGCCAAGCTAATACTGCTTCATTTTTTTTTTTCATGGTTCTTTTCAGTGCATTGATTCCAGAAGGATCTCCTATGCAGAGGCCCTGGGGTGTGAGCAAGAAGAATGATAAATGCAATTGAGAGAGAGATGCCAGGACGGTGTTCAGAGAAAGTAGCGGTTGAGTCTACTAAAATAAAAAATACCTGGAATGGAGGAGAGGAAACCATTCTTAGGTTAAGCAAAGCTGGTGAACACATGAAAGAGCACCACATTTTCCAGGAATACTGAGGACTCTGGTTGACCTGATGGAGGATTATTTTAATGGAAAATGGTAAAAGAGGTTGCTGCCAAAATAGATTCACACCAAATTTTGAAGGCCTGTGGGGTATGCTCAGAAATTTGGAGTTTGTTTTTTAGACTGTTCCAATCATAAGCTCCATTAGTCCTTTCATGGTTGAATCCACAATGACCATTACAGGGCATTGCATGTCATAAGAGCTTGATAAATGTTTGTTGCTCATATAAGCAGATAGGTTTTTTGGATAGAGAAGTGACAGGATCAGATCTGTGTTTTATTTAGTCAGACAAGGGGAGAAAAATTCAGAGTATTTATATTGCAGAAGAGAGCAGCCCTCAAGCAATAATGGTGGGCATTAAAAGGTAAATACCACAGCTTCCTCCTCCTCCTCAGCAGGAATGAACCCCATTTGCTCATGATGGTAATCTATTTACTAACATGCCTGGTATTGGTTTCCTTCTCTTTTTTTTGCTTCACTTCCTTAACTCCCCACAAGTGCTTCTGGGATTACCTTGCCAATACTTTTCTCAAACTTGTAACATGATGTTTCAAGTTCTGCTCTTGAGAGAGTCCTGTTCAATATAGAGTCAGAAGGTCATTGCAATGGTCTACACAAAGCTTATTAGGTCCTCAATTAAAATAGTGGCTATGGAAATTGTGGTAGGCAGAATTCCAAGATACCTAGCCACCACCATGAAATTCACATCTCTTGGTGTGTATACATCTCCCAGCTATTCAGTCAAGTTTTAATTGCAGTGTTGCTGTGCAGGGATTTGCAGAAATAATTAAGGGCCCCAGCCAGTCGACTTTGGGAAAGGCTGATTACCTTGAGTGCGTCTGAACTCATCAGATGTGACTTACAGAAGGATAGGGATCTTCCTGGTGAAAGACTCAGAGTATGAGATGTGATATGAAGACATTCTCCACTGCTAGTTTGGAAGGGGATTACATGTGGCAAGAAATGTGTACCTCCAAGAGCTGAAAGCAGTCATCATGCAACTACAAGCCAGGAAATGGGATCTCCGTTCTACAATGGCAAGGAACTGGATTCTGTCAATGACCTGAAAGATTATGGAAGCAGAATCTTCCTGGGAGCCTTCAGATAACCATCCTGATCAGAGAACCAGCTAACCCATCCCAGACTTCTTACCCAAAGAAATGGTAAGATAAAAACTTGTGTTCTTTAAACTGCTAAGTTTTTCAGTAATTTGTTATGCAATCATGTAAATCTAGTACCAAAAGACAAGGTGTTAGATTTAAGATACAGACAGAAGTCAAGCATTAAAATTGCTAGAATTTGGCTGGGCCCGGTGGTGCATGCCTGTAATCCTAGAGGCTCAAGAGGCTAAGGTAGGAGGATCGAGAGTTCAAAGGCAGCCTCAGCAATGGCAAGGCACTAAGCAACTCAGTGAGACCCTGTCTCTAAATAAAATACAAAATAAGGCTAGGGATATGGTTGAGTGCTCCTGAGTTCAATCCCTGGTACCAAAAAAAGAGATAAAAAATTGCTAGAATTTAGTAACTGATGGTGTGAAATCATTTTTAAAAACTCATTGAAAGAAAAAGAGAAATGAGTTCCTAGTCTGAGTTCAGAAGGATGCCATTAATCATATAGAAAACATGGAAAGAGGAATATTTTTTAGAGTAAGAGGAACTTTTGTGTTTGAATTTCTACCTTTGAGATGAAGATATCTAATAAGCAATTGAAAATATACAAAGCTGAGGGAAGATTCTGAGTCTGAAGAATAAACATTTGAAAGTCACTGGCATGTTTCATGTTGAAGTATGAGACAGTATTGGGTATATAGATGTTCTTTACTGATAGGTTTCTCTGATTTTTAGTAGTAGAAGTTTCTTGACTGAGGAGAGATAAAGAGTGTTTGTGAGAATAGCACTTGTATATTAGATAATGTACTAAGATTGTGTTCCATTTTTTTATACAAAATATAATTGTGTGTGTGTGTGTGTGTGTGTGTGTGTGTGTATGTTTCTGGGGCTTGAACCCATGCCTCCTTCATTTTAAGCAGGTGGTCTACCACTAAGCTACATTCCTAATACTTACAGTAAAAACATAAATTCTTAATACTCTGGCTTAGGAAATAGGATGTAAGTGGCAAATCGATGGCAATAAAGCTACTACTCTCCAGTTCTGGGCCTACGGGGAAATCACTAATCAATCTGATTATGTCCCCTTCAGAACCAGTACAGATTTCAATCTGGTGCTTCAGGTAGCAACTAATCGATTGCAATTCACACACATTTGCCATCTGGGTTTGGCTTTGAAACCATATCCATTTAATAACAGATACATTGAGCTGAAAAAGACCTTGATTTTTTTCAAAGATCTTATTTCTATTATTCTTATAAATTCTATATTCTTCTTTCTCTACAACGTATTGAATGAGATTAGCTGGATCTCTGGGGAACTTGTTGAGATGGCTAAATGTGGTTCTTGCAGCAGCAGACTCCTGGATAACAAGTGTTGGGGAAATAGTGTAAATAATGATTTCATTGACTCTGCAAATGGGGCTAAAGAGCATCATGTCCACAGTTATGAGGTTCAGATATTATAGTTTCTCATTCCTATCCTGGGAGTGATGCATAACTCTTGCTATTTCAAGAATGATGACATAAAATTGAGAACCAACATGAATGCACAGAAATTGATCTTTTTACAACCCAAAATGGGTAAGATTCACCAAGTTTGTTCATAGTAATTATGCTTTTTTGTTTTTGGTCTCATTCTGCCACAGCATCTTGGAAGACATTGAAAACTCTAGAACTACTACCTGAGACACAATTTATATGACCCAGCCTAAAAAAAGGCTTAAGCAACTCCATTTCTGGATCACAGGGTGTTAACATATTAGTCAACCCATAAAAGCTCCCACTGATTTATATGGAGTTGTATCATTGCATCACAAGTGGAGGGGCCTAAATTGTTTTTGGAGAAATATAGGGCTCTGTCTTTAAGATCACGACCCATGAATCATACCCAGGGTTCCTAAAGCTGAGGCCAGTGGGGACCTGGAAGAACTTGGCTTAGACACAGGGATGTGACTCATTAGAAAAGATGAACTGGTTTTGAAAAATAACAAGAACCACCTTCTATTCTCTGCCTACCTGCCTTTATTCTATAACCAAAAAAATTCAAAAATGTTTAGAAGACACATAAATATATTATCATTATCATGTACTTTTAGAGCTCTTGGTCCAGTTTGCTATTAGAGGAAGTATTCAGTTATCCTTTGAAAAATCAATTGACAAAATGACACTTGTTTTACTTTAAAAAGAAATCACTTGTCAAATTTATACAATAAACTGAGTGAAGTGATAAATGCATATGATCTGGTTCCAGCTTTCTAATCATTTGAGGGACTCTGATTTATCATTTACAAAGTTTATTAGCTGAAGGTTCAAGGTAATTATTAATTTACCTCTGTCAATGTAGTGACAGGTGATGTGCATACAGTGTGACAGTGAAAGTGTGGATGGTAGTGACTGTCACGTCATATTCCCATTGCAGGGGAAGGCTTGTCACCTTTGGAAAGGTAAGATATATATAGTTTAGGTCAAAGAGAACAACACCATGGTTTTAGGTCACTAGAAATTTTTTTTGGGAGGGCAGGTGGATACCAGGGCTTGAAGTCAAGGGCACTCGACCACTGAGCCACATCCTCAGCCCTATTTGGTATTTTAATGAGACAAGGTCTCACTGAGTTGCTTAGTGCCTTGCCATTGCTGAAGCTGGCTTTGAACTCTCGATTCTCCTGCCTCTGCCTCCTGAGCCACTGGGATTACAGGTGTGCGCCACTGAGCCCAGCTACCAGAATTTTTATTTCACGATTTTCAAAATTTAAGTTGAACAAAAATTTAACATTTTAGTATGGGAACATCCATTTTTATGACTGCTGAATTAAATGATAATGGATGAGAAGCCATAATTCTAAATATGAAGGACTTGTCATTTACATCTCCTGTTTTTGGATTTCAGGCCTAGAAACTTCATAATACAGAAAGAATAGGAAAAAAGAAAGCTAGTCTGTGGGGAAGATGAGAATATTTGTTGGATGGATGGATGGATAGGTGGTTTGATTTAAATCTTATTTTCCCACTGCTAAGTTGGGAGGGAAGCTGGCTACAAGAACAGCTCACCTACGAGTACTCTGATGACTGACGTGAGCCTGGTGGAGCTTAGAGCCTGCTATCTGTCTTAGGTCTCATCCTGACCCCACCGCACCTCAGTTAACCATCAACCATTCAACAGCAAAGCACTTTCTTCTTTTCCCATTCATTTGCATCTCAAATACAGGTTCTGATTTTATTCTTTCTGTGGGCTTTTTCTTATATATGGCTTTATCCACTTTTTATTTTCTTCATCTCCACCTGAAAGATATATCACTAGCATCTTGTCTAAATGAGCTGTTCTACTCCCAGAAGCCAGAAGGATAGTTTCAAAAGGTTAACATCATAGCATCTCTTCCAGACTGGAAACCATCAGTAGCTTTACATTATCTTCAGCATAGCCTACAAAACCTTAGATATTTGGCATCACCAGCCAAAGAGGGCTTCAGACATTTCCTCGAGAGTGCCAAGCTGGTTCTCATCCTACAGCTTTTGTACAGCTGCTTCCTCCTGAGCTTGTAGACCAATCATATGCTCTGGCACCAGTTCTCACAGAACCTGCAGCACTTACCATAATGTGAACATGTTTTTTTGTGTCTGCCTTTCCAGCTGAGCTGGAGGAGCTCTGTGAGTACATTGAAAGAGCTTGTCTATGTTTCCAGAGCCAGTTCAGACCCTACCACTGCAGTGTGCATCAAAATCAATAACTACTTTCCAAGTGCTAACTTGAAATATGTTAATCGTTGGTGTCTCATTCCTCTATTTCCTTATTTAATTGTTGCTTATATATTTACTTAGAGTTCCACTTGGCTCAGGAGTTACCTCTGGCCTATTTCATGGTCTTTGTATGTGCTCTACCCTCCCCTATGACTGACATTGCTATCGCTCTTCTGGTGTTGGGCCCTCAGCAAATATTTGTTGAAGAGATGTATGCATGTATGGAGACATGCCTGGGTGCCTTTATGGTTGTATGGATGGTAGATAGATATATTGATGGATGTTCTGCAGATGTGGACAATATTGACCATGTTTTTTAGCCTGCTTATCTCTAAGGTGTTTTTCCCTCTGTAAATGCATGAACACATCCCTTATTCTCTAGGGACACTGTCAAGCAAAGCATCCACTAGTGCCTGGAAAATAATGGAAGCAAGAAGAAATAACAGCAGAAGCCTCTATCCTCGAAGTGGTTTTTAGGAGGATTAATTACTCCGTGTTTCTAACTATGTAAATGTTTGTCAAAGAAAAAATTCTACAAATAAAATGCAATGACAAGGTTATGGTAGCAGACTCATGGTCATCGCTGTGCGCAGTTCTTACCTAAAAGTCTCCTTTTAATTAGTTTTGAGTGAGATTTGAGACACAGCTCAGTCTCTGTCTTCTTATTTGAATGAGTCTTCTCCAATAGGCACCAATATCACCAGGGAGATGCAGAAAACCTCAGCACATTCTGGATGGGCTTTCCTCTCTGTAATTTATGATGAAATCTTGCTTTGGAGTGAGTTGGCTGACCTCTTTCCTTCCTCTCCTCTGGTTTCCAAGGTAGCAGACCCTAGTCTCCCTTCAGACCTGGACTCCCCCAGCTTGGTCCCACTTGGCATTTCTAAGTGAGGTTATGGACACACATTGAGCACAGAACTCATTGCTTTTTTGGAAAAGGCAAAAATAAGAGAGGGGATTTTCCATATTCACATTTTTCCACAGAAATGTATTCATAAGCTTTAAACTTGCCCAAGCTATGTTAATGTATGTGGTTGGCTTCTGTGCCAATTTTCATTGTGAATAAGATGCTAAATAAAAGACTTCTTGTTTTCCCCCTCTCTCCTTCCCTCCCATAATTTTAAGTTCATAAGCCCATTTTGTAAGTGAATCAGGTCTTAGCAGAGAATCAGAAACGGTGTTGTTCTTCTAGCCGCTGACCGTGTTTGCTTTAAACCCTTGATAGGAACATGGGGCTTGTGACAGCAGCAGCAGAGGTAAACAGATGACTTTATATATAATGCTTTTTACAAGGTGGTTCAGTTCATTCCTAACCTTGGTCTTGGCGTCATGGAATGAACCAGGGAAATTCCGCCCCTTCACCCTACCCTGCTCCTCTCCCTTCAAGGCCAAGAAAGTATCTATTTTGCTTTGGTTTCATGGCCCTTTCCCTACAGGGGAGCTTGCATAGTACAGTACCTTCAAATCAGAGAGAATCCCCAGTAATGCCTGTGGGTGGTGGTGGTTGTTATTATTATTATTTTAACTAGGTGACTGAGTATTCATAATAAAAGCTGCAACATTTGTAAGACACAAACGGGCACGTCCTGGCATGTCCTGGTTGTCAAGTTTCTGTGCGTTTTCATTCAAGTGTTCCTGCCTGCATTACTCCTGGTCATACCACACCTCCTGGAACTGTCTTTGTGGCTTTTGCTTAGCTGCTGACTCAAGTTGCAGAAGACATAGGGGATAATGGAGGGAAATCAGTATGATTCCGGCATGAAATAAAGCTCCAAGGACTCCACACTTCTGAGGTGTTGAGGCTGTCTGTCCCTCCTCGCTCCTTTTTACTGGAAGTTTCCATGACTGGTTCCCAAATTGCAACTAGCCAGGAATATGTGGAACCAGAGGAGTATTGCCATAAGTGATACTGTGGGAACCCCCAGTAAGGGGAGCCTCACAGAGCTGGGATTCAAATACCAGGCCCCCAAGGCAAGAACTTGGTCCTGGCTGGGGATCTTGAGTGAGTTCTTGGTCCTGGATGTCTTCATCTAGAAGATACTAATAATAATAGTACACATTTTAGAGTGTTGTGTTGCGATTATATGAAACAACAGAAGTATAATGCACAAGTCCACAATTAGTACATGGCAGAATACAGGATTATCAGTAATATTAGGTATTGTGAGTATTATTGAAAGTTAATGACTACCTATAATTAAGCAAAAAAAACTATTATTGCTAAAATTATAATCATATTAATACTTATGATCTATAATTAATCATTGACAATATCAGCAGTGATAGAAAATTAATATTATGCAGTGATCAATCTTGCACATTATTTTTCTTCATCTGGAAACTGAAGATTTTAACATGGATATTGAAAAAAAAAAACACAAAACTTGACTTTGTAGAGTTTTTTGTGAAGATGAACAATGGCTAACACAGCACCTGGCCAATTAGCTTATAACCCAGGGTTGCCATATTTAATGTGAGGTTAAATGTCTTTCTCAGAAGGAACATATCACTTTGTTCATGGGCAAGTGTGGCTCTCTCATCCCAGCATTGGCCTTGCTGTCTGAAATGGATGGCTGCTAAGTGACTTGAGGTCAGAGGCCTGGGCATGAGGTCGAGCAGCTGGCCCCATCTGCCAGAGAAGATGGTCCCTCTGGCCAAAGAAGATGGTCCCTCAGCCTTGTATGTCCTATTCCAGGCTTAGCAGACTGGTAGATGCAGTGTATAAGCAGCAGATCAGATCTATAGATACCTAGTAGAAATAGTCACCCTGGTGGTTGAGTGTCCATGGGGGGCCTTCTCTACCTTTGGCCTCAGCTCCATTTGACTTTGAAGAAAATACCAGAAAATTTTTTTTATATTCAGTATAGTAATATATATGTTTATCTAATGTTTATTAAAAAGCAAGATGTAACAGGAGGTCTCAAACTATCATAACTTTTAGTGATGAGTGAAATTGGTACTATATCTCTGATAGAAATATATCTATGATTTCTTTGAGAGACAAAGTCATGTGTCCTATTAATGTTCCTGTGGTTTATTGCCTATATTCATAATTAGAGGAAATGAAACATTTCAGTTCACAAATAAGGTGGAATTCCCTCCCCAGTCCAGGTTCATGGACCTCATGATAAGGCAAAGCTCCCTGGCTCAGCTGGTCTCCTAGTCTCTGTACTGTTGGAGGCCTTGTCCCCAACCTCATGGTCTTCTTACTGCATACTCTGACCTCCATGTAAAACCTCTGGAGCTGTGGCCCTGGTTATAGCAGATTTGTCTTTGCAATCCCAGGGTTTGATAGAAAACCTTCTACACTTAGCCTAAAGAAAGGCTTGGCTGATTTCAAAAACTGTAGTGTGCAATCAAATCCCCTGAAACACTTAATGAAGTCAAAAATTTTGTGTGGGCACTCTCAATTTGAGTTGACTGGTCTAGGAAGGAGCTCTGGTTTCAATATTTTAAAGAATTCCCTAAATTTCTTCTGAAGCAGATGCTCCTTGAACAAAATGGTACTTCTGCTAAGAAATATGCCTTGCAGGGCTGGGGTTATGGCGCAGTGGTAGCGTGCTCGCCTAGCACGCGGGAGGCACTCGGTTCAATCCTCAGCACCACATAAAAATAAAATAAAGATATTGTGTCCACCTACAACTAAAAAATAAATATTTAAAAAAAAAAAGAAATATGCCTTGCATATCTTGAAGACTCTTATTTTACTGTTTTATATTCAAAGCAAGAGATGAATGGATAGTGATTGCTCAGGGGTATGATATACAAACAAGGATGAGCTATAATAATATGAAAGGAATCAGGGAAGTAGGAAGGAAGGAATAAAAGGAGGGAGGAGGGGAAGGAAGAGAAGAGTAAGCTATGGCTTGAATTCCCCTCCAAAATTCATGCTGAAATTTAATTGCTGTCTATAATTGTGTTGAGAGGTGAGAACTTTAAGAGGTGATTAGTTCATGGAGGGCACCACCCTTATGAATGGATTAAGGCCATCATGCACTGGAATTGGTTACTTATAAAAGTAGGGAGAGTTCAGCTTCCTTTTCCTCTATGTGCTCTCTTCCCATGTGATGTTTCTACCATGTTATGTTATAGCAAGAAGGCCCTCACCAGATGCAGCCCCTTGATCTTGGATTTCCCAGCCCAGAACCATGGGCCAAACAAATTTCATTGATTATAAACTACCCAGTCTTGGATATTCTATAATAGCAGCAGAAAATGGGCAAAGACAGAAGCTAAAAAAAAAAAGAAGGAAGGAGGAAATGGAGAGAAAGGAAGGAAGGAAGGAAGGAAAGATGAGAGGGAGGGAGGGAAGAAAGAAAAGACATCTTAAACTTGTGGGAAAATAAATTTTTATTAAGAGAATCCAGAGAGAAATAGAGAATCAGCACAAAGGATGGATTGATTTCAAAATTCAACAAATATTTGTTCTGTGCTTAACTGTATTCTAGGGCAGGGGTTACAAACAAACACACAAGAACTAGCCAAGAAACTGCTGATAGAAAAGATCCAGGGCCCTCACTGCCTTTTATTTACCTACTTCGAAGGAAACAAGTTCTACTGCATAAGAAAACAGCGGGCTGCTTATAAGCATTGGTAACAAACCTTGATTCATGGTGTTGGGGATGGCTTTCTAGCTCCTTGTTTTGTGGATATATGAGCTCTATCTGCCATACTCTTCAGTTTTTCAAGAGAATCTGATATTTTTCTTTATGAAAAAACATTGGAAACTTCCTGTTGCTGTTCATGTATAATGAATTAACTCAAAACATAGTCACTTAAAATCAACCTTCTTATGGATTCTTATGGATTCTTTGGGTTGGATTCTCAGGTGTAATGGGGCCTGTTTCTGCTCTGCCATATCTGAAGTCTCAAGCTGGAATACTCAAAGACAGGGGAAAGTGAGGTGGACAATGAATAACTGGGGCCTGGAAGCCGCTAAAGGCCTGTTTACTGACTCATCTGGTATTTGGGTCAGGGAGACTCAACCACCAGGATTACCAATTGGAGCCAACAACTGTAGCTTCCTCCCATTATGGCAGCCACAGGATAGAGGGACTTCTTAACAATGGCAGCTCAGAGCTTTCAAGTGTGAATGTTTCCACAAATAGGAAGGAAGCTTCGTGGTCTTTTATAACCCAGTCTTTGAAGTCAGAGTGTCACTCAGCCTTACTGTCTTGGTCAAAGCCATCACAAACCCACTCATATTTAAGGGGAAGGGAATTAGGCTCTATCTTTTAGTTGAGGAGTGACAGGTTTATATTTTAGAAGAGGGTGTAGGGCTGGAGATATTGTCACAACCATCTTTGAAAAATATAATCTATGATAGTATCTAATTAAAATTTTTATTTTAAAAATGAGTTAAGGCAGGCATAGTGGCACACACCTGTAATCCCCCTGACTTGGGAGGCTGAGGCAGGAGGATAATAAGTTTGAGGCCAGCCTCATCAGCTTAGTAAGGCCCAAATAACTTAGCAAGATCTGGTCTCAAAATAAAAAATAATTTTTAAAAAAGGGCTGAGGTTGTAGCTCAGTGGTAAAGTACACCTGGGTTCAATCCCTATAATAAATAAATAAATAAGAGTTAAACACAAAGTATGTTTTAGGATATATATAGTGGAGCTCTGGTTGTTGAACTGGTTGTTGAACTCTGCTTTAGGGTGTAAGAATTCAAAGATGATTAAGGTTCAGCTCCTTCTTCTGGGGAACATAACCTAGTATTATGGATTTTTTTGTAACTTTGCTAGAGTTGAGGGGGATTGAGGTAAACAGAAGGACTAGATTTCACAATATATCAGAATAATATGAAAAATGGACCCCTTTCTTGCTCCAAGAGGCTGACTCTATATATAGAGAGAGGGGATAATTGCTTTTTTTTTGGTGTCTCTGCTGGGACTTGAAGACATTGCATTTAAAAATACTTTTGAGAAGACTTTGAAATGTGGATTCTCTACTAACCATTCAACACAAACCTCCATGTTGAAATTATTACTCAGACATTCAGAAATCGCTCCTGTATAATGTCACCTAAATTCTTCATTTGCATGTAATATAACATGAAATCCCAGACTCAGAATAACACATTGCTCACCTCTCTCCATCCCTAATCAATCAAATATTTCTAAATATGCTTGGAAATTGGCATGTAGATTATAAAAACAACAAGAATGTCTAATAGTCCATAATATGCTTTGCTGTTAACTATTGCTTTTTGGCCTCAATAGTACAGTGACTTTCAAAAAAAAATAAGGAGAACATCTCTCTCTTCTCTCTCTCACAAGTCCCCATGATCTGAAAGGAAAGAGCTAAACATTTCTCTCTTTTTTAGATCAATAAACTCTGCTCCTCACTGTGAAATTTTTCAATCTGCTTACTAACTCACAGGATATGTCTTTGCGCGGTTATGCCTTGAAGTAGGAATTCTGTATCCTTCATCATGAACCTGTTTCAGGGTGCAGTGTGCTGGGGAGGTCTGGGTTTATCATCCAAATGTTAATTGTATAAATAAGGTGGCAGCCCCAGCAGTCCTATACCAGCCCCCTCTGCATTGGCAGATATCCAGGGAGGTATGTGATCACAACCTCTGTCTAAGCTAACTTTTTCAGGTAATGGGGCAGGTATGTGGCATTAAATAACAGGAAGGCCATCAAAGGTTGGTAATTGTTTAACTCTTCCAGCACACACCTCTGAGTACATGGACCACACCCAACAACCTGGCAGGTCGTGCTGTGCATGACTGGATGGAGGTGCTTGATATACCTGGAGCCAAAGAATGGGTTTAGGCAGGAGCCCAGAGCTGACATAGGGAGCCCAGCCTCTGGCCTGCTTGGAATCTCAGCCTCAAAATGCCTGTGCTTTAGGGAAGCAACCGCTCTAGGTGAAATTAACCAGTTAATCAGTCATGTCACATTTTAGCACCTGTATTTCCTCTTTAGTGTGTAGTGAAGGATTTGAGTATGTTATCCCTTAGACACCTGACAGGTTCTGTTACAGTTATTCTCGAATTAGAGGAATTTTGCGGTACAAACTGTGAAGGAGCCACATTCATGGAGTTACTGACCCAGAAGGTCTGGGATAGGGCCCAAGAATTTGCATTTCGAATACATTCCCAAGTGTTGCCGAACTTGTAGTGTGTAGAGAACCACCTTTCTAATCTCTAATACCTGGGTATGATCTGAGGATCTTCAGCATGGTATGAAGAAGGTGCCTTTGATCAAGGCATAGGGTTTTGGTTCTAGAATTTTCTGGGCCCTTTGCTGTTGCATCTCCTACCAGTTTGAAATGAGAAAATGAGACATAGCTCATGTAGTCAGGTGACCTGCTCCCTGTCTTGTGACTTGCCTAAGTACTGTGTCTTAAATACAAGAAACACTTGAGAAATATTTATTTAATGAGAAATAGGCTTAATGGAAAGGAGGAGACTGAGTATGGTGTTCAAATGAGATTTATCTTCAAATTACCATCATCGATGCCAAGGAATCCCAGAGGCAAGTCTCTGAGGGACCAGGCAGTTAATGGAACAATGGAGAACTTTTCTGTGTGAAGCAAAAGGGTACAGTGAAGTGTCTGGGGCAGAGCAGAGGACAAGCTAGCATAAACACCTCAAGCGTTTTCAACATTTTGGCAAAATTGAAGTCTACCCGCTAGCCATCCCTGACTGTGACTTCCGTTTCCGTTTCTTCCATATCTTAAAGAAAAAAAAAAAACCTCAGAGGAGTTGTTAAACATTTTCATTTTGCCTCAGTTAATATTGCTTGTAATCTAATCTGTAATATTTTCAAGAACAGTGTGACACATACTCTGGAATTCATTTGTGTCTATAGAGTCGTCCCTTGGTATCCATGGAGAAGTGGTTCAAGCATTTACTGAAAATACCAAAATCCAATGATGCTCAAGTGTCTCATACAGAATGGCATACTATTTGCAGATGGCCCATGTGCATTCTCTCATACTCTTTAATTCATGTCTAGAATTACTTATAATAACTTGTACAATTAAATGCTATTTATTTATTTTTTAAATTTTTTTTTTAGTTGTTCATGGATCTCTATTTCTTATTCATTTATTATTTATATGTGGTGCTGAGGATTGAACCCAGTGCCTCACGCATGCTAGGCAAGTGCTCTACCACTGACCTACAGCCCCAGCCCCTAAGTGCTATTTAAATTGTTGCTATATTATATTATTATTGAAGGGTTAATGACAAGAAAAGTCTATGTGTTTAGTAAAGGTGCAGTTTCTTTCCCCCAAATATTTTCAATCCAAATTTGGTGGAAGCTGCTGATGTGGAGCCCATGGATACAGAGGACCAGCTGTGCTCTAGGAACTCATGGTACAACACTTCTAAAATTGGTCCCAGTGATCACCACCTCCTGGATTTCACACCCTTGTGCAGTTCCTTCCCTTTGAATGTGCACTGAACCTAGTGATTCATTTCTAACAAAAAAATATGGCCAAAGTGATGCGATGTCACTTTTAAGATCAGATTCTACTCAGTGCTAAAGCAGAGCCATCTGGAGCCAGCTGGTGAAAGTCAGTTGTACATATCTTTTCCTAACTCTGTGTTCATGGGTGGCATATTCATAGCATGAGATCAGTAGGATGACAGTGTTTATACAATGGCAATTTTAACGCAATACAATTTTGAGATGTAGTTTACCAACACACCACTGTACTTCAAAGGCTCTACCATAATCTCTAGAGCTCACTTTATGTTTGGTGAACATCAGAAACTAGTGAATTATCATACTGGGTAATAGAAGTGGTTTTGCATTGGTGGCACTGGAATTGTCTATGGAGTTCTTCCCCTGAGTGAACAGAGTAGGTAACCCTACGAGGCTTCAAATTTCTGAATAGTGTTTCAGTTTAGGAATACGAAATAGTCCTGTCTTTAGTGGTTTATGGAAGGATTGTGTTGCATGACTTGGGATGAATTTTGCCCCTGGGCTATTTTTGCGTCTGTCTATACAGAATCTTCTAGCAGGACAAAACGTTAAATCAGGGATTCCTAATACCCGGTAACTGCTTGAAAATCAATACTTGTACTTGCGGTATTTTCTGAGAATTGCTTTTATTGTTACATATTATCTGATGGGGAAATTGGGGTGGGGGAAACTCTCTTGACTCTTAATCTTCATTTCACAGTTGAAGAATTTGGTCATCTGGGTTTTTGTGACTTGCCCATGACACTGTTAGGGGGCTCCAACTTAGCTCTCACTCAGAAGCCACAGAGTTCACCTCTTCCTTTTTTAGTGTTGTGGTCTAAAATCCTTAGAGGGGAAATTCCGGGGAAGGAAACTCCATAGACTCAAGTTTCATGGCTTTCCCTGACAGGAAATCCTCACTAACCTTGAACTTCAGGGTTATCGTCTGTGGTTTAATACCACTTTTTCCTTTCCAGTTAAAAGAGAAACTCTACTCTCTGTCCATTGGATGTTGGGAACTTAAAACATTTTTAACTCCCTCTCATTGGTATCTGAGAAACTGATTTCTCAAAGTAACGAGTCCTCCATATTCAGATGACTTCATCCCTTTTTAATTAAGGACTATCTCATTATTTTCTCATTATTTAAAATACTGGAAAGCCTCATTTTTAAGAAAAATTGGGCCATTCCCCTGGACAGTCTCTCCATCTCAGAGCACTCCAGAAGTGTGATTGTGGCTGTTGCCAGGATCCCTACTATGCAAATGAGCACACAGTGAAGTCCTAGGACCCATGTGCTGTCCCCAGGGGAAGTTATTTTCTCCAGGCTTTTTCCTATGTCCATGCATCTTTTCTGTGAACTAGACCTTGTGGATAGCATTCACCCAATCAGCTAAAAAAGTCACTTCCCATAAAAACATAGAGGTAAAGACAACCAAGGTGCAATCATAGTCTTTTACAGTTTATACATTCTTAGGAATAATAATTAGCATCTTCACGCTTGTGCTTTCTTATCTGTGAAGTGGAGGTGTTAGTTCTGCCCACCTCATAAGTCATTGTAAGGCTTCAATGAGTTAAGACATGTGAAATGCTTGGAGAAGTGCCCAGCACACAGAAATGCTCAGTTAATGTTACACTTTATGAGCTTGCTTGTCACTGCTGTTTCCTGGAAGTGCCCCAGCACAATGGAAAAGATGGCTTTGTGCTCTTTCACTTGTACTCAAACTGCCTTTTAGCACATTCAGCTTATCTTTTGCGCTTCATAAGTATTGCATTTGCTATCTGTTGCTGTGTGACATGTTCCCCTCAATGTGGCTGCTTATAACCACAAACATTTACTGTCTCACAGTCTTTGTAGATCAGAAGTTCAGGAGTAGTTTAGCTGGGTGGTTCTGGTTCTGAGTCTCTCGTGAGGTTTAATCACATTGTCAGTTTGGTTGCAGTCACCCCAAGGCCCAGCAGGAGAATTTGCTTCCAAGTTCACTCACAAGGATGTTGGAAGGCCTCAATTCCTCACTTATGTGGGCCTCTCCACAGACTGCTTAGGACTTTTCATGGCATGTCATCCGGATTGTTGAGCAGGTGTGGGAGTGGTGAGGGGGTGGAGAGGGAAACTCAAGATGAAAGCTGCAGTCTTTTTTACAACCTATTCTCAGAAGCAACATCTTATAACTTCTGCCATATTCTGTTCATTGGAGGTATGTCATGAAGTCCAATCCCAAATGAAGAAGAAGACTATTAGGCTCTACTTCTTGTGGGGACAAGTGTCAAAACAATTGTGAGCACATCTTTACAACCTTCATAAGTGGCTTTTACAATCTAGAGATTTAGGGAATTTTCCAAGCTTCAGTGCAATTTGGAGATCAACTGGCACAGGCAGTCGCCTGAAATGACAGACAAGGAAAGTAGTGATTCTCACAGCAAGCTGGCTACAGCGACTAGATTCAACTCTTCTCCTCTTGGGTGTAACTGTACCTTCTTGATTGGGCCTCTCCATTGGCATGCTGTTGTGTATTCTAATACCTTTGGCTACTGAGAGATGGAATCTGTGGTTTCTTGAGATGCTGTCTGATATGGTAATCAATAGCCTCATGTATTGTAAGCAGTATGTGATGTCAAATACTCAACAGGGTTCTTTTATTTCTTTCTTCTTTTTGATATTGGAGGTTGACCCTATGGGTACTTTGCCACTGACCTACATCCCCAACCCTTTTTATTTTTTATTTTGAGATACAGTCTCATTAATGTTGTTGAGGCTGGCCTCAAACTTGTGATCTTCCTGCCTCAGCCTCCTGAGTCATTGGGATTACAAGTGTGCACCACTGCACCTGGCTACATCAGCTTTCTAAAACTATGAAAAAGAATGAAAATTATCTCGTTAATTACTTTTATATTAATTTTATATGGAATTGATAATATGTTGGACATAGTGGGATAAATTAAGCACATTATTAAAATTCATTTTTCCTATTTCTTTTTATTTTTTAGTGTGGCTTCCAGAAAACTTGAAATTAAACATACAGCTTGCATTGTACACTCTATTTCTCTTGCTTCTCTAGACTAGCCTAATTGCCATCCTCACTCTCTATATCTTTGTTCTACCAGGGTCTTGCTTCTACTGCTAGCTAGGGTACTTGAATCAGAGCAGTACAAGATGCTCTGAGGCCTCAGTTCTCCTAGCCCAAGTGACTACTGACTTGGCAGGATGAGTACCTGTGATTTCCCATCTGTTCTTGAAGGATGCTGATAACTGAGGATATCTCGGTAAATCTGTCTCAAGGGTTTCTGATGATATCTGTCCTCTGGTGAGCTTGAAATCTTCCCCGAGGACTGAACTTCCAAAAACTTAGTTTCAAAATTTCACTTCCTCTTTGGAAAGATCATGGCAGATTAAGAACCACCAATTAGACATGTTACATATCTTTATGTCACAAGAACATAAAGTTTTTAAAAAAAAACTTTCTTTCTTTTCCTTCCTTTCTTCCCTCCTTTCCTTTCCTTCCTCTTCCTTCTTCCTCACACGTTCCTTCTCTTTCCCTCCCCTCCTTTGTCCTTCCCTTCCTTCCTTCCATCCTTCCTTCCTTCCTTCCTTCCTTCCTTCCTTCCTTCCTTCCATCCTTCCTTCCTTCCTTCCTTCCTTCCTTCCATGAGTCAACACAGAAAAAAACTCAAGCCCAGATCTGGTCTTGAGTCTATTATAAAAAAGTGATCAATTGCATTGCCCTGACTAGACTGGATATTTGGAAGACTGGTTAGTGAGAGATGTTGAAAGACAAACAACACAGAGCTCATCATTTATTGAACAGATTTCCATCACTATCACTGTAGGCTCTTGTGTTCAGAAGATGTGCTTGCTCAGAATTCTTGATTGTAATTAATCTCACATCTGGGGAAGAAAAATCTCTCCAGCATGGTTAACTTAGAGTGGTTAGTCTGCACATTCTTTCCAAACAGCTTCCAACTTGTCTCCTTTCCCTGCGTTGATCAATGAGTGGGCCATGAAGCCTCTTACAGACCTCTGCCCCTAATCACCCTTTTTGTTGACATTCCAAACTGCTAAGCTCACACATGTACTGGGAGGACAGTAGCTCGAGGACACTTATTCCCTAAGAGAGAATCCTTGACTTTCGCGGTATGTGACTTCGTTATTTTCCCATCCTTGTAAGGGCTTGACATTGTTTCAGAAAATAGTGTTGAATTGGGGAATGTCGTTTCTAGTTTCTTTCTCACTGACCCGTGCCATCCAGTTTCTTCACTCTCCTCAAAACCTTTTTTGGAAGGAGGCAGGATGTAAAATAAATAAATAAAACTGTCTCCAATGCAGAAGGAGGTTGGGCAATTTGAAGATTCGTTCCCTCCCAAACACTTGAAGGAAAGAAAGGAATGAAAAAGAGGAAAGCCTCTCTATTCTAGATGCAAACAGGAACGTAGCTAACAAGGACCACCAGAGGAATATTTGTGCATTACATAACTTGTGATTTGATGAAGGCATAAAACAGCGCTTCCATGTTTTTAGATAATTTTGTGCATCACAGAAATCCTAGAACACCCAAGCGTTTTATTCCAACTGCATTTTGAAATTCTACAGTTGCCATTATTAGGGACCCAATTCATCTGGCCACAAGGGATGCTGAGATCTGCCAAGAAGTGTTAGGTTTAAGCCTAGAATCGTGAGAGAGGATTAAAGGGGAAAGCAGGGAAGATGATTTGAATCAGACAGGTCATCTCCTTACAGAATTTTCTGGAAGGTGGCATTTTGTAACAATAAGTTGGGATCCGTGTTGTAAATATTTTGGTACCAAAAAAATGCAGCAATGTCTGTGTCAAGTGATGCAATTGGATCACCATGGCAAAAACACAGGCAGAATCTAGCACCTCTCTTGCACCAGGGCAGTAGTTCTCATGCATAGGAATGGTTCTGGTGGAGATGTTACATCTGAGGGGCACTTGCAATGTCCAGAGACATTTTTGATTGTCATAACCAGGAAAGAGGACACTGGCATCTAGTGGGTAATGGCTAGGGACACTGCTAAGCATCCTTCAGTGCCTGAGACAATTCCAAACAGCACATAATTATCCAATCCAAAGCATACAAATGTTCTAAAGTTGAAAAGAAGGACAAGAAGGTATCCCCTACCCCCATCCTGCCTTGTTCCTTGGAAGACCCTTTCAAACATCCAAAGACAATGAATGTTGTTTTGGTTTTCACTTTCACAGGAAAACTTTACTCAAGTATACCAAAGGGAGTTTTAAGCAAGAGAAGCTGACAAGAAATAAACTGCTGATCATAAAACTGTGGTATAGATTCAGAAAATAGACTTTGGGTTCCAGTGAAGTTTCATCTGGAAATAATTTTACAAAAGCAGTATTATTATGCACTGTAACTCATAGATCAGGATGAGGTTCTCATCCTCAAGGTTCTGAATGACTCAATAACACTACTGAAAAATAGTGATGCAACATTTTAATGCAACAAACAAAAGTTCTCTTAAAATTGCATCCAAATTATAGCTTATCAATATCTTGACCATCATTTTGCAAGGCTTATGTATACTGCTCCTGCCTCCACCTTCTCTCCCATCCTGCAGATTCATTGGTAGGCCTTTACTTCCCTGCACTGTGTCCCCAGGTGCTGACTCTTCCTGACTGAGTCACATGGATTCTCTTGTTCTTTAACTGCTCAATTAATGGGGGGACCAGTGGTGGAACAGAGAGCAGGAAGAGAGCAAGATCAGGGTACGTATTCCCCTCGTCCCACCTGAGCTTGACACGTGTTTCCTGGCATTGGCTACTGGCATCCAGGATTACAGCTCCTGCTGGTTGGCACATGCTGTGGGGGGTCCTGTTTTTCCAGGGCTCTGTCAGCCTTGCCTTCCTTCTTTTGACCTTCAGGTCCAGGAGTGTTAAAGGCTGCCAGCTGTTGCCAGTCTCAGAGTTCCTCAATATCTTTTATTGGTTCCTCTAAAACTATCAAAAGCTTGTAGAGCAACAGGAATCTTCATTCATTGCTAATGTGATTACAAAATGGTTCCACCACATTGGAAGAGAGTTTGGCAGTTTCTTACCAAGTTAAACCTAGCTATAACCTATGATATAGCAGTTGTGATCCTTAGTGTTCACTTAAATTAGATAAAATCTTATATCCATTCAAAACCTGCATGTGGATACTAATAGCAGGATTATATATACTTGCCAAAAATCAGTAGTGATCATAATGTCATTGAATAGGTGAGTAGATAGATAAAACTATGGTCACCCATACAATGGAATATTACTCAGAGATTAAAAAAAAAAAGAGCTATTAAACCAGGAGAAGACATTGAAAAACTTCAAATGCATATTATTAAGCCAGTCCAAAAAGGACACATGCTCTATGATCACAAGTATGTGACTTAGCCAGAAGGCGAAACTTAGTTGGAAGGGAAAAGATCAGTGGTTACTAGAAGCAGAGAGGAGGAGGGAGGGATGACCAGATGGAACACAGAGAATTTTAAGGGAGTAATCACTGTAGTCTTGAATAAAAGTCATAGAATTACAAAGCACTATGGAGTTACAAAGCACCATGAAGAATCCATGTACTTGCTAAAATCTATAGAATGTACAGCCCAGAATGAAATCTAATACTACGTATGGACTTTAATTAACAATAATTTATTAATATTGTTTGATCTATTATAACAAATGAACCACATTGGAAGATATTAATAATAGGGGCAACATTGGGGGATAGAGGAGGTATATGGGGACTCTGTCTTTTTGGTTAAATTTTTCTGGAGACCTAAAACTACTCTAAAAATAAAGTTTACAATTAAATATATTAATGAGAAAAACCTGCCCACTTCTGTATATATAGTCCTGTCACTGATTTCTCTTCAGTTAAATGCTTTGTAGGGAAATTTTTTTCATGCCCAATTCTTGAATATTGTCAGTTGTATCAAAAAAAGACATTGAGAAAAGAAACAGGTAAGAAAACATGATCAAAACCTTGCTGCCCACAGAGTGCATGTCAGGCATCAAAATATCAGTGGCTTTTCATTTTACCAATGCTAAAAAATTAATTAAAGTGTGTGACAATCTCTGAGCTTTAGAAAATAAAAAAAAAGAACCAAATATCCTGGTTTGCTTGGAACAATTTTTGTCTAAGCCTGCTTTTTTGAATATAATTAATAAAGGCACCCCGTTTTCCTCTTGAAACTGCCCTAATTTGGATAAGTTATATCACAGTTGTGCTTCATTGTCTTTACTTGGAAAAGGAGTTACAAAGCACCATGAAGAGTCCAGTCCTTTTTACCCCTGTCTGTTTGGGCAGTGTCTGGAATAGACAGACTAGACTGAAAACAAAGGTGTGTCTGCCAGGAACAAATGTTCCCCAAACAAATGTTTTTGTCAGATGAAAGTATAACATAGATCTTAAAATGATTGAATACAACTTCTGTGGTGAAAAAAAAAATCAGTTTACATAGTGTAAGGATGTGCTAAAGTTGAACTTTGAGCTATGGGATATCCTCAAGGACTTAACCATAAGAGGGTTGTGGATGAGGACTCTTAGAAGTTATCTATCTACAACCTGGAGTGCAGGTAAGTTGTGGAGCTCAGAGGCCCTGTATATATGTGTATATACATATATACATATATATATCTACCTACAAGGCATTGCCAGAAGCCAGTTTTCCACCTGTGAGCATGGGACCTTCCAGTTACTCTTCATTATTATCCATTCATTCAACAAACACTAGCTGGACACTGTATGGAAAATATAACTGTGAATGAGAAAGACAATTGCTTTCTACTGGGAAGAGACAAGCAATGGACAAGTAATCAGATCAGTAAAATAATTTATATAATGGTGAATGCTCTGAATGGGAGAGATAGAAAACCCTTCCAGAGATGCTAGTTCAGCTAATTCTGAAGAGAACAAGCAGCCAGCCTTGGGAAATGCTAGAGGTCCAGCCCACTATCCTGGAATTAGTGGAACTACTGAGTAAACACCGTGCCAAGAGGAAATGTGATAAACGTTGGAATGGTTTTTCTTGATAAGCCAGAAGGAAACCAGAATTCCAGGTGATTTTTGTGGGCACTTCAAGCACTGGAAAAGAATTGTTCTCTTGTTAGGAATCATTCATATTTATTGTAATTGTCCCAATCAAAATGCACCCCTATAAGCTAAATCATATTGGCCCATGTTCCTCACACTAAGTAAGCTAAATCATATTGGCCCATGTCTCCCAGTTACTGTTACTGCATAACAAGTTAACACAAATCTAAGTGGCTTTAAACAGTGACAGCAGTTATATTGCTCATGATTCTAAAATTGGGGCAGGGCTCCATGAGAATAGTTCATCTCTGCTATACTCATTATTAGCTAGCTTAAGAGAAGGTCCCTGGAATCCTCCAGAGGAATACATGTCTGGCAGTAGGTATTAGCTTTTAGCTGTTGCTGTTGGCCAAGGTAATGATGTAGGACAGAAAAATTATGCATAGCCTTTTCTATGGGGCTGGAGTTTCCTTACAACATGGAAGTTGGTGTACTGAGAGACGGGTGGGGCACGTGAGGGCATGTGCCAAATGAGTGCTACGTTACTTTTTGTGACTTAGCTTTGAAAGACACAGAGCACCATTTTAGTAATATTTGATCAGTTATAGCAGTGCCAGAGGCTGCCCAGATTTAAGGGACAGGGACAGAGATCCCATATCGCATTGAAAGTCACAGTGTCAGAAGAGCATGTACAGTCACTTTTGGAAAATACAATCTTCCATAAAATTCTATCCTTTGCATTTCTGATAAGATGTGTCTGCTCTTCCGCATTCCATAACTGAAGTCCAAAAGAGTATGTTAAGCAACTGTAGAGGGTGGAGCAGTGAAAAACCCCAAATCCTCATCAGTGAGCAAGAAAAGCCAAGAGACTCATTTATTAGTAAGCTTTGTCCTGTGTATTTGATATTAAAATGAGTCATTGTAAGTAAGTTTAGGAAATTTGTGTTTAAGTAAAATAGTTTTCTATATATCCTACCTTCCTGGAAATGTTAATATGTACACGTATATACTCCAAGAGGAACATACGGTACGAAATTTCCCCCATCTTGTTTGATCATGGAAACATTTTTTGCATGAATCCCTACTTTCAACAGCTCATGGAATCCCTTGGGAAATTCCATTTCGCCAATTTGTTGAAATTTGTAGATCCACAGCGTAAAAAGTTCCATGAGTTGATGAGGGGGTGGAAAAGCATCGTCTTCTAGGCTGAAGCTGTGAAAGGAATATTAACAGGGGCTTTTCAACTCTGATTGGCAGAATTTTGTATCCTATCGTACCTGAATGGAATAGCTGGGCTGAGTCCCTTCAATGGATGTGTTCCTTCTGGTATGCACAAACCAGAGCACAGTAGCATGAGTGCTTCAAGGGATTGCCCCTGAGGTAAGTTTTCAGGGGAAGGCTGGTTCATCTATAAATGACTCAAGATGTGATGGGCAGAGGGAAGCCAAGCCAGTGAGTAAGGAAGGATGTGCATTGCTGACTGAGCTCGACTTCATCCTGCTTCGTATGACCAAGTTCATTACCTGAGAGTGATGAAACCAGGCAAAGGAGAAGGTCCTCCAAGACCACAGTAATGTACATAAGGTCTGTAGGTTAGAAATCTAGACTGAGCTTGAGATGCCAAGATTCCACTTAGAGAAAAGAAAAATACATCTCTGGAATTTAATGAGAAACACAGATATTCCATGGGACCTCAGAACCTGGAGATTAGTGAGGCCAGGAAAAAACCCAGAGGTATATGACAGAAGGCAAATTTTGTAGGAGTTTGCAACATGATATTTAAAGAGTTTGGTTTGATTTCAACAGCAGGAGGAAAATCTTCATCTCACTCATGAATAAAGGAACATTTTCACTGCTCAGGATCCTAGTGAGGCCTCACCTGGAATACCATTTCCATATTTGGCACCTTGTTAAAGTAGAGGAGGGCATAGCTTGGCTATAATTACAAGAGTCAGAGGAATGCTTTTGGGTCTGGGTTCACTGATTAAATAAATCATATCATTTTGGCCTTCTGGGATCTTACCTCCCAATGATCACCTTAGGACACATTCAGACTATGAAAATCCTGGAAGATTCCAAGGGAAATGTTCCTGCCCACAAGTATATGAAAGTTGAAATAGCCAAGGAAGGAAGGAGATTATTGCTCTTGGAGATTGTGAAATTTCAACCTGAAACCAGAGAAGACACTCTATCCTCAAAATGCTGCAAGTTTTATATGAGACTGCTTGGACTCATCCTGCCTCTGCACACCTCAGATTAGCTTCTGTAGAGTGATGATCTTTCAGATGGGGCATCCTCTCTGATACCGGCAAGGAGGCTTAGAAAAGATGAGATGCCTTGTGGACTTTAATAACTAAATGATTGTTAAATGTTATTCTTCCTTTTTTCTGTTGGGTAACAAAAAAATGTGTTTGAAGAACAATGTATGAAACGAAAGCCATTTACATTTAGGTGAAAGTATTGTTTCAGATTGGGGCACATTTTCACTATAATCATGATCACAATCACATCCGTATGATTTCTAGTATTATGAGGAAACCTACCCACACCCTGAAATAATAAGATTGTTCGCTTTTGCCTTCTTTGGAGCTGCTCCAAATGACTTAGTTTCAACACCCTAGTTCCATATTGCTCTGTTTATCTGTCTTCTGGTTTTTCTACTGCCTGCCTCCTTTCTTTTTTTCCTTCTCCATCTCTCCTACTCTCCACCCTTCTGCCTAGAATGTGTGCTGGTCAGTTTAGGCAGCTGTTGGAAATACCATGAGTTGGATGGCTTATAAAGAACAGAAATTTCTTCTTTCTCATAGTTCTAGAGCTGGAAGTCCAATATTGAATGCCAGCATGATCAGGTTCTGGTGAAGGCTATCTTCCAGGTGAAGGCTGCTATCTTCTCCGTGTGTTCTCCCATGGCACAAAGAATGAAGGATCTCTCTGGGGTCCCTTTTATAAGGGCCCTAATCCTATTCACAATGGCTCTACCTTTAAGGCTTAACGTCCACCGGAAGGCCCCATCTCTTGATACCATCACATTAGGCTTAGAATTTCCACATATGACTCTGGAGGGCCATAAACATTCAGTCCTTGGCAATTTGTCCCCCTCCTCTTTTCACTTCCTTCTCCCACTGTGGACTCTGACCTCCCTTTTATTTACCCCCCCCTGTAACCTCTATTCATTTCCCTTTTTCTCATCCTTTGGTTATACACCATTTATTATATACAGGAAGTGTCTTCTTCAAAGGAACTTTTTAGCAATTAATTGACTTCTAAGTCCCAAAGGACTTTGTGCACAAGATGAAATCACCTTCTGAGTACAGGTGTCTTCTCTGTGAATTGCTTGTGTTCAACCCAAATTTGGAAGGAGCGGATTGATGTGTATTAATTCATTTATTAAAAATATTATTGAATGTAAGATAGGTACTTGGAAGGAATATAAAGATCTGTCCTCTTTCCTCAGCTTGTCAACTGGCAGATTTCATTAAGTCTAAGTGAGAATATGATGACAGACACTGTGGACAGGTACAGATTGCAGTTCTGGGAGACTGGAAATCAGAAAGCTTTTATCCACCAGGAAATCAGGGCATAGGATTTGAAGCAAGCCTTTTAGAATAGAGAGAATCTGGATGTCCAGAGGGTAGAAGGAAAAGAGAATATGGCATTTTAGACAAAGGATGCATTATAATATGGCAACAGTTTAGAGATTAATGGGGAGGATGGGGAGGAGTGATAGAGGAATGACAGATGGAGTTGGGAAGTGGGACAAGGCCAGAGGGAGAAGGCTTCAGTATAATAAAAGATAACATACACATAAATAAATAAAAGCACATTCTGCAGAATCATATGCAAATGAATTTGAAGTCAGGCTTTTCCATACACTGGCTGAGTTTCCATACACTTGTTTGAGCCTCAATGTCTGTTCTTTAAAATGAGGTTAATATTCCTTACATGTCCATGTTGTGAAAACTATGATTTCTAAGTTGTAAAAGTTATATTAGGTGATGAGCGGAAAATCCTTTGTACAGTGTCCAGTATTGGGGTAAAAATCTCTGACACATGATGGTATTGTCATGCTGGAAGCCAGTACATTTGTTATTGGGAAAGAAGACAGGGCTCTTGAGTTGTCTTCAGTGTACATATGTGAACTGTAGAAGGAAATGTTTGCTCTTCCTCCTGCATGTGGCGCTCTCTTATTGTGGGATGCATGCTGTTTTCACCCTTGAGATGGTCAATGGGACTGGTCACAATTATGATAGGAGTACAGTCGTGCAAAGTACTTGTATGATTGGATTTACCTGCATTTTCCCTTCTGCCATCTTCATGGAAAGAACATGTCCAGGCCAGCCCACAGGTCCCAGGAGGAGGATCAAAGTCATCTGGAACAGAGACACCTCATAGCCCAGTGGAAATCAGAAGAAATCCCCAGACAAGTGCAATCTTGATCAACCAAGTCTGCCAGCCTGCCGACATGTTTAATCAACAAGTTTGTGATTTGTTCTGTAGCATTATTGTGATGAATGACAGCTAATATAATACATATGTATGTGTATGAACATATATTATATGTATGTTTATATGTATATGTGTAACCCTAAAAAACTTTAATGATTATTTTTCTTCTTCAGGTATTTTGCTTTATGGTATTATGAATATTTATATTCTTTTTAATTTGCCAAGATAATAACCTATAGGATTCTAGTTGGTAGGTAAAAAACACATATACCTTTATGATTTTTGAAGAGGTATTTATTTGCCATTGGAAACTGGAATATTACTTACACAGACTTTTACTGGGTCTAGATCATTATGTTGTATTGAATAAATATAATAGTATGGGCCAATCCATGCAATGGAAATTTATATTTGGAACATATTTCCTGTTGTGAACCTTTAATTTCTTACCAAATTCTGGTGGAACAGAAATACTGCCATTCATTTTAATGGGATGCCAACTTGATTGCCAGTTATAGAAAAGAGTCTAGGTATTAAGCCATTATTTTGAATGGGCCTCCATAGTCATAGATAGAGTTGCCAAATTTTCTTGCCAGAATACACTCAAAGGTGTTTAAATATTGGCAATGTCCTATAAGCAAATGGTGCAGATAGTAGTAAGGAAGAAAATATGAAAAATAATTGAAAACATCAGAGAGAGAGAGAGAGAGAGAGAGAGAGAGAGAGATTTCAGATGGCAAAGAAGGTGTTTTGTTAAACTTTGGATAGTTTTGCAGCAGATCAAATGAAGGCATTGGATGAAAGCTTACATTTAGCCATTAAATGCATTTCTGCTTTATCATTTAGAATAGTGCCTGACAGGAAATAAATGTTCAGATGTTGAAAGGTTTTGTTTCACAGCTTTGTAACAAAACAAAACAAATACCTCCAGAAGTTACCCTGGAAAATAAGTCAAGTGTTTTCTCTTTGTGCTTTGACATTTGAAATAATCCTTTGTCCTATGTTCAAGCCTTTAAGGGCATGAAACATCGTAGATCAAACACAACTGTATGGCAGCCATCTTAGTCAAATGGCCCATGACAGTAAGAGCACACAATAATCTTTCTATTCCATCTCTTCAGTCTTCTCCACTTTTAGCAATTTTTAAGCATTACTGATCATGTGATGCTCCACCAGGGCCACAGAAGACTAGCAGGTGTAAAGTTGTTCCTGCCCTCAGAGTTCAGACTCAGGTTGAGGAAGTGAGACACAGGTGTGTAAAGAATGGCAACAAGATGGGCAAGAATGTCACAAGGGACTGTGAGTAAGAGCAATCATTTCTAAAGAAAGAGAAATTATAAGAAATGGGAGGAATGTTTCATGTTAAATAATCCTCAGATGTAATTAAAAACTGATTTGGCAGGCACAGAGTCAAGCTGGTAGGAAGTGTCTTGCTTTCCAATTAAGAGTGTAGTGGATTTCAGCCTTGACCTCAGCCCTTTGGAAGAATTTTATGCTTTTACTTAACTAATTGATACAATTTATCTCAGAGGCACCTTGGACTTTGTGAAGAATTCAGCTTCTGCCAGCTGAGATATGTCCAACTACATGTGTAGCCAAATTCAGTTACTGCTTAGATCTTATTCTATTTCCTATTGTTTTGTCTTACATCTGTCAATTACCTTAAATTCTTTTTTAGGAGGTTAAACTGACTAAGACTATAAGAAAGTCATTTCTCTTCCCCACCTCTCGGTTTCCTTAATTATACAATGAAAAGCTGGAATTAAGTTAAACCAAGTTCATTTTGTGCTTGCTCTAAAGCTTTAAAATTACATGAATAAAGGAAAGATTGTCCATGAATGAAAAATAGCTTAATTCAGTCAATACTTACAGTTAGCAGACATGGAGACTTCCTTCCTATGTAAGAACATAAATAACTTGACTTAAAATCATTGGGAAAAGTTGATATATTAGAGGATTTTAATTGTAAACTTTCCTTCTCAAAAAAAAAGACATTAATTTTGTTCTTAGGGTGGTTAGGGTGTATAAATAAATACGAATATAAATGTCCTTGTGTGTCATATATACGGTGACACACATCAGGTCTTGTGGGACATCAAATGTATCAATGACACATTTCAATTGCAGAAACTATTAAAATTACACAGCAATTTTAAGGGTTTATTGACCATATCAAATGTATATTCTTAGAGGAAAAAAAATAAAGAATGTGTATTTATTTCTTACCTAAAAGAAAGCTAGCAAAACCCTAAGGGGTGTTGTAATCTTGTGTCATTATCCACTGATGTTTTTTAACCAACAAGGGAACCTTCACAAAAGGGCAGGTTTGATTTTCTTCATGGTGATTTTTATTGAGAGCCAGACTGGGGGAAAGGCGAAAAATAGAAGGTGGGGACTATGGAAAGGAGAACATTCCTACAACAACAGTTTATTAAGCAGTTACTGGTAGCTGCAAAACTAATATGCTTTTGATCAGTTCTTATAAGAACCTCACTATATATTCTGAATGAAGCACATTTCTAATCCTTTAGTAATTTAATTTCAGTTACGTTTAAATAGATGATCTCCAAATATAAAACTAAAAAAATCCAAAAGAACTGTGGATCAAAAAAATGCAGACTTGCTCAAAAAAAATTGGGAGGCATACATATTAAAAATTGGAGGCAGGGAAGAAAATAGAGATACTGCTTTGACATCTAACCCCACCCTGATGTTACTCATAAATGATTTCAGCAATCATGTTCTTAGCACAAAATCAGACTTACAATTACTGCCATCATAACCGAAATTTCTAAATCAACTGAAGAAGTGTGCTTCTGCATAATGAGCATGAAATTTATCCTTTAGGAATTGACTAATTTTAATCATTAAGATATGAATGTCAAGGGCTATGATGTTGACAAACATTTCAGAACTCTAAAATACATCACTTCTGTGGGATGAAAAGGCGATAAAATAATTAAGACAAAAAAGATTCTTTAATATCTTTGGGTAGAAGCCCTGACCTGAAGTTTTAGTAGATTAGGGGAAAAATGATCTTTCTAAACATAAGAGATACACAGTCTTAACCAGATTGGCATGAACGTTGAAAAGGGGTTGTGCTTTAAAAACTTCAGTAGATGTTTCCATAGTGTTGGTCCTCAGGAACAAATGAAAACAACTACTAAGCCATGTCAATGAGGAGATGAGCAGTGAAGATATTCTATGCTTTTAATTATCATTGGCTTTGGAGCATATTGTATTCTTTTCATAAAATTGTCTTTTGTTTAAGCTAATAATTAAACTTGTTTGCAAACCTTGATGAGTAGTGAATGATGGGTTTCCAGAATAATGCTAAGAGCCAGAGGACTGACGGCTCGACATTGCCAGGTAATGTGTTCATAGGTGGTAACTAAAGATGCCGATTGCCACTCCTGCCTGTTGAAGAAAACCAAGGTGTGTGTTTTAAGAACAACATCCCAGTGGATTCTTATTTTATCTTCAGCGATACCATCATTCTCAGAGATGTTCAAATCAGGAACTATTTCCTTTGTTTAAGGGCCAGAGGTCTGTGATAAAAAAAAATCCAGGGAAATGAGATCAATCCCCTTATTCTACAATGTTTCCTATCCCCTTCCACTCCATCTGAAGTTCATACTTTTGGGCAGCTGATGATTTTTGCTAACATATATCATGTGAGCCAGATATGGGATAAATGCTAGAGACAGCCAGAACAACAGACCTGTTTTCCAAACTAACCCTTGATCCCTAGTTGTGCCTCTTAAACCCATTTCCTGGGCCCTCTGATAAGGACATTAGCTTGTCTCTTTTCTACTAAGTTATCAGGGAGATGGGGTGGGGGGTGTCATGAAGTCAGACATTCTTCCAGCAAGATGAAAACAAGCCAGACCCTAGTCACAGTGGACAAACAAGAACATAGGGAAGGGAAGCGGCTTTACTTGAACAAGGTCACCATTTCCTGGAGGCCAAAGGGGGAATTTGATCTAAAATTCCCTTGCTGGCTACATAGAAAAAGCAATAAAAGTCACTAGCGGTGCCTGGTTCCTTTTATTCTATCACTTTGTTTACTTTTGATTAACATTTTACATTCTTTTATTTATTTTGGATTGATTTAAATACACACACACACACACACACACACACACACCACTCAGCTCCCACCTCAGAATCTGACAGGGAAATAGCAATGGATATTTTTTATTGGGTACATCTTCATTTAGGGATTGGAAATTAATGCACTCTTAGAAGGTTTCCAGGATGGTCTGATATCTTCCAAGATAAAATGGGCCTCTCTCCTGTGGCTAAGTGAATTATAAACTCAGTAGATGTTATTCATGACTACATTCTATTTACATAAAACAGAGACACTGGATTTCACTTCTAGGGGCACTTCAGGCTGCTGAACAGGCTTCTTTCTCCTGTGCCCTGTAACAGATGCCCCTCAGTAGACTCTCTTCCCGATGTAGTCTGAATAAAATCCACACCTGATGTTGACCTCCAAGGTTCTATGTGACCTGACTTTGTTTACATCTCCAAACTTATCTTAGCCTCAGTCCCTCCAACTCAACTCCACCTCCAACTCCCCCACTTCAAATCCTTGGTCTTGTCATTCCGTCTCCTTGGAGTATTCTTTCCCTGACTTTTGAAACCAACAGCTCCAATGTCACCTCTTGGGACACACTTCCTCATCCCTATCCCTTTTAGCTTAAATCATCCACATCCTCACATCACTTTACTGTGTTGTTTTCCAACATCTATCACTAATGTCATTGCCTTATTTACTTGTTTAATTATTTATTGCTTACCTCTCTTGACAAGCAGAATATAAAATTCAGGATGTTAGGAATATCTAATATAGATAGCTATATCTTTAGTACTTAAAACACTTCCTGGCTCAGAGTTACCACTCAGTAAAGATTTGTTGAATGAAGTTGAAGATGCGTACCGCTGTCTTCTATTAACACACTGCAGCTAGAATGAGTGGCTTCAGATAGTCTCTTTATAGCTCTACTTGTAATAAATTCTGTTTTCTTTGCATGTCATGTTGTCCCCCAATCCCCAGCTATGCACCCCTCCCACATGACCTTTGTTCAGTTTACCCTTCAAACTATGTCATCTCCAGGAAATCCCTCTCGGTTGTCCCAGACAGGATTGAGTGTTTTCTCTCCACTTCTTTGGGTTAGAAGTCAAGTGCTGTAGTCACTCTGAGTAATCGTGTCTCCACCAAGCAGAAGCAGTTCTATTTCTCTCAGCATCTGGAGTGCCCACTGGAAGTTCTGCTTCTTTGAGAGCCTAATGCCTATTTGCTGAATACATGAATGTAAAGTCAGAATATTTCCAAATGTGTTGACTTTATTACCTTCCCACCTTGTACATAGAATGCCCGTGACACTAATGTGCTAGATACATGAATGATAATTAGAATCTTAGAATGTTTTCAAACATGTCAACTTTATTACCTCTCTATGTTGTTGCATGAAAAACGCCCATGGTGTTCCACAGGAAAGGCTTAAGTCATCAGCCTGGTGCTTTTTTTATCTCCTTGTTTAACCTAGTAATTAACACCTTTAGAGTTCTTATGTTTTGCCAGGCTGCAACTAAGGCTCTTGCTTGGATAAACCTCCAAGTACTCCAGGAGGTAGGGGTTGTTGGAACTAACCACCAAAGAGCTGACAAAATTGAAGCTTCGTTGCCCAGCCTCACGTAGCCAGTAAGTGCTGGGGGCAGGGCTTGAACCCAGGCAGTCAAGGATGTAGTCTCAACCAGGGAGCTATACCACAACTTCACAGAAGATTTCATATAGATGCCACCAGCAACTTCTGCTCTTACAGACTCCATGTGACTGGAAGTAATACACCTTACAAATCTGATCAGGTTACTCTCCCTTTAAAACATCTCTCTAATCTCAGAGTCCTAAGGAAAATATGCTCTGCTTCCTGCTCTAGCAATCAAGACCTGTTCCCTTCAGTCTCTACGTCCATCATTCTTTAGCTTCCTTCTCTCAACATTGCTCAACATGAGCACAGTGCCCCAGCTATTCATGGCCTTCTGTGGGTCTCTTCTGGATTCTACTCATGCCTCAAGATTCAGCCTGTATATCCTTTATCACCTCTGTAGGGGAATTGACCTAGTCCTCTCTGACCTATCTACTGCATTTCTCAATTACTTTTCCTGTATCTCTCACCAGTGTAAATTTTGTATGCTGTTTGATTTCTCTGTCTCTCTTATAAGACAAATTTCTAAGAGCAGAATCTGGTCCTTTGTGCCTGGGACATGCTTTAGAACATGATAGGAATATATATATTTAAAAAATTGCATAGAAGGGAAAAAAACTTGCTCACAATGAGAACACACACCAGCATGGTTAAAATGTAAAAAAAAAAGAAAAAGAAAAATACCACGTGTACAACAAGTTCTTTCTCAGATTGTTTATCTGTACCTACAATTCAACTCCTGATCATGTTCCCTAAAGAAGTTAATGTTTATGATCCTCAGAAGACTGGATCAAGGAGGTTTATAGTAGCACTCTTTGTAATAGCCAAAGATTGGAAATCACCTAAATACCTACAAGCATTATAATGCATAAATAAATTGTGGTGTATGTATATATGTATATGAAGAAATACTATGCAGCAATGAGAATGAAAAAAACTGGAGTTATATTCAATGACATGATGAATCTTACAAACATCTCATTGAACAACAGAAATCCAGACAAAAAAGAGTCCATCTGTATGACTCTATTTATGTGCTTTGTAAGCTGGCAAAATGAATCTTTAGAGATAGAATCAGAAGAGGGAGTCATTACCCTTGGAGAAGGAAGTAATAGCAGGAAGCGATCACAAGGTGGCTTCTTGGGTGTGTGTGACTTTTGTTTTTAACCTGGGATCTGTTCACTTTGTAAAACTCAAGTTGTGCTCCTTTTCTGTGTCCATTCTGTACTTCATTTGATCTTAGTTAGCTAAGGGCCAAGAAATGATCCGTTTGGTGCTTCCAATAAAAAGTAGAGAGAATAAAAGATGAAAGGAAGAGGGAGGGGAAAAAAGAGGGAGGGCAAAGGAGAGAGAGAATTTTTGAATAAAGTTAATTAAAAGTTCAAAAAAAAAAAAAAGAAAAATTTCTGCAACTTCATGAAATTCCATTTCCTTTTACTTCAACTCTTCAGGTCCGCCAACAGAGCATCTGAGTCAGCACAAAATCCTCCTGGGAAGATGGATGCTTTAACAAGCCTTGTTTTATATCCAACATTATACCCAACTTCACTCTATGCAACTAAATTCTCACTGTGAAGCACCAGATGGTACCTCTGGGAATGAATGCGTCCTTCTCGGCAAGTACTACCAGGCAGTGAGTGAGCAATTCTAGCTCATTCTGCTTAAAACATAGTTTAGGGAGCTTGCCAAAGGCTGCCTGATTGTTAATTGTGCTTGAAGAAAGTGGGCATGATGAAGTATAGACATTTTTCTTTTCAGGACAGTGGAGCTAATGGGGGCCCATACCTCCTGCTAATTTGTAGAGACTGGGTGCCTTTCACAAGACAGTAGTTCCTTATGACAATATTCTCATTGCAATGGCCACATTCATGCTATTTCTTTAGTAAGTTGCAAGATTATATTTCTTCCCCCTGTCATACAAGTGAGATTTGATCTGTGTTTCTTGGCTAGGGCAGACACGGGAAGATCAAACACAAGCTTTGTCAGACAGACAGTAGTTGTCTGCTGAGGAAAATGTGTTTTCCCACTCTCTTTTCCTAAGGCAAGTAAGTGAGAATGTTAGGAGTTATGATAGTGTGGAATTTCAGATCAGGTAAACTGACAAAAAGTCCTGCTGTGAACCAGAGTGTTTCCTTTTGTACACATTGGCAACCCCTTGAAAGCAGAAAATAAGTCTCAAACTGTCAGCCGTTACATTTAATATTCCTTGATGTTGATACTGGATATGAAAAAATATTGTGCATTTGTTTTGAAAGCTGTGTGTGTGTGTGTGTGTGTGTGTGTGTGTGTGTGTGGTCAGTTACATTAGAAATAACTTGAGGACAAAGTACTACCTAGAGACTCACAGGTCATAAATTAGCAAGTAAAACTTTTTGAATGACATCCCCTAGCTGCTAACCTTTTCTGGAAAGGTACACACCTTGACTTTTATAGACAGTTAAAAGCAATTGTGTCTGTCCTATATGCTTATAATATTTATAATTGTCTTTGGTCTACGTGTAAGATTCTGTGTTCGTGTATAAATTCAATCGTCAGAGCCTCATCAATGTGATGAAACATGAAGCGATGTTTTATTAGAAGAATGCCCAACAATGAACTCCAGACTCTTTTCCCTAACTGCTTTGACAGAATTTCCCCCTAAGGTATCCAGAATCAGTTGGATTCCTTGTAGAAATAAAACCTTGCTCTTCTACTTTATGCTTCAGTATTGCTTCAAGTGAAAACAACCCTGGGAATTGATTGCTCTTAGTTTTTATATCTTATTAGCAGCTCTGATCAGTTAAATATTAATGTGCATAAGTTTAAGATTCTTTCCTGTAGATTGGTTTTAATAGGAAGGGGTGATCCTGAGAGGTTTGCGAAGGAAGTGAATTATAAGGAAGGAAGGAAAACAGGATTTTTCAAAGGAGTAGAAGAATGTGTTCATAGTATTCTTAATTATTGTTGTTGTTATATATTATGAAGCTGAAAAGGGATAAAAACAAGACAGCTAGAGTAGGTGTGGCACAAACAGAAGCAGACACCAATCTGAAGCTTGAGCAGAACTCCCATAAACCCAGCAATTATTCAAAGGCCTATCTACCAAAGCACACAGTGGTGTAAGATTTCCTCAATGTCTGTTTCCAGCAAAGTGTCAGACAGGTTGACCAGAGGTTATACCTCCCATATAATTATCTGTGGCCCTGCAAAATTCAAGGGTCCTCCATGGATGGAGGATAGGGAGTGGGTGGCCCCTGTGCTCGTGCCTCAGGCTCCACCCAATCGTTCAGACCAGAAGCTGCAGGAGAGGAGGCCCCTGGTGTTAGTAATTTTAGGTGAGTCAAAGCCTCCTTTTAGAAGCTGGGAAAGACTGGATGACTTCAGAAAAAAAAATACATGCATATATGTAAAAATAAATGTTGATGCCAGTCTTAGTTGGATTCCCCCGGAACCAGATCCAAGGCAAGGATTTGAGGGCAAGTAATTTATGTGGACACTACAAGGAACATGGGTAGGTGAAGGGAGGGACTGAGGAAAGACAGCCAATAAAGGATGTTCTAGTAAGGCACTTTATACAAAGGTGACTGAAGCTTAAGCCCAAGAGTAAACTAGAAAATGATGCAAACACACCTCAGTTTTATCCTAGCTCAAAGACCCCAAATCTATTAGTCATTGGTTAGGGATACCCCTGGTAGGATGTGAATTCACAGGTGTGTAGTTTGTCAGGGGGCAGAACAATGTGGGATCTGAGCCCAAGAGCAAGCCCATGGCATGATGCAGGTGTTGGCCATGGGAAATCAGACTCTGTACAGCAATGGTAAGAAAAATCAAAAGGATGTGGGTAGACTGAGCCTGCTATAAATACCCTTCAGGATCTTCTATTCATTGGATCCTCTAAAGGGCATCCTGGACCTATTTATTAAAGAATCCTGATGGTAGGGATAAGGACACCTAGAGGCAAGTTGGCCAATGTACAGATGAGTTCACCTACGAACAACTTTGAGAAGGACCAAGTTACATTCCCAACAATGATTTTAATATGGAAAATAAGTATTCAAGAAGGAAGGAGTTCACTGAGTCAGTGGGCACCTTCAGAAAGATGGTCAGGAGTCCTGGGGACTCTTTAAACTCTTCTGACTCACTGTGTCTCACAGGGCCAGTCATGTGACCTCTTTTTATGAGAGTCTCTATCTAGGGAATGGTATAATAATGGCCTATGTCATTCTTGGGAAGAAAGGTGCCCAGGCCCATGATGCCATGAGATTACCAGCTTTAACGCCCCTGTAGGACACTCTTCCTATTTGTAATCTGCTTTACCCCAAGCAATGAGTTGAGTCAACAGGGCAATCCTATCTCTGATTTTAAGAAACTGAGTCTCAGAGCATCAAGTTGACATACCAGAATTAACCAGTGAGTCACAGTCACAGTAAGAATTAGAGACCAGAACATCTAAATTCCAGGTCATTCCTCAACTCACCAGGCCTTCCCATCTTCTCCTAGAGATGGGGAAAAGGTTTAATGATAGGTCTGGTCCTACCATGAGCCAGAAAGACTTATAACAACCTGGGGACAGAGTCATCCAGAGGAGATGAGTTAAATCATTTGGGCCATAATTCTGTGGCAAAGGACAACCTAAAAGTGTTGAGAAATGGCAATACCATATGTTACTCCTCTTACATGGGGTTACAGCCTAATAAATCCATTTTAAATTGGAAATATCATAAGTGGAAAATGTACTTAACACATCCAACCTGCCAAATATTGTGGCTTAGCTTAGCCTACCTTAAATATGCCCAAAACACTTGTGTTGCCATGTGGTTGGGCAAATTCATCTAACAGAAAGCTCATTTTATCACACCATGTCGGATATGCCATCACTGGACTGAAAATAATAAACAACAATAGCTGTGTGGGCATATATCGTGAAGCCTTAAAGTCAAGGGCCACTGTTCCTGTGTTCGCTAAAGTGGGATCATAAGAGGTCTGATCAGGTTTATACTTACATTGTCCCATTTTATTTCCCACCATGCTTTTTGGCATCAATGGATGGGATCAGGGACTCTGCCGAAGTCTAAAAATTTTAGATGAATGATGAAATGGACTTTGAAGTGTTCAGTGATTTTTATTTTATTTTATTTACTTTTTTAATACTGAGGATTGAACCCAGGAGTGCATAACCACTGAACCACATCCCAGCCCTTTTATTTATTTTTTAAAATTTTGAGACAGGGTCTTGCTAAGTTGCTTAGTACCTCACTAAGTTTCTGAGGCTGCCCTTGAACTTGCAATCCTCCTGCCTCCACCTCCTGAGCTGCTGGGATTACAGGTGTGCACCACCATACTCAGTTGGTGATTTCTTTTAATTTTTAATGTACACTTGCTATATGAAGCAGTAGCTGCACTAATGAGTAGCAACTCAAAAGAAATGGAAATTGAGGCTCACACAAAATGCTCTATGCAGCTGTTCATAGCAACATTATTCATAACTGATAAAATACAGAACAACTGATGAATGAATAACTGGAGTACCCATGACATACTATGGGGCATCCAGTCAATGAAATACTACTAAGAATAAAAAATGTAACCAACTACCTACAAATACAACAGCATGGATAAATCTCCAATGCATCATGGTACACAAGAGAAGCCAGACCCAAAAGACAGAATAGTGTATAATTCCATTAATATGATATTCTAGAGAAAGAAAAGGATAGATAACTCTCTATGAGGATAGAGAACTGATTAATGGTTCCCAGGGCTTGAGAATTAGGGAAGAGTTTGTCTACCAGGGAATAAACAGCTCAAGGGATGTTTTAGGGTGAGAGAAATCTTGTACATAGTTACATGTGTCTGTCAAAAAGGAGTAAATAAATTCCACCTTGGTAACACTGACCCCCCCTCAAAAAATGGGAAAAAAATTGCAGGTCCATGTTTCTTTCTATTCACCTTTCCCACGTCACTAAGGCAGTAGTGACGTGGGAAAGGGGAATAGAAAGAGATAAGTGTCACAAGAGCCACAAGGAAGCCATTAATACAATAATATATTAATATCATAATGTCTCTTTCAGAGCCCAAACTGTGGGCAATGGGAGACTGAGGACCAGAAGCCCTGTGCCTGACTCATTCTGGACATTGTAATATTACTGTCAAAAGCCAAATCTCTCTCTCTCAAACACACACACACACACACACACACACACACACACACACACACACTCACTCACCCGCTCACACACACGTAGAATAACAAGCTTTGCAAAGTGCAAACATTTCCATTGCTGCCAAAGGTCAGGCTAAGGATGAAGCTCGAAACCTCGAATTTGTCCAGCTGTCATCTCCCAGTCTCAGTTAATACTGTGAATGTCCAGTTCTATCCTGAACATACCTACAAATACATCTACTTGGAAAATACTGGCACATAAATTTAGAGAGGTTTAAAGTGGGAATGAATACCTCAACCTACGGGGTGGAAAAAACCTGTGCCCTGCTCCTTGTGGGTAACCCAACCTGTTTGAACTGCTAAAAACACTCAGGGCAAAACAAGGAGAGCTGAAAAAAATAAGCTTTTAAGAAAACAGTTCTCTCAATATTCCTAAGTTTAAGGGCTCAATATTTAGCATGCATTTCATAACTCCAGCTTTTTTGGGTGGAGGTAGGTAGGGGAAATGGGAATATAGTAAAGGGTTTTCAAAACACTTGCTATTTGTAAGGCTTCTTTTTTTATGTACCATAACGCACACAGCCTTGTCAGGCATGGGGTCAGGCTGCTTCCTTGCAGTGGAAAGGAACATTAATGAGGAAAAGTGGGAAACTGGGTTAGGCTACCATGGAAAATATGAAGAGCCTTGGTATACGTCATCCCAAGGTCTCACAATGATTCCAGGGTTATTGGAGGAGATTTCTCCTGTCCTTTCTTTCCTCCAAGTACCTAATAAGATTCTAGAGCCATGAGGTTAACTATGAATTATCAAAGGGTCCTGTATTCAAGAAGCTTTCACTCTATTGGTACAGACAGGCAGGCACATTATTAGATAGCTAAACCCATGGTCACAACAAAGGCATGTAAGAGCTGTCCTAGAGGGGCAGAGAAGCAGACTATCATGGAGATGGTCCTAGTTTGTCTGTGGATCTATTACTTGCTAGCTGTGTGGCTTTGACAAGCTACTTAGCCTGAGTCTCAAGTTTTTAATCTAAGTGAAGAAAACAATAACACCATTCAAAAATGTATTTGAGGGGAGGAGAGGAGACTAAGGAAGTTTTCAAAGTAGCAGGGTTGTTGAGGTAGTCGACTTCCTATCACTATGACAAATATGTGAGAAAATCAGCTTATAAAGAGAAAAGGTTTATTCTGGCTTAAAGCTCCAGAGGTTTTAGTCCATGATCAGTTGACCATTGTTTTGGAGACTGTGGTAAGGCAGAATATTATAGCAGAAGCATTTGGTAGACCATGCTGCTTATCTCATGGCAGCCAGGAAGCAAAGAGGGATACAGGAAGTGGATGAAATCCTGATATTGCCTTCAAGGGCACACCCCACAATGACATAACTTCCTTTCACTAGGCCCCACCTCTTAAAGGATCCACAACCTCCCAGTAACACCACAGGCTGGTGACCAAATATTCAACAAATGGGCCTTTTGGAGACACTCCAGATCAAAACTATGGTATATGTTTAGGAAGCACAGGCCAGGTACACACAGAGTACCTGCTTGTGGGGTTGGTGAAGCTGCAAATAGGAGAAGAAGGACAAGAATAGGGCTGTACATGGAAAGATCATGATTTGTTCAGGTTAAGAACAGACCTAAAGAGCCATGGGACCATGGTAAGAAGCCCAAATGTATTGTAATATCAGTACTTGTTAAAATCACACAGGAAGTGGGAGGCACAGTTCTGATTTGGTCTTTAATGACCAGATTGTTTTGAAGTGCTAAACATCAAATTTCTTCTAAAGATTGTACCTGACCATGTTGAATCAACATGAAGGGTCAGAGACAGAAGAGTCATGAACATCAGTATGTAGGCAGGAGCCAAATTATGAAAGGCTGTATTTGGGGACATTCTAAAAAGTTGGGCAGGGAAAATCTGGTGAGATATTTCATTCTGGTTGAGAGACATGTAAAGGTGGCCTTATGGGGAATGAGCTTCAGTGGTATCTCCCAGTGGCAATCAAAGGAATTGGTACGACATCAAACCTACTCGTTTAAGCCTTTTAAAAGTAATGTATAATAACTTTTAGCTCTTAGAGGTGCAGTGTTGGGAAAGGGTAGGGAGACAAAATGAGGAGATAGAATGAGAAGAATGCTAAGGCAGAAGTTGTTAGGAGGCTATTAAAATATTGCCTTGCTCTTTAAACTTCTTTCTCTGTTCAATTTCAGTCAGGCTAAATTTTACCCTGCCCTGCCAAAATAGAGAATATAATAAATCACAGCTGGTATACAAGAATTGTAAATGACTATGTCATACTTACACAACCCATATACAGCTTGGCCAATCTAAAACTAGAAGCTGATCTCCTTTTCATTCCAGAATTATCCCATGACAGAGACAAAATATTCAGGTGAGGCTAGGAGCCTTTCCACTCTGTGCAGAGGATGGTGTGGGCACATTCATGCCAGCCTTCCCACCTCCTAGGCATTTGGCAATAATGTTGGACTCTCCCCTTAGTTTGGAGCCAAATCTCTCTGCTCATTTTTGATGTTTTGAATTTCTACTTTTTTAACCCCATTTTTGCTTACTAAGTCACACACACACACACACACACACACACACACACACACACATATACATGCACAGGCACACACATCTTGGGCCACCCATAGATTGCAGAATCTGAAGCTATCAGTAACGTGCTGTGTCTGTGATTTGCAAGTGACGTCATCACTGCTCATTTTTGTCATGAATGCACTGTCATCTTATGTTTCATGATTCAGCCATTGAATATCCTTGACTTTTAAAATGGAATTATGATTTAGTTAGGGACTATTTTTAAGAGCCAGAAGCATTCATTTGTCTTCACTGTTTTATATTTCATGACAACTCTTTTTGGAAATTCAAGCAGCCTCTATTTTCTGAACTTGCATTTGCTTTGCATTAATTTGTGTGTGTGTGAGTGTTAATAGCTCACCTCCTCCTTCTCATTGTTACTGATAAAAATATTTTTTTAGTATCTTCTACAGATAAAATGTCATATAAGTATTCTGCTATATATTCAACTTGGAAAACATTTTAATTCATAAATCACAAAGACTGATAACAAACACCTATATAGTAGGATTGCAGAATTAAGAAATTGCATCATGATTTCTCAAGAGAAATACTGTGTGAATAAAAGAAATAATATTGGGGGTAGAATTTAATCCTTTAACTTCCTATATTTTGGGAGGTAATAATTTGGGTTTTTAAAGAGAACATTTCAAGATTTGTACTACTTTATCTCACTTTGTATCAATGCTTGGTCACATAATATTTGCTCAATAAAACTTGTTGATGTGTTTTGTCTGGCTCTTACATAGCCAGGATTGACTCTTATGCCCCCTTTTCTCTATTTTCCATATACTTTGTTTCACCTATGTGCTTGCTGTGTAATAAGTGCTAAATAAATTTTACCTTGTGTTGTGCTTTAAAAAAAAATTAATGTATTTGCTTATGGGTCCACAGTCCAGCAGAGAAGCAAACAGAACTCTTTACAATGTCTAAGTGCTACCGTTGAAGATAGTGCAAAGAAATGTAGATAAGAGAATGAACAGGGAAGTAAGGAAGGTTTCGTGGAGGAGAGGTGCACTCTGATCCATCTCCTGGAGAAGAAAGCTAATTTCACCAAGTACAGAAAGTAAGTTACTGCAGGCAGAGGGAAGAGCATGTGCCACAGATGGCTACACAGAAATGGGCTGAGGGCACATACCTGTGGGACCCCATGTGTGATGGATGGAGGTGAAAAGGATGTGGTGAGGGATGAGCTGTGGACACACAGGGTTCCAGGCAAAGAATAATAGACCAAACTCTGAGTATTCCAAAGTTAAACATTATTGGATTATATATAAGACATAAAAATAATGTCCTTTCATCTGGACAGACCCATTCCTGTGACATCAACAATCCCATGGGGAAAGCCCTTAAATGTAGTCACAGTGTTCTGATACAGGTTGTGGTGATGCCATTAACACTGACAATACAGATAACTGGAACCTCCTAGGCACTGGCCCTGGAGTCAGGATCCTGTTACAGTGTAGACTACGCAACCGAGTCTTATGCATTTGTTACCAGCTCGCCTGTGAGAAGATGCGTGGTGACTGGACTGGGAGCTGTGCTGCAGTCCTGGCTCCTCAGCTGCTGACTCTCCATTTGGTCCCTGGGCTCCTTCTCTCTTCTCTTTTGCCTTGATCTTACTCCAGGAGGCTGCCTTTAGGCTGTGGGAGGGTCTAGCAGATTGTAGCAGGGCAGGAAGAGAGAGAAAGAGCCTGGACTGTTTATGCTTCTCGCCTCCTCCCAGTTTCTCTCTGGTTCTAAAGGTGACTGTGCTCCTCCATGGCCTCAGCTCCCGCCAGGTGTCCCAACCCTCCTGCTTCTGCCATCATCAGGCTCCAGTGATGCTCCTTCCCTTCAGCCCCTCACAGTTGCCAGTCCAGGTGCTTCGCCATTCCCTCTTGGTTGCTTTAGTTCTGCCCACACCTCCATAAAGAGCCCCTCTGTTAAATTATTCTCAGCTTAACCCATTTGAACTTGTAATTTCTTTCCTGCTGAGACCCTGACCAAATCAGCTGCTTCCTATTTGCACCTGACTCTATCCGGGGGCCTTAACCTTGGGAGCCTCAGATTTCCCATATGCAAAATCAGGATAATGATGTTCTCTACCTCCTGATGTTGTTCAAAGAAAACAGATCACATGTTTTGGTGTAATATTTTTAAAGCCTCTAGCATGGTGCCTAACACATAGAAGGAACTCAATAAATACCAGCAACTATTGTTATTACAACCATGATTGAAATTTCTTTCCTGGGTATTCAACAGAATGGAGGGATGTTAGATCTAGATGGTACCTGGGACATTGCCTTGGACAACCCCCTCATTTTGTATTTGAGGAAACTGAGGCCCGGCAGGGTTGCCCAAATTCACACAGCTAATTAGTGGTAAAGCTAAGGATAGTGTCAGTCCACATTGAAAGAAGGCCAGCTGTGTTTATATCAATTCTATTTAACTTCTTTAATTAAGGTGTTGAGTCCCTTAGTGACGTCATCCACTTGCTTTAGAAATGGGTTACATAAGCCTGTCTCCCTCCACTAACACTTTATTTGCTCCCTGTGAGAAGAGCATCATACTGTCCCAAAATAAGCAAGAATTCAAGAGAATAGCTGCATTTCATTGCTCTGGGGACTGACTCATTTACTCCTGGGCCTCCAAACTTGATCCCATCAATCACCCATCCTCAGAAGAACTAGCTGCATCCGGCCTCACAAGCTCTGGGCAGCTGGAGCTCAGCAAGGCCACACCTGGGAGGCTTCACTGCAATGCAATGGAGGCCACTCTAGGGTTTTCCCTTTCCATGGAGAATGCGCTCAGCTCCTGATCATCTCTAGCTAAAAATCCTTTGGTTTTTAGAATCCACAACAAGCAATCCTGATAGGGACAGAGCCCAAGCAGATGTTGTCTCTTCACCATCCAATTTTGAAACAACAGGACAGAAAGTGAACATTTGCTCCCTCATTCTGTTACTGGGCACTCAGATCTTTCTAGATTTTAAATAGACATACACATAGTCATACATTTCAGGTGGATGACACCTACTCCCAGGACGAGTGGTTAATTCCCTTCCCAAGCTCAAATAATAAAAGCTTAATTTACACCCCCCCCCCCAAACAAACAGCAACCAATTTTAAATTACCTCTTTGCCATTACTCTCAAAACACGGTTTGTACCACGGCTGCCTGAGTCTGCCGTTGCAGAGCTAACGTTACATGATCTGATTTCACAGAAAGCCTGTGTTTGCAAGGTGCTCAAATAAGTGGTTGATTCAGGACGAAAATATTAGTAAAACCATTTGTTTCACTGAATTAACAAATCAGTTCAAGTACAGTTTGAGAGCTGGTAGTCCAGAGTAGGTAAAGCTGCGTGTCCTGGAATGATCTGTCTTGCCCTTGTTGCTGGAAGGACTCCACTCTCAGGGAGCTCCTGAAGGAACAGCTTTGGGCTCAAGGCAACATTTTTCTCAGAAGCTTGTTCTCCAAGCTTTTCCAGTGGCCACTTGACCCACTTCACAGACGACATAAAACCAGCACAAGCCACGTTAAACTTATCAGATTTGTATGCTGGAAAGAGAAAGCTTTCCATTGTTCCTTTCTGTCTACATAACATGTGATCTCCTTTTCATCATTGTGATAAAAAATAGTATCGATCCTCTTAACGCATTCTGAGGTATAAATGATAAATTTAAACCAAATCCCCCTGAAAGGTAGAGGGAGGCTAGCAAGTCATAAAGGACATTGAGAAAATCAGTATGAAAATTTCTAAAGTAGAGGAAGGAAACTAGCATGCACTAACTTATTTAATTTGACATTAAATAAGAGAGGTCTGTCTGTGCAGTATGGAGGTGGGGTGAGGCCAGAGAAGCATTGGCAATGGCCTGGAGGGGGAGGCACCTTTTTCCAATTTGCACCAACACATTATATTAGGTTGGTTTCATCAAAAGCAGGTCTTAGGGAAGGATTTGGATGTGGGCAATTTCTTGGGAAGTAATTCCAGGAAGAACAATGGGCAGATGAGGTGAGAAAGGGAAGGAAGGAATGAAGGTTATGTGGTTTGATGAGTGGTTATGAGCAATTGGAGACCTTCTAACACATCCCAGATTGTCCTAACAGTTGGGTCACGGAACCCAAGGTGGCAAGTCTCCTACTTCATCTTCCCTATCTCATGAGTTAAGGATGTTTTCTAGAACATTAGAGCCTTGGCACATGGGTCAAGCACAGTCCTGTGGCCAGAGATGAACTTTAGGCAGAGAGACAGAAGAGGCCATCTGTGTGCTGGGAACTATCCAAGGGTGACCTTGACAGGGCAGAGATTGAAGGGCTATGGAGAGTGTGTTTAGTGAACTTTTCATCACTGTGACCAAAATTCCTGGCATAAGCTGCTTAAAAGAGAAAAAGTGTATTTTGGCTCACTGTTTCAGAGATTTCATTCTGTGGTCGTCTGGTTCCAAGAAACATCATGGCAGAAGGGTGTGGTGGAAGAAGGCTGCTCAGTTCATGGTAGCTGGAAGGCAGTGGGGGTGGGTGGGAGGGAAGTGAGAAGATTAACCTTCCAGGGCATGACCCCAGTGACCTACTTCCTCTAACTAGGACCCACCTTCCAGTAGTCCACTCAGTCACCAATGGATTAACCTGCTGATGAAGTCAGAGTTCTCATGATCCAATCACAAAAGCTCTGCCTCTGAATAGGAGGCTTTGCATTCCAGATTCAAACCAAAACTGTGGGCCTGCTAGCCAGAATAGTCAGCGAAGTGGAATTATCTCTTAACAGATATATTTTGGTTCATTGATATCTATCTTGCAACTGTTCCTCTCACAGTAAAATGACTGTATAAATGTCAGTCACCCTGCCTTTGGAAGAAGAGTGTATGGCAAAAAAATTCACTCCAGATGGCTAGATGGCACAACCCATTCCAGGAAAGGGTCATTATTTAATGTCATTTATATGGATTCTCAGTGATAAAAAAAATCCAATTAGAATATAAATAGGCTGAACTTCTCCCCTGCATATATTATACAAGTTTTACTATCAATCTCCATCTCTCTAAATTTGTTCAATGTGAAATATGTTGCCTAGCTGCTAAACAAAGACAAGGCTTTGGGAGATTTGGCACTCAAGTGAAAGCTTCCATGTTGCTCTGTTTGTTTTACAGCATTCATGAATCACAAGGTAGTACACACTGGTTATCCTAAAAATGTCTCCGGAAATGTTGCACAGATTTAGTATGTGGCTCTGGGAGTGTGTTTGTGCATTTGTGTGTACATGAGTCTGTGTATGTGTGTGTGTGCATACATATGTATATGTGTAGGGGTGTGTGTGTGTGTGTGTGTTCTTATACATCCTCCACCATTCACTCACCAACAATGCATGTGTTGTCAGCCCCATCGACCTCTCTGAAAGCCTCATGCCCTGCAGTAAGACACCAAGACGAGGTGTCTGCCGCTTGAGGTAAGACCCCTGCCTTCCTTCAGCCACGCAAGAGTAGCCCGTCTGCCACTCTGACTAATCGGGAATTTTCCATCTCTCACCAGTCTTGTTCCTTAGGCCCCCAGATGGTGACTTAGAGGTTTTCACATTGTGGTGTAGTTTTGTTGTTTCACATGCAATCTGCCTTCAGCATTCTATATTCCAAAAGAAAAGAGAGAAATCAATTCCAATTTTAGGAAGATATATATAGTGTAACATTTGGGGAAGACCAAGAATTTTAAGTATTAAAACGGCAGCATCTCACGATTAATTAAGATCCATGTCCCATTTTCGAAGTGAGAAAATCTAGACCAAGGGAACAAAAGTGGTTCTTTCCAGGCCACACAGACTCTCTGTCTCCTGGGTCTTTCTTCTGCACTAGGATGCTTGTGTTTTCTTTCAGGCCCAGCAAAAACTCCCTCCATAAGCTTGAAAAGTCACTTCATGTGCTGGTTAATCTCCATGTGTCCTCTCTGACGTGTCTGCCCTTCTTTGCGCTGCTTGGTGCTCAGCTACTTCTGGAGACCACTGCCTTTGGCCTCTGCCTCCCAGCTGATGCTAGGGAAAGCTTGGTATTTATTCCCCGTGTTGCTTTGGTTCAGGTACAGGTTTGGCAGCAACCAGGCTCTTCAGGAATGGCCACACCTCCATCAGTGGCCTCCCTCCCAGGGCTGCAGTTCCTTCTGAGTCTCAGTCATAGGGTCATATTGCTCCCTCCCTTCTGCTCTGAGCTTGGGAGTGGAAAAGTCTCCCTGTCACTCCAACCCCAGGTGGCTCACCCTCTGTATTGGTTCCTCTCACCTGTGCAAACTTCCATGTGCAATCCTTTCTTTATATCTTTTCAACTAAACCATCTGAGTGAACTGAAGACTCCCTGCCAGATTAGAATATGTCTTTAGGGTCTTTTCCTTTGGAAATGGGGATTAAAAACTGTCTTCTCAGGGTTTTGATGAGGGTCAAATAAGGACATATATGCAAATATACTATGTGTGGGGCAGATGAAAGTTTGTTTTAACAAATGATCATGCTGGGGCATGTGATGCTACCATAGCTAATGCCTTAACTAGTTTTAGCGTTAATGTGTCACAGAAGCATCCCAAACATGCTTCTCCATCTCTCAGGTTAGCCAATTTGATAATGTGTGGCAGACAGAATCTTGTAGCTTTAATTTTGAAGGAAGTGAAATTGCAAACTTACCCTTTAAAAAAAAAATGGATCCCAGGATGCAAAAAAAAAAAAATCTGGATGATGAGGCCTTACACATTCCACATTCATACCTCAAGCAGCTGTCAGCATTGATCTGCAAAGGGTGCCCTGCCTCTCCTGTCTCCACCTGTTACTTGAAAGCCAAACCAAGGCCACTGAATGCAAGAAAGAAGGAGAACAAGTTCTGGACAGGTGAGGTGTCTTTAAGAGTTCTGAGTACCTGGACTAGACTAAGAGAAAATGTAAGTGAGAAAAGTCTGCTCTAAGTGCCTGGTCCCCTCCTCACACTGTCAGTCTTAACAGTTTGACTGTCCCTACTCCTACTGCCTCCTTCCTAGAAAGAACACTGATCCTGGATCTTCCAAGACTTCACTGAAGAACTTCCTCTGTCCCTTTTGTGCCAATCCAATAAACTCAGTGAATTCCACTAACATCTATGGATTCATGCAGCATGCAGGGAAGAACAAAACCATTAAGATATGTTGTTGTGTCATCTGTGCCAACAAATGCCATTGTGATGAGCTGAGAAACTACTGATTAATTAAGAGAGACACACCAAACAATCCACTAATCACAGGGAGCCCTTTGATTTAGCCATAGCTATGCTTTGTTGGTGGTTAAGAGTATGGATTTTGGAGCTGGTCTACCCTGCATTCAAAATGCAGCTCTGTGACATTGAGGAAGTAATGACCTTTCTGTCCAGTGGTGTGCTGCAGCAGACTTGAGAAAGCTGACTTTTTAAAAATATTTTTTTTAGTTGTCGATGTATCTTTATTTTTCTTTTATTTATTTATATGTGGTGCTGAGAATCAAACCCAGTGTCTCACACATGCTAAGCAAGTGGTCTACCACTAAACTACAACCCCCGCCCGAGAAAGCTGATTTTCATCTCTTCCTAACTCTGTGTTCACTGACTCTATGTTGGTAGTTTAAAATCTTCTAGATGGAGCTGGGTACCATAGTGCATACCTGAAATCCTAGCGGCTTGGGAGGCTGAGGCAGGAAGATCATGAGTTCAAAGCCAGCCTCAGCAAAAGTGAGGTGCTAATTAACTCAGTGAGACCTTATCTCTAAATAAAATACAAAATAACCTGGGGATGAGGCTCAGTGGCTGAATGCCCCTGAGCCCGGCCCCCCCAAAATATCTTCTAGATAGAGAGAAGATTTACTCCTACAGAAGTTGGCCAATGTCACATATTGGAATTTTTTTTTTTAAACCTGGAGTATCAGTTTTGAACATTTACCAGCACATCACTGCCTCTTTTTCCTGTATTTCTTCACCTCCAGAATGGAACTAATAATAGTACTTACTTTAGTGGCTTGCTGTGAGGATTAAATAATATAGAGTACATACATGTTACAGAGTGTTTGCTATAAATACATATGTAATATTATAGATGTATTCATACGTATGTGTGTATAATTTAATAGTTGATGGAATTTCTCCTTGGGTTTCTTTTGGCTAAAGATGAAGTAACCAGGTATTCTAGAAATTACAGAGTGCTGCATGAGGGGAAGAAGCCTCTTCTAAATCCCCATCCAGACTCCTGTGAGGCTCAGTTTTCTAAAACAAAGCAAAATACAAAAACAACTCTTGGCCGGGGAATGACTCAGTTCCTTTCCAGGAGACACAGCCTGCTTCTCAGGGGTCAGCGATGACCAGTGATGGAAAGGATGACCCTCTCGACCCTCAGTGCCATCAGATTGTTGGAGAAGGAAGGAGGGTGTTGATTAAGCGCTGACCTTCAGAAACTATCAGTGTAGGTATCCAACAATTTCATCCTTGAGAATCTGGAGTTGGGTTTCTGGGGTTGCTCAGGAGGGCTCAGGACGTGCTGCAGGGTAATAGGAAGGACATGGGGTGAGAAAAAGGTTCCTGCCAAGTTACAGAGAGACACATGATAGCTCAACAGGGAACCAAGAGTCAGGTTTAATATTGTTGCTGCTCCACACTTAATAATTGAGGTCAATGGTTTATCAAATCCTCACTGAGGGCCACAGAGAGGACAGGCTTCTAAGTGCAATAAGACAGCTGCGGGAAACTGCAGCAGGGTTTGCAACACAGATCCTTACCTGGCATGATGAGGAGGCATTCTGAAGAGCCGTTGCCCCTAAATTTTTGCTGTGTCCAAATTCTCACTATCTCATTAAGACTTGGAGAACCTTTGAAAAGTGTGCTGTCCTAACCAGTTAAGGCAAAGTCACTTCAAAGACAAGCATCACCAGTACAAATGCTCCTTTCTGATCAATTTCCACTGATGATCTCTTATCTAGACCTTGAAACAGCACATGATAAAAACTGAAAAGACTCTTAATGAAAAGGACATTTTGGATCAATAAGCAACCTCAGTAGGAGCCTTAGCAAATCAGAGACTGCATCTTTGATGGAGTATAGGGTGTGGGGTATTTGGAGGGGCAAACTGAGGCAGAGAGCCTGGTTCTATTTGAGATAGGAGATCAAGGGCAGTGGTGGGATATGCAGGAAGCACATGCAATGGCTTCTCTCTGGACATTTAGCCTGGGCTACAAAATTCAACAGGAAAGAAACTTCTGATAGCAAAAGAGGTCAAAAGTGGGAAAGGCACTTAGAGGGTAATAATCATGATGGGGCTTTGTGGCCTTGTTAGCAGTGGGGGAGAGTGTATTTTTGGTCTGTGAGTCTCGTGAGCAGAGAGAACTCAGGAAAGGGAAGCTGAGCACTTGATCCAACATAGATCATGGGCTAATTGTACCCTGCTTAGTACTGGTAAGTGAAAAGTTGTCAAGGCTTTTTGTGATAACCTTGAAATAGCAGGCAGTGGTAGACAAATGTCCTGAGCACAAGAGAGAGGCTCTCTTGGTCCTGAAGGCCATCTACCATCAGGAGCAGATGTTTAGAATGTTCCAGAAATCACTTTAGCATGCAGGAGAGAAGCTATCTTCCCTCTTTCCAGCAAATATATACCACACTAAATGCCAGGCATGTGCCTTGCACTGGGGGTGCAATCGTTAGAGGTGAGATCTGGAGGGGTCCCCCTTTATGTAATTTCTTGTGACTTTTACTTTAGCTTTTTCAGCAGACATCAGAGCTGGTCAACATGACCCCCCAGGTGCATCTCCTCCTATCCTTTCCTAGTGAGCTCTGGGAAGTAACGTACATTCAGACCCAAAGTGCTGTGCGGAGGAGCTTCCTTTCTAAAAATTCAAACATTCTTTTTTGCCTCTAAGTTTGGCCTGTTACCCTCTCCATTCTGAATCACACCTAAGAAATATTCTTTTCACATCTGTAAAACGATGAAAGCCAATGTCTGATGCCCAGGGAGATCATTTGAGGAATCAATGGGACAATGCATAGAAAGGGGTTTGATGGCACCTAGTACTTAACAGGCTCTCAAAGATATTTGTTATTGTTGCTGTTGATACTATTTAAAATTGTCCAAAGCTGCTCCGGAAATTAGCCCATGGGCTTCATTAGCAGCCAGGGACTCAGTGGGTATGCTTATCACTGAAAGGCTAAAGCAAGCTGAACCCCCTGCAAGAAGCTTTGCTTCCTCCTGAAAGATAGACTGCTCACCCTCAGACTAGATACTTACCAGAAACTGAAACCAGTTTTCAGTTTTGCCATAAAAGGGCTAGGGGTGTGCTTAGCATACCTAAGGCCCTGGGCTCCTGCCACAGCACAAAAAATAATTTGTATTTTTATTACAAACGTACTATACATACCATTATGAAAAGGTAGAGAAGGCCTAGTGCTTGTTTTGAGATAAAGAGTGAGAATGCACAAATTAATGAATTTACTTTGGTCACACACATTTTTCTTTTGGTCTTATAATGATAACACATATACCAGGCTTTTTATTTTGTTTTAGAATTTTTCAGTTGTTTTTCCTTTTTGAAGTACTCCTTTGGAGAAAATAAATCTTTCTATTGACATTGAGCATGAGTCATCAGAGAAGTGTTGCTGCTTTCCTTTTGAGGGATTTTTTTTTTTTATTTAGTTTTGTTTCCATTAAGTTTTAGCAACAGGAAAATATGGACTTTCAGCATCCACAGGGATATGATCAAATGGAAACACATGTCTCTTGTTTGTCCATTACTACAAACCATGAGAAAACTCACAAATCACTCATGGACTTTCTAGAAAGGTTGATCGTCAAATAGCCCCCTTGCTCCCTCGATTTTTCTAAAACCGAATGGGTGTTAGTGTTTCAACAAACAAGCCTGATAAAAAGCAGCTGATGGAAGACACAAATTGTAAAGAATTCAACTGTTTTATTGCAGAAACACTAGTGGATGAGAGATGAATCAACGGGCACAGAACCCAGTCTGCACCTGCACACGCTTCTTGGTCTACATTGCCAAAGAGGCCAATATGCCAGTAATTGATTAGAAATCCCAGGAGTTTGAATCACAGACCAGGGAATCCAGTCATGGGTGCATGGTGTGGTTTCAAACTAGTGATTTCTCACAGGCAATGATATGTGAACAAAAGACATTTCTTAAACCTTCAGAAAATTAGAGGACCTGCTTAACATTGATGACAACACCACAAATGAGCCAAATTTGAGAACCATACAGCCTTTTCTTCCTCATCCCTTAGCATAAAAGGGCATTCAAAATTCCTAGATTGATTTTGACTAAATAAAAAAAAAATTCCCTCATGTATCCTCAGAATGCTAAGCAGCACCTAATGTTGAGCAGAGGAGTGATAAACGCTTGTTGCCTTGGAAGGATTCCAACAGCTGCACACGTGCCCAATTACTTTTCCAGCTAACCTGATTAGGATGCCCAACCACAATGCCCTCCAATGCCTGCTTTCAGTTAAATCCTTGTACCCAAAGGAAAGGAAACAATTTACCCTCCCTGGCCCTGGCTTCCTCCTCTGCAGACAAAGGGAGAGAGCTTTATCTGGCTACTTCCAGTTCTGTGAAGGAGAGAGGTCAAGTTCATTTGACATTGTCAGGGATCCTTTTTCTGTTTTGTGAGATACCTGGTTTTCCCATTCCTTTCCCTTTTTTGAAAAATGTCTTCAGTTCTTCCTGTTTCCCACTTCTTTCCACTTCTCCATTGCTTTCCTTTTAATAATCACCCAACAGAAATTATTCAATAATAAGGGGAAAATACATTTCATGCCCTAATTCTGCTGGATATTGGCAAAAAACAAAACAAAACAAAACAAAACAAAACCTTTCAATTTTCCCTGAGACATCTTGCTTCAGCCACCTTGTAGTGTAGCTATTTTAACTACTTCATGTGGCAATTACTCATGTGCCTAAAGGAAACAGATAAATCTTGAGGCAGAATTCAGCTCAGCAAATGTTTATTCACTATCTATCTTCCATGTGCCTGGTTCTGGTGCTAGGTGTACAGAGGCTACAAAGATGAGTAGGGACCTCTGATGCAGGAGGTGAGAGAAGCTGGGTGTGAATTTACTTACATGTGAGTTTACTTATTTGTCATAAGAAAAACCCAAAGTGCTTGGAGGACTGGAGCAAAGGAGAGATGATATGCATGTGTAGAGGTGATTCGTTTGATGAAGTCTTTAGGGTCGGAAAGTGTGAAGTTTTTTCATATCCTGGAGAGCTTCGGTGTGGAATTCAAACCTTCCTCCCTTGGCAGTGGGGTGCCAAGGAAGGTTTTCAACATGATCCACTGATGCTTTGGAAAGATGGATCTGGCAGGAGTATGTGAGGTGGTCAGTGAACTGGGGGCGGGGCGAGAGGCTTGGAAGAGCCTTCTCCGCGTCCTGCTCCTGGTTGTTCTGCTTCTTTGCCAGTCCCCACTCTGTGTGGTTGCAGCAGCTCACAGCTATAAAAATGTGTTGACCCAAGAGGTTTAATATTAACCAAAGGTATAGTCAAAGTCAATTCGGAGGATTCAAGAAAAAAAATCTGATGCTAATAGAGAAATAGAAGTCAATATTTGTAATGTGAGTCACAGGCTCAAAATAGAAAAGTAAAACACATCGCTGCTACAGTTCCCAGAGGGCTGCGGGTTATACAGTGCAGCAGATCTGTGAACCAGGCTTGACCACTCTCTAGGTCTATTTTAAAATTTCCTCTGGCCCCTTCCTCTAATTCCTAAATTCCAGAGCTTGATTTTCTAGTGGAACTCACCAGATATCCACCCCCAATGAAGTCATGGTTTGTTTTGAGTGGATCAATGGAAAAAATATTTTTTCCCCAGTTGTGAGTAACCTTTCTCTCTAGTGACGTGACATGGAACTAACTTATCATGATTTTATTTTGTAGCCCACACTTTATTTCACAATGGCTATCATTATTTAGGACCTAATTTCTTGCTTGTTGCCTGTTTTGGAGAAGGCAAAGGAAAGAGGGGAGAGAAGCAGGAATATCCAGAATATATAAGATGTTTTTTTGTTTTATCAAATATTTGATAGATTGACTCCAAAGGGGCCATCCTATCCACTGAGGGGCTCCTGCAGGTTGGGGAGCTTCTAGAATGTTCCTTGATGGTTAGTGATGCATTAGCTATGTGGCTCTCCTCTGGCTCTGATGTCAACCCTACAATGAGGTTTGGAAAAGGAGAAAATTAATGAAGACCAAAGGCAAAAGAAGCAGACGGTAATGAGCATACTCTATGAACAGAAGTTACTTTCTTAACATAGTGCTTCACCTGATTTACAGGATAGATTGTACCACAAGAAAGACAGAATTAGTTGCAGTCACCCATGTATTAGAATGCTAAAAGGCCAGATAGCATCTTATCATTAGTGCCCACAAGAAGAATAACTTGTTCAAAATTGAGTGCTCAAGGGCTAAGGCAGCTTTGCTACAGTCTGAAATTAATAACATAGACTGTCCTTTAAAAGAATTCTCTCTTGATCTGAGAAATTTGGAATACTTAGCTTTCCTTGATTCTTTTTTATTTGGTATCCAGAAGCCTAGCTTACAAAGTTCATCTTGGATAATATCTGCTTGAAAGAGGGGCTCTGTACCCAGGTGATGAGACTCCAGATCATCAGATGAGGAAGAAACAGGAAATGGTGAACATGGTTGGGGACACAGCAGAGTTGACTGCAGATGATAACCATGCTGGGCAAGTGTCCCGAATGCACTGTTGTGGAGTCAGTCATTTTTCTTCCTTTCTAATACAGATCTGGTCAAGTTTGGGTAGTTTATTCGAAGTCACCGATTCCTGACCTGGCATCTGCTCCCTCATCAGCAAGATGGTCATAACCACATCTCCCTCCCAGCATGTTTGGAGAAGTAATTAATGCTTATGAGGTATTTCAAGATCACTGATAAAAGACACTCTACCTTCCCAGGGTGTTATTATATTATTTTCTTTTCCTGTTCATGATCAAGATTAAGTTTATGATAATTTGGCAATGAGATAAATTAGCAAAATATCTAATGTGAAGGACACCTTAACAATTGAATTTCTGTTGAATTAAACATTGCTCTCACATTATATGTGCAGGAATAGGCACTGAGCTACGTGTTGGGAAATTACAATTGCCTTCAGATTCAACTTACCAACTTACATTTCATGACTCTACTTAGATCTCTTTAAAAACAGTTATCAAGAAGAGGGCATCTTCTCACATTGTCCATCAAAATGGACTTTGTACCTAGCCTCAGAAATGACCAAACACCACATGATCCTTTTCAGACTTGCCTCTGTTTCTCTAGAACACTGTGTATCTCTCTGGACAATAGGCAGGATGTATAACAACCAGTAATTTCAGTTTATTATGCTCATGTGAAAATTGGATTGTCACCAAAACCCTCCAGGATAGGATCCTCCTCTTACAAAACTCAGAACTATCATGCATGTGAGGCGTCGATTAAGAGGTTTTTTTCCCCCTAAGGAAGAGGCACTGGCCTGAAAGCTTGCATAGTTATTACAGAATACTTCTATCAGATCTTTCGAAAGAAAGGTGGAGATGACCAAAGGTCAGAAGGTCACCTACGTAATAAGATCCACGTGAGACATTAATTAAAATGGAATGCATAAGAAGGATACGTATGTCCTGGCTGCATAATTCCCAGTTAAATTACTCTAAATTGATCTTCATCTTCCTTGAGATTTTCCAAAAGGCTATGTCTCATTTCACTTACAATTCTTTACAAGAAGTTCATGGCTAGAGCTCAGGGGATAGGCAAAATGTCTTGAAATAAATATAGATTGTTATCTGCCTATGCAATTTTCTAGAGGGAATAGTTTATTCCCTTTTCATTATATTTCTTATGCAGTCTTTGTCTCTTAAGAACTATTGTATGATGGGAACTGGGGTAGCTGAATCATAGAATTTTGAGTGAAACTATCAGTGAAATTTGTGTGCAGTACAGATTTGTCTCTACATGCAGATCAGGCAAATTATTTTCAGATAATATTTAATTGTGTTTTCCTTGATGCCATCCTGATTTTTAATTGTTCTGTAATCCTCATCCAATCACAACTTTTCAGCCATAGTCTGAAGGTGCATGCAAAGTATGTGACCTTGTACCCACTTGTATGTATAAAAAGCATCCTAAGGGTGTGTCACTCACAGCCCTTCTCAATAGAGAACAAAGATCATCTCTTGGAATTTGGCTTATGATTGGGGGTGGGCAGGTATAAAGTGTCAGTGCCAAGGTGGGGCTGAACCCACATTTTAATCATTTTCTATTTCCCGTTCTCCACCCCATGAAATATGCAGCACAGTCACTTTAACCAAGAAACAGACTTTAAAGAAAGGATAGGTGGTACAGGCTGACACCATAGATTCTAAAATAGGGCAGAGACATATAGAATATGGCACTTAAACTCTGAGTTGAGAAAGTTTGGGGCAGATCCAAAGACCCATGTCTATCCAAATGTCTGCAGGGTGACTCAGGATAAAGATCAAGGGTGTATACACGGATAGACGGTGGGAATCACTTCTCGACACGGTCATCTTAGGAAGTGGGCCAAAACGTCTTGGGAAGGCATAAACTTTGAGCACTCTTTCCATTACATGAAAAGTGACTGGGTCATGAGCATGCATGCCAGGGTATGCCTCAGGCATGCCTTAAGTGAGCAAAGGACAGCTAAAGTATAATAAGTCCCTAGTTTGGTTAAGAAAGAAATTGAGATTGGTCACTGTAGGAATTTAGAGACCACCTTGGGCGCCAGCTGGGTTATCAAAAATAGCTATGACCAATGGTTCAAACTACAGGGTCTGTGGTAGATTGCCCACAGAGATGATCACCCACAGCTACTCCCCAGTCTGCATATATGTGCTGCTTCTTCTATTAATAAGGTGAGTCTATTTCCCCACCTCTGGAATATGACCTGACATTGAGCCTTGCTCTGACCAGTGGAATGCTGCAGAGGAGTGATCTGGGATTTCCAAACTCAGACCTCATAGAGAGCTCTCGTAACTTCTGCTTTAACTCTGGCTACTGATACTGAGACACCACATGGAAAAGTCCAAGCTATCCTGCTAAAGAGAGACAGAGACCTTAAAGATGAGGGACCACAGGGAAGTCTTTCAAGGAGGGGCTACCAAGACAAAACTAAGGATAACCAGCACTGGGGCCATTTTGGATCTTCAGCCTAGCCCAGCCCAACCCAGCTGACAACTGAGTGTAGCTACATGAATTAGTCTAGTTAGCTGCAGGTAAAGCAAAGACAAGCTGTCCCATTTGGCCCTGCCCAAATTCCTGACCCAGAGAATCATGACTAATGAAATGATTGTTGTTTCAAGCCACTGTGTTCTGAGATGATGTGGAATGCACAGAGGTAGATAACTGAAACAGTGTCTGAATGGCCCTGGGGAACTCAGGCAGAATTCAAGACTGCAACCTCTTAGATGTGCTAAGGGATGTTTGAAAGTAGCAGATGTAAGCAGGAAAGTGCCAGCATTATGATATATCTGGTTTAAAAGAGAAACAGAGAGTTCCTAAAATATAGGTCTTTAGGGAGACAATTGACAATATGAAGTGTCTAAAATAAGTGCTAAGGTGGATAATGTATTCATCTTCTACCTTTGTTGGTAATGAGACCCCTCATAGGTTGTCTTCCCATCTTCTGTCTTCTTCCTTTCTTCTATCTTTTTTTTTTTTTTGTACTGGAGATTGAACCCAGAGGTGCTCTATCACTGAGCTACATCCCCACCCCTTTTCATTTTTTGAGACAGGGTCTTGCTAAGTTGCTGAGGGTCTCATTATATTGCTGAGGCTGGCCTCTAACTTGTAATCATCCTGCCCCAGCCTCTTGAGTCACTGGGATTGCAGATGTGAACCACTGTGCACAGATCTACATGTCTTCATCAGAATGAGTGCATGTGTCTTTGTAGATAAGATACTGTAGTAATGGGTGGGGGTTTTCTTAACCAGTTGGTGCTGCCCATAGCACCAGCTTATGTGCCTGCTGCCCAGGGAAAAACAGAGGAGCCATCCACTCCCACCATCTAGATACTGAGGGAGGTATTATGCCAGATATTTAGCAGTCATCTTACAGAAATAAAGAACTATATAAGGCATAGTTCCTACTTGCGAAGAGTTTACCATCTTGGAGTGTATTTTCTTACTTGTTTCCTTCAAAGTTGCTCTTGTGTCAATTTTTATCAGATATCATCTATCCAATGCATTGGCAGGAAGACTAAAATCTCCTAAGAGAGCTTTTCCAGGCCCTGCTGGCCTCTGGGACAATCTGACTGTCTACTCTATGGCTCTGCCTTCTAGCCTAGAAAGGTGCAAATCTTCAGGGTTTGTATATAATTCTGATACCCACACATGTTTCAATAAGCTGCATATTTATCCTCTGTATCTTGGTGAATAGGAAAATAGTCAGCAAGCATTTATTAGAGTCTCTATTTCATAGGAACCCCAAGATGAGCCAATTTTGGAAGAAAGAGAAGCTTCTTCACATGTTTGTGTAGACACAATGTAATTCTGAATTTGTCATGGATTTTTTTGTTGTTGTTTTGTTTTTTTGTGTTTTTCTTTCTATCTTTCCTTCTCTTTTTTTCTGTTTCTAATAAGTTTTGGTATCTCAGTGCCTCATACTAAATTTTTCAGAGGTATGAATAAGTTGAGGAAAGAGATAACATTTATATAATTAATATAGTCCCTAAATGACAGAATGTTGGTGAGAAAAAAGAAGATAGAAAGAAAAAAAAAGAGGAGAGATTATCTAAAAGCCAGTCCTTCCTGCTACTCTTTAACTGAAACCTTAAAGAACGGACCCAAGTTGATAACGCATTCATGTCCTGTATTGTGTTTGTGCACGTGACATTCTGGAGTTATAAAGACGTTAGCCCTATACATACCATTGTTCCTTTTAGAACTTCAGGTAGCTCCACTAGGGCCCAGTTTAACTCATCAGACTGTGCCCTAGATCAGGCACAATTTATCTGTCTAATCTAACATGGAAAGTCTTTACTCAGATTAAAGAGGGTTAAAGTCCCAAGGGAATGGCTAATGCTCTTTTGTTGGGAAAAGTCCTCCTAATCTGACGTTTCCTCACATTCCAGCCGTGCTTTATGTCGGAGGAACTAGGAGATTTCCGGGTCCACCATGCATAATTTAATGATTTGTAGAAGGCAAGAATGTTAGCTTAGTTGATTACTCAAAACAGACTGATAAGGTATCAGATAGGTTAATTTGCTACTTTTCTAACCTCTCCCAGAGAACTTAAACTGAAGCCTCCTTCTCCATAGGTCATCTTTATTGCGTTCCACATGCATGGCTAGGAAATTGTGAAAACAAGTTTTCATATGAGCCATATTTTGTTCCAGGACAAGAGCTTTTATTCTGATAATCTAATCCTTTCTTCAATAACAGATGGTGATGTCACAACTGAAATATTTTGACCTCAGATGGAAAAAGAATACCTATAGATAGGCCTAGATAGGCCCTGTTTGCACTGACATATGGGGTTTAGCACTAGGGGTAAGGAGTAGAACAGTCTAGGTTTAATTCAAACATTAGCTGTTATCAGAGTGCTATCAGAAAGACAAACTTCCAGGATCCTGTGATCTACAAAGTTGCTTTTCCCTCATTTCCTTGTTTCTTACAGCTATCTCTGGCATAAAGCCCACAACCCCAGATCTAGAAGTAGTTTCAAAAGCACCGTCTTTCCTTTTGCCTATAGGAATTTTAAAATCTCTGCACGTTTCAGTATAGGAAATTCTGTTTTATATGTATTCGTGGGAAGGTACTAACTCTGAGAGGAGCCAATGAAGGAATTGTTGTTTTACGTGCATTTATTTCAAGGAACAAGAAGGATAAAGTCAAAAGATTTAAAAGTGAATTGTAAATTGGTATGGTCACTGGGGACCCTGGAAGTAATTAGTATCTAACAAACAAATGCTTGTTTCACAATTATAAAATAGCCTTGTGGGAGGACACATAAAATTCCACAGTATGATTCTCTCTCATTAAAAATTTAAGAAAAAAACACCCCACTATTAATGGTACAATATAAACATAATATTTACAGAAGCATGTACAGAAGATATACATTCAAGAATAATTTAGATCTCCAATACATGTTCAGACAATTCAAAATGATCCAGATTTATTCTCTGCTTGGGTTTTATTATCTTTAAGAAATATATGTATATGTGCATGCTTCCCTTATTTATTAGGGCAAACATTTTTTCAATTTTATGCAAGTGCAGGCTTCAGATGTGGTTTGAATGGGAAGTAAAATTCATATTCAAGAGTTACCACCTACAGCATTACATCAAAAATAACAAGCTTGGCAATACCTTAATGTTGTAGACCAGAGAAAGAAGGACAGAGTTAGGAATTAGTGTTGGTCCTGAGAAAGATCCTGGTAATTATTTAGCATCAAGTCTGAAAAAAAAAAACTTCAGTAAAAATTGTATTGTAATTGTATGCACAAGTAAATATTGTTCAATGTAACAATGAGAAAAAATGAGAATAATCAGATAATCACTTGATTAAATTTTTTAACCCGATTTTCTCCTAAATTCAGAATCTATGTAAAGGGCAGCCTCTGAAGCTGAATGGATAGAGGATACCACCCCCTATTCACTTTGGTTTTTTTTCCCCTGGATTCATACATTCAGAGTACTTCCCAATAGGGTCACATTGCCTTTGGCTTTCCAATCAGCCTTGATCTTGACTTTTCATTCATTCCTTGTTTAAGGGAAATTTGCAGAACCAATTTCATGCTGTAGAGTCACTAGTGACAAAGGATAAAAAGAAACAGTCAACCAGAATTCACTAGTTCCAAGTACCCCGAACCACTCTGTAGTGAAAACAACTCAGAATGGCTGACTTCTGTCAGAGTCCCAACTATCTAAGGTAAATAGCACTACGTAGCCCTTCAGTAATTAATGATTATTAAGAAATGAATTCTCTCAACCCTTGGGCTTCTTGAAAATCTTCATTAGGTGTTGTAGATTAAAAGGACACATATAGATCACAGTGTTGTTACCTTTTACACAGTGCTCTGAGCTGGGTGGAGGGAGGAGGAGCTCCAGTTGCAGAAACAGAGGAAAAGGATTGCGTGTGACAAGGGAAGCAGAGAGGTCAGGGTCCAGGAAAGAACAGACAAGGACTAGAAGGGAAGTTAAATGTGGTGCTCAGGGAATGTGTCTTTCAGCCAGTCTGGCTAAGTTTCAAAAACTAGCTATGCAACTCCTGGTTATGTGACATGAAGTATGTACTTAACCTCTCTGATCCTTAGCTCCTCACCTCTAAAATTATGATAATAATATTGCTTTCAGAGTGTTGCATAAGGATAATGTGTGTGAATCATTTAGCATAGTGCCTGAGATGCACTCAGTAAACAGTTGGTGTCATGTCAAAATTGTGTCATTCAAGTGAGCTTTCAAAGCCAGCCCTGTGATAAAATGCATATACATGAAATGAAGCCATTTGGAACCAAAGGAGCATATGTGATCATATTTGTTTTATGAGTCAGTCCTATTAATTAATTCACTCATTCAACCAATATTTATTTCTTAATCACATTATTCTCAAGAATGGTTCCAGTCATTCAGGACACAAAAACAAATAAGGCAAGAGTCCTTGCCCTCAAGGAGCACCTAATCTACAAGAGACATAGTCACATAAATATCTAATATAATAAAGTATAGGAAATAAAATGAAGTCACTTATGTCAAGCTTCAGGTGTGGATGGCAACCTAGAACTCAGGCTACCAGGGATGGTGGGACTGCAGAAGCCCACTGGGAGAAAGCACCCAATTTGAGCCTTGGAAGATGAGTAAAACTTTTCCAGACTGTAAAGCCAAGAAAGAAAATTTCAGTTGGAGGCAATTTCAGCAAAATCATCAAGGCTTGAAATAACACAACCTGCTGGGAGAATGGAAAGGAAACTACCAGAACATATGAGGCGCGTAGACTATGGGACTTGAAGCTGGAAACTACATAGGAGAATTACACAAAACGCATCTTCAGTGTGGAAAAGGAGGTTGGAGGGAGGCAGAGTGTGAAGATGAAGAAACTGGTGGGAATAATTGATGTGAGCTTGGAAGAAATAGGATGAGATGATTAGCAATCAGGGCACAGGTGATTTGGTATGGCCTTAACAGGAAGAAGGACACCTCATCATCTGAGAATGTTGAGAAAGAAACAAGTAAAGATGGGTGTGGATGAAAATAAGCTTATAGATAGTGGAAGATATCACACATGCCACCTGTATTCCAAACGACTTTATTTCATAGGCATCTTTTGGGGCATATATGCATTTTATCACAGCATCAGACTTTAAAGCTCATTTTAATAATAATTAATATTACATTTTTGACAGACCCTCAACTGCTTATTAAATGTGCATTATACCCTATGCTCAGGGCCAAATGATCTGTACTTGTTATGCCATTGGATCTTTATGTGAGCACTCTAAAGGCATTATTATTATCAATATTATTATCACCTAGACGGGATTCTAATTTTACTCTCTTAGAAGCAAGATTATTTACTAAGATGAGGGGTGTGGACATGAACTGAAACTGGAGATTGGAAGGTGGGAGTCAAAGTCTGGAGCAGAGCAACCGTGAATTGTTGTAAATAAATGTTACGGTTGTGCAAGGGCCCAGTGGAGATTAAGATAATGCATTTGTGGTGGCATTGTTGGCAAATCCGGGTGATTTTTCTCTGGCTATGTTCAATTTTCCAGGCTCAAGGAAGATGATGGAGTTGCTCCTTATGCAGTGAGAAAAGAATAGGGACACGTGGAAATTAAATGTGCTTGTGAGAAAAAGAGTTGAGAGTCGTATAAAAGATCCAGGCTACATATGCACAGGAAAGAGGTCAAGAGACAGTGGAGACATCAAGGATAGAGGCATTGAAAGACCCAGGATCACAACAGGGAGAGCAGAGGAACTTGAAAGGACAGGAGGTCAGGGAGTAGGATATCAGGGTTTAAGTTCTCTGATACAGAGCAGTTCTGGGTAGTGGCCAAGTCTAGGGTTGGCTCTTGGAGCGATAGCTGCAGTGGAGTGGAGATAAAGTTCATTTCTACTTTTTAAAAATAGGGAAAGGACTTATGAGGGCAGCTCTTAGGTGGGCTGACCATATGGACCTTTAGATTGATTGCACAAGGTGGATTGGTGACGATAGTCTGATTCAAATGCCAGTCTTCACTGAATGATGGAGAAGGGCCAGATCACAAACAATGACAAAGGAAGGGAGGTGGAGACATGCACTTGAACTGCCCGGAGGATGAGCTCTGTCACATAAGAGTGAATAAGTGCTTTTGGAGCCATAAAACTGCTACCATCATGATGATGCATCACAGAGGATCTGACTGGTTTCCATGGAGAGATGAGAGAATGACCAGAGAGACAGTCCAGATGTGGGAGAAGGAAGTGGGTGGGGGGCTAGAGAGTTCTATAACACCTGGCTATGGTAAGTGTGGGTCTGAAGACTAGAAGCATGCCTGGGAACTTGTTAGAAATGCAAGATCTCGGGCCAAAGTCCAGACCTCTTGAATGGAAATCAGCATTTTAAAAAGATCTCCAGGAAATATGTGTGCCAATTAAAATTCTGGAATCGCTACTCTAAAAATAGGCAGGATGATTACAGATGGAAAAAGAAAGAGTGGCTATAAATTGTTTCCAATGGTCCCAGCTCTCTCTGACCAAGCTCACATGAGAAATTAACCTTCTCCAAGGAAGGAAAAAATGGTACTCTCAATTCAGGATGTCAAAGCACCTTAAGAGCGTCAGTTTTATTTCCTTGAACGCTCAATGGACGGTTTCTTGTCTTACACTCATTTATACCAGGTGTTAGAGTTTCAGTAGCCAAAAGATTAGCTTGATTTCAGAGGAGGGAGGGAGAGAGGAGGAGGAAGATTGCTTTCAGTCATGGAGTTGGTGGGGAAGCCAGGAGACAGAGCCAGGGCTCAGACTTCTCCACCACTGTGAGTTCTAAGCATCGAACCACACTTCCTCTTCATCCAGATCCTCTTTGCCAAGATGCTAAAAAGAGATGATGCCAGAGAATCGGTAATTGTACAGCTTTTCCAGCATACTGCTCCAGATCCACACAACTGGGCATGTCAAAGCCTACTTCCTCTCTGAACATTCAGCAGTGACCAAATGGGCTGGAGGAAGTGGGAGAAATACCGTGAAAAATCCTGGGCTGCACCTCAGAGACTAATAAATAATTACTAATGGGAAAGAAAACAGAGGAAAGAGTAAGAGGAAAAGAGCAGGCAAGACAGGAAGAGTGGATTCTGGCCTACGAAAGGGGAACAGATCTGGGGTTAAGTACAAGTGAAAAAAATTAACACACCAGGAGAACTGACCCAAAGACAGCAAAAGAAATGGTAAGGCTGGTTGTGGAGACTTTCTGTTCTCACATTTGATCCCTCTTCTCACAATGTGTTTCAGAGACTTATTGAAGCTTAGAATGGGACTGTTAAATCATTCAGCATATGAGATTTGTCCTAAGTTAAATGGATCACTTCCTGTTGTAGGATTTTGGAGACTGGTTTATTTCAAAGGAGAGAATTGGAGGGTCTCTGCTAAAATATTGATGTGAGGGAGATTTTAACCCAGGCAGCAGAAATGACCGAATGGAGAAGCATGGGCAGGTGCCACATTGTAATTTGTCCACCTCTTAAATTATGTAACGTATGTATCACAATATATTGAATTTAAAACCTGAAGTATGACATTGAGTAAATAATTCATGCTGGATCTTTCATTAAGTGTGAGTTGAGGCTTAGGATAATGAAACTTGATTTTCTTTAGTGCCTCATTTAAATACAGATGTGGAAAAGGAAATTTCTTCAGCACAGCTCTCATAAGGCATGCATGGCTGTGTAGAAAATGGAATCTCTCTCTTTCTATTTCTCTCTCTCTCTCTCTCTCTCTCTCTCTCTCACACACACACACACACAAACACACACCTTTCCCACAGAGCAGGATAAAAATAAATGATGCATTCATTTAAAAAAATATGTAGTCCAATCATGGTTCTACTTCCTAACAATTTCTTTAAAATATGTAAGTAGGAGCATGATTATTTCACTTGGAATATCACTTTGTTCTTACAAAAGAGTCTGGTCCTGAGGAACATGACTGGGATTTCAAGGGTGATTATGGATATTCATACAGTAAATGCCTACAAAACAGCTCCTCTAAGTCTTCCTTATCTGGATCCTATAAGGAACCCACAGATCAGAAATAAATCTCTGTTCTCTGTCTCCTGTGATCTAGTTCTTAAGGATTGTTCATTCACATTTAATATTGAAGTAACCATACAAGATGTCCATGCCTGTAACATATCAATGGATATGCAGGAAAGCCAAAGAAGTGGTCCTAAGAATATGTGTTCCATGTTTTGTGGAAGGGAACTAGGGGCTGACATGGCTATAAATATGTGCTTGGAAACTTGAGCAGAGGTTAAAGTCCCCCCTCACTCTTCGCTATCATATTATATTGCTTCTTTTAACTTTTTTCTTTCATAGGCTGACCAATCATCATGTTAACACTACTTTTAAACTTTTGTGAAGCTTTTGGGAATTATACATATGACTCCTTCCTCTCTACCATCCCTCTCATATCATGTTTGAAGTAATAAAGATATAAACGAGGTCAATTGCTATTATTTCCAATAAGCCTGAGTAGGAAAAATATGATTACTTGTCTGTGAAGCCCAGATGTATGCTATTTTTATATTTGATGCATCCAAAGCTATATTTTTTACACCAACACTAATGGATATATTAATTTAAGACACATTTATAAATAGAGTACAATGTGTGCACAAAGAATTTTTGTCTTGAAATAGTAAATGAATCCCTTTGACTAATAGCCATTGTACGCAAGCCACTGAAAGGGGAGGTGTCAACTCTATACAACTATATACAATAGTAGGAGTTGAGACACAAGAAGGACCACATATGCCTGGAGTAATTAGGGAAAGTTCATGGAAGAAAGGTATTGCTTATGAGTCTTGGAAAAAGGGCAGGGTTTCATTAGGCACTGGGAGGGGGAAAGGATGTGCACAAAGACACAAAACCATGTAAAGATAGGAAACACCAGAGAGGAACAGGAAGCCAGAAGATGGGTTTACATAGGGCAATGGAAGGCAATAGGATTGCAAATACAGATGAAGCTTGATATTCTGAGACTTTGCAGCCAGACTTAAGAGGTGAAGGGTAATTAGTGGGAGCCTTGGGCAGGTATGAATGGAGCATAAAATAATCATGTTAATGTGGAGTGCAGAATTTATTGGAGTAAGGGAGTCTGTTAGAAGGTTATTGCCACATACTTCAGGTACAAAATAAGAGTACCTGAATTAGGATGATAACGGGATCTTGCCATCTCCACCTTCTTGCCCCTTATTGTTTGAGGTCATGCCTTGTGGGTCTCCTCGATGAGCTGGGGTCCTGAGAGACGAAAAGGGGCCTTTGGGGAAGACAAAGTGAGGTCTCACAGGATGAGGCTTTGGGGTCCCAGGAGATGAAAAGGGGTCGTCAGGGAAGATGAAGTGGGGTCTCACAGGACGAGGCTTTGGGGTCCCGGGAGACGAAAAAGGGTCTTCAGGGAAGACAAAGTGGGGTCTCATGGGATGAAGTTAGGGGTGACGGTCCGTGAAGTCACTCCACCCAGACTCCGGGGGTAGGTAAGACTGCTCTGCCAGAGTGAAACACAGAACCCGTTTAATCCAGGAAGTACAGAGGCTTATATAGGGTCCTTGGACCAATCACGGCCTCAAGGTTACAACCAATGAGGCACGCTCTGCTGGGCATGCGTTTCATCACCATAGAATGGGAAAAGAGGGAAGGGAGGGGTTGAAGGTATGGGGAGTGTTCCTATAGCCCCTAAGTTAATTCTCAACGTACTATTGTTGGGCTTCCTGTGTTCAGTAATTCAAAACAAAACTTATCTCCCTTCCCAATGCACTCCTCCTCACATAGTCACATCTTGTTTCATAACAGCACTTCCAATGCCAGCCAAACCAAGGAATTCCAAATCAAGCCTGACACTTTCCCCCGGTTGAGCCCTCCTATATCCAATCAATATCAAGTCCTTCTTATTTGACCACATTAAAATTTCCTAAATCTAACCCTTTTATTAACCACACTATCCCTACCCAGTACTCCAGCATTTGGCAATCACATCTTAACTGGTCTCTCTACATCCAATCATTGCAAAACAGGGTAGTGGTTAAACATTTGAATTTGGATGCCAAAATGCCTGGGTTCCAATCCAGGTTCTCACACTTCTTAGCTTGATAGCCATAGCAAAAGTTCTTCATCTCTTTCTGCTTCCATTTCTCCACATGTAAATTGGTAAATCATACTAGTGCATATCTCCAAAGGCTGTTAGGAAGGTTAAACAAGGTGATGTTTACAGAACATTTAGAATGATATCTGGCATTATAGGTGTTATATAATGATTTCTGTTTTTTCATTAATAAAAAAAAATAATCCACTCCACCTACTCCTGCAAAATGTGACCATGCCTCTCTTCCCGGACTCAGCAGACTGAGCTCTAAGCTGTGTGACAGAATGTGTGCTACACACTGCTTACTTCTCCCATCTCATCTCCTAGCTCCTTTAGCTTCACAGGATATGCTCAGGCAATACTGAGCCACATAAGCACATAAGCACATTTAAAGATGTTGTTCAGAAATTACATACATAAGTGGCCACCCATGTCCTCTATACTCATGTAACCTGGTTCCCCTCAGAATAGTTTATCTGTTGGCCGTGTCCCCATCTCCTCTGTTCAGTACTGCTTGTTCATTCCTGGAATGCCAACTCAGACATCATTTCCCAACAGACAACCTCTGTGGACGTCTAGGCGGGTTAAGTGCCCCTCCTCGCCACTGACGAGATAGTTTTTATCACTGTGTGAATTGTATAGTGCTGAAATCATCTTTATGATCCTATTGCCAGACTAGACTGAAAATTTCTTGAGGGTAGGGGTTGTGTCTTATTTATCCTGAAACCTCACAAAGACCAGGGTCATGCTAGTTATCCAGTAGGTTTTTATGAACATTTATTAAAGTAAGGGAAAAAAATTTTGAGTAGACTTACAAGTTAACTAAATGTGGAAGGAGACAGAAAGAGGGAAAGGAAGCTGATTCCAAAGTCTGAAGTCCGTGTTGCCTCCAGGATCAAGGTCATATTTATAGAAACAGGGAAGTCAAAAGGAGGAACTTCTTTGACGGAAAAAATAGCAAAACCCTGATGAGTTAATTTTTAAACAAACTGATTAGAAGATGCCAACAAGACGTACGTTGGAAACATGGGCTTTGTGGTGCCACAGAAAGATCTCAGTAGACTTGAGAGTGATTATGTTTGTCATATCCTCTAGATGATGCCGAATAACAAATAACCCGTATATCTCAGTGGCTTCTAATGACATAAGTCCACTGCTGCTCACATAGCTGGTCTCCTGTTAAGTGAGTGCAGCTCTGTGGTTCGCTGCTCTGTTCCAGCCTACATGTACAATTGGCATATGCTGTTCTCACGGTGAGAAAGCAGAATAAGATGGGATGGAAAGCCAACCACATAAGCACATTTAAAGCCTTTGATCAGAAATGATCTACATAGTGGCCACTATCATCTCATTAAGCAAAGTTATATGGCCAAGCCTGAAAACAGTGGAGTGGAGAATCATGGTAAAGATAGAGGAGAAACTAAAATTTTATACAAAAAAATACAGTAGTCCCCTCACTCCTTATCCACAGGGAATAATTCCACCAGCCTCAAGTGAAACCAGATAGGACCAAATTCTATTTACATCACAACATGTCCCCTATACTAATACATGGTGGACATTTTGCCATTTGAGAGGAAATAGCAAAGCCAGTACAATTTTATTTTCCTTCTCTACAATTTCTCAGATAGTTCATGTTATAGTAGATCTCAGGATACTATTGTTTATTTCCTTACTAAAATAGGAAATTTTACCTTTTCAATTAAAAGAAGCACTTCACAGCTTCTCTCTTCCATATCTGAATTACCATCATCACTATGCTTGTGCTTTGGAACCATTACTAAATGAAATAAGCGTTATTTGAACACAAGCACAGTGTTACTAATACAATAATAGTTGATCTGATAGCTGAGACAACTACTAAGTGATTAACAGGCAGATAGCAAATGCAGCTTGGATACACTGAACCAAGGACCGACTCCCATCCCAGATGGAACAGAGCAGGAAGGTGTGAGATTTCATTACACTATCAGTGTGGCATGCATCTTAAAATTTATGTTTACATTTAGAATTTTCCATTTAATATTTCTGGCTTATAGTTGACTATGGGTACTTGAAACCACAGAAACTGAAACCATAGATAAGGGGATGGGGGTGCTATAACAAACATTCTTTAGCACAGTGGGAATAGTTGGAATTATGTATGTAGATCAGATCATAACTAAATTTCTAATCAAAGGGAGAAAAGAAACCCAAGAAGGATGACAAAATAGCTCAAAGACAGTCAAGGAGAACTAAAATAATGCATTATAATAAGTAAAAAAAAAATCCGAAATCCAAGGAGAGGTGGGAGTACTGATCAATAATAGAGGTTCAATGAAAGTAAGATTTGCATGTGACCATGAGGGAAAAATCAGAAACATTTGAGAGAAGGGATTTATTAGATGTGCTGAGCTCATCTTTGTACACATGTCTAGTCAGGTTGCACTTGGCTAATTTATGGTTTGGGTGACTTTTTTAGGAGATTTTCTAGAATAAGTTTGGGCATCAAGTCCTGCAGCAGCTGAATTGTGTGAACCAGAAGATAAAAAACTAAGAACATTTTAATATGGTCTAGCACTTTTAAATCTAATCAAATATCAGGAGTATTGTCATGAAATGTGGGGAGACCCCTCCAGGTCCTGGGTTGGCATACGAAGCAAGATTACTGATGGTATCTCTCCAAAGAAGAATCTCCTACATCTTAGAAAGTCTAACAATGGCACTGTAGCTTCACAAAACAACCAACTCTCAATGCCATGGGAGTTTTCATACAATCTAAACAATCACACAACAAATACATGTGGAAAAGTGCATGTCCTGGACAAAAAGTTAGGCCAACAGACCTTCAATGTCCCTTCAAAATATAAACTGCATATATTTATGGTCATCAGATGAAATATGCATATATCCTCCATTGACTCTTTTGTTTCTCGAACATTTTATGTACAGAAAATACTTAGCTTCATTTTCTCCTATTAAACAGATGTTTGCAAGTACCTGAATATTATGGTTTGAATTGTGTCCCCTAAAAATATATGTTGAAGTCCTAACAGAAGTTGCCCTTGTTTGGAAGTAAGGCTGTTGCATATTTAATTAGTTAAGATGAGGTCATTCTGAAGTAGTGATGGCCCTTAATCCAATATGGATGGTGTCCTCATAAGAAAAAGAAGAGATGCACAGGGGGAAATGCCATGTGCCAACAGAGGCAGAGATGAAAGTGCTGTAGCTACAAGCCAAGAATTCCTGACAAACCACCACCAGCCAGGAGAAGGCACAAAAGGAGTTTACCCTGTGGGCTTAAGAGGGAGTTTGGCCCTACCAGCACCTTGGACTTCTATTTCCAGAATTATGAGAAAGTAAATTTCTAACGCTTTAACCTCTGGTGTGTGGTGCCTTGTTATGGCAGCTGTAGGAAACTAGTACACTGAAGTATATTTTGAAAAGCAGCAAGGTAACTTTTGAAATGTCTGTTGGTGGCTATCAAAAGCAATTATAGAGTAAGATTCTTTTTCTTGATGTTAAAAATCTCTATTAGTCTAAGAAATGGATAGAATTCTATGACCACCAGGCACAATGGTGCGTGCCTATAATCCCAGAGACTTGGGAGGCTGAGGCAGGAGGATCACAAGTTCAAAGCCAGCCTTAGCAATTTAGCAGACCCTAAGCAACTTAGCAAGACCCTGTCTCAAAAGAAAAAAAATAAGTAATACAAAAGACTGGGGGTGTAACTCAGTAATTACCTATGTAAATGCAATAAAAAGTGTCTTAGTATAATATTTACCTGCCAGTAACTTGTCACAACTTGGAAAATATTCCTTAAAGACTGCTTTCTGTAAAATCTCTTCTTAAGGATTGTCTTTGTGAGTTTTGTTGCTGTTGTAAATCTCATTTGTATTAAAGGTTTGAGCTTTAGTTTGAGGTAAATATTTTTGGAAACTCAAAAGAAAATCCCTTGTGATGTTTAGGAGCTATAATTGCTTAAAAGAGAGAAAGAAAATAACTTTGTCATTTGATTAAATAGAATACTTTTGCTTATTGTTGGTTGACATGCAGCTATTGCGGAAACTTTATAATCCATTGTTTGTATTTTCCTGGAAAGCTCTTGGGGTAGAGTGAACTGGAAGGTCAAGGACATGAAATTTTAAATCTGGGAATGTCCTCAAGACAAGTTTTCAGTGCTTCAGAATATATACTTGGCAGCTTCAGAGGAATGCTCATACAGGTTCATACCAGCACAGAGACATGCACACCAAGCTACAAAGATGTCCAGAAGTGGAACAACACTTGCAGCCATTAATGCCCAACACTTATCTTGCAGAAAATTCCAAGATATGCCTAAGGCACTCACACCAAGCCTGGACTACATCAGCATTCTACTAAACTCCTCAAGTGCTTATTAAGCAACCACTATGTGTATTTGTTGGCCACCATCAACTGAAGGTTACACATGACATATCCAGAGCTGCTGGGTATACAGGTATTGCTCTCACAGATTTGCATATGTACGAGACGATCATTTCCAAGACAGGCACTGCTACCTTTCTAGTGTCATATAACAAGTAAATTGCAGAAGGGGGTCAGAGGTCCAAGCCTTTTCCTAGTGACTTACACTTATACTAGCCAAAAAACATAAATACCACAGTTCATTTTCACATGATGTTTTAAATAAAACACACATCAATTTGTATAATTTGTACCCCCTCACATTCAGAGGAGTAATTTCTTGCTCAAACTCTAGTGTGTGGAAGATATTCTCATTAACAGCTTTGTTTCATTTGAAACTAAGACTTTCCTTCCACTTTGAAAGGCTACCACTAATTATGTGACCAGACGGGAAATCCATCTCAGTTCAACTGTTGTCATAAAATCTTAATCACCTTGGCTAGTCGCCATTTCCAAATTATCTATAGTCTGCATTGATACTTCCTTTAGAAACAAGCCAAGACCTGTGTGAGAACTTTGCAAACATTTTGAGAGTTGATGGTTAATCATTGCTGAGTCATAAGAAAGTTCCATTCCTTACTATGGTGCCATTTAAAAGAAAATCTTATTGCTGCCGTATCCTCAGTACCATGGAGATGCATGGATTTCCCTTGAATCATTCAGTTCTACTCAGAACTCTAGATGTTTGATTCAAGGGGACACCCGAAAGGGTGGATTTTGCCTAGAAAGAGGCCAAGACTAGATAGAAAACACTGAAACTAACTAGCTAAAGCTGTAATCAACAACAATAAAAATAAAATATGATGGTTTTGGACACCTGCTAATTGACAGGAACATTCTTTACATTATAGTTTTTACTTAACAAATATGGATGTTTCTTCACATTTTCCAGAAATTGATTGTATGAGTTTTATAACTTATTCAGATTCACCCAACTATTTGAGTGGTAAATCTGAGACTGAAAGGTATGTGTCCCCAACTTGAAGATTCAATGCTTCCTTCCCTCCCATGCTGCTGCTCTGACTTACTGATTAGTCACATAATAGAAATTGCTCTCTACTTTCCTTATAGCCATCTTGCTTACATGCCATTATCATTATTTTGCAAAAGGAGATGAGATGGAAGTAAATGATGATCAACAAGGGTGGTAGCATGCACAGCTGGGTCTCTGAGCCATAAACCCTTCTAGCCAAGCTGCCTCTCAACAGAATGAGGAAAGGAGTGCCCAGAGCACTCAGAACAGAAATTTCAACAGCTAGGGTTCACGTAGTGTCCTAAAACAATTTTCTGCCCTATACAACCTTCAGGTTCCTTGTAGACATTTCCTCCTTCCACTCTGACATCCCTTGAGTCAATAACAATATGGATGTTAATACCCACAAGCTGGTTCTGACACTAGACAAATTCCCTACAAAGCCATGGAGACTAAGGCCCTGAGAAATCATTATATCTTGGATATCCAATTAGTTAATTATAATAATGGAATATGTGTTATGCTTGGCATATGAAAGTCCATTATAATTATTCATTGTCCAATCCACTACAGCATCTCTACACAGAATTGCCTCTGCCATACTAACTCCATGTTTCTTTCTTCCTCATCTTTTTCTTTGCCAACCAGTAATCAGATTTATTATCATTGTGTTTTTTCTCACATGCTGCACTGAAGAGGGCTCAACTTCATTTTGTTTTCTTACAGAGTTAGTGACTTTAATCATGTGGGTGGGGGGAGATAAGCCCAGACAGACATTCTATAAAATAACTGAGCAATACTTTTCAAAAGGGAAACTATAAAGCACTAAAAAACTGTCACCGATTGGGAAAAATTCAGGAGATATAACAACATGAAGAGGACCTTATTGGGAAAAACAGAAATTTTTAAAAAATATTTGTAGTTTAGTTAATATTGTACTGTTGGAACTACATTTGGCCTGAAGATGCCTTTGAGTCCTTATGTAATGCACTGGAACCTAACTTGTATATAAACCAACCATAAACCTATATTAGCAGTAGATTTTATAGTGAACATCCTAGTGTCTGGCTGAGCTTCCGCCAATCATAGGCAGCCAACTGATCAAGCCATGTTGGAATAAGGCAAAGGTGGGCTGTCATCAATCAATCTGTTTCTGTACCTACATTTTCGGCCCATCAATGCAACCTGCCCACGTTGTGGGGTGAGCTCTCTGAACCTCTCCTTGTTCTGAGTGCTATTAGATTTATGAATTGTTCTTTGTTCAGTTAAATTTTATTAAATTTAATTTACCTGGAGGACTTTTTCTTTTAATGGTGCCAATATCCATGTCCCTATTTTGATCATTGTTTTATGATCATATAAGGAGTTATCAGGGGAAGCCGAGTGAGGGGCTCACAGAAATTCTTTGGACTAATTTTGCAAATTTTCTGTAAAGGTAAAAGATTTCACAATGAAAGTAGGTTTTCTTTGTTTTTGTTTGTTTGTTTAAAGTCCTACTTGGTAGGCAGAGGGCTCAAAATTAGAGTGAGAAATCAAAATCAGATGAGATACCACTTTACCACTTCTAACCTGTGTACCCTCAGACAAGTTCCCTAAGCCTACCTAAACTTGAGTTTCTGAATTGTCAAATGGGAATAATAATAACTACCTTCGTGGTTTAATACAAGCATGGAAGAAGATAACATACAAATGGTGTAGCATAGTGCTTGGCACACGTTAAGTCATAAAGCAAGAAGCTATTATCATTACCTTTAGTCAGAATCTATCTTTTATTTCCTCTGAGATGGATGCCTGGTAAACACATTCTCATGAGGGTATTAACAGGGAATAACTGGTTTTTTTTGACGTCACTTTTCTAGGAATATTTGCATTTTAAAGAAATAATCTTAAAGATGCTGTGAGAGAATTCAGTGACAGGATATATTTTCTAAAGTTGATTTCAATAATATCTCTCATCCTCTAGACTTTTCTAGAACTTTCTCATTCCCCTATCAAGAGAATCTGTGTGTCCTCTTCTTGTATCTACAGGCTTTTCTAAGTGCCTCTGTCAATACAGAGCAGTGCCTCTGTCAATGGTGGAAGTTATGCTGTATGAGGGTCTTAAAATTGCCATTTAATTTAACCTATTCTCTTGGGATGTTCACTCTTAAGACCATCCACCAGATTGTGATAAAATTCAAGTAGCTCATAAACAGGTTCATATGCAGCAAAACAAGGACTCCTGACCATACTTCCAGCTGAGCTCCCAGCTGATATCCAGAGCACATGGCTAATCATGTTCATGAAGCACCTTGAGAATACACTTTTCAGGCCCTTTTTAAGCCATTCAGCTGAAGCCACATGGAGCAAAAATACCCTGCCCCATCGAGTCTTACCCTAATTACAAATTTGTAGCAAAACAATATTATTGTTGTTTTCAGTCATTAAGCTCCAGGGTGATTTATTAAACAGCCCTAGATAATATGATGGCAGAAAATTCTAAAAATGAAAGACTCAGAAATGAAAAAGAGATTTTAAAAAATGTGCAGATTAGAGAGCTGGAGCAGAAAATGGGCTCAAATGTATTTGAATATCCAATGGACTTGATGTGTGTTCCATCCTGCAAGGGAAATGAAAAGTAGTTTAATCAAGCAGAGCAGGAAATGGAGCAAAATAGGAACATCTAAGACTGAAGCAACATGACAGCACAGATCCCTGGTGTCGATTGTCAGGGAAGATGGTGAGGACCAGTATCAAAGTTAGGCCCCACAATTGTTCTACTGTAGTAGATAAAATTTTTGTGTTTGAGGTGCCAATTAACCAAGTCACTCTTTTTTGGTTTAAGTCATTCGAGAACAGATCCAAGCAACAAGAACTCAAATCTCCGATGAGCGTCTTGACTTGCATATGCAGTTTTTCTGGTACTTCATGTCTGAGAAAGACATGGCTTGAGTCTCAAAACACAGGGGGAACTGTTGACTCTTTTACTTCTTCATTTAGGAAATGCTTGCAGGAAAACTGGGTTCATCTGGGCAGGTAGACACCATCTGGGCAGATGCTGTGGGTAGTCATTACCTAATTTGAGGTTTCTCTCTGAGTGGTCATCCCAGGGAGGGGCCTCAAAATTTCTAGGCCAATCTCTGAGAGGCCACCATATCTGACCTTCACCAGATGTGTTTGCCACAGGGAAACAGAATGAACTGCTGAGAACTTGCAGAGGCAGAACTGAGAACTAAGAGCCCCATCCACACGGTAAACCCATTCTGCCCCTATCTCACCATCAATAGAGTCATTCCTTACCTTGCAGTGGCAAAATTAGGGAGGATCCAAGAGAGAAAGGCTGATGCTTTCTCCCCACACTTTCTGAGAGCTAAGTATCCTATGTAGGGTTTGAGACAAGACTTCCCAATGTGTCTGCGCAGTACAATGAGGCTGAAACCTGAGCATCAGAATCATCTGGAGGGCTTGTTGAAAAAGATTATTAGTTTCCCCCCAGAGTTTCTAATTCAGTAGGTCTATGGTGTGGCCTGAGAAGTTTCATTTCCAAAAAAATTCTAGGAGACAAAGATGCTGTTGGTTTCGAGGCCTTAGAATTTTGTACAATTCATAGATTCTTTTCATTGAACTATAGTGTTTTCTGAAGTAGAAGCAAAACAAACAGGCACTTTTTAGGAATTTAAGAAGCAAAGATGGGTATTTTTGTATGTTTACCATTAAAAGAACTGCATTATCTTTACTAATTTGATAATTCCTTTCAAAAAGATTCCAAAATCTTTGCATATAGGGAGAAGAATTAAGAGACAGGGAAAGGTTGAGTGTCCATCCGTTTCACATTCACTTAGACCAGCCAAGGTGGGAAGAGGTGATTGCCTCAAGGAATAGCCATGACTGTGGGAACAACCACCCACTTTCCTAGAGACTCTGGTGTCCTTGGACCAAGGAGTTGGTGGCTATGACTGCTAATGTATTGTAAATATAAGCTTTTTCTTTACAGATGAAAATTCTTAACCAAAACAAATTCCTCTACAATAGCACTATTTCACATAATATGGGGAAGGGGAGATTTAGAGAAATGGGTACTATATATCACCCTTCACAGTTGCCTCATTTGGCTTGGAATCATGATGGCAGATTCTTTTGTTATTTTTCCTGTGCCCTAATTAGCTTGCTGAAAAATCGAGACCCCAAACTAACCAGTGTGAGGGACTAACAGAAATCAGAAGCCGATGGGTTCAGTTTGTCATGTCTCCTTCTCCATGCTGCCAAAATGAGGACTGGAACCCCCAGAGAATCACACCAGAGATTCACACCAATTTTAATAATGCATGGTTGTTTATTGAGTATGTAATTTCCAAGTAGGTCTTGATGCCTTACCCACCATACCTCAACCTATTATCACAACTATCTGGTTTTCTTGACAGGAAAGTGGACTTCTAGGCACCTGCCCTATGCTCTATTTTATGAATTAAGTTTAGTAGTACGTATGGTTAACAATTTCAGATTCCTATGAGGGGTGTGTGTGTGTGTGTATGTGGGTAAATGAGGATGAGGAATTGAAAATATAAAAGGAAATTTAAAAACATTTTTGATTCTCTTTATTGAATATAGCATGCTTACAGAAAAAGTACACAAATTATCAAGCACAGATATTAATGAATTTTCACAAACCCAACACACTTGTATAACCAGATCAATGGACAGGACATTAAAAGCTCCATGGAAGTTCCCATTGTACCTGCTTCCTGACACTACCCCACTATGGGCAACCACTCTCCTGACTTCTGACCCATAAATGAATATAAATGAATATAAATGGATCATTCAATATGTAGCTCTTGTGTGTGTGGTTTCTTTTGCTCAACATACCACTTACGAAATGTCCGTGCTGTGAGTAATGTATAGGTGTATAACATTCCCTCTCATTGCTGTATAATCTATGATGTAAATTTACCACAGTTTATCTACCCATTCTACTGCCGATGGGCACTGAGATAATGTTCCATTTGTGGTCATTATGGATAGTGCAGCTGTGGGCATTCTAGTTTACATCTCACGATACACACATGTATGTGTTCTGATTGCACAGAAGCCTCGTCATGGAAGTGCTAGGTCATGGGCTCACAGATGCTCCTGTTTAGTGCATGCTGCCATGCAGTTTTTTTAAATGATGGTATCAATTTACATTACTTAAGCACAGCATAAAAGTTTCGTTTGCTCGACATGCTTGCCAACAGGAGTTTTTCATCTCAGCCATTCTGATGAAGGTATGGTGATAGCTTGTTTTAGTTTTAATTTGCAGATAGGGATATTTGGATATTATACTCGCTGAACTGCCAGTTTAAGCCCTTTTTCCATATGTATATAGCTTTCTTAATATACCCTCTCCTTCAATCATCTCCTCCCATTTTTACCCCTCATAAGACTGTATCTTTCCTCCTTTAAAAACCCAAAAATACAATAGCACATATGCAAATAAATATATTCTAGCATATTAATTCCCTGGAACATCACCCAATTTAAGAAAAAAAACAACCCTGACATCCATATACTCAGGGCATAAATTAAATTCAAACACATCGTGCTAAACAAAAGAGGCCAAGTACAAAAGAGTATATACTGTATAATTTCATTTGTGTGGCTTCTAGAACAGGCAAAACCAGTGAAGACAGCTGTACAGTGATCAATGACCTCCTGAATTTGGAGGACTGTACTATTTGCAAAAGAGCAGGAGGGAAAATACTATCTTGATTTCAGTAGTGGATACATTAGTGGATTCATTTGTCAAAAGTCACAGAATGACACACTTAAAATAGGTAATTTAATTCTATGAAATTATACTTCAATTAAATTGATTTTTTAAAAAACTCTTTTACTGAGTCTTACCATGTGTAACCCATAGGATATGGTCGAATTCTTAGGGCTTTCCATCTGCCACAGAGATCGGTCAAGATGCCCTATGATTTGTGTGTTCTCCGCTAGCGAGTCATATCTCCCTAGAAGGAAATGCATAGTTGCCAACACCTTTTGAAAGAACTGTTTTGATTGAAGACATCACAAAAGCCTGGTTCTGGCTACTTTGGCCACCTCATACCCCACAAATGGCTTAGTTTCCGCTCCCTGAAGGCTGCCTGCCAGTCACCCAGCAAGCCAGCCAGCACACTTAACAAGCTGGCCCATCACCACGTTTAAAATATACGACACAAATGCAGGCATTTCCAAACCCTGGGCTGGGGAGAGAAACCTCCCCAGCTACTTTTCCCAGTCTTTTACCTTGCAGGAGCCAAACTACAATCGTTTATTTTTTTTTTTCTTTTGACTCTCAAGGGAAACCTGACGGGCACCACGTTTCAGAAGGCTCCTCTCCCCTAGATCACCAGAGCTGTGGTATTTTAATAGCCTCCCTCAGCCCCTCCCCTGGGAACATATTATATGATCATTAGTGATAGGCAAACCTCACTGGGTTTCTAGGTTTGAGTCTGTGCCAGAAGTTCAGAGTTCCTCCTTTTTTTGACAGTTCAAAATCTCCCTCATTTCTTTTTTCCCCTATTTTACTTATTTCTTGTTGTTTTCTTTGCCTGTTTTCTTCTTATCTACCTAGGCATGCTCTCCAGCCTTTTCTCCAGGGAAGGAAGGAGGGGGAGGGAGGGAGTGGGAACTGAGTTCCCTGCTGGTGTCTCTGTTGATGTGCCCTGTGCCAAACAGAATTGTACTCAGGCTCCAATTATTGGCACTGCCAGGAAAGAGTGACTAGACATGGGTTCAGTGCTTTTGCAGGTGAATAAGAGATGAAGATAGAAGGGCTCCTGTTCCAGTCAGGATGCTGGGAAAAACAGGCCAATAGATATAACTGACAAAGGTATGCAAATATCACCCCACCAAGAATACCCTGAGGCCTAAACAGTGGAGGCTTTAGCAAGGATGAAGAGAGTCTTTAAGCAGTTGTGAAGCAAATGTGTTCATTCTTCATTTGAGGCAACAATTTCTGTTTCTGGAATGGAAGAATAGGAATTAAAGTCATTATTCCAAAACTCAAGCACTCCTATGGAAGATTCCTGTCTGTATTTTTCTCCTCTAGTAAATGGCAGTGCTGCTATTTATGCCATGAATTATTTTGTTGGTTATGCCACTGAGCGAAGGACCGAACTTATAAATTGGGGATTACATTTCATTTAAATCCAGTGATCCTTGACCACAAGACTGGAAGTCGAAGCCTGTGTTTGTAAACTGGAAACATCAGCCAGGGACTGACTGATAGTGTCATGGGGACTGTGGGGACATGCAGTTTCAAGCCCTTCCCATCTTCCATTAGAGGAATGTCCTGTGACCTTGTAGAAGGCTGAGAATGTCCAGGTCAGAGGCAGCAGCTGGCCTAAGAGGGCTGCCAGAATTTCCGGGACACTGATGCATTCAGAATAGGAGAAAAGGGAACATTGGAGGGGGTGCCTGGCAGGGGGGGAAAGTGGGTGGAAAGCAGAGGAAGCCCTGAACTGATAAATTCAGATTGGTGTGTTTCACTCAGTCTGAAAACACCAGTGAGTCATTTATGCTAATATGTATTTCTCTTTAACACCTTTTTTCCCAGTTTGTCTGAAACTATACTGTGTACTGTGAATAATCCTAACACAGTCACAACACAAAAATTGATTTTCTGCCCAAAGAGAAGGCACTTGTTTTCAGACCTGATTCCCCCAATGCATAGCTAAATCAGGGAAATAATTTCTACCACAGTTAAGGCCTTGCTAGTGCTTCCTGTGAGACTGCAGTTAACATACCTGGTTGTTAAGGAATTTTTCTAACAGAACAAGGACACCTGAGTCCTATTTATTTTCTTGCTCTCTTTAATCAATAGTTTTGATTCTTCCTATGTCTTTATCATGTTGATCAACGTCTGTAAATAGTCTCAGGTGCAGAAAAAATACTGGAATGTGTACTTGAGTATTGTCATTTTATGATTGCATTGATTTTTATTTTAGAAGTGGTTTTCCCAACTGAACATTGACAGAAGATATAATGTTCCTAGAACAAATGAAAATATCAGAAATGAGAAATATATTGGTCAAAGAAAGAAACTAGATTTCAACTCAGTTGCCAATTCCATCTATTGGTAGTGACTGCCATCAGGAAAGAGTAGGGGTTGATTAGTCATGTCTGCCACATGATGCCTTTGTGGTGAGTGGGAAGGGGATGGGTAGTGAGATGTTAGCATAGATATTATGTGTTTTCTATTTTTGGTTTTGGCAAAACGTTCGTGCAAGCAGCTAATGTCAAATGAAATTCTGTAGTAACTGGTTAAACTGAAGAGAGATCTGAGCATTTCATTTTGAGTGTGTGGCTAAAGCAAAACACAGCTCAGGGCCAGACCTAATCCAAAGAGTTCCCATTGATGGAATCCTATTTTCACCCTAATAGAGAAATAAGATTTGAAGACTGTTACCTAGTTCAAAATATCAAAAGACACATTTATAATTTGCTTCAGGAATTGTAAGCCCCTTTCAAGTGCACACAATTAGAAGCAACCTACCTCCTGCTTTCTTCAAGCAATTTTTCTAGTTTCATGCTCTTTGTACATTATGGATAAAGGCAACCGATGATCAGAGAGGCATTTAAATGCAGAACTGATGGTGTCAGTCTTTTCTTAACTATGGATTTATTTCTCTTGTATATCTAAAAACTAGGTTAAGAATTGAGCAAGGAGATTTTTGGCTTAAGCCAGGCTCCAAAGCAAGTCTAGTTAGTGAGTCAAAGAGAAACGGTACCCCCTCTTTTGCTCTGTATAACTGCATGAAAGTATGACCAGTGCGAAAAGTCCTTAGATAATCTTAAATCTTGAAACTTTAGAAAATGTGGTTTTCTGCTAAAAAAAAAAAATCTGCAATTTTTCTTGTGTGAATTAGTAACTTTTTTTCTTCATATATTGTAAGAACCTCAGTTTTGCTAGCCACAAAGGACATAGATTACCCTTTAGTCTAAAGCAGGGATTACGTGCTTACAAGGGATCAAAAATAATAATATAGATATATAAATATGCATACCAGATGCTCAAAAAGTGTAGATGTATACAACAGTGCTAAATAGAAAACATGTTTTACGGTATTGTAATAGTCAGCCCTTGCCAAAATAAAGCTGCATAACAAACCACCCCAAATCTCAGAGGCTTAGAACAGAAATTTATGTTTTTACTCATGGGTCTACAAATCAGCTGTGGCTACTCTGCTTCAGCTGGGAATTGATGACTTGGCTCTAGGCCTTGGATTGAGTTCAGAACTGTACCATGTGTCACATTTTCTGGCTCCAGATGATGAGGTTGTCACTACCAGCACTGTGCTTTTCTCATTGTGATCACAGAAGTAGAAGTGGGCGAGAGAAACAGACTTTTCTAGGAGTAGCCTACAGGCATTTCTACCTATATTACACTGATTAAAATTAGTCACACTGATGTTAGTTACTACCATCAATAGATAGAGAGAAATTAACTCTGCTTCTAGGAGACTGAACTGTAAATCTACATAGAAATAGTATAAGCCTACAACTCTAAATCAGAAGGGCATAGGAACTGAGAGAATGCTTCATTTACCAAAAATATTTTTAAGAAATTCTATTGAAAACATTGAGTAAGAAAGAAGAATAATGAGGCAAAAAATAATAACCATAATAATAATAATAATCATCATCATCATCATCAGGCTTTAGAGCCAGCATGATTTGAATCTGAATCTTGTGACTGTCACTTTCTAGCTACATGACTGCAACAACAGCCAGGCCTCATAAAAGCTAAAATTGGAAAACTTTGTAGATTTCTGTCCCTGTACTCTGCCATGAATGGGAATCAGTTTCTTTTTGCTTGGATATTTCTCCTCTTAACTGTCTGCTTTCCATATTTGGCAGTTCAACTTCCTCAAAGATGTCATCTAATTGACTCAGCTAGTAGTCACTGTACCCGTTAGAGCATGCATTTTTTTTTCAATGGATCCTGTTTGGTGCTACTAGCTAGTCTGGAACCAAGGCTGGGATGTACCCCATGGCTGACAGGGAGTCATACATAGCATGATTTCTTCTGGCAGGCAGGGCTGATTTATACCTTTAAAGCCAAGCTGCAGGCCACATTCCCTAAGTCCTCCTGAATCTGGGTTGGGCCGTGTGACTAAGTTTCCCCAGTGGAGTATGAGCAGAGATGATGCTTATCACTTCCAAACAGAGGTGTTCAGAAACTGACACCTGTCCCATATGATCTGCCTTCCCATTCAGTCTTCAATGGTGAGGACTCCAAGGCCCTAGAAGAGGACAGAGGCATGAGATGGGAAGAGCTCAGAGACTGATTGATCATGTGGAAGACTTCCTCTAAGTGTGACATAACCATTTTAAAGCTAACTCTTGGGGTTGCTTTTATATTAACAAAGAATTTCTATTCCATAGGGTTGGAACAGAACCATTTTTTTGTAAAAGGTACTGATGGCACAGTGGTCATTGGGATTAGGATGTGCAATGAAGCAAAACATAAAGGGCTCATCAACTGAGCAAAGACTTCCTGTGGAGTGGTCTGAACATGACTCCCTGGGAAGGCCACTCACACCTGAGAGGTTGGATTCAGTGAGAAGTCAGCTGTAACTGTCAGGCGCTGTGTCCTTTGTCAAGTCTAAGCTCCAAATCTAAAACTTCTCCACATTTCTACTCCTGTCCTTCAAGGACACTTTTCATTCAACACAAGAATGTGAGGAGTTCCCTTGTGGGCCTATTGCTCCCCTGGATGGGGTCTCCAAAATATCTTTCTCAAGGACTGAATTTCTCTTTCCAGTTGGAGATTCACTCATTCAAATCAACCATTTTTTTAATGCACTAAAATTAATAACATCAAATGTCAAAGCGCCTTAGAATTCAAATCAGCCAGTTTCAACACAACTTAAACCACCATTGGCTCTCTTGGGCTCCATTAGTAACCAGCATCTTCACCAGCAATACCTACTTAAGCTCCTGATGATGAGCTGGAACAGGGAGTCATTTCCTCTCTGCTAACCATACCTTGACTCCAGTTTCCAGCTAGGGACTTCAGAAGGTGGAACTGGTGATGGTGGCCTGCCAGAGGCCTCTACTAAAGAAGGTCCTCCTTCCACTTCCAATGTCTTGCAGGATATTCCCAGTCCAAACAGGAGAGAAGAAGAAAGCTCAATCCGTTCAATCTCTCTGTCTTTTTCTCCTCCTTCTCTCGGACTCTCTCTCTTCCTTCCCTCTCTCTTTTTCCTGAGACAAATCCAGTTATCCAACAGCCACAGCCCTCCAGCTGGCACAGTACCCAAGGCAGTTGAACTGACTCCATGCTCCAACACTTTCTCTGGGAGCCGTACCACAACTGTTTCTGCTTCCCTGGTTAAAGAAGGTTCCTGTCTCCCCTACTTGGATCCCTGCTTCTTGCCGCTCATTAATGGAGTCCACCTCAGCCTGTGTGTGCTCTCAACCCCAGCCACCCAGTACCTTTCCTTCCCTCAGCCACATACGCCATTATACTGCCTGTCTGATTTCCTTTTGGACTCTGAGTCTGCTAGCTTCGTAGCTCCCAGCTATGAGAGCAAAGCAGAGACTCCCTTTTGGAGTCCCATAGCCATTGCCACAAACAGGGACCTCTGCAATATCTGGGGTGGAATGGGGGCTGTTCAGCGAGGAGAAACAAAGCCTTTATTCTGCATCTTCCCTTCCCAACGACTGATAACCAATCTGTCATTGCAAGCGGGAAAGGTGGGGGTGGCAGAGCATTGGAGAGAGGGGAGGAGAGTCTCAAGCAGAAAGCTTATTAACTTTTCCAAGAGGCTTGTGATTCAAGCTTGTGCAGCTTAACATTTTTTTTCTCTCCCAATTATTTTAATGATGCTGCAGAAGGTCCTAACTTCTTTACTGAGACTGTGTTGCTGCCACGGTTGGGACTGATCACATGGTAACATTCCGACCCAGGCTGGGTCACCCCGTAAGAAAAATCAGCTTGGGAAAACCACTCCTCCTTCTTGTATGCATCTCACTCTCTCTCTCTCTCTTAAGGAAAAAAAAAAAAAAAGCTCCTTTTTAAAGAGCTTTGAAGCTTAAGTCTCAGATGTGAGCTTCGCTTCAGAGTTTATTAGTTATTTTTTATTCCCATTCACCACTCCCCTAAAAAAAAAAGTTTATGTTCACTCAGAATGGCAATTATTTGACTCTAATTCAAACCATTTTGTGTCATTTAGATCCAGGCACATTGCTTGATCTCAATAATAGGGGAACATACTAAATATTTTTGTTGCTAAAAGAACTGAAGTCATATAAGCCAGTTCATCAATCATGTTTTTTTTGTCTTAATGTATTCCTCATTTCATTTTGAGCAAGAAAATTAAGTCTATAACATAAAACTTAAAAGCTAACTACTGTAGTCTGTACTTTGAACCCAGATACAAAAGCAAACATTCCTTCCTATTAGGTTTAAGTTTCGAGATACATTGATTTAGGAGGCTAACCAGTATTTAGCAGAAGGTTGATGGGGGAGATGTGGAAGGAAGAAAGCAAGAGGCAGAGAAGAGAAAACTACTTTTATTCTTCTTGTATGTGCACAGACCTGTTTGCTTGGATGCATTGCTGGATTTTCAGTAACCCACCATGAACATCGTTATACCTGTGGGAATTGGAAAGACAAGAGAGCATCTTTCTGCAAAGCCAGCGTCTCTTTCCACCAAACAAGAACAATTGAACACTAATGGGGGTTAGTGAGAAATCTGTTCTTTTCTGGACTGTCACCTACATATATATGGATTTTTTTACCTTTTATTGACATATAACCTATAAAGAGGAAGAGCATTTATCCTATGTGTATAGGTTGGTGGATTTTCACAAGTCAAACATTCCAGATAATGAAATAGTATTAGTTGTGCCCTAGAACACCCCTTATTAACTTCTAGTTACTATCTTCCCCAGAGTAACCACTGTCCTAAATTATAATATTGTAGATTAATATGTTTTTAAATTTATCATCTGGTTTTGACTCTAGGAATGGAATTATAGAATGCATTTTTTAAATGTCTGTCTTCTTGCACTCAATATAGTGTTTGGGAGACTCTTATTTGTTTTAGTGTATAGTTAAACATTGGTTATTCCTTTTGCTATTAATAACCCACTGCACACCAATAGTTATATATCCATTCGACTGTTGATGAACAATAGGGAAATTGCCCCTTAGGAAATGTGCTGTTATGAGCATTCTAGTACTTATCTTTTGGTGAACGAACATATGTACACATTTTTTGACCAAATCTTTTTTCTCTTTCATATGTTTCTGTGGGTGAATTATAACTATACATAATAGTGGGATTCATTGTTAAGTATTTGTACATGCATACATGTGTACATACCTTTGCCGGTCTTATTCCTAGAAGAGGAATTGCTGTATATATATATATATATATATATATATATATATATATATATATATATATATATATATATAGAGAGAGAGAGAGAGAGAGAGAGAGAGAGAGAGAGAGAGAGTGTGTGTGTGTGTGTGTGTGTGTGTGATTTATTTCAGTACAAACTGCCAGAGTTTTCCAAAGTGGCTATACCAGTCTGTACTCCCTCAAGCAAAGAATGAGAGCTTGAATTGCTCCATATCTTTGTTAGTGCTTGATGTTTTCAGTGTTTATGTTTGCTCTTCTGGATAGCATGTAGTGAAATTACATTGTAAATTCACTGTGCATGTCCTACACCTATTAGTTTTCATTTCTGTGCTGTAGTTAATTTCCAGCCATTCCTTAACCTAAGAAGAGCCACCCTGACCATCAAGTTTTCTCTCTACAAAGATTTCATCTTTTCTCTACCGTTGTTTCCAGCATGTCTCTTTCACTCATCTACCTGGATTTCCTTTCTGTTGAGTTCTTGAACTTACACATGGAGACTCCCATTTATCTCAATTAACTACTAGTATTGGAATATTCCATGTTTCTCCTGTGTTTTCTGTTTTCCCACCTGGAGACAGAAGCCATAGAGGAAAGAGTCTAGCTCAGCAGGCTCTGTAGGTATGTACACAAACCCTCCACTCCATTCAGATGGGCGTGGGTTTGCCTCGATTGGGCTGGACATTATTCTTTTCACCTAATTATTCCGATGTCCAATATATTTAGCCTAGATGTTTGATACTGATTAGAATCACTTCAAAAGTTTAAATAGGGTAGGAAGTTGAGTAATGGAACTAAAGAAATGTTCTTAAAGTTAGAGCTAGGTTTGAGTTGTACACCTACAAGTCTGGTTCTTTGTAATCTTACGAAGTTACTTTATGATTCTGAGTCTCTATGTTTACATGTATAAGAAGAGGAGAGTAGAGTTGTGGGAAGTATTAAATAAGCATATAGTAAAGTGCCTAGCATATTGTAGATGCCAAAAAAAGTCAATTTCATTCTCTATGTTCTTTATTGGAAAGGTCTCAGTCTCTCAGTCTTATAAGAGGATAAAACTCAAAAATGCTTTGTGTTTCTTTAGTTTGGTCAATCTTTCCTTGTTGACCTCTGAGATCAATCAGTACCCTGAACTAGATGGTGACATTTGAAATAAATTTAATAATTTAGAAAAAAGCTAGCATTGTTGAGAGAAAATTAAGGAGTGTATCTCTTCTGAAGTCTAATTTGGACTGTTGGTAGCCAAATCTTTTTTGAGAGACAGGACTAGCCAACAGCATTCTGTGCCACCTCCAACATTTTACATGGAGGATGACAACCAGGAAGACTTGAAGTACCCCTGATGCAAGTGGCATCTACTTCTATTATTAAGTATGGGATTAAAATTCAAACATCACTGCTTTGAGAAGGGCTCTTAGAAAAGTAAACCAGGGAAGGGGTCTGTATTAGAGCTTTCTTGTTTTTCCCTGGAGGTTTTTGACTCCCTTTTTCAATAGCCAGGCAAGCTCTAGAGTCACATGCTGACTTTACCCCTTAGTGACTCAGGGGTTGGAAAAGTGGCTTCTATTTTTCTTCTTCTTGAACATGGTTGTGCTGTGCCAGGGTAGGTTGGTGTGTCCAAAACCCATTTGGCAGATCATTAGTTTGTTTCCTCTGATAGTGCTATACTGGAGACAGGGTTGCAAAACATATTCCAGCTGGCTAGACTTCTGATATGAATATCTCAAAATGGTTCCATGGCCTTTAGTTAGATTTAGTGGTCAAGATTTCAGTAGATTTCCCCTTCTCTTTCCTTTTAATTTCCATCCAATTTCAGTGGAACCACATTATAATACAGCCCAATGTATTATATAGATTTTTTTTAATACCACAGGTCAAACCATGAAATAGAAATCTTGGCTATTAATCCTATAAGCAGATTTATTTATAAAATGATTCCCATGTAGATGGTTGCTCCTTGACCCAGATAGGAATGAATGGAAATGTTAGAACCAGAGGCACAAAAAATGTATCTGCTGACTTTTCTAAGGCTCTGTCATTTAATCCTGTGCCAAGAAAAGGAGGAATTACTACCTCCATTTTACAGAGATGGGAAAATAGTCTCAGAAAGATTTACTACCCTGTCCAAGGTCACACAACTATCTGACCTTGGGAATCAGGAAACTCGGTTTTGTCTCCTTTTCTTCTCTGCCTCTTTTTCTAACTTCCTTCCCATCCAGAATCCATGTAACATTTCTTCCTTTCCTTCTCACTTAGAATAAATCTAATAACAAACCATTTGATATTAGAGTTAGATACTACCTCAGAGGTTAACTCAGGTCCTATCAAGATCAGGAATTCTCTCTATGAGGTCCATGACTATGTATGGAATCTCTTCTCTTAACAGTAAAGACTGACTTATTCTTTCACAGGGCAGCTCCTGGGCAGTTTGGATGGCTCTTCTTTTTCTTTAGACAAAACCCATTTTCTTGGGACTTCCATCCAGGAGTGAAGATGATTGATTGCAAGATGTTTGAACCTCTCTTTCCATCTCTAAATGTAGCGACAACAATTTGGTAGCTTTGGCTGTAGCTGTGGTGGGTGTGCTTACACCACAGGGATTTCCAAAAGCTGAAGATCAGGCTTCCTCCACAACTACCCTGCACCCACTCAACTGAGAGCCAGTTGTTAAACATGTAGTAGCACAGCACCACTTGCACCCTTTAGAGATGATTCTGACCTCTGGCCAGACATAGAAAAAAATCCAAGCAGCACTGCAGAGACTTCAGAACAGCTGACTTTTATTCCCTCCTTTCTTTTCTCTATAACAGTTTCAGAGGGACCTCAGTTTAAATCTCAGATAGGTCCCTTAGTTGCTGTGGAACCATGAACTAATTATTTCATCTCTCTAAGCTCTAATTTACCTAAATGTAAAGCAGGGATGATAAAAGCATCTTCTATCCAAGGTCAAAGTGAGGCTTAAATGAGACAGTGAATATAAAATACACTGCTTGGCCTGTGGAAAGCTCTCAATTAATTTTAACTATTATGAGGATAGTCATCATTATTGATCATAATGCCAAAAATGCCTAGAGTTACCCAGGGCACCCAGTAAATGAGTTATTACTGTCAGGGTTCTGGAAGATCATACAGCCCAAATAAAGGACTTGTTTACACAGAGTTGAATGCCCAGACCTTGTACAGAAAAGTGAGCATGGATGCATAGTTAGGGGAATTGATAATTTGGAGATACCCATGATCCACTAACAACAAGGAAAGCAAACCAGCCCAGATCCGAAGCACAGGAAAGGATCAGCAATTTAGAGAGGCAGCCCCACAGTGGTGGGAGTACAGCTTCAGTGTTTCAGTCAGTTTTTTCATTGCTGTGAGCAACACACAGACAAGAAAAATTTAGAGGAGGAAAGGTTTATTTGGGGCTCAGAATTTCAGAGGTCTCAGTCTATGGATGGTTGATTCTGTTTCTCTAGGCCCATGGTGAGGCAGCATATCACTGGGGAAGGGTCCAGGGGAGAAAAGCTTCTCAGCTCATGGCCAAGTCAGGAAGCAGAGAGAGCAGGGGAGAAGGGGTCATAGGGAAGATGCACCCTTCCGTGGCACATCCCAGTGACCCACCTCCACCAGCCACACCTCACCTCTGCCTACAGTTACCACCTAGTCATTCCATTCAAACTAGGATGGACTGATTAGGTCACAGCTCTTATACTCCAATGATCTCATCTCTAAATATTCCTGCATTAATACAGAAACTTTGGGGAACATTCCATTTACAAACTATAACATAGAAGAGCTTACCCAATCTCAAGCATGAGGGTAATGGAAGAGAACACGATACGTGTACTACGACCTCTCCATCTCTTCTGCCCTCCAACCTTCTGCTGGTACCCACCTAGAAGCCAGAAACCTGAGGCCATAAGGGCCTGGATGGGATGACTCCATCCATAGATATCATCTCAAGAGACACAAAGCAAAGCAGAGAGGAGAAATGGCTATGGGTGAACAGGATACAGACAATAATCAACCAACATTTGAAATTTTAATCTTTTATTCAATCCTTTGAATTTATCTCTGGATTTTCTTTCCTAAGAAACTATGCAAAAATAGAATTGTCAAGACTGAGGGAAAAATCTCAGTATGAGGAAATGGGTTTAGTTCTTGGGGTTAATTATGCTTTAGACTTTATATGATGCATTGAAAACAAAATCTACGGTGGGGATGGGCAGTGCTTTTAGAATCCCACATACCCCAACGAGGATGGTCCCATGTTACATGATGGGTTTATATTATCCCATTCATTGGCTTATCCAGTGCTTGCCTTTTTTTTTTCTTTCTCTTTGAAATTGTGTCTCTTGGTCGACATCATTGCTGTGGTCCATGTGTGTGTGTTTCATATTTTGAAGGTCTTAATTGTTGAGCTCTAATAGCATTCCTCTCCCTTTTAAACTACCTCTGTAGTCTATTAAAAAAATCTACAGGACCTGAAATGCATTAGTCTTCAGAGTTCCTCAGTACAGTACTTCCATCTGTGTGTGTGTGTGTGTGTGTGTGTGTGTGTGTGTGTGTTATGTGTTTTAAGAAGGATTTTATAGTTCATGGAGAACCACTTAAAAAAAAATCTCATTCTACTGAGGAAGCACATACCCCTGTTTGTTCAGAAGTCTTGATTGATGGCCAGTGCTTAACTGCTAATATGCTTCTCTATAAACTTATTGGATTCTAAGAGGTCATTGATTCACTGTTCTTAAAAAATTCTGTGGTCATTTACATAGTTAATAAAGATAGCGTCATTTACCCTTTAAAAGCTATTTCGAGGAATCATTTCTTACAAAAATGAAGGAGAAAATTTGATAGGTCAAATATATCTCAGCAGGTAGACTCTTGATTAGAGTCAATTGCTACATTTTTTATGTCCATACTGACAATAGCTGTCTACAGAACAGAGATGGAAGTAATGACACTCTCTGTAAGTAATCACATTTATATTGCAGATCCACTATTAAACTCACAGTCATTCACACTCTTCTATTGCAAGTGAAACTAAATCAGACTCTGAAATTCAAATGCCTACAGCAACCACACAGGTAATGTACATGAATAAAACAAGCAAGTGTAAGAAAACATTATTGGCATGCATGGATGCTTTAAGTCTGCATTTGATAGTGATGTTTGTACAGGACATATTTTACTTTTTTAAAATTTTTAAAAATATCTTTATTTATTTATTTTTATGTGGTGCTGAGGGTCGAACCCAGTGCCTCATGCATGTGACACAAGCGCTCTACCACTGAGCTACAATCCCAGCCCCCATATTTTACTTTTATTTTATTCTATGTTAAGAAAATATTTTGAGTGTGCTGATAATAGCAACCAAGGCCAGGGCTACAACATGGTGTGGTGGGGCCCCATGGAAAATTGGTACATATTTCATCCAGAAGAATATCTTTTGCTTTGGTCTAGAACACTGATGAAGACATAGTATTGTCAAAATTTGTCCCTCTTGGAGTGAGAAGAGAGGTGGGTCTGTGGGGATGGGAAGGACCGTAGAATGAGACAGACATTATTACCCTATATACATGAATGATTATAGTACTGGTGTGACTCTGCACCATGAACAGCCAGAGGAATGGGCAATTGTGCTCCATTTGTGTACAATGTGTCAAAATGCGTTCTACTGTCAGATATAACAAATTAGAACAAATTAAAATAATTTTTTTAAAAAATCTCTCTCCTTCTTTGAAAAATAAGCAAGAGATCTTTGAATTTATAGGAAACTATCCAAATTTTCAATATTGGCAACAAATTTTTAAAAGCAAAAAGTACTTTTAGCCAAATCTGACATTTCTTAAAGTAGATATCTCCTACTGGCCACCAGTTAGCAAGTTAGCAGCTCTTGAACTTGATGAGACCCTGAATGCAAGATCCCTGGGCAGTTTTACACCAAGTGAGAAGATGAATGGTTGGTCCAATATCCTTCTACAGTGATAAAAATACAGGAATTTTGTCATGTTTTGGAAGCCATCATGAAGCTACGCAACTATGTTCTGGGATAGCTCTAGCTCTGGATCACCTTCTTTCTTTTCCCTCAGAGTCACATCTTCCGCAAGCATGGACACTTTTACTCTTACACACACACACACAGACACACACACACATACACACTAGTTTCCTAGGAATGACCTTCTTGGACATTCAGTTAGCACTTGGACACCTCAGCTCCTTGCTTGTGTGTGTTGCTATTAAGGTGTGAAAATATCTCCATAATGACATTCCTATTTCACTAAACCCTAATTTTTCCTTAGCACGGACTTGGAAAACGTCTGGCTCAGATGACCTGTAAGAAGTCCCAGGTGCCTCTTTGCTAACTATACAAGTTACTTTTTAAGTACTCACTTGGGTCTCATTGAGAGCAACAAAATGTTTGCCAAGTGCTATGGAGAATTTTAGGGTCAATTCATTGACCTGTTGAGAATACCCATCTAAATTATTGTTTATCATTGAGTAGGTAAAGGCTCCTCACATAAAGGATCAGCATAGAGAATTGCAGACTCTAGAAGACATTCGTTAGTACTTTAAGGTGTTAAGGAGCAGCCCCATGGCTCCTGCTCCTACCAGGGACTTTTCGTAACCTGATAGCAACTGAACATTTTAAGGAAACAAGATAACTCTAAAGTTAGAAGAGAATGAAGGGAAGAAGGAGCTCTCTTCTGAGGCAGTCCTGAGGTGAACTCCCTCTTGCCTCCGTCTACCTGTGCCTTGTAACCTAGGCCATTTCTGCTTCTTCCCCTCCCTCCACCTCTGTACTTTTTGATGGGAGCTGTCTGGTTCTGTTGTGGCCTGCTGGCTGGACCCAGATCCTCTGGCTTTCTGAGCTGGTCTGCATCCTGTTTGCTACATCTGTTTCTCTCAGCTCTTGATGTCCGTGTTTTCAACCAAAGTGTGTTAACTTTGAACTTTTGGCTCCTGACCTCTCCCTTGCTCAGAGGATGCTGTCCTTGACTTTGTATGGGGCTGATTTCCTGCCCCCTCCAAGAGCATCTACCTCATGGAAGGATACACAAATTACTTCCCCTGACAACAACCTCTATTGCCAGATGCTGTGCCTTGGAAACTGCCTTATTTAAATGCGAACATTGCCCCAACACTTAAACTAAGTTAAGCTGACTGGCTACTGGTGCAAGGGATATACTAGAGTCAGAGCATTGGAATTACTATTTTACATCTTTCCTTCTAGTTTAAGAAAAGAGTTTTTTAATTTTTTTAAAAAAATGCTGGTTTCATAATGAACAGAAAGCATTACGTTATTGACCTGAAAATAAAAAGGCAAATGCTTATTAAGGCGTGTTGGTCACTATGTGTTAGAGGACAGGAATTCCTGGTGATGCAATCAGCTTTATCCAGAAACTGAGTACAGAAAAGCTTTTCATATGTGCTAAGTCTGCAGCTGCAATAAAGCCGCCGTGCAAACAGTCAGCTCTGACTGGGGGATCCAGTCAGAGGTGCAGGTGTGGATCTCTGGTCCAATGTTCTTCACCATTCCCTGTGAGAGCCAGGCACCCAAATTCTACATCCACACTCCCAACTCAATGTCATGCAAGCAAATGAAGTTGTTTATGGGGATGATTGCTACTAGGTCTTCGTAGTCTTGAGGTTCAATAAAAATGTTACTTGAAGAAAACAATCATCAGCTTAAAGATTATCTGTTAAATTAAGGTAGTAAAAGTAATTTTTTCAGTTGGATGATGAGTTTCTATGCATTGCATGTTATGCATAAGTTTGACATACTGCACAGGTTTTTTAAGGACAATAATAGAGAATACACAGCAAGAAGCAAGTAGGAAAGTGAATATAAGAGAATTTCTCTTCATCTGAGTAGTTTCTTGAGCAACTGAGTTCTGATGAGCAACTGGAATTATTTCTATGTGTGTCAAAACCATGGCCCTGTTTTCTCAGGGGAAAATCAAAATTAATATGAATGTAATAAAATCCTTAACATGGGCAAATGGAACAGCTTGCCTAAAAAAATGTCAGGTCATTTAAACAAAATGACTCTTTTAGAGTTTAGGTCAGAAACTATAAAGAACTGCTTATAGAGTATCTGACAGGGTCAAGTCAGGCAAACTTATTCTAAGTACATCAAATAAGGAATTTAATAGAGGGACTTGACAGAAATGAGGAGAAGGTAAGAAGCCAAAAAGGAGATAGACATTATCAGATACACTCCCTAAGGTTAACAGGAAGAAATGCTATTATCAGAGCCAGAATTTGGGTGCATCAATTGGAAGCTACAGTTTCTGTAATTTGGCATCCGTTGGGAAGATGTGCCCAAAGGATACACGGGGAGAAATACCTTGGCCTCTCATCTCACACCCTCCAGGCTTCTATCACAACCTCCCTGGGGTTGAATCTACCAGGAAGCCAAGGAAAAAGAGTCTGGGAAAGCTGGTTCCAGAGAAGAACATGGGAAGTACTGCAAACTGGAAAATGATTAGTATATTTGGTGTCTCAGAAGACACAAATATTTGTTTATTTGCATTAACTAATTGAGCTGTATCCTAAGTAGACTTTGACTAGCAAATTTTAAATTCCCTTTTTATTTGTTTTCATTTTAAAATGAAATGATGGAAAATTACACATGATCAGGCTGTGATATGTTTGCCAGTAATTGTGTGGGATACCTAGTTGGGTCTCTCTGTACCCATACTCTTCATTTTTCCTCAAATGTTCCTTGTTGTTTTCCTTCCGATCTACTTTTTTAAAATTTTATTTTAGCATTAGGATTATCCAGTAAACAGGAATGATGATTTCATTCATTTTTATAACCTAATCCCTCAGAGGGTGAGGCAAGCTGGGGGTGGGGGAGTACAGGCTGGTAACTATTTTAGACTTGTAAATTTTATAAGTTCAAATATCTTACTCAATGCTAGGACATGAGTAGGGAAATGCCTGGTTCAATGATGTAAACACAGAAAACATCAGGAATGTAGGAAGGGAAGCAAAAGCAAAAAGAGGTATTTAAGAAACATTCCCGCTTTTTAGACTCTGGAATTTTCTTTGGTCTGAATTGCTCGAGTTCATCAGAGTTTTAGCAGCAGTTTCACTTGCTGCCATGGGAATCTGTTTTCTACCATCCCAAATGCAAATGATTTGATTCTGAACTGTATTCAGTGCAATCTTCTTATAAACCTATGATGCGCGTGTGAAGAGAGGTGCAAGTATTAGTTAACACACGCTCTCATAGTGCCTGCTAGTTGTTGGCAGATGACACTTTATTGTTCTAAGCACTTAACAGATATAATCACATTGGACTCTTTAGACTGTGTAAGGTATGGTTGTGAGGCTGGGTGATGTGTCTGTGACTACGATTTCTTACAAGTTTATAGTTGAAGAAACTAAAGCACAGAGGGATGAAGTAACAGTCCTGAAGTTGTACAGTAAGCAGTTGGTAGACCCAGAGTTCAAAACTAGGCAGTTCTGGAGTCTGTATTCTTGACCAGTTGACTGAGCTAAGCTGTTCTCCTCAATCTGGCAGCCTCAAGGTCTTCAGGGTTACAGCCTGGCAGCTTAGCGCCCCATAAGCAAACATTCCAGCAAACAAGGTGGAACCCCCCTGGCATTTTATGACGTGGCCTCAGAAGTCGCCTGGTGTAACTTCCACTGTAGTCTCTTAGTTGTAGTGGTGACAGGCCCACTCAGATCCAGAAATATGGAGGGTGTGGCAAAGTGTCAAAGAATTTGCAGTCATGCTTTGCATCTATCCCAGTGGGCAGAGTACCAGCAGCAATAACCACAATATATGATATCCAGAATGGTGGGTTGGTTTTTATTTGCTGAAATGACCTTATGGTTTCCTATATTTGGTCCCCATTTATCTATGGCAGGAAATGGAAGGAAATAGAGTCTTTCCTGAAGGCAGTTCTCTGTTCCAACTGGTATTCTTCTAACGCCTCCTTTAACTCTGACAACCTTCTAAATGGCATCGGACAAGACTTCCACTGACTCAAGTTTCATTGATGTAGTTGTACCCAAATAGAAAATGTTCTGTTGCCTATATTCAAAACACATTGCTAAGCCAATTTTCTTTAAATTCCCCTGAATTTCCTCCCTTGGGAGGTTTGCACAACTGCCAAGTTTGAAACTTAAACTTTCAGATACTTTTGAATAATATTCAGTGGAGAGAGAAAGAGAAAAAAAGTATTTTGGTAAGGTGATGTTGGGGTGTGTGTGTGTGTGTGTGTGTGTGTGTTGTACTCAGAAAAATAAAATAAAATTTTTTATGTAACTGTAAAATACTGAACTAAATTTGCTCAACTCTTTTGAGTACAGATTCAATTCACAGAACTAATGACTACAGAAAAATTTAAGCTGAAAAATATTGGAAAAACCATTTCAATCACCAGAATTCTGTTTTTTATTAAAATCTGATTTTGTGACCAGTGCTGACTTTTTTTTTATAAATAGCTGTGGTGAATGCCACAATTAAAGTATTTGATGACATTTCTTTATAATTTGTCCCCAAACAATAATTTGGTACATGGAGAAATCTCAAGGGAGGAATATTTCCTTCTGTGTCACAGTCTAAGACAAATATTCCAGATGCAGACAAACAAATATTGGAATGATTGGCTGATTCATCTGTTGCACCTTCATGAATAAGGTTAATTTTAATTATGTAGCTGGCTGCCAAAGTTGTCTTTTCCTCTCAAACTAATACATAAGCAGACAAAAGATAGCCACTGAAAAACAACAGTTCACTGTTACCCTTCTATTAAAACCTCTAAATGTGCAGACAGTGTTGAAGGGGTTGTAAGTGAAATTATTTGTATTGGTGTTAAGGACGAGTTGCTATAAAATAAAATAATGTAATCAGTTCAGCAGGAACTTGATTAATCCTGGTCATCACAAAGGTTACACATGGAATGTCTGAATGAATGGATGGAGTTGATGAAGTTGACTTAATTAGAAAGTTATCCCATTACTCCCAGGGTATCCAAACTTTAAAGTTCACATGTGCAATATAAGGAAGCTTAATGTGACTTGAACTTGAGAGTTAGGACCACCCTTTCTGGATTAGATCACCAGGATTTGATTCCATTTCTACTATTTGGAGCTGAGTTTGCTTTATGTTACTTAACTAACCTGTGTCTTTTGTCTTCCCTCTGTGACCTGAGGATAATAGAAGTGTCTATAGGATTGTTGAAAGAATCAAATTAATTAATTTATGCTCAAAATAACTGGCACAGTAAGTGTTCAATAAACATAGTTATCATTTATGCTATCGTTTACCTGTGATTCTTAACAACTCATTCACATAATTTTTCTTTCTACCGTTCCAATTTGATCCCATTCTTGTGGTTGTACATGAATCAGACTTACATTGGTGGTATAGTCATACATGCTTTAATAATTATGTCAAAATGAATGCTAATGTTATATATAAATAAAATAAATGGGAACTATTTCTGAAACTTTCTGAGAAAAAGCATCATTTTTTGATATGTAAAAGGTCTGTAAAATTGATTAATAATTTAGGTGTGATTATAGCATTATGATGTTTGTTTGTTTTGTTTACTTGCTTTTTAAGTCAATAAGGAAAAATTGGGCAGGGGATGTGATCAAAAACTGAAATATAATGAATAGTAAATATGAGATGAGATTTTTTTAACTTCACTCACAATAAAAAGAAATGCAAATTAAAGTAAGCCACTGTTTTTACCTTATAATTTGCCCACATTTGATAGCACTCAAAGTTGATGAGGATTCTCTTGATGATAAAGTAAATCAATACATGATTTTTTTTTTTTGGTACTGGGGATTGAACTCAGGGGTACTCGACCGCTGAGCCACATCCTCAGCCCTATTTTGTGTTTTTTTTATGTAGAGACAGGGTCTCACTGAGTTGCTTAGCACCTCGCCATTGCTGACGCTGGCTTTGAACTCGCAATTCTCCTGTCTCAGCCTCCCTAAGTGCTGGGATTACAGGCTTGAGCCACTGTGCCCGGCTAATACATGATTTTTTTTGAAGTGCAGTTCAGCTATGATCTTTCAGAAATTGCTTAAAAATACACATACATGGCTAAGGAAGAAGCTCAGGGATAGCATTTGCCTAGCATGCATGAGGCCTTGGGTTTGATCCTCAGCACTTAAAATATATATACACAATGACTTAGAAAATCTACTGTTTGAAATACACCTTCTGTATATACTTGCAGAATTGTAGATAGGTTTGTTAATTAAAACATTATTGCAAGCAAAAAGAAAAAAAAAGGAAATACCTAAATGTTCATCAAGAGTAGAAATTAAACAAATTATAGTGATAATACTGCCCCTAAAAATAATGAAGTATATGTGTGTAGAAATATCTCCACAAAAAAACAAAAAACAGGAAGATATGGATATTAGTGCCTGTAATATAAGATTTTTGTGAAAAATGTTGATGTACAAATATCCACATATGCATATGTATGTTTTTGGGCCAGAAAACAGACAATATCTTGACTATCATAAGTTTATATATGTTCCTGTTAACCCTGGTTACCTTTAGAAAAGATCACTTACGGTGGCAAAGAAGGAGACATTTATTTCTACTTGATACATTTTCATACGGTTTAAAATTTTTAACATTTGTGCATATTAGTAGTTTTTAATTTAACAGAGGTTATCTGGGTGGCAGAACAATGAGTCATTATAAGTATCTTTACTTTTATCTATTTAAATGTTTTAAAATATCATTTAAAGTAAAATGTATCACCATTCAATTTTTAGTAGTTTATGAATTTCTCTAATGTTAAATGAAACTAAAAACCCTGAAGTATTCTGAAATTTTGTAAAATGAGAGCAGTATTTTGATTTACTATTTCAGAGATGATTTGGGAGTGGATAAGACTAGCATTTGTCTTTTACAGAGTCCAATGGCACGCTCCTTCCTCCCTGTTGCCTGCTTTGTCTATCTATGGCCCTTGTCCCCTAGTTTTCTTGCTCCAACTTCAAACTTGTTTCTTCTAATATGGGACCTTAAACTCCATTAGAAGCAGACTTGCCTGCAAATATGTTCTCCCATTCTGTAGGCTGACTTCTCATTTTGTTGATTTTCATTCTTTTCTGTGCAGAAACTTTTTAGTCTGACACACTGCCATATGTTTATTTTTTGCTTTTGCTGCAGATACTTTTTGTATCATATCCTAAAAATCATTGTCAAGACAAAATGTCAAGGAGCCCCATGCCATGTTTTCTTCCAGGCGTCTTATGGTTTCAGATCACACATTTAAGTCTCAAATACATTCTGAGATCATTTTTGTATGTAGTTTAAGACAAGGTCCAATTTCATTATTTTGCATTAAGTATTCCGTTTCCCCAATACCATTTATTGAAGAGGTTTTCCTTTCTCCACTGCTATGATTTGAATATGTTTCTCAGAATTCATATGGTGGAAAATTATTCTTGATGTGTCAGTACTGAGAGGTGGTGAGATCTTTAACAGGTGATCAAGTCTTGGGCACATTGCCCTTATGAAGGGAATGGTGGAATCACCATTTTTCATTTCTGACATAGGACACAATGGGAAAGTTGTTGCCTATCTCAAAGTGTTCCTTTTGTTCATTGATGAAAATGAAGGAGGACATGTTGGAATGCAGCTTGGACATGTCCCGTAACTCCATCATGAAAATCATCTAAAGGAGTGAATCTGGCCTAATGTTTCTATTTACATATATGAATAAACCATAGTGAATCTCACCATTATGTATATCCACAAGACACTAATTAAAAAGGAAAAACTTTAAGTGAAGAGCTCAAAGACCAATATAGAGGGAAGGGAAAGTGGACTGTATTAAAGTGAATTATATCCCATGCTTTAATAATTATGTCAAAATGCATGTCAATGTTATATATAAATAAAAAGAACCAATAAAAAGTAAAACATATAAATGAGGTGAATTTTAGCAAATGCATTTATACTGAAAATAGCCAAATAGTTCCAGTTCTGTCTGATTTTGTTTGGCATTTGGGACTCTCTAGCTAAACTGAAGAAAACTCAAAGTGTCCCTAAATTCAGATAAGAGGACTCAAATAACCAGAGATCTTTTCTCCTTATACTACTTTTATGACAAATGGAAATAACAAGTAGATCTGATTTCTTTTCTCTTCCTTTCCCTTCCCTTCCCTTCCTTCCCTTTTCTCCCTCCTACCTCTCCCTTGCTCCCTTCCTCCCTTCTCTGCAACAGCTGCTCTGTAAAGTCTCCAATGGTCAGGACAAATACAATAAAATTCCAGATTAACTGCTGATCCAAGCATGCTACTTGGTCATATATGTGTCCCTAAACACACTTAAAATATTTAAAAAAATAAATTGGAGTTATGTTCAGTGACATTTTCTTATAATTTGTATAATGTGTACATAACTAAAATGTAAAATCTCATTTATTTCCCTTTAAATTATTAAATATTTCATTAGCATTCATTCATCAGCTTTTTTTTTCTTTTTTGTTGTTTTTAGATATACATGAAGGTAGGGTGTAATTTGACATATTATACATACTTGGGGTGCAACCCATTCCAATTTTGATCCCATTCTTGTGGTTGTACATGAATCAGACTTACATTGGTGGTATAGTCATATATGAACATAGGAATGTTATGTCCAACTCATTCTATTATCTTTCCTATTCCCATACCCCCTCCCTTCTCTTCATTCCCTTTTGTCTAATCCGATGAACATCCCCTGCCTATGCTCCCATAGGTTAGCATCCACATATCAGAGAAAACATTTGGCTTTTGGTGTTTTGGGATTATTTTATTTCACTTAGCCTGATATTCTTCAATTCCATCCATTTACTGCCAAATGCCATAATTTCATTCTTCTTTATGGCTGAATAATATTCCATTGTGTATATATACCACATTTTATTTATCCATTCATCTGCTGAAGGGCACCTAGGTTGTTTCCATAGTTTAGATATTGTGAATTGAGTTGCTATAAACATTGATGTGGCTGTGTCACTGTATATGCTGATTTTAAGTCCTTTGGGTATATGCCAAAGAGTGGGATAGCTGAATCATATAGTAGCTCCATTCCAAGTTTTCTGAGGAATCTCCATACTGCTTTCCATAGTGGTTGCACCAATTTGTAGTCCCACCAACAATTTATGAGTGAACATTTTCCCCCCCATCCTCATCAACATTTATGATTACTTGTATTCTTGATAACTGCCATTCTGACTAGATTGAGATGGAATCTCAGTGTAGTTTTAATTTGCATTTCTCTAATTGCTAGAGATGTTGAACATGTTTTTCTATATTTTGTTGATCATTCATATTTCTTCTTCTGTGAAGTGCCTGTTCAGTTCCTTTGCCCATTTATTGATTGGGTTATTTGTTTTATTGGTGTTGTTTTTTGAGTTCTTTGTATATCCTGGAGATTAGTGCTCTATCTGAGTTGCAGGTGGTAAAGATTTTCTCCCATTTTGTAGGCTCTCTATTCATATTTTTGATTGTTTCCTTTGCTGTAAAGAAGATACTTAGTTTGATCCATCCCATTTATTGATTCTAAATTTTACTTCTTGTGCTTTAGGAGTCATATTGAGAGAGTTGGGCCTAATTTTTCTTGTGGTAGGTGCAGGGTCTCTGGTCTAATGTCAAGGTCCTTGATCTACTTTGAGTTGAGTTTTGTGCAGGGTGAGATATAGGGGTTCAATTTCAATTGACTACATATGGATTTCCAGTTTTCCCAGCACCATTTGTTGAACAGGCTATTATTTCTTCAATGTGTGTTATGACTCCTTTGTCTAGTATGAGAAAACTGTATTTATGTCTCTGTCTTTTATTCTGTTCCATTGGTCTTCAACTCTATCTTTGTGCCAGTACCATGCTGTTTTCACTACTATAGCTCTATAGTATAATTTAAGGTCTGGTATTGTGATGCCTCCTCTATTACTTTTCTTACTAAGAATTGTTTTGACTATTCTGGGCCTCGTATTTTTCCAAATGAATTTCATGACTGTTTTTTTTTTTTTATTTCTGTGAAGAACATCATTGGAATTTTAATGGGAATTCCATTCCATTAAATGTATAATGCTCTTGTTAGTATTGCTATTTTGACAATATTACTTCTGCCTATCCAAGAACATGGTAGGTCTTTCCACTTTCTAAGGTCTTCTTCAATTTCCTTCTTTAGTGTTCTGTAGTTTTCATTGTAGAGGTCTTCCACTTCTTTTCTTAGATTGATTCCCCAGTATTTTTTTTTTAAGGCTATTGTGAATGGGGTAGTTTTCCTGATTTCTCTTTCAGGTGATTCATCATTGGTGGATAGGAACATAATTGATTTATGGGTATTACTTTTATATCCTGCTACTTTAATGAATTTGTTTATGAATTTGTGAGCTTGTTTCTATATTCTAAACATAGAATCATTTACCAGCTTATTTATATAACTAACTCTGTGAATTTCTGGGTTTTTTTTTTGACATAATAGTTTGTCAAAAAAGATGCTGGACCAGTAATTTGCTGAATCAGTCCCAAGTTAGCAAGAATCAGTGGCTAGAAAAGCAGATCCATCGCTAACATTGATTTTCAAAGTATTTAATGAAATTAAAACTGTTTTCCTTAGTGACTTTATAATTATTTCTACTCTGCTCAGACCAATTATTGCCAGTCTGCTAGCACTTTTTACATGCAAATGGGTCTTTTGTTAATGAATTGTTTAAGCACAAAATGGCTACCTAATCATCTAAAATATTAGTTTTCCTTGGTAAGAGGACTTAATTACCTTTTTGATATGTACTTACTGGCATGAATGACTTGAAAGGAATAACCTTAAGGACATAATCATTGACTATTGTGGGAACTGAAATCTTGAATTTTGAAACCCACATCAGCTTTTCTTTGTGATTTTTCTCTATCACTAAGCATTTACACAAAAGAAAGTTCCTCCTTCTCTGTTTTCTGCGTTGTCATTCCAACTCCTTTTTCATCCCTTGTGGGCCATTAAGTCCTATCAATTCTTACCTTTTCAATTTCTTATAGCTTTCTTCACCCCATGCTTCTGCTGAGTGCAAGGACTCCCCATCCCTTGCTTAACTAATTACAACAACCTTTTAATTTGTCCTTCTGCTGGTAATCTGGCTCTATTCCAAGCCATCATGCCCACCTCTACCAAGGAGATTTTTTTTTTCTCAAAAGCAAAGTAGATCCTATGGGGAAAAGACCAAATTCCTTTGCCCAGCAAAATGCTGGCACCCCTCTCTCCTCTTCCGTCCAGTCACACTTAATTGCAGATCATTTCTTTAATGCATCTTGATGTTTCATGCTTTTCTGCCTTTCCCCCTGCTGTTCCTCCTGCCTGGAATTCCCTCCCTCCCTTGTCTATCTGCCCAACACCTGCTCAGTTTTCATGATCCAACGCAAGTGTTACGTCCTCCCAGGAAACCTTCTCCGACCTTCAAGTGAAGGTGGTAACTCTATTCTTGGTTCAATTTCTGTACCTTGCATAAACTTCTATTTCATTGATTTGTATAAATCGCCATATTCATCTTTGTCACTCCAGAAACTTAGCAGGGCCTGGAAAAGTAAAAGTCATTGAATGAATAAATGAACCAAGTGCAGGAAATCGGTCTCCAAAGCCAACAGTTTTATTTCATTCTTGGCAAAGAGCAATTCAACTTTAAATTCAAAGCATTTTCTGGGTATGCTATCTCAGGTCAGTAGAATATTCGGTGTTTACTTGGGGTTTCTCCAAAGGAGGAATAACAAGGATATAAGTACAAAAAGGACCAGGACTTGAGCATAAGTCCATCATAGAGGAGTGAAGTAAAGAAAATTAGGAGAGTAAAGATGAGAGGCAGGAAAGGAAACACAGCTTATGAAGGATGCATTATTAACATGGTTATCGCTATACCTTGTGAGAGTTTTAGGGGTCAGTTGAGGACATCACCTTAAAGTTATCCCACCTAGAGGCATGAGGCTGGCTGGTGGGGTATTAGTCCCCAAACCCACATTGGTTATTGGTTGAGGGCTGCTTCTGGGAAATGGTAGTTCTGTAGCACACCTTGCCAGCAAGAGTGTAGGTAGAGCAAACAGCACTGCATGGGAGAAGCCCTTCCTTGGCAATCAGGTATGCACTGGGGTGGTCAGGGTTGAGAGGATTGGGGCAGACATTGACATTGAGTTGCATGGTCATTGTAGAGTTAAAACGACAGGATAAATGTGATCTCTGTCATAATCTCTCAAGTCACATATACTTCATACTATTTGCTCAACAAGCAAGTTATATGTTAATCAGGGCAGGAAGAAGAATTTTCTGTGTCTCACTAAGGCAATATGTCAAATACACCCAAGGTGTATTTCCATGAAGAATCCTTGGTCAAAGTGACTCTTTTGGATTGTTATTGTTTGATCTGGGTAATTTTTAAAGTCATAATTCTAAAGTCACTACCATCAAACCCTTTTTAAATCTTCTGCAAAATTCACTTAGTGAATTAACATGTAATTAAGATGAAATGAGTTTGCAGTCAGTCTCTGAGGCTCTTTGGATAAATGTACATGAGTGACTTTTTAGAGGCAACTATGCCAGGTTACTAGTAGGCTTCATGTGGTCCAACAAGTTATGAAAATTGTAGAAACATGCAAATAAATTTTTAAGTAGAGGAAGGATTCCTAGGTATTAGAATTTATAGCTGGATGCTGTAGTGCTCACCTGTAATACCAGCAGCTCCGAGGCAGGAGGATCGTGAGTTCAAAGCTAGCCTCAGCAAAAGTGAGGTGCTAAGCAACTCAGTGAGACCCTGTCTTTAAATAAAATACAAACTAGGGCTGAGGATGTGGTTCAGTGGTCAAATGCCATTGAGTTCAATCCCTAGTACCAAAAAAAGAAAGAAAAAAAAAAAGAAAGAAAGAAAGAAAAAAGAAATCTTACAAATATACTTATTTCCTAAGAGATTTTTTTTTCCAACAAAGCCAATAACGACCTTTGGAGGTTTGTGTTACAGATACCTTCAACTATTTCATGAACTCTTTGGAGATATTTTTCACCTACTGATAACTCCTTGTCCTTACTCTCTTTCATGGCTTATAGTATCTCCTCTACTTTCAAATTCCTTGTCATTTATGGGAGATAATGTAAATAAGGGAAAAATCACTCACAAAGAAAGAAAAATTACAATAGTGGTATCAATTACTAAAGTTCCATTTATAAACTGGCGATTTTTCTATGATATGATCAGATATTTTCTAAATTCTGCACTTAAAATCTTTTAAGGACTCGAAGGTATTTTGTAAATTCAATAGAAAATTAGTTTTATTCATTTAAAAAATGTTTGCTAACTTCAAGCAGCTTACAATCAAGGAGAGAACCTATTTTCCATGTACTCAATCCCCTAGTAGTCCTTAATTTTTTAAATAAGTGTTTACAAAAATGAGAAAGATGGAATATTTAAATGTACCTGGTAAATCAAACCAAACTAAAAAAGTATTTGTGAGACTTTACTGAGATTTAATTACTCTGACAGAAATATTTAATTTATACAAAAAAGTTCATGGAACAAATATCTAGCCTCTAACTGGGCTTCTACAATAGGGCTGAGTTCAAAGAGCCATTTAAAGATAAAGATTTGTGACAATTGCATTGAAGAAATGAAGGATATATACCAGATGATCCCAAGGGTCATTCAAAGTGGGCTTGATCACATTTAATGTTCAATTGAAAACTTGCACTTTTATTTTATCTTATTTTTGGTACTGAGGATTGAATCTGGGGTGGGGTGCTCTACCACTGAGCTATATCTCCAGCTTTATTTATTTATTTATTTAGTTTATTTTTATTTTGAGACAAGGGCATAGTAAATTGCCTAGCTGGCCTGGAACTTGAGAGTCTGATTCCTCAGCCTCCCAAGTTGCTGGGATTATAGGTGTAAACATAATCCCAGGTTTAGTTAAAACTTTGTATTCTCTTAAATCAGTTGGTTCTCATAAGTATCAATCATGTTTGCATGCATTTTTTAAGTGTCTTTTGATCTAAGTTTTCCTCAGCATTTTAATTTTGTCTCTCTTTTACAGTCAAATCATCCATCCTTCAAATTATTCCCCTGCTCATTTTCTCAGCTTCCTTACTTCTCATTCTCACCTCTATCTCATACAATCTTTTCTTCTTTTGTATCTATGATCGAGATGCTGTACTCAATCTGTGAATTTTCCCCAGCCCTTACCATCATTTAAGACTTCAGATCAGTCCCTTCTGAAAACTCTCTTTTTGTGCATTTGAAGACAAATCACCATTGTCTGGTTTTTGCGTCTCCAAACAATTTTTAGTGACATCTTCTATGCCCTTCCTCGGCATAGAAGGAATGGCTTCCTCCTCCAGATGGCTAAATCTCAGAAATGTGCAACTCAACTTCCTAAACCTTCATCTAAACTCCAGGTGAGTATCTAATAACATAGTTTAGATTTTGACATTTAACCAAAAGCTCATAGATTCTTCCCAAACCTGAGTCTCCCATTTGGTTTCTCTTCAGACTGCTGTCTGATAAGGGCACCGCTCATTTTTTTTTGCCACCCAGCCTCTAAATCTTAGAAATATTGTCAACTTTCCTTCTCCAAAGCTGTTCCACTCATCTACAAGCCATAGTACCCAGTTGACCTCTGCTATGGCTGTCACATAGCTTATTTTCATGTGGACTTTAGTTCCCCATGACCACTTGTGCCTAAATTACACAGTTATTCATTGATCCCTTTGCTTAGTTTCTGTCTATGCTTCCTCTTCATCATTACCACCAAACATGGGATTTGTTTCCGTAACGTGCATTTTCAACCATGTCATTCCTCTGTAAGACCATTTTGCAGTGATCCACTTATATAGGACAGAGTCCAGACTCCTTAGACTAGCACCCAGGAGTCTCAAGGACCTAGCACCTGCTTACATTTTGTTAATACAATATGATATCACTTCCATTATTGGATTATGCTATGTAATGGCAAGATTTGTGCAGATATAATTAAGGTTCCCTTAGCCAACTGAATTTCAGTTAGTAAAAATGATTACCTTGAGTGGGCCTAATATAATCAGATGAATATGTTAAAAGAAGGGCTAGTAGTGATCGTCTCCTGCTGACTTTGATGAAAGTGATCCAGAGTGAGTTCTACAGTTGCAAAAAAGTGAATTCTACTGACAATATAAGCTTGGGAGAGCCTTAAATGAGATTGCAGCCCTAGCCAGTACTGATTGCAGCCTTGAGAGATCCTGCAAGAACCATGTAAGCCATGCCTGGATTCCTGGCCTACAGAAACTAAGAAATAATCAGTGGGCATTAGACCACTAAGTTTGTGATAATTTGTTAACCAGCAATAAATAACAGAAGTACTTGCACCTCTGTTAAAATTAGGCCAATAGGAGCTATGACAGATGCTTGGGAACAGGAGAAAAGAAAGGTTGATGTATTTATTCTCCTAGTCAGCTTCTCACTTCAGCCAATCACTCTTTTGCTGCTGCAGCACTGGGGGGACTCTAGTAACCATGCCCTCCTGTGCATTTGTAGCCCTATGGGTGGCAAAGCCTGAGGTGCTTTCTCAATGTAGGGCCAGGGTATTTCACTATTCCTTACCATTTTCCTTCAACTCTGCCCATTTATCTACCTTTTCTTTCTCCCTTCCCTTCCCTTCTCTTCTCTTCCCTTCCCTTCCTTTCCCTCCCTCCTTTCTTCTTTCTCTTATTTTTGGTGCATATTAATTATATAAGATGGTGGGTTTATTGTGGAATATTACTATATACATAAAACAGTAATTTGGTCAACTTAACTCCCCAGTACCCTCCCCAACACATTTCACTCCTCTCACCCCTGATCTTCTTTCTCTACTCTCATGGATAATCTTCTACCTTCATGGCATCCTTTTTCTCATATGAGAGAAAACATATAATACTTTTCTGAGTCTGACAAATTCAGCTCAAAATTATGGACTTTGGCTCCATTCATTTTCCTGCAAATGACACAATTTTGTTCTTCTTTATAGTTGACTAAAACTCCATTTTGTGTGTGTGTGTGTGTGTGTCTGTCTATCTATCTTTTCATCCACCTATTTATCTATTGCACATTGTCTTTATCTATTACTCTGTTGACAGGCACCCAGGCTGATTCCATAACTTGGCTAATATGAGTTTCGCCTCAATAACCATGGGCATGCAGGTATCTCTAGAGTATGCTGACTTTAATTCTCTCAAGTATACACTAAGGAGTGATGTAGCTGGATGAAATGGTAGATACATGTTGAGTTTTTTGAGGAACCCCCATACCGGTTTGCATAGAAGTTGTACTAATTTACATTCCTACCAAGATTGTATAAAAGTTGCCTTTTTTTCCCCATCTTTACATACATTTGTTGTTATCTTTGATGATTGCCATTCTAACTGGAGTGAGATGGAATCTCAATGTAATTTGAATTTGCATTTCCCTGATGGCTGAAAATGTTGAACATTTTTAAAAATATAATTGGTAGCCATTTGTACTTCTTTTGGAACGTGTCCACTTCATTTGCATGTTTATTCACTGGGTTATTTGCTTTTTTTAGTGTTGAGGTTTTTGAGTTCTTTATATATTCTAGATATTAATCTGTTATAAGAATACCTGAAAAAGATATTCTTCCATTCTATGGGCTGTCTCTTCATTGTGCTAATTGTTTCCTTTGCTGTACAGAAGTAATTTGATGCCATTCCATACTGATTCTTGCTTTTATTTCTTGAGCTACAGGGGTCCTTTTTAGGAAATCCCTGGGTGTGCCTATATGTCAAAGTTTCTCCCTATTCTTTCTTCCAGCATTTGAATTTTCAGGTCTTATATCTAGGTCTTTTATCCATTTTTGTTGACTTTTGTAAAGAGTGAGAAGTAGGGATCCAGTTTTATTTTTCTATATGTACATATTCAGTTTCCCCAGAAGCATTTGTTAAAGAGGCTGTATTTTCTCCAAAGTATGTTTTCAGCATCTTTATTGAGAAACAGATGACTGTTGCTGTGTGAGTTTGTCTCTGTGTCTTCTCTTCTGCTCCCTTGGTCTACACGTCTGTGTTGATGCTATACCGTGCTGTTTTTATTACTGTGTCTCTGTAGTCTAATTTGAGTTCAGGTATGCATTGCTTTTCTGCACACACCTTTTTCACAATGTTCCTTTGTTAAACTCCTTTCAACTGCTCTTTAGGATGTGCCAACGCTTTCCTGCTGAAGAATAGACTTATCTTCTTTATTTTTAATTTTATTTTTATTATTTTTTAATTTGTTCTAATTACTTACGCATGACAGTAGAATGCATTTTGACACATTGTACACCAATGGAGCACAACTTCTCATTTCTCTGGTGGTACATTGTGCAGAGTCACACCAGTAGTATAACCACACATGTATACAGAGTAATAATGTCTATCTCATTCTACCATGCTTCCCATCCCCACAGCCCCATCCCTCCCTTTACTCCCCTCTGCATCATTCAAAGTTCCTTCATTCTTCCCTACCACCCCAACCACCCGCACTATGGATCAGCACTTGCTTATTAGAGAAAACATTTGGCCTTTGGATTTTTGGAATTGGTTTATTTTACTTAGCATGATATTCTCTAGTTCCACCCATTTACCTGCAAATGTGATAATTTCATTCTTCTTTAAGGCTGAGTAATATTCCATTGTGTACGTGTATCACATTTTCTTTATCCATTCATCTGTTGAAGGGCATCTAGGTTGGTTTCATAGTTTAGCTACTGTGAATTGAGCTGCTATAAACATTAATGTGGCTGCATCACTGTAGTATGCTGATTTTAAGTCCTTTGGGTATATGTTGAGTGGGATAGCTGAGTCAAATGGTGGCTCCATTCCAAGTTTTCTGAAGAATCTCCATACTGCTTTCCAGAGTAGTTGCATCAATTTGCAGTCCCCCCAGCAATATATGAGTGTGTACCTTTCCCCCCACATCTCACCAACATTATTATTGCTTGTATTCTTGATAACTGCCATTCTGACTGGAGTGAGATGAAATCTTAGAGTAGTTGTGATTTGCATTTCTTTAACTGCTAGAAATGATAAACATTTTTTCATATTTTTGTTGATCGATTGTATTTCTTCGTCTGTGAAGTGTCTGTTTAATTCCTTAGCCCATGTATTGATTGGGTTGTTTCTTTGGTGTTAAGTTTTTTGAGTTCTTTATATACCCTGGAGATTAATGCTCTATCTGAGGTGCATGTTGTAAAGATTTTTCTCCCATACTGTAGGCTCTCTCTTCATGTTACTGTTTCCTTTGCTGAGAAGAAACTTTTTAGTTTAATTTCGTCCCATTTATTGGTTCTTATTTTTACTTCTTGCACTTTAGGAATCTTGTTAAGGAAGTCAGGTCCTAAACCGACATGATGGAGATTTGGGCCTACTTTTTCTTCTATTAGGCACAGGGTTTCTGTTCTAGTGCCTAAATCTTTGATCCACTATGAGTTGATTTTTGTGCAGGGTGAGAGATAGAGGTTTAATTTCATTTTGTTACATACGGATTTCCAGTTTTCCCAGCACCATTTGTTGAATAGCCTATTTTTTATCCAATGTGTTTTTGGTTCCTTTGTCTAGTATGAGATGACTGTATTTATGTGGTTTTGTCTCTGTGTCTTCTATTTGGTATCATTGGTCTACATGTCTACTTTTGTGCCAATGCCATGCCATTTTTGTTCTATCACTCTGTAGTACAGTTTAAGATCTGGTATTGCAATGCCTCCTGCTTCATTCTTCTTGCTAAGGATTGCTTTGGCTATTGTGGGTCTCTTATTTTTCCAAATGAATTTCATGATTGCTTTTTGTAGTTCTATGAAGAATGTCATTGGGATTTTCAACACATGGAAATCAATAATGTAATTCAATTCATCAACAGACTCAAAGACATGATTTTTTCAATAGATGCAGAAAAAGCATTTGACCAAATATAGCATCTCTTCATGTTCAAAACACTAGAAAAACTAGGGATAGTTGGAACACAGACTTACTTTCTGATGCTACTCTCCAAACCCACCTCTAAATCTGAACTACCTCTTGCACTCCTCAAAACACCATTCTAAGCCAGGTGCAGTGCCTCAAGCTTGTAATCCCTGCACTTTGGGAGGCTGAAACAGGAGAATCACTAGTTCAAAGCCAGCCTCAGCAATGGTGAGGTGCTAAGCAACTCAGTGAGATTCAGTGAGACCCTGTCTCTACATAAAACACAAAATAGGGCTGGGGATGTGGCTCAGTGGTCGAGTACCCCTGAGTTCAAACCCCAGTACCAAAAAAAAAAAAATTCTATATTTTTCACCTGATGTCTTGGCTTTAGGTTTCTCCCATTGTAGGCAATCTAGAGGCTATTAGCATTGTGGTGGTAGGGGATTGGTAGTAAAAAACATGAGTTCTAGAATAGACTACTGTGTGTGCTATTTACTAGTTGTGTAACCTTGGGAAAATGGCCTAACTTCTTTAAGAAGTTTTGTATCTGCACAATAGGGGTAATAATATCCACTGTGAAATTTTAATGAGGAATAAATGAAATTGCATGTGGAACATAGCTAGTATTCACAATTGAGTAATTAAAGGTATTGGTGGAAATTCTGTTGTTGCTAATCCTGATATTACTCATAAAGATGACTTCTGATCCTACTAAAATTCCGTTCACCTGAATATTCCTCTGAAATGCTCTTCTTGCTATGAATTTACTGAGTGCACACATTAGAAATGAGATTGTTCTCCATTAAACCTTCTGCAATTGTTCCTCTTTTTTCTTAAAATTCTTTTCTTATATGCCTTATATTTTACATACATTTACTTGTGAGCATGTCACATTTCTTCCCCTTAATTCTAAATAAGTTAGGTGTAGAATTTGTCTAACTTTGTGTTCACTGGGACCTCAGTGACATAGTGCCATAGGCTTCATAGCTTCTCAATAAAAATCGGTAAAAGACACTGTGGTTGACTCTTCACAATCTAATTAACACAAGATCAAGACCATTTAATATCATCTTGCAGACCATTTAATATCATCATACCAGTATAGCTATATTGCTATTTGGTAGTTAAATAATAGTTAGTGGATATCTAAAACAATGTGAATTGGCCAAGTAAGCTTAGTTTTACATATAAATAACTTCACTACATCCATCTTTCTTTCCAGATGTAATCAAATATTAAATAAGGAAAAGTTTAATTGACTAAATGCTGCTCTTTGCTGTGGGTTGTGGTTCCTGCATAAGAATCTCATCCAGGCAAAGTAAGTAGGGCTGGGCTTGGATGTCACACAGTACACACGCTAACAGCCAAGGTTCCTCAGGGGAGTTGCCACGGGTTTCAATGGAATGACAATTACAAGGTAGATGGATCATGTCATACCTGCTGTGACCTTTACAATACATGGAGATCATTATTTTAGTGTTAATTTGCATAATAGTTGGCTTAGCAGGAACAATGCTGAATGCTAATAGCTGCAGGTTGCAATAAAATTAAACATTATCTGGGCTGAACTGCTAAAGGAAAAGTTGCCAACGTATGACTCTTTCAGCACTTAATTTCATCCCAGGTCATGTCCACACACAATCAAATATGGATTTCCAGTATCTCTTGAAAAACTGGCGGGAAATGACTGAAATGGAACAGCAGTAACCTCCTTTATCTAGAGTCCTTACCTGATAGTCTTTGCATTTTTACATAATTTGTATGTCTCTTCTGAGGTAATTGAATTTACAACTACCATACCTTACCCACATACTTCTTCCCCCACCCTTACACTTCACCACGTTTGCTGGCAGGTACATCCAATTTGATAAGCCCAGAAAGTATGAATTTCACCCCATGAACTGAAAATATGTAAATGAATCTTTGAAAAAGGTAAAGTCAACCATAGCTAGCAGTAGTTGATATTATCAAAGCAAACAAACAATGCCACCTCCAAGTATTAAATAACCCTGCATTCTGAGTTGCAGTTCGCCATTAGCAAAGAGAACAAAAAAAATGAATTAGTTCCACTTAGCTTTATCATTTCTGACTATTGCTATTGCCCAGAAAATGTACTGTACATTATCCTTTACTTTGTACCCCAAGTCAGTCTTTGGAGACAATGAAGGAATCAACTTTTCTCCCAAGCGTTTGAACTCATGTCCACCACAAGAGGGCAGCCATCTCTAATAAACAACCAGAGAGCCTTTGCTCTTCAGAGAGAAATAGGGCCAAACTTCAGGAAAGTTCTGCTTGGGAAAAGCATTCAGTAACCCCTGGGAAATTGCATGCCCTACAATGAAGAGATCCTACGATGGGCAAATGGGACAGAAAGTTCAGAAATTTCAATTTTCCCTCAGATTATTGGCTATTGAAGATGATATGCTAACCCACAAGCTTCCCATTTCTTAAGTCAAGCAGGCCTAAAGCTGTAAGACATCCTCCATGTCATCACCTGAGATTTATTTTTCATCTTTTCTTGGGGTGGGTCCAACAGCTATCCGGCTTTCTCTTCCTCTTTAAAAGCAACCTACTGATTTAAGTCTCATCTAGGTTTCGCTTTGTTTTGTTTGTAAAATCTCACTGATGACAGGAACAATTGTTAAGTTCTCAATTAAACTTGATAGAGAAGGAAATAGTTTCAGAAGCACAATAAACACTGTTTTGACTTAAGTGTCTATGAGAAGAATACAGTTTATTGCCTACTTGCCTGATGTCCAATGAGTCAGAGGGACAACTTCCATAGCACTTTTTTTAAAAAAAGGATTAAAGTAGCATATTACTGAATATTTCCCCCCTCCTTTATTTTCCTAGTAGACAGCCTTCGTCCAAAATACCTTATTTGACCTTTACACCTTTAGAAACAGCAAGTGCCTAATTCCTCTCTGTGGGTTGCTAATCCGATTTATGTGAGCAGAACCTAGAATTATTTTAGCTCCACAACTGAAAAAAAAAAATACACATGGGTAATAGATTACTACTAGCTCCCACTTCAGACTTTTTCTCCACTTTGCAGGCTTGAAAGATCTAATGCAGAAACCGATTTTACAAATCTTCCCTTTTTCAAAATCCCCCTCCAACCCCGCTCTGCCTTGGGGGCAAGGTGGGGGTGGTATTCATTAGGGCAACCTGGTGTTGCTTTGCACTCAGGCTTCTGAAATCCTGGGAGGGACCAAAAGAATTCCAGAGACTCAAGGGGCAGCAACTTTAGGAAGTATTTCAGCTGAGGAAGACAAGTGACTTGGCCACACGTCACAGCCTTGCTCCTGAGGACTTGGTGGAATGGGGTGGGGCAGAGAAGGTTCTAAGGTTCCAAACCGGAATTGTCTTGTGTGCTTGGCTCACTTTGTGCGTTATTCTACCTTGCTCTGAGCTGCTAATCGTCTGCCTTTGAGCTGAGGCTAGATAAATATCACAAGACATGAAATGACTGCTACCATAAAAAGGAATAAAATCCCTCCCATCCTTCCTTAACGCTGCCCACCCCACAGACACAGCATGTTACTCGTATCATAGCAGAAGACATCCTTGCCACATAGGTAGACTATTTACGGAAACGCGGTCTTGGTTGGCATATATTTGCATACATATATGTACAGAAACATACGCGTATATTTTTGTATACTACATATATTTATTCGAATATAAATACATATATCTATGTATGAATATACGTGTTATACATAAACGATATTTATATGCATGTAAGTGCACACACGTATTTACATGCGTAACTACCTATGTATATTCGTATATCTGTGTGTTGTTTAAATAATACTAGTTACCATCCCGTTTTTTTTTAATTCTTCTCCCAACCCTTAAAACATAAATTGTCCTCCACACGTCTATGCCAAGATGCTTTGTAACTTGAGTTCTTTTTTCTTAAAAATCATCTATTCCCGAAAAGCTTCAAACTGAAAGTTGAATAACGGATCCGGTGGGTTAATAGAGGCCCGACCCTGCATTCGTCCTGGATCCCGCCTCCGAATCTTCCCGAGGGTCCAGCACTTCAGATCTCCCTAGCCAAGGCCCAGTGGAGGCGCAGCGCCCCTCTCCGCGGCCGAGCGCCCCCGCCCCCGGCCCCACCCCGCCGCGGCTGTCGGAGCGCGCAGTCCACACCCCTGCGCGCCACTCCCGCCCGCCTGGGGATCCCCGGCGAGCTGCTCAGCCGAGGGGGAGGTGTTCGGCCGCGGCCGGGAGGGAGCCGGCAGGCGGCGTCCCCTTTAAAAGCCGCGAGCGCCGCGCCACGGCGCCGCCGCCGCCGGAGTCCTCGCCCCGCCGCGCTGCGCTGCGCCCGGCTCGCGCTGCGCCCGCCGCTCTGCTTCCCACACCCGGCCGGGGACTGGCAGCCGCCGCGAGACATCCGCCGCCGGCGACCTCAAACTCCTCGGGGAGAGCGCCACAGGGATCACTGCTGGCAGGCAGACACCCGCACGCCGCAGACCTCGCGCGGGTTGGAGCACCCGGCCGTGCGCGCCGCAGCGCTGTGGCCTCTGCTGCCCGGGCCGCGCGGAGCCGCGGACAGACGCGCTGAGCGCCGGGGTGTCCGGAGCTGAAACGCAGCAGCACGATGCCCAGCACCTCCTGTCGGGGACCGGGCGCCCGGGACGTGCTGGCCGAGGTGTGATCGGACCCCAGGCTGACCACAAAAGGCACTTGGCCCGAAGGCTAGGAGAGGGAGGCCACCCGCTTCAGCGGCCCGGGACTAGGCTGTACTTGTTAGAGAATGCGCCCAAGGACGACGGGGCGCCGGAGTCGCGGCAGTTTCCACCGGCGAGCGCTCATGGGTGTGCGCTGGAGTAAGGCAGAGTGATGCCGGGGGGCGACTCGTCTGGCACTGAGATCGTCGCTGTACCCTTACTCGGACCCGGCGTCGCCCAGGATGGCTGCCCCGAGCCATGGACCGCGGCAGAGCTAGCGCAGAGCCTCCGACCATCGCCCCCAGAGCCCCGGAGCCGGCCCCGCGCGGGGCCACGCGTCCCGTGGGCGCTGGTTCCTAAGGACGACAACACCACCAGCTTTTCCTTTCTCCCTTTCCTTCCCTTCCCTGCCCCGCACTCCTCCCCCTGCTCGCTGTTGTGTGTCAGCACTTGGCTGGAGACTTCTTGAACTTGCAGGGAGAATAACTTGTACTCCCCACTTCGCACCGGTGCCTTTGCCAACAGAGCTAGCCTTGTCGTCTCTGAGCCCCGCCACCCCTCCACCCCTCCGCCGGGCTCAATCCCCCTAGAAGCCGTTCCGAGAGGGACTACGCGGCCGGCACCCGGGAGGAGGAGGAGGAGGAGGCAAAGGGGACGGACACCCGGTCCCAGAGCTAGATCTTTCGAACAGAGCTTTTTCCATGTGGAGACTCTTTCAATGGACGTGTTCCCGAGTGCTTCCTAGACGGACTGCGGTCTCCTAAAGGTAGAGGACACGGGCCCTTGGCCGGAGATAAGGTGGGGGTGGGGGGACGCCAGGCTTGGGCAGCAGCAGCTGCAGAGCGCCTCCTGGGGCTGGGACCCGCACGAAGTAAACAGAACCCCCTCCAAGTCCACGTGCGGCGGAGCCCCTGAGGGGGCGCCCCCACCGCCCCAGGCGACCGACAGACGTGCGCTCCCGGCCTGCATTCTTCCGCCCCTCCTCTCTCCCCTCTTTGAGGTACTTTATTAAGGCTGTTAAGGCTTACATGATTTTTAAAAAAAAGTTAAAAGAAATCCCTTCAAGAGGGTGGGCCCTGAATTTCACCCATTAGTTGCCAACCTGTACCCTGTGCCATGGCGATCTAATCTCCTCCCCTTCCTCAAGTTGCTTAGGGAGACCGGCTCTCAGAGCTATGTCCCATTTTGGAAAGTACTACAAGTTGGGATTCTCCGTGTTTGTTTCCAGAAATGCGAAAGGACCTTACTTTGGTGCCACTTTGTATTTTAACAGCTGGCACGTGCATTAATAGATACTAGCCATTGACAGGATTCCAGGAAGATAATTGCGTTTCTCCACTACACTGGAGGGATGCGGGGATTGTCCATCACCCCTGAGGTTAGGGTGTTGTGCCACTTCTTCAAAAGTTGTGGACTTGAGTTTACAGGGTCTAGAAGTTACAGACTCGTGTGTGTGTGTATGTGTGTGTGTGTGTGTGTGTGTGTGTGTAGGTAAGTTGCAGGAAGTTCTATGCAGCACTTCTAAGGAAGTCACATGCACTTTTCGAGCGCTGGACCGAGTATGTTTGAGTTTGTAGGGGATGCAAGATGTCAAACCAAACGGTGGTTTCCCGAATTTCAAGCGGCATTGGCTGTCAGAGACAGTGTCACTGGGGGAAAAAAATGGGTTGACAGTCACCGACGCTGTCTGGGGATGAAAGCAAAGCCCCCAGAGATCGGATGGGTTGAGTGAGAATGGAATGGGAGGAGGAAAGCACTCAGGAACTTGGGGCCCTCCATTCTTCTAAAGATGCGGGCATCTTCCTGCTGCTCTTAGGTAGTCGTTTGAGTGGTGCGTGACAGGCGGGCAACCTGGAGGAAGAGGTCAGAGAGCCCAACGGGAGCCTGGGCCGCGGGGGCGGGAGGGAGGGAGGACTGGGCGGGGAACTCGGGTGACTCACGTCGGCCCTGTCCGCAGGTCGACCATGGTGGCCGGGACCCGCTGTCTTCTAGCGTTGCTGCTTCCCCAGGTCCTCCTGGGCGGCGCGGCCGGCCTCATTCCCGAGCTGGGCCGCAAGAAGTTCGCGGCGCCGTCCGGCCGCCCCTCGTCCCAGCCCTCGGACGACGTCCTGAGTGAATTCGAGTTGCGACTGCTCAGCATGTTCGGCCTGAAGCAGAGACCTACCCCGAGCAGGGACGCCGTGGTGCCCCCCTACATGCTGGACCTGTACCGCCGGCACTCGGGCCAGCCAGGAGCGCCTGCCCCCGACCACAGGCTGGAGAGGGCTGCCAGCCGCGCCAATACTGTGCGCAGCTTCCACCACGAAGGTGAGGCGGGGATCGGGCGTTGAGGGCGGTGGGGGCGGGGACAGGGGCGGGGAATCTCCTCGCGGAGCCCCCACCGGGACAGATGCGTACCTCCCTGCAGAACGCAGCTTGACCAACAAGCTCAGACCATTCCACTTTACTTCTGGATGGTCCTTTCAGAATCTGATTTCAGCGCACTGCTTGTGTGGCAGCAAGGGAACCAGGGATTCCCCTCTGGCGCATCCGCACCCTTTTCCTGGCCTGCAGCCAGAAGAGTAACTCCGCCCCCAGGAACTGGAGAGGAACCAAATGATGGGGAAGATGAGGGGAAAAGGCATGCCCCTAGTCAGAGGAGCGTGCAAGAATTCCACAGGGGGAGAATGAGAAGGATTGGGATTTCTTTAAATCTGTTTGGAAGCCCTTGCTCTATAAATCTGCGTCTTCTGCTTAAGCAGAGTTTCAGGCTAAAATAGAGCAAAGGGCAGAATTTTTAGAGATAGTATTGAAAAATCAAAGCCCAGAGCCCCAGAGTCTTTCTAATTTACTGTTGATCTGGGCCTAGTTTGGAAGATTTCGAATCCCTATCTAATCCCCGTGGGAGATCAGTTCCACAATCAATCTTATTATTTCCACAATGAGTTTCTTGTCTTGTGCTTAAATCTTAGATAGGCTCTGGGTAGAGACAAGGCAAGCCTTCAGATAAAAGCTTTTGCTGCAGCTGCCTGATTCCTTCATGTGCATTGAAATGTGAATTTTTTTTCTTTTTTCTTTTATGATAATGTGGTTTTCTAAGGTAGGATATTTCTGCTTGTTTCATCAGAAAGGCATTTGGTGAATTTGAAATGTCTTAAAGGAGCTACTTAGATCTGTTGTACCTAAGTTCTTAAAGAAATTAGTCACAAACATGTTACATGTCAATTGTTTCCTACAGTTTTAAATGTCCCTTTGGCTTAATACATTCTAAGTATAGCATGAAGTGCAAAGTTGTATGTCAGAGCACTGTTAGTAGAATATTAGGGAAGCTGGGGGAGTGAAAGTCTCTTTTTCTTGCTTTGCACTGCTGAGGTGGTAAATTTCAGGTGGCAACCTGGGCTCTGACATAAACAAATTAGAAATGGCACAGCCCAAAGTTCTGTCCCAGTGTGAAGGATAACTTGGGAGAACACTGGTTGATAATGGGAAGAAGTACCACAGGCGAGTCCATAAGAAAAGATAACTTCTTTGTCAGGGCAGGGAATGCTAAATTGATCATTACTGTGATCAACAATGAAGTGGATGCTGAATTGATCATTCCTTTTCAAACACATTTCTAAGGTACTCTCCTGCTAGTAGAAATCAAAGATTTGAAAAGCAATAGGCCTCATTCTGTTCCATTAGAACCAGCCCACTGAAAACATCAGTTGACTGTACTCATAGGAAGAGACATTTTCAGTTGTGTACATTCCAGCATCATAACCCTGGGATGATTTTAGCTCATTGTTCCCAGCTGATCTTGATTAGAAATATTTATTTTTTTCTGGATAGAAAAATAACAAGCTTAGCTGTGTTAGCCACCTCTTCTGGAATTTAGCATGAAAACCATTTCTCACTTTATTTATGATGCCAGGAAGGTACTGTCTCTCTTGTAACTTAAAAGGAAGATCACTTAAGTCAGTTATTGCCTAAAACATTTAACTGAATGAAGATTTCATCAGTAAGGTCTCCATATTTCTCATTCTTCATCTAGAAGTGGCTTGATCAAAACTTAAAACGGGATATACATTATTTGAGTCTTATTATAACTTAAATAGCATGCTTGAGGTTATAAGTCAAATTTGTATCTCTCGAAGTGTGATGTTATATATAAAACAGTACCAAAGTTACCAACTTGTTTAAAATCAATTTGCAATAACTTTACATCTTAATGCCATTAAATGATAGAGAAAAGGTGTGTGATTTTTTTTCCCTTAAATTTCAACAAATTCATTTCTCATTATGACTAGTATATCATCATTAAGCTGGATATAACACTTTTTGAAGACTATTTACTGTTGTGTAATGTGAGATTTTGCTTTTTGTAAGCATCCTAGTGCCACATATACCTCTGAAAAACTTAATAAACCATGTGAATAAGGCTAGCTCAAGAGCAGAATATAATTTATACAGCATTGATAGAAATGTATTTGGGTAAAGCAAAATAACTCTATTAAGTAATTATCCCCCTCTCTTTTTTGATTAAGTGGTATCAGATAGTTTGGTGCAATTGCGAGATAAGAGATGGTATGATATGATCATTCAACCAGTGTGTATATGATCACCAGAATAGTGATGGACAAAATCATTGATTGTCATCTTTCCTGTTGAACATTGTCTGACTCATTTCCACAATGGCTTTTATTTAGGATAGCACAAACTTTGCTAAAATTCTCTTTTCAAAGTTATTAAAAAGTTCATCGGCCATGTAGGCCTTGCAGGACTGCCATTGAATACAGAAAGATCACTTCTTCAAACGGAAAGAGTTTTTCACATATTGCTACTGGTGGAAACACATTAAAATTGATTGACTTCATTGGCCCTGCAAGAAGTTTTCATGCTTTTTTGATGTATCAGGATGTAGGAGAACCACGTGCTTGCTCTCTAGACTTTGAATGGGCGCCATCTTCCTATTTGTATCTATGACTAATACTTTCAAGTAGAGATGAATCTTGTTCCTTCAAAAGTAATTACCATAAAAATGTCCATATAATAGGAAAGTTCAAGAAAGAATCATTGCCTTATGAAGGAGAATGCACATCACAAATTCCCTGTGTGAATTTGAACTCACAGATATCCCCTAAACCAGCACTTAGTTGGTGTGCTTGCTTCCTGAGTGCCCCCAGGTATTACAGTATGATTACAAAAGGCCCCAATAATAGTACTGTTATTCGTTGAGACTGAGGCTTTGGTCACCCATTGATGGCTCCTTGACACTGGTATTTTCTATCCCTATATTCCCTCTTCATTCTTTCTCATTGAATTGCTTTGTTTTTTTTAGACTTGCCATTTGAGTATTTCTCTTAAGAAGTTAGTAGTGAGCAGTTAGTAGTGAGTAGTTGCATCATTCTAAAGGCAGAAGCCCAAAGAGGGTTAGACTCTTCTTTCCTTTAGTTCCCATTTTCTTTGTTGTCTTTAAAAAAAAAAAAAAAAAGCACTTATTCTTGCCAGGCACAGTGGTGCACACCTGTAATCTCAGGGGAGGCTGAGGCAGGAGGGTATTTAAGTTCGAGGCCAGCTAGTCTCAAAATAAAAAAAGGATGTGTCTCAGTGTCTCAGTGGTAAAATGCCCTGGCTTCAATGAAAAACAATGAACAAAAACCTTATTCTTTGTAACCTTTCATCTATTAATATTTTTTATTCTTTATATGTATATATATCAATTGTTTTATCTTCTAGAAAATCTTGTGAATTATATATAGCCCCTTCCATTATGTTATAGAGAGTAATTTCCATGCTTACAATTTTCCATACTACCCCCAGATTTCTTTGTTGTTTTAATGAGTATTTTTTTGTTGTCTTTTGTTTTTATCTGTCCAAAAAGTGTTACAAAATTCTCAAAACATAATGATAACTTATAAATCTAAATAAAACTCACTATACTTCAGGGCAAAAAAGCAGCCACAAAATAGCAATGGTTCCAAATTTTAAGTTCTATATGTCCCGGTGGGCCTTGTCACTTTACTTTCCTCCTCAGTTTCATTTGCTGTCTCCATTATACCTGGGTAGTATATTCCTGTCCTTTAATTAGGACAAAACTCACACTATAGTTATCATCGTTGTTTTCTTTCTTTATGTGGTACTTGAGATGAAACCCAGGGCCTTACACGTGCTAGGCAAGCGCTCCACCACTGAGCAATCTCCCCAGCCTTACAGTTTTTGTTGTTTTAACTAGAGATGTGACTCTGAATGGTTTTGACTGTTGCTTGAAGTTTTGGTTCCTCCTCACGTTAGGTAGTGTCATCTAGTGGCTAGAAAAGTAGACACTCCAGGAGACTCAAGTTCATACCTCAGTGATCTTAGGAAAGTTACATGACCTCTCTGAACTCCTATCTATTTCATTTAAAAAATGGATTATTCTTCTAGTCAGTTTGTTGTGGAATAATTTTTTAGATAAAGTTGTGAGCATCAGACCTGGCACAAAAAAGCATCCAGCACATTAGCTAACATGATCATGATGACTTTTTTTAATGTTATATTCTCCCTTTATCTAGGGAAGAAAGACCAGAGTGGACCTACCCCAATCTTTTGGATTATTTTGAAGTAGATGAATAATTGTGAATAACTGATAGCATGTAGATGATTAAATTAGGACTTTACTTTTGGAGGAGAGTTTAGATGTCATCATTATGTCATTTTTTTTATTACCGCACATTTTTAGTTTTAACTCCATTTACAGTTGGACTGGGGTTGTAGCTCAGTGGTGAAACACTTGCCTTGCATGTACAAGGCCCTGGGTTCCATCCCCAGCACCACACACACACACACACACACACACACACACACACACACACACAAATGGAGGCAAAGAACTTAAGAGACTCATAAACTCAGGTCGAAGTTAGGTCAGATCCTCAAATCTCTAAGCAAGTTCAGCTGATTCAAGAAGGGATATTTAAAGGGAATTAACAACTGTTTAAGCCTCCCCAAAAGTATACATTACCCATTCTGTATTTTCTGAATTTCTAGGCTTGCTGTGGTAATTTATGGAAAGTTTTTTTTTTTCTGTCACTTTATTTAAAACAGGTTTTGAAATCACACTCTCAAGAAAAAATTGAACCTTCTCCCTTGGAGGAGGGAAAAGGTGCTATGTGCAGTAACCTTGAGGAATCACTTTCCTGGGTTGGGGAGCTCCTACGAATCTTTCTGATTTATGTCTGTGACCTTAATCTGCAGTTTTAACACAGACCTGTACATTAAGGGGAGATAGAGGTCTTTTAACACAGACTTCTACATTGAGGGGAGATCGAGGTACAGTTGGAAAGTTGGAGAAATGGGAAATTGCTATTTTCTGTGTTTCTCGTTGAATCAATTTTATATGATTCAATCTTATCTTTATTTTTAAGGGGTTATTGTTGTAGTGTATGCCTTTTATAAGAATCTATCTTCCTTACTTCATTAACTTGTTTCATACTTAGCTTGGAGATTGTTTCTTTATCCTCTGGCCACAAGTGTACGTGTATGTGTGTGTTTTGTGTGTGACTGTCACTTCCATCCTTTTTATTTAAGGATTGGGATTCAGGGTTTTTGTTGTTCTTGTAATTTCTCTGGACACTTAATAGCTATTCATGGAATGCCCTGGATAATTTGCCTTTCCTTCCCCTTCCTTGAAGAACAAAGAATGTACCTAGATGTACGGGTATCAGAGAAGTCAAGAATTCAGGTGGATTTCTGACTTTGGTATTATTGGGGTCTGGAGGATGCTGCTAATTTTTAGCTTCCCTGCTGAAAAATTGCCTTGAGCAAAAACATAGGAGGGCTTCTGAGTAGTGGGGAGAAGCTTCTGGAATGGAATGGAGCTTCTTTTTTTTTTTTTTTTTAAATAGAAGCTCAATACAATTATTTATGCTTGCTTGGGACCACTGAAAAGAGCCCTATTGGTGGGAAGTTTATGTTAATGCTTATGCCCAACCTGAAGTACAATTAGTTTACAGTGGGGTTCAGAATGTGTATGGATCCTGAAATGTATTCCCAAGAAGTCTGGATTAACAGGTACTCACTTCTTGACCTGGTAGTTTCTATGTCCAAGTAGAAGAAATTTAGAAGACCTTTCTGTTTAAATTCCTGGCTGGCTTACCCTTAGTTTCAACTCTTATTCCTTGGCCCCTGCTAATGGTTCTTCTGCACATTTATATTAACAAAAAGGTACTTTTCAAACACAGTCCTCTGGTGTTCTACACTTAAATGTCAAAACCATCCTGTACAACCTTGATACTCAAAGTGTGGTTCAGGAGTTGATAGGATCCTCTCACCTAGTAGCGTGTTGGAAATGCAGGATCTCAGGCCATTTTTCATATCTACTGAATTTGGAAATTTGAGGGAACCTACTTGTTACTTGTGAGGGTTAAAGTTTCAGAAGCACCATACTCAAGCATTACTCCAGAACTTGGTGTAAATTGCCCCTGTTGAACTCAGTACTTTTGCTCAGCTTGCAAACCTTAGATAGTGAAGGTTACCGGTGTAGTACCTTTGAGTGAGTGATCTGACAAGCTTCTCCTTTGCTAAGGTATCTTGATTCTATTTACAACTTGTAGCTCTTTGACTTTGAAGCAAATACAACCATAAAATTGATAGAAGTTGTTTTCTCTTACAATGATGACCTGGAACTATGGGAAAATAGATTTTATTAGCACTTCAAGTGTAGAGGAAGATAAGCTCAAATACTTCTGATTCTAAAGCTTTTACTATCAACTTAATAGTAATATTGTGCTTTTGATGATCTGTAAACTCTAAGCATTCAAGGTGCTATATTATATTTTACATTTTGCTTGGAAAACAGTATTTCTTATTATTTGATCTTAAGGGATTGAAACCTGACAAATCTTTATGTGTGGCCTATTTAGATGGTTCTTATGATGATGATAGATATAAAAAGTTGATTCTATAATAGAATGAGATCCTTCCTTATACAGTGAACCTCAAAATGGTACTTTTTGTAAATTTTTATAAGTTATTTTGGTTTTGTGTCTGTCCTGCAGCCTGTTTATTGGATTATATACATACATATACATATATATATGTTTACATTTATACATATATATTTAAACAAAAAGGAAATACAAACAGAAGACAAAGTTATTTTTTTTCCCCCAAAAGCATGTGAAATGAAATTTTGCTTCTTGAGTTCATAAGGAGGTGAGAGAAAAAACAGTCAGGAAGCTATTTCTCTTGAAATTGTTTGGCCTTAATTACTACAGTGTCCTAGTACCACCCATATGTTTCCAAAGAAGTAGATCTCTGTAAATGCCTTTGTCTCTGGACTTTTGAGTAAAATGGTAGGGTGTGCTTTGCAAAATGTCATCGTTGATGTTGAGTTTCAGAGTCTTTAATTAGGAAGCTGAAATCTGTATATCGAGATTTGTAAATCATCTAAATTGCAGAGTAATGTTTTAGGATACCGCTTAAGGGATTGACATTAAAGCCTTTTTTTTTTTTTTAAAGGAATGGCAATAATTTCCTCAACTCCTCAGTCATTAGACCCCTACTAACTACAGTGCTGATTTTTTTCCCCCTAAAGTCTGTGAATTTCAAAAAAATGCTTCACCATTTTCCCATTATGTTAGCCACCTGGAAGTCATGTTCATGTATTGAATAAAAAAAAAAAGACAATTAATTATGAAATTTTGTTTCATGGAATGAGTGTTGATGTGACCCTATAGAAAAGAGAGGAGGAAGGAATAATTCTTTTTTATCTTAAAGGTAGTATTTTTCTTTTTTTCCTTTGGCATTCTGGGAATTAAACCCAGGACCTGACATGTGCTAGGCAAGCCTTCTGCCACTGAACTACATCTCCAATCATTAAAATTTTACTTTCTGGTTGCAAACTTTTACATGGGCTAAATCAAACCCTGCAATGAGGTTTAAAACTTCTGATAGATAAACTATCATTACTCCTCTTATTGAATATTTTGTCTTCTTTCCCCCTCCCCACCTTTATCAAATCAGAATCTTTGGAAGAACTGCCAGAAATGACTGGGAAAACAATCCGGCGATTCTTCTTTAATTTAAGCTCTATTCCCACTGAGGAGTTTATCACATCAGCAGAACTTCAGGTTTTTCGGGAACAGATACAGGAAGCTTTGAGAAGCAATAACAGTTTCCATCACCGAATTAATATTTATGAAATTATAAAACCTGCAACAGTCAACTCGAGATTCCCCGTGACCAGACTTTTGGACACTAGATTGGTGAATCAGAACGCAAGCGGGTGGGAGAGTTTCGATGTCACTCCCGCTGTGATGCGTTGGACTGCGCAGGGACACGCCAACCATGGATTTGTGGTGGAGGTGACCCACTTAGAGGAGAAGCAAGGAGTCTCCAAGAGACATGTGAGGATTAGCAGGTCTTTGCACCAAGATGAACACAGCTGGAGCCAAATAAGGCCATTGCTGGTCACTTTTGGCCATGATGGGAAAGGGCGCCCTCTCCACAGAAGAGAAAAGCGTCAAGCCAAACACAAACAGCGGAAGCGCCTCAAGTCCAGCTGTAAGAGACACCCCTTGTACGTGGACTTCAGTGATGTGGGGTGGAATGACTGGATTGTGGCCCCTCCAGGGTATCATGCCTTTTACTGCCACGGGGAATGCCCTTTTCCCTTGGCCGATCACCTGAACTCCACCAATCACGCCATCGTGCAGACGTTGGTTAACTCTGTGAACTCCAAGATCCCTAAGGCGTGCTGTGTCCCAACAGAACTCAGTGCTATCTCCATGCTGTACCTTGACGAAAATGAAAAGGTTGTATTAAAGAACTATCAGGACATGGTTGTGGAGGGTTGTGGGTGTCGTTAGCACAGCAAAATTAATTAATTAAATAAATATATAAATATATATATTTTAGAAAAAAGCAAAAAAAAAAAAAAAAAAAAAAGCCCAAAAGCCCCCCAAAACAAAACCAGCTGACACTTTAATATTTCCCAGTGAAGACTTTATTTATGGAATGGAATGGAAAAAAAAAAAACAGCTATTTTGAAAATATATTTATATCTACGAAAAGAAGTTGGGAAAACAAATATTTTAATCAGAGAATTATTCCTTTAAGATTTAAAATGTATTTAGTTGTACATTTTATATGGGTTCAACCCCAGCACATGAAGTATAATGGTCAGATTTATTTTGTATTTATTTACTATTATAACCACTTTTTAGGAAAAATAGTTAATTTGTATTTATATGTAATCAAAAGAAGTATTGGGTTTGTACATAATTTTCCAAAAATTGTAGTTGTTTTCAGTTGTGTGTATTTAAGATGAAAAGTCTACATGGAAGGTTACTTTGGCAAAGTGCTTAGCACATTTGCTTTTTTTTTTTTTTTTGCAGCGCTACTGTTAAGTTCACAAGTTCAAGTCCAGAAAAAAAAAAAAAAAGTGGATAATCCACTCTGCTGACTTTCAAGATTATTATATTATTCAATTCTCAGGAATGTTGCAGAGTGGTTGTCCAGTCCATGAGAACTTTCGTCCTTATTAGGTGGAATATTTGGATAAGAATCAGACATTGCTGATCTGATACAGAAACCCTTCCCCACCCCCTAATTTGCAGAAAAAGTAAAGCAGGACCAATAGAAATAATTAGCAAAAGAATGAACATGCAGGAAAATGAATGATGGTTCATTGTTCTTTCCTGAAACAGTGATCCCTTCCAGGGGCTGATCTGGCCAAAGTATTAAATAAAACGTAAGATTTCTTCATTATTGATATTGTGATCATGTATATTTAAAATTGATGTCCCCTGGCCCTCATTAAGATCTGAAAATAGATTTGTATTTCCCCTTTACCTCATCGGGGAGTTCTTTATGCTCTGAAGTACCCTATTTTCTAACATTGCCCAACACAAAGCAAAATTGTGCACATCATGTTTTCTGCCCACACCCTGTACTCTGACCGATCAGCTTGCTTTTCTTTCAAAGGTAATGTGTTTGAACACATTTCTCCAAATATTAAACCTATTTCACATAATAAATATCAAACCTCTGGCATTTCATTCTATAAAGTCCAATCTGTGAGAGAAAATGGCACATCTGTACAGCATTCATGATGATTACCTTGTGTTTGCATTTTTGTTTCTGAAGTTACTTATTTCAGAGAGGGGATGGGGAAAAGGTAAGGAATGGTTGGAAAGTTGCACGCAGGTCAGTTGATAAGTCATATTTGCACCCAAGGAATTGCCAACAATTTCATATTTTTCATATGAACTTCTTTGGGGCAGAATCATTTAAGGGAAAACCAAAGCCTACAAAACAGTCAAAACCTGGGGAACCCAAGGTAAAGTTTCAAAGATAATATTCTATGCAACAGAGGCAACAGTGTCAAAAAGTTAGAAAGGGAAAGTGTCTGAGATCAGCTTCTATAAGAACATCTGCCAGTTGGCCTGAAGCCCAAACAGAATGAAGTCAAATTAGGCTGCTCAGAATGAACACTTACCAGGGGCAGAGCTTCTGTGCCCCAGCTTGGAAACAGACCCAAGGCAGGGCTCCCTTACTGATTTTAAGACCAGGGAACCCAGGATTCCTCACTATGTTACTGGCAATATTTTAAGTCGATTTCTAGGCCTTTGTGTCCCCTCTAATCCTGCCACAATAAGTGAAAACTAGTTCTAATCTCCTTTGCTTACTCCACTTTAGAACTGGCTTAAAAAATGGTGTGTTTGTAATAGAACAGACTGTTAAAATTCTTCCCAGGAATTAATTTTGGATGACTACAAACATAGTTACCTTTCTTAGGGACTACAAGGTTCTGTGGATGACACTTTTAATTGAATGCTTTAGCTATCTTTTATGATCTTTTAGCTTCTTTTTATCTGCAGCTATTGCTCTTGCATAGGTGGGAATCATTAAATTTGATTCCACCATGGAAAACAGGGTCCTCTTTGTCCTCTGGTTATTTTTTTACCTTTCTTGCCATAAATGTGAGGGACAGACTGCAGTCGTAACATCTTAAAAAAGAATAACCTGTGTTTTTCCAACTCTAGATTCTCTAGATGAGAGTGTGAGAGTACTGCACAAGAATCTCATCCTTTTGCAATTCCATCCATCCTTTGGATTTCTTTGCTTTCTTGGTTTAATTTTCTGGGCTAAAATTGTTTTTAGTGGTATCAGCTGAAATTTGTTCTCTTACAACATATACATACTTAATATCCATATAAACTATAATAGACACATAAATGTATGAAGATATATGTAATATACATCACATGTGTAGATGATGGAATTTTCAGTTTTCCTTTAGTTTCAGAGATTTTATAATAATTGAGGGCTCTGACCCTCTTGGCAGCTCACTTGAGAAGCAATATTCTTACATATGTTTTACACTCTTCCAGACATTTCAGCTCACAGTCTTCATTGTGAGGAAGAAGGAGTCATAATGTAATACCGTGCCACTGAATTTCTTGAATTTCAGTCACAATTCTGGAGGATCCTTTGAATCACTGTAGAATTGGCTTAAAGTAAAAAAAAAAAAAAAAAAAAACTGTAGTAGTTTCTGAATTTTGAGGGATCACCTTTCAAAATTGATTAAATCTTGTCATCTGTTTTTGTGCTTGTCCAGACCACGTGTGCCTCACTGGCATGGTTTTAACCGGTATGGCACGTCCAGGTTGCTGTGTTCATTTTTTTTTTTTTGACTTCCGAAATGAAGAAGGGGGAGGGTGAGTGGTTTAAAGATATATCTGGGCTTATATTTTTTTCATAATTTCTACTCAATCACTAAATTGTCCCTCAAAAAACCAAGAGTGGAGAGAAGTCCTGTAAATCTGGTCTATGTAGCAAGCTATGTAATTATTCGATATCCTAAGTGGTTCATGTTTTTCCCTCCATTGTTTATCAAAGGGGAAAAAATCATCTGTCTAATCAAAAGTGCATCAAAAGCACTTTGGAAAGCATATTTCTGTTGCACTCTGATATTAACATTAAGATGCTGGTTCACGGAATGTTTATATGCTACAGTTCCTTTATCTATTATAAGGCAAAATGAACACAGCCTTGCATGCAGCAAAGAATAATTAAAGTCGAGTAATTGAAACATGGATAGGCAATCCAAGGAAGTAAGAATGTTCTGGCACTATGCCTTTCCTGTTTTATTTTTTTGCAGAGGATGAGTAGGGTGAGATGGGGATAACATGCAAGTCTGCTCCACTCAGGTAAATTGCTTTTCCTCTTTCCTCAACCCTGCTGACATAAATTACAGCCTTATGGTATTATCCAGGGCAGAATTTTCTGATCCTTTCCCTGCCCTTCAAACTTCAAATTGAACTACTTCCTAACCTGGGGGGGTGGGGCAATGTTCTAAATAAAATTTCTTAGATTTTAACGTGCACTCAAATCACCAGCAATGCCTTCAGGAGAATGAAACTTTAATGCATATACAGATCCCCTGGAATCACAGTATATTATGGATTCTGTTTCAGAGGATCTGGGGTGAATCCCGAGGAACTCACAGGTGAAGCCCCTACTACAGACTGAAGGACCACAGTTTGGGTAGCAAGACTCTAATGAATGTCTTCTCAATCTTACATGCAGAAGTTGAACCAAGTTTAGGCCCTTCCCTAAGAAGCAGAGCTTAAAGGAAAAGAAACAAAAACACAAACCTGTATACAGGACTGCATCTGAATACATATCACCATATCTGAAATGATGGCTTACGTTTTTTTTTTTCAAAGGCATTCTTTCCCCCCACAAGATGACTGGCAATTTTGTGTTCTAGCCACCCTCAGACATGAAAACACTTGGTTGCTTATCTTGTAAAATCTGCTCCGCTTGCTTGCTTGGGCATGTATATAGTCAGTTTAGTCAAATACGTGTCAGTACATCTATGTGGATGGGGGAGCAGGTGCAAACCCTTAAAAATGTACTTTAAAAAAGTTTAACACTTAAGTCAGTCCACAGAGTTGATCCTGTGTGATCTCAGTGCCAAGCGTCTGAGTTAAATGTTTTCCCTTTGAAGGCAGCAAATAGATGTCATGCATTTGAAGCATTTGTTTATACTAAAAATGATACTTGACTTCTTTTGGTTGTTGTTATAAGACAGTTCACTGTACAACTCCATTGAGCCTAGAGGGTGGTATAAAGCTACCAAAGCTGGTATTTGAGGTTTGATTTAATGGATATTGGAATTTCCTATGCCGCAGTTGGCTTTGAATAAGGTGCTTAAGTGAATGGGTTCAGGCTTGGAAAAGCAAAAGGAATTGATTCCCTCTGAAATGGGAGCAGAGAAATAACTTCCTGTCTTTGCTTAGTGTTTTCACCTCTTTTTTAGCAAAATTTGCTATGAAGGCCATTTGTTTAGCAGCATCATTTGACTGTGTAGGAATGCTTTGAACATTTCTTACAAGTAACTTGGATTTAAGTATTTGTTGAAAAATTTTTGGAATAATCTCAAGTACACTCTTTGTTGTGTGTGCACAACATGTATACACATACATGTACTTATACATGCATGCACTTATACACACACAGACATCAATCAAGTCCAAGGGAACAAATGATTTGTTTCTTTCTGGAGTCCAAATGCTGGGTGTAGGGCATCTAATTTTTCCCCCACTAGGTTTATTCGTTTCTTTAGGTCTCTCAATTTTGATTGAGTCCCTATGAGGCGCTTAAGCAGTGCTATACCAGACACTGACTTTTAACACCACTTAAAAGCTTGTGCTGCCCTGTGCCCTGGGCCCCACTCCAAGGCATTGCCAGGAGTCCATTCTCGTCGCAGTCCATTCAGAGGAGGAGGTCTCCAAGCAAACCACCGATTTGCTTAAAGCTTCCCTCATAAGGAGCAGGATCTCATCTGGACTGCATTTACCCTGGAACTGCTTGGCCGCAACACTATGAGAGAATAATTATCGAACTATTTTACTGTACAACTATTTCCAAATTGTTGATTTTTTATTGATTTCAGGAGGCAAGCTAATTGCCCCATGGCAACTTGATGTTAACATTTAATGAAGATCAGGAAACAGAGTTTATGAAAAGCTTTTGTATAGTAACTGCAAAGTTTCAAGAACTGTTTTATACTTCCTGACAGTGCTGGGCCTAGCTTAATGGTTTGTTTTTATTGCTTAAGAGTGTAAACCTTGCTTTAGCTGGGTGTGTGGAAACTATACCCTCATCCCGCATTACACATTTTCTCAATGCTTTTTTACTCACTCTTGACTTCCTTTTCTGCCATCTACAATCAGGACTTTTTTTGTGCTTTAATTGTGTGAAAGTGAGTTTCTATCTGTAAACACAGAGAATTGTATATACACACACACACCCCCACATGCACACACACGCACACTCAAGAAGTAAAGTGTCTGTATTGTTTCACTTTGTTTTGGGTGGAGTTTCTTTTCAGCACTTGGTTGCTAGACGACCAAGCAGACAAAAGTTAAAGATTGAAAAGGCATTTTTAAAGATGCCAAATCTTGGCGGCTGTGCTATTTTATCTCTGACTTTATATGGAAGGCTTAGTTTTCTTACCAGGTTCCCCTTGCCTTCTGTTGGTTAGATGGCTGCCTGGTAGAAGTTTTTGAAGTCTGGCTCTTATCTGTTTGAGAACTTTCCCTGAGTGTTGTTCCCATTTGCTGGAACATAGCTTCCCACCTGGATGGAAAAAAAAAAGAAGGAAAGAAAGAAAAAGAAAAAAGGTTGATTTCCAAGGGTGTGTTTTAAATCACTAATAAAGTTGAGCTGCAGCTCTCAGCTGCTTCAATTGTTTCAAGGCAAAGAGGTAAAGGAAAAAATGCTTTTGGAGGGAGCATTCAGAAACACAAGATTTCAGGTAAGGAGCCCACTGTCCCCAAGAAGCTACCTCTGCTTATTTTGGTAGATAGTGTTGAAAATGTTTTAAAAATTCTTAAAAGTCTAATTTTAAATCAAAGTCATTTGCTCATTTCAGTAAGATGCTTCAGGAAGCATGTTATAAAAACAGGATCTTTATAGATCAGCCAAGTTGGACGTGTGTTCACAAGTTCATCTCACATGTGCGCACAATTTATAGCTCTCTTCACTGAGGTCTGCCCTTCTGCCTTGCTCACCTCTGACATGCCACTTCTCTGGCTCCTTTCTTTGTGGGGTTCCCTTGCCTGGAGTTTAGTCAAATCCATGGAAAACTTTAACCACTTTCCTGATTCATTTACAGGCAGGATTTCCTGGCATGGGGATCAAGAGGGAATTCTGAAGTTAGTTCATCACAGACTGGAAATTAGAATCTTCTGAAGCCCATCTGGCTTGTACACAGAAATTTAACAAAATATTCTCTTATAAACAAATCTGACTTAGAAATTGCCCAATCGCTTAGCTAAACCATTAAGTTTATAGTTCTCCAAAGCACATAGGATTTATCAATAATACAAGCCAGGAAAACAACTATGTTTAAATGCCAAGGCCCTGAAACAAAGCAGGCTGCAAACAATGACAATCAATAGGTGAACATTTAATAGAAATAAGAATAACAGGTCCAGGAGAAAACTTCAATTTTTCCTAATATCAGGTTGGATTCATTGTATGTTTGCTTGGCTGAATAAGAGAAAATGGGGAGAATTAGAGAATTTAATGGATATTTTTGTGGCTAAAAATACATATGCACACATATATATGTATATATGAGTGAGATTAATGCAGCTTTCAATAGCAGAATGGTAAGTTTTAAACACCACTATAGTATAACAACTTCTTCCTTAGTAATGCTGAATAGCATTTTACCTGTATAGGGTTCAAAAGTTGCTTTTGAGGGTTTCCTATTTACTAAATTTCAGAGAAAGAAGGATAGTTCTCAACTGAAAGACAACTGAAGGCTAAGAAGTCTAGAATCCTTTCACCAGCAAATCTACCCAAATAAAAGTATGTCCCTGACTGATACAAAAGTGTCACATTTTGTATCAGTGTTATACAAAATTGTTGTCATATTAAAAGACTCATTAGTGGGCTCCAAGTCCTCTCTCTGCTTGAGTACCTTTCATATCTGAGCATCCCTTTAAAAAAGATGCAGTCAGGTTGAAGCCAGGATGTTAGAAGGTTGCTCTCTTAGTATTTTGCTCATTTATTATGTACCATTTCTAGAAAGTTCCGAGAGGAGAGTAATGCTGTAGTCCCAGTGGTGTTAAAAAAAAAAAAAAAGAATCTCTCTGCAAAGCCAGCTGTTGGCCAAACCAATGCTCTGGAAATCTGCTGCCCAGAGCACCTGTGAGGTTTTGACCTCTGGGTGCCCCAAGAGCTTGGCATCCCCAAGGCTGTCCCTATCTGGTGTAAAAGTGAAGTGTTGGTCTTTATTTGGCAGGAGTAGAAATTGGTCTCTTTAATCTCATCTTCATCACCTACCCAGTCCTCAACAAAACATAATTAGAATTTCTCTATATTTCCATTTGACATTCTGTTCTATTTCTTTCACTCTTCCTCTGGGTATCAGAATGTTATATGGAGATAAAGAAATGTGTTAGGGAAAGAGATGCTGGAAAAGTCAACCTTCTTGGATACCAAGGATAGCAGTTTGGTCCTATGTCATCACAGAGCTAACAGTGTTTTAAGTGTAGCTAAAGCTGTGCAGAAGGACTCCTCCAGGATGCCAGTTTGGACAAGGAACAAGATTCTATTGTGCTTTTTTCCTTTTCCATGGTGATGAGACTGAGTTTGGGGGAAGGAATAATTCCACAGACTTCCCTCGTGGAAAATGCTCATGGTAAGGGAGAAATTACTTTCCTACCATCCCTGTAACACAACCTCTGGGATGCTGGGGAGAAAGGCTCTTCCAGTGGGTGGAGTAGGGTAGGGCAGAGTGAGGTGGGGAGGGAGCTGGCTGCCCGTTGGCTTTCAATGGAGTGAATGTGTGCACAGAGCAGAGTACTTCTGCTCAGCAGCCGGAGACAGTGATTCACTTGATTTTAATTTTGACGTTAACATTTTTTTTCTCATGACTCACTGATAATTTAACATGGAATTTAAAAGGCTGAAACAGTTATTTACTTTTTAGGAACTCAAAACATTCACCAGGTAGGATACATATCTTCCTATTAAAATGGAAGATGTATTCATATTTCATCAAAGAAAAAAAATGGGAGATGGACATTTCTTTCACTTTCCCCTGCCATTTCTTACCTGTACCCCTGCACAAGCTGATCTTCTCCAGGATGTTGCCATATTGTCAGCCACCCAGCTTCATCTTAAACGTTTCCCTTATCTTGAATCACTCTGAACAGCAGTAAACACTTCTTTACAGTCATTCACCTCCTCTGGTTTTTGTTGTAAATCAGTAAATCATATTTGTGTTATGAATCTCATGAGCTAAGATCCTGTCTAAGATCTTTGTGTCCACCTTTGCTGAGAATCTTGTAGGGATTTTGATCAGTGGGTAAGGAAAGACCCGGGCTGGCATGAGGATAAATGATCACTTAAAAACACACCCACATGAATGCAGGCACAAGTATATTCTCAATTACTTCCCAACTCAAGTGAAGTGGTAAATAGAGCATTTGCTATGTAATCATGAGTTTCTATGATTTTTATGATAGTTTATTTATGGGAAGACAATAAAGACTAGTGACGTATGGGATTCACTCAGCAGCTCCGACTTCCTAATTTTTGCACAGCTGCAGACAAATGAACTGATGCTTGGAAACTTACTTTAATGGAAAGATTGTAATTTTTCTGAATCAGCATAGCAAGTGTACTTTTGTGACTATACACAGTGGCTGAGAGAGTGTTCAGAAGGAGTGTAGAAATTTTCCTTGGGCATTTATGTATTCATTATTTTTACGACTGCACTAAGGAGGATGTGGGACCATCCTGGATCTCTGCACAGAGGACCCGCACTATACCATTTTCCTTCTTTCCAGCTTTGTCTCCCCGAAGGAGAAGATATTGAGAAGTGGAAAGCAAATTAGAGGTAGTATTCCTCCAGTTCTGATATTTACCAACATGCCAAAAACTATTGTACAATGTGGCTCTATTTCATTGTAAAACAAAACATAAGATTTTGTGTATGATATGATTAGAACAGCACTATCCAACACAATAACCACTAGACACACGAGACAATTAAACACATGAAATGTAGCCATTCCAAATTTAGATGTGCTGTAATGTCGATACACACCTGATTTTAAGGTAAGAAAAAGAAAAAGAAAGAAAGCTATCACATTAATAGTTATTACATTGATTACATGATGAGGCAATGATTTTTTAATATATTAGGTTAAATGAAAATATCTTCAAAATTTATTTCACTGCCTCTTTTTTAATGTGTTTCTTGAAAATTTTACATAACCTGTGAGGCTAGCATTATGATTCTATTGGATAACACTGGTTTAGAGCAATAAGTGAAAGTGGATTCTCATCCTTCAAATTCACTTTTGGACTAATAGGACTTCTCAGGTAGCAGAGAAAAAGATGGTTACTAGAACTACACTTGGGTAGAGAGTTGCAAATAGCCATCCTCATGAATATCAGTGATGTTCATCTATTGCATCTCATCAGAGAAAAGTTGGGGAGCTGTCAGCATAGTGGAAAGAAAAGTGGCTTCAGTTTTTGGAGGTCTGTGTGGTCATTCTTGCTTTGCAGCTGGCTGCGTGTGCTTTGAAAGGTGGTTTAACTGCTTAGAGCATCAATCTCTTGACCTTTAAGACAGATATCATTTGAGCTCTTCTAATTCAAAGGATTTTTATAACAAATGATATTAATGATAATAAATGTGTCATTTTTCAATGCAAATGTGGATTTGTGGGAATATAAATTGAAAATCGAAAGAATGATTGGGCCTTGTATTAGGCATCTATTGCTGAGAAACAAGTTATTCTAAAATCTGTGGTTTAAAACAATGAGTATTTACAATGTCACATATTTTCTGTGCATTGGGAAATCAGGAGTGGCTGAGCTCCGTGGTGCCACCTCAGTCCTTTTAGGACATTGCTATCAAGATGCCAACCAGGTTAATGTCATTTTGAGGCTTGGCTGGGCCTGGAGGACCTACTTTTAAGATGGTTCACTGGCATGGCTGTTGCCAAGAGGCTCCTATTCTGCCCCCATAGACCACTCCTTATGGCTGCTCATGTGTCCTCCTCCAGAATGAAGGAATAAGAGAACAAGGAGGAGCCACAAGTGACTCAGTCTCAGAGGTGGTATATTGTTATTTCCACCTTACTTTACCTGTAAGGAGCAAGTCACTAAATCCAGCCAAGCCTCAAGAGAAATGGGGGGTGGTATTAAGCATCACCTTTCAAAGATACCATCAAAACATTTGTTACATATATCACAACACTGCAGGCCTTTATCTCATTTCTAACAGTGGTAAAACCCTGCAAGGGTTTGAGTTGAAAGCCTAAGTGAGCTCAGAGTAGAAACCAATTTCTGGTTCTGCTGGAGTCTGGATAATGCAATCTCCAACGAAGCTCCATTTTCATTAGCTTGTCAGTACTTTGTCCCTGGTGATCTATAATGCTTCTCTCTCTCCTTTCATGCAAATGAACTGGCAGAAGCCAGGGACACAGGGACAAGTAAAAGAAATAAGCAATATTGTGGCCACAGTAGTGGGGCCTTGTGAACATGTCCTGAATGGCCATGGTTCTTGGGTCCTTCCCCTGTCACAGCACTTTCTTCATATTCTTAACTTGTTCTTACTTCCTGGGAATTTTTAAGGAAGAGATGTTTTCCTAGGTTTTATCTGCTATTTGCCTGCTCTGCCACCTCTGTATAGCAAACGGGGACTTTTATAGGTATCTAGATAATGTTAAGCCCTTTACTTTTCTTATTCCCTTTGGTCTTAGGGTAGACACTCTGGAAAAAAAAAGAAAGAAAGAAAGAAAAAGAAAAGAAAACAAAACACAACAACAACAAAACCCCCCCACATTCATTTGGGGATTCTTTTGATATTCAAACTCAGGCTATAGGATATTTTTTTGCAGGTAGATGAAACACCTTTCAGGGTCCTTTGTGGAAGGTTGACCAGTTGGATACTATCTCTACCCTAGTGATTGTTTTTGCTTTTTTTTGAGTTTTGGCACTCCTCAGAGGAACAGAAGCTCATGCTCTAATGACTACTACCCAGTCCTCCCTACTGTTGGAAAATGCCATATAGGATAAGCATGTGTCCCTGTGACTCAGGGACACTTAGTGAATAACATCAATGACTTGAAGGAAATTGCTTTTAGACATCCGTTTCTTTACAAAAGACAAGAGAAATATAAATCACTAAACTACCGATACCTATATTATGATTTCAGAGAATAAATACAAATAATCTTTAGGCAGTTTTATATTGTTTAAGAAGTATTTAGCACTGAATTTCAATATGTTAGGGAGTGGTTGCCTATTTAAGCCACCTTGTCAAGTAATCTTAGTTTTATATTGATTCATTATAACTGATTAATTAATTCATAAATAATTTCATTGGCGATTGAATGAAACAAGTTTGGAAGGTAAGCAGAGGGCATATTATATTATATCACTCTGCTATTCTAAATCTGATTCAAAGTTATTTAAGACTCTGAAATAGGAGGGAAATGAGATTTTACCATCACGACTGCTCTGTGAAATTGGATTAGGGAAGGCAGAGAAGAATAATTGGGAGGCTCTAGCAGGAGTAATTCTACAATGACTCTCAAGGTTCCTGAACTTGTAAACATAACCCCTTTCTATAACTTTCTATAACTCCTTTGAGTGCAGTAGACTTGTAAATATGATGGAAATAATCAGTCGACTTTTCTAATCAAGAAGAATTGTCCTAAGTAGCCTGACTTAAAGAGGCAAGATATTTATAAAAGGGTGAAAATCAGATAGTACTCCTTCTTGCCTGGAAGAAAGCAAAAAAAAAAAAAAAAAAAAAAAAAAAAAAAAAAAAAAAAAAAAAAAAAAAAAAAAAAAAAAAAAAAAAAAAAAAAAAAAAAAAAAAAAAAACAAAACAATAACAATAACAACAATAAAACAACAGGTTGTGAGCTGCTTGAGGGCCGTGTGATAAGGTAATGCAGGCAGGCCCTGGAAGCTGAGAGTGATCCCTGATCAATAGCTGGCAAGAGAACAGGGATTTAAATCTTAGAAAAAGAAAGAGGTAAATTTTGCCAACAACTAGTAAGTTTGGAAGAGGACTCTGATCCTCAGGTGAAACTCAATACTCTTGTTTTAGCCTGGTGATACCCTGAAGGTATCAAGGACAGGAAAGAAAAGTGTCCATTGGATTTGTGATCTTGATTGAAGAAAGCTGTTATGGGCTTGGGCAGGAGCCAAGCTGGTGCAGGTGAAGAGTAAAATGGGGTTGAGAAAATTGAGACAGTAAATGTGGACAACTCCATAATGAAGTTTGTCTGCAAAGTAGAGCAAAAGGACAAAGCAAATTTAGAGCAAAGTGACAAGCAGCAAATTGAGGGATTTGTGGGGCCAAGAGTAGTTTGCGTGTGTGTGTGTGTGTGTGCATGTTTGCTTAATACAAGATACTAATTTATGATTGTTGGCTAAAGAAGAGATAAATTGATGATCACAGGTGAAAGAAATATTTCAAACAGGTCTCAGAGAACTTTGGAGGAGATAGATCTAGAAGACTTGGGAGGAGGACTGAATTTTCCTCAAGTGAAACTAGTAGAAAGAACATGGATGTTGAGGTTGGCAGTTGTTCTTTTTAATAATTAGGATTTATGCATATATTCCAAATGTTTTCTACCAATGGTTATATCTGACATCATTACTAGAAAGTATCAAACCACGGAATATAACCAGCACAAGTCATATCTTTCTGTGGCACTTGATCACATTTTCAGGCTTGTGTAAGCATCATTGCAATCAAGGTGCTCCACACCACAAAGATCTATTCTGTGCTACCCCTTGATAGACACACTCACCCACACTCCCTCCAACAGCCCTAACCTTCTGCAACCACTATTCTCTTTTCCAGATGTACAATTTTATCATTTAGAAAATGTTATATAAATGGAATCATACACTGTGTGACCTTTTCATATTGACATTTTTTTTCACTCCACATAACATCCTTCAGAGGAATCCAGGTTGATGTCTGTCTCAGTAGTTCATTGTTAATTATTGCTGAGCATTATTCCAGGATAGGATGTATTACTTTTAGTTTAGCCCTTTACCCATCTAAGAACATCTGAGTCCTTTAAAAGTTGTTGGCTATTGTGAATAAAACTGCTATGAATAAACATAGCCATAAAGCTTCTTGGGACTATCAGGTTTTGGTGTGAACATAAGTTTTCATTTCTCTGGGAATTATGTCCCACAGTGCAGTTGCCTGGTCACATGGGAAGACCATTTTTTTCTTCCTGTTTTGTTAAGAAAAGTCCATACACTTTTCTAGAGTAGCTGTACTATTTTGTACTCTCACCAGCGATATACCAGTGATCTAGCTTGCCAGCCTTTGGTGTTGCAAATATATATATTTTTAATTTAACTGTGCTATATGTTGTATAGTGACATTACTTATAATTTTTGTTTTCTATTTTACTAAAAGTTAGTGATGTCAAACATATGGGCTTATCTGCTGGTCCTTATATTTTCTTCTGTGAAATGTCTCTGCATATTGTTTGCCCATTTTTTAATTAGATTATTTATTTTTTAATACTGAGTTTTAAATTTTTATATATTTTGAAAATGTGTCCTTTCTCATGTTTGTGGCTTGCAAATATATTCTCACATTGTTTAGCGTGTCATTTCATTGTCTCAGTAGGATCTTTCACAAAACAAAATTTTCGTTTTGAATGAGATCAAATTCATCAATTTTCTTTAACTGATTGGTATCATGTTCAAAAATACTTCATAAAGTTCTTTATCTTAAAGGTTTTCTCCTATTTTTCTTGTGAAATTTTTATCAATTTACATTTAAATCTATGGTCCATTTTGAGTTAAATTCTGTATGCTGTGAAGTTTGGATAAGAGTTCTTTTTGTTCTTTTCTTTTCTTTTTTTGATTCCTTACCTCCTCGAATATTTAATTACTCAGCACAATTTGAAAAAATGTCCTTTGTTTATTGAATTGTTTTCTGTCATTGTCAAAAATCAGTTTCTTATATGTAGGTAAGGCTATTTTGGGGTTCTCTATTTTGTCTTATTAATCTATATGTCTGCCTGTGAATACTGCAAAGTTCGATTACTGTAGCTACCAAGTCTTAAATGTGGGTAATTTCTTTTACATTCTCCTTTTGGTGGGTAGTTTTAGCTAAAAAAATTATAATTGCTTAACAGCAATTGTGTTAAACCTTTATATCAGTTGAAGGAAAATTGACATCTTTACTCTCTTGAGTTTTCTAATCTATGAACACTTTGCTCTTCATTTAGTTCTATTTTCTTTGATTTCTTTCATCAGCATTTTGTAGTTTTCAGCATGGAAGTCCTGTATGCATTTTCTTAGATTTTCTCTTAAGTGTTTCTCTCTTTTGAATGGGGTGCAATTTTATGTTATTGTGTTTTAAATTTGTTTCAATGTGTTAATTGCTAATATAAAAAATAGTTGATTTTTCCATGTTGATCTTGTATCCCAAGAACTTGCTGACTTTAGATTTTAGTTTTAGGAGGGATTATGTAGACTTTTATGGGTTTTCCACATCAATCATAATATCACCTGTGAATATAGCAATTGTGTCATCCTTGGAGAATAGGAGGACAGTAAAAAACACTACATCCTTATAGTGCCCCTCTCCACCCCCAAGAACTTAGCCAAGTTAAAGGAACAATGAGAGCAAGTCTTGACTGGAATGTCCAGATAAATATTATCACAAAGGACATTGGCTTTCTCTCATGTATGCTGGGAATTAGGGCAAGTTAGTATTATCCGTAGAAAGCTGCTTTTTTGCATGCATGCCAAGTTCCTTGGGATGTTGGTCATACAATGGAACAAAGCAAGCTAAGCTAGTGATGTCACTCCTTCTGTAGCCTAACTTATAAAACCTCTCTCCATGTGGTAATTGGTACAGAATTGAGGACACTGTGGAGAGGATAAGTGCCACTCATCCAGTCACACACCATAGTATAAGGCATTGTGAAGGTTGGAGATGCTATCTTCATGAGTAATATCTTCTTTTAAAGACATGCAATGAAGGACAGTGGTCCCATCTCCCCAGTCTGCTTCCATTGGACCTTCCCTGTAAGTATTTTTCAATAAACCTATGTCCACGTGCCATCCCTGGGTACTTTATTTCATATCTCAACAACCTATCCCACTGTCCTAGCACACCTGGGCTATGGACAGTATGGCACTTTTCTTTCTTCATTTCCAATTCATATGGCTTTTATTTCCTTTTCTTGCCTGATTGCACTGGCCACAAATTCTAGTAGATCGAATACCAGTGATGAAAATAGATATCCTTGCCTTGTTCCCAATCTCATGTGTGGGAAGCAGTCTTTCACCACTGCATATGACCTTAGCTGTAGGTACATTTTGCAAGATGTTGAAGATGTTCTTCTCTTAAAACTAGGAATAGAATTCTGAGTTGGTTGTTATTTTTTCTTTCAACACTTGAAAAGTATTGTGCTACTTCCTTATGGATTCCATGACACTGTCATTTGAATTGGTTTTCCCCACTTTATGTAAGAAAAATCAAATGGAAATTTGATAGAAGGAAGAGGACAAAGGGAGGAAAAATCAATGACCTGAATAGAACAATTAGAAATTACCAAATCCAAGGATAAGAGAAAGCTTTATGTGACTACTTTGATGATCTTCTTTGTCTTTAGTTTTTACAAGATTGGCCATAATGAGTCTTGAAATATATTTTTGTCTTTGCTTGTTTATTTGTTTTTGTTTGAGGTTTGTTTAGTTTGTAGGTTTTTAAAGTATTTTGCACATTATTTTGCCTTTTTGTTGTTGTTGTTTTTAAATACTTTTTTGGCCTCACATTCTTTCTCTTTTCCTTCTGGGACTCTGATAACAAGAGACTTTGTTATGGTTTCACATATTCTTGATATATTCTTGAGACTGTTCATTTTTTTCAGTCCATTTTCTCTACGCTGTTTGCATTAGATAATTTCTATTCTTCTATTCAAGGTCATTGATTTTTTTCACCTTTGTCCTCTTTCTTCTACTGTTGAATTCATATGTTGAGTTTTTTTGTATAATTTTATTTTTTAGTTCTAAAATTTACATTTGGTTCTTTTTTCCAGTACTTTTTTATTTGTTCTTTTTAGTTATACATGACAGTAGAATTTATTTTGACATATTGTACATACATGGAGTATAACTTCCTATTCTTGCAGTTGTACATGATGTGGAGTTACACTGGTTGCGTATTCATATATGAACATAGAAAAGTTTTGTTCAGGGGGGCTGGGGTTGTGGCTCAATGGCAGAGAATTTGCTTTGTACAAGTGAAGCACTGAATTCAATTGTCAGCATCACATAAAAATAAATAAAATAAATATATGTCCATCTATAACTAAAAAAATTAAAAAAGAAAAGTTATGTTTAATTAATTCTACTGTCTTTCCCATTCCCATCCCCCTCCCTTTGCCCCATTCCAATCTGGTGAACCCTCTGCCTATTGTGAGTCAGCATCCACATATCAGAAATATCATTTTGCCTTTGGTTTTTGGAGATTTGTATATTTCACTTAGCATGATAGACTCCATGTTATGGTTTAGATGTGAAGTATCCCCCAAAAGCTCACATGTGAGACAAAGCAAGAAGGTTCAAATGATTGGGTTGTGAGAATCTTAACCCAATCAGTAAATTAATCCCCTAATAGTGATTAACTGAGTGGTAACAGAAGTGGTAGGGTGTGGCTGGAGGTGGGAATTGGGGGAGTGATTTTGGAGTATATATGTTTTGTATCTGGAAAGTGGAGTCTCTGCTTTCTAATAATGATTTGAGCTGCTTCTTCTCTGCCACATGCTTCTGTCATGATGTTCTGCCTCACTTTGAGCCCCAAGAAATAGAGCCAGCCGTCTATGAACTAAGACTGAAACTATGAGCCCTTAAATAAACTTTTGTTCCTTAAAATTCGTTCTTGTCAGATTAGTCACAGTAGTGAAAAAGCTGACTAAAATCTCCAGTTCCATCCACTTACCAGTAACTGTCATAATTTCATTTTTCTTTATGTCTGAGTAATATTCCATTGTGTATATGTCCCATATTTTCTTTGTCCATTCTTCTATTGAAGGACACCTAGTTTGATTCCCTAGCTTGACTATTGTGAATTGAGCTGCTAGTAACATTGATGTGGCTGTGTCACTGTAGTATGCTGATTTTAAGTCTTTTGGGTATAAGCCAAGGAGTTGGATAACTGGGTCAAATGGTGGTTCCATTCCAAGTTTTCTAAGGTATCTCCATACTGCTTTCCATAGTGGTTGCACCAATTTGCAGTCCCACCAGCAGTCCATGAATGTACCTTTTCCCCCACATGCTCACCAACATTTAATGTTACTTATATTCTTGATAATTGCCATTCTGAATGGAGTGAGATGGAATCTCAGTGTAGTTTTCGTTTTCAATTCTCTAATTGCTAGAGATGTTGAACATTTTTTCATATGTTTGACCAATTGCATTTCTTCTGTGAAGTGCCTATTCAGTTCCTTTGCCTATTTTTTAACTGGGTTATTTGGTTTTTTGGTGTTAAGTTTTTTGAGTTCTTTGTATATCCTGGAAGTTAATGCACTATCTGAGATGTAGATGGCAATGATTTTCTCCCATTCTGTAGGCTCTCTATTAATGTTCTTGATTGTTTTCTTTGCTGTGAAGAAGCTTTTTAGTTTAATTCCATCCCATTTATTGATTCTTGATTTTACTTCTTGTGCCTTAGGAGTCTCGTTGAGGAATTTGGTTCCTAAGCCAATGTGATGGAGATTTGGGCCTACTTTTTGTCTTGTAGGTGCAGGATCTGTGGTTTAATGCCTAGGTCCTTGATCTACTTTGAGTTCAGTTTTGTGCAGGGTGACAGATAGGAATCTAATTTCGTTTTACTGCACATAGATTTCCAGTTTTCTGAGCACCATTTGTTGAAGAGACCGTCTTTTCTCCAATGTATGTATACGGCACTTTTGTCTAGTATTTATGTGGGTTTGTCTGGGTGTCTTCTGTTCTGTACCATGGGTCTTCATGTCTGTTTTGGTGGCAATACCATGCTGTTTTTGTTACTATGGCTCTGTAGTTTAGTTTAAGGTATGGTATTGTGATGCTTCTTGCTTCACTTTTATTGCTAAGGATTACTTTGGCTATGTGGGGCCTCTTATTTTTCTAAGTGAATTTAATGACTTTTTCTGTTTCTATGAAGAATATTATCAGAACCTTAATAGGAATTGCATTAAATCTGTAGAGTGCTTTTAACAATATTAATTCTGCATATCCAAGAACATGGGAGGTCTTTCCATCTCCTAAGGTCTTCTTTAATGTCTTTCTTTAGTGTTTTTTAGTTTTCATTGTAGAGGTATTTCACCTCTTTTGTAACATTGATTCTCAAATATTTTATTTTCTTTGAGGCTATTGTGAATGAGATAGTTTTCCTTGTTTATATTTCAGTTGATTTATCACTGATGTATAGAAATGCAATTGATTTATGGGTGTTAGTTTTATCTCCTGCTACTTTGGTGAATTAATTATGAGTTCTAGAAGTCTTCTGTTGGAGGTTTTTGGATCTTCTAAATATAGAATCATTTCATCAGCAGATAGGGATAGTTTGAGTTCTTCTTTTCTTATTTATATCCCTTTAATTTCTTTCTTTTGTCTAATTGATATGGCTAGAGTTTCTAGGACTATGTTGAATAGAAGTGGTGAAAGAGGACATCCTTGTCTTATTCCAGTTTTTAGATGGGATGTTTTCAATTTTTCTCCATTTAGAGTGATGTTGGCCTTGGGTTTAGCATATATACCTTTTCCAATGTTGAGGTACGTTCCTACTATTCCTAGATTTTCTGATGTTTTGACCATGAATGGATGCTGTATTTTGTCAAATGTTTTTCCTACATCTATAGAAATAATCATATGATTCTTTAAGTCAACTGATGTGATGAATAATGTTTATTGATTTCATTAAAAAGATTGTGATTTCCATATGCTGTACCAACCTTGCATCCCTGGGATAAACCTCACTTGATCGTGGTGCACTATTTTTTCAAATATGTTTTTGTATGCAATTTTCCAGTATTTTATTAAGAATTTTTGCATCTAAGTTCATTAGAGATATAAGTTGAAATTTTTTTCCTTGTTGTGTCTTTGGTTTTGGTATCAGGGTGATACTAGTGTCATAGAATGAGTTTAGAAATCTTCCCTTTTTTTCTATTTTTATGGAATAATTTGAAGAGGATTGGTGTTAGTTCTTTTTGATGGTCTGGTAGAACTCAGCTGAAAATCCATCTGGTCCTGGACTTTTCTTACTCGGTAGGCTTTTGATAGTGTCTTCAATGTCATTTCTTGAAATTTATGTTTATATTTTCTATATCTTTCTGATTCAATTTAGGCAGATCATGTCTCTAGAAATTTGTCAATGTTATCAATATTTTTTATTTTATTAGAGTATAAATTTTCAAAATAAGTTCTGATTATTGTCCTTATTTCAGTAGTGTCCATTGTGATATTTCCTTTTTCATCACGAATTTTAATAATTTGAGTTCTCTTTCTCCTTGTTAGTTTGGATAAAGATTAATCAATTTTATTGATTTTTTTCAAAGAACCAACTTTTGGCTTTGTTGTTTTTTAAAATTATTTCTTTTGTTTCAATTTCAGCTCTGATTTTAATTATTTCCTGTCTTCTACTGCTTTTGGTGTTGATTTGTTCTTCTTTTTCTAGGGCTTTGTGATGGAACATAAGGTTATCTATTTGTTGATTTTCTATTCTTTTAATGAATGAGTTCAATGCCATGAACTTTCACTGCCTTCATAGTATCACAGAGATTATGATATATTGTATCACTATTCTTATTTACCTTTAAGTATTTTTTATTTTATCCTCAATTTCTTTTGCTATCTATTCATCATTCAGTAGCATATTATTTAGTCTCCAGGTGTAGCTTCTATTTTTTATTTTATCATTGATTTCTAATTTCATTCCATTATGATCAGATAGGATGCAATGTACTATCTCCATTATTTTTATTTGCTAAGAATGGCTTTGTAGCCTAAGATATGGTCTATTTTAGAGAAGGATCCGTGTGCTGCTGAAAAGAAAGTGTAGTCGCTGATGGATCAAATATTCTATATATATCTGTTAAGTCTAAATTATTAATTGTATTTTTTAGTTCTATAGCTTCTTTATTTACTTTTTGTTTGGAAGATCTATCCAGTGGTAAGAAAGATGTGTTAAAGTCACCCAGTATTATTGTATTGTGTGGTCTATGTGCTTCTTGAAATTGGGAAGAGTTTGTTTGATGTATGTAGATGCTCCATTGTTTGGGGCATAAATATTTATGATTGTTATATCTTGTTGATATATTATTTCCTTAAGCAGTATGAAATGTCCTTCTTTGTCCCTTCTCATTGACTTTGGCTTGAAGTCCACTTTTCTGATATGAGGATAGAAACCTTTGCTTGCTTACTTGATCTATGTGAGTGATGTTTTTTCCCTTCCTTTCACCTTCAATCTGTGGATGTCTTTTTCTATGAGGTGAGTCTCTTGGAAATAGCATATTGTTGGGTTTTGTTTTTAATCTGATCTGCCAGTTTATGTCTTTTGATTGATGAGTTTAGGCCATTAATATTTAAGGTTATTATTGAGATATGATTTGTATTCCTGGTCATTTTGGTTTATTTGTAGTTTTTAATTTGAAGTACTTTCTCCTTTGATTGACTATTCCTTTAGTGTAGTTCCTTCCTTTGCTGGTTTTCACTTTTTTTCATTTCATCCTCATGGATTATTTTGTTGAGAATGTTCTGTAGTGCAGGCTTTCTGGTTGTGAATTCTTTTAACTTTTGTTTATCATGGAAGATTTTTATTTTATCAGAAATTCTGAAGCTTAATTTTGCTGGGTATAGTATTGGCTGGCATCCATTTTCTTTCAGAGCTTGGTATATATTATTCCAAGAACTCCTAGCTTTGAAGGTATGGGTTGAGAGATCAACTGAGATCAGATTAGTTTCCCTCTAAATATTACTTGTTCTTTTTCTCTGGCAACTTTTAAAATTCTATCCTTATTATGCATGGTAGGCATTTTCAGCATAATGTGCCTTGATGTGGGTCTATTGTAATTTTGTATATTTGAGGTCCTTTAAGCCCCCTGTATTTGATTATCAATTTCATTCTTTAGGTTTGGGAGGTCTTTCACGTCCTTGGTTAGGTTTATTCCTGGGTATTTTATTTTTTAATCTATCATGAATGAAATTGTTTTCCTGATTTCTGTCTCAGTTGGTTCATTATTGGTTATATTGGTTATAGAGAAGCTATTGATTTTTTATATGCTGATTTTTTTTATCCTGCTGCTTTTTTACATTGGTTTATTAAATCCATAAATCTTTTGGTGGAGTCTTTGGGGTCTTCCAAGTATAGGATCTTGTTATCAGCAAATAGGGAAAATTTGACTTATTTCTTTCCTATTTGTATCTCTTTAATTTCTTTCCCTTGCCTAATTTTTCTGACTAAAATCTTAAGTACCATGTTGAATAGGGGTAGTGAGTGTGGACATCCTTGTCTCATTTTTAATTTTAGAGAAAATTCTTTCAGTTCTTCCCCATTTAGGATGATGTTGGCAATAGATATTTTTTGTGCATAGCTGGTTGAGGTAAGATCATTCTATACATTCTTTATGAGAGCTTTGATCATGAGGGTATTCTGAATTTTGTTGGAAGATTTTCTCTGCATCTATTGAGACGATCATGTGATTTTTTTCATCTTACGTGGTATGTTATGTTTAGTGATTTGTATATGTTGAATAATTCTTACATCCCTGGAATGAAACTAACTTGATCATGATGACTAATCTCTTTAATATGCTGTTGCATGTGGTTTGCATGTGTTTTATTGAGTATTTTTGCATCTATATCAGTCTTTTGGTCTGTACTTTTCTTTATGTGTCCTTATCTGTTTTGGGTTTCAGCATGTTACTGACTTCATAGATTAAGTTTGACAATGATCCTTCTCTATTTCATGGACTAGTTTCATAAGTATTGATATTAGTTCTTTTTTAGAGATCTGGTAAAATTTCAGCAGCAAATCTGTGAGGTCCTGGGATTTTCTTTGATGGGAGACTTTTTATTGATGCTTTACTCTCATTTCTTATTGTTGACTTGCTTTTTTTTTTAAAAAAAATATATATATACCCTTAGTTCAAATTTGATATATAATATTCACCTAGACATGTATCTATTCTAAAATTTGCAACTTATTGAAATGTAAGATTTCACAATAGCCCCTAATTATTGTATGGATTTCTGTGGTATAGTCTGTAATAATTACCCTCTTTTCACCTCTAATTTTATTAACTTGAGTCTTTCCTCTCTTTCTTTTGTCAGTTTGACTAGGAGTTTACCAATCTTGTTTATCTTTTCATAGAACCAACTCTTTGTTGCATTCATCCCTGTATTATTTTGTTCTCTATTTCATTAATTTTAGCTCTAATCCTTATTTTTTCTTTTCTTCTACTTGTTTTGGGTTTAGTTTTCATTATTTTTCTGAGATCTTGAGATGTGGCATTAGGTTATTTATTTGAGATCTTTGATTTTCTAATATGACACTCATAGCTGTAAAATTTTCTCTTAGAACTGCTTTTGCTGTATCCCACGGATTATGGTATGTTGTCCTTTCATTCTCCCTTGATTCTAGGTATTTTTAAAATCTTCCCTGATTTCTTCAGTGACCAATTTTTTCAACGATTATTCAAAAGTGTATTATTCAATCTCCATATGTTTGAATATGTTCTGTAGTTTTTCTTGATGTTGAGTTCCAATTTCATTCCATTATAATTGGATAAGATGCAAGAAAATTATTCCTATTTTTAAAGCAAGATGAAAGACTTGCTTTATGGCCCAAAATATGATTTGTTTCAGAGAAAGTTCCGTGAGTTGCTGAAAAGAATTTGTATTCTGCTACTGTTGAATGGAATATTCCATAGATATCTGTTATCTATGTTCTTTGATCTATAGTGTAGTTTAATTCTGTTGTTTCTTTGTTGATTTTTGTTGGGGGGGTGTTGTGTGGATGACCTATCTATTATAAGAGTGAGGTATTGAAGTCACCCACTATTATTGTGTTGGAGCCTCTCTCTTTCTTTACTTTTACAATGACTGCTTTAAAATTCTTTTTGAGTAATTTTAACATCTGTATTTTTTCAAGGCAGTATTGTATGATTGCTTTTCTTATTTGGAGTTCTTCCTGGTTCCTGGTGTAACAAGTGAGTTTTAATGGAAAGCTAGAAAGTTTGGGTATTATAAGACTGTAGGTCTTATTTAAATTTGGCTTTAGCAGTCCTTCTCTGACAACACTCTGGCAGATGAAGAGGGAGGTGCACCTTCTTACTGCCTGGTGGGGCTGGAAATCCAGCTCCTCCATCGTGCCTCCACTGATGCTCAGAGGAGAGGGACTTCTTGTCACTGCCACATGAGGGTGGACTTTCAGGATCCACATATGCAGTTGTCCTCTGGCACCATGAGTGGGAGAGTCCTTATTGCACAGTGGGTGGGGCCAGAGCACCTTGTTCCGACCTGCCAAGGATGGATGCCTGGGCTCCCTACATTGTCTTTGCTGGAAAAAGTAGTTGAGGGGCTGCAAATTCTTTCTATGATATTTGGTTAAATACAATGGTTGTTATCTAAAATTTTTCTGTCTTCCTCAATGGTCCTTTTCCTGGTTCTTTGGCTGAAGAGAGTAAATTTCGTTTGTTCTTTTCTTTTTTGTTTTTGCTTTTTTGTCTGTGATCATTTGGTTTTTCTGGGCTATCAATTCTTCATTACCTAGTCTGGAATATATGAAGCAAACCAGAGAGCTTGCCAGTTGTGTTCTTTAGGTACCCAGGTCCCTACTTAAACTGCCTTCCTCTCTTATATTTCATATATTCACTCTATCTATCTATCTATATATCTATCTATCTATCTATGCATCTATCTATCATTTATCATCTATTTATCTATCATCTATCTATCTCTATTGCCCCAGATTTATGGGTCTGCTTACTAGGAGAGAGAGGGAAAAATATGGCTACTGAATCTTTCTGGAAAAAGAAGTCCCTGCTGATGGGTTTATTCAGTCTTTAAATGACCTTAAAATCTTCAGATCAAAAGGTAATACATAACTTAAGTTTTCTGGAAGGAATAATTGAGACACTTAGGAGCAATTTACCTGATCAAAGTTACCTAGAAATGCAGCCTTGGCTTCAAGTAAAACCTTGGAATTTTAAATGATTATTATTTTTCTTTTTCTTCTTCTATGTTTATTTAAAAAAAAAACACTGAGAAATCAAGGAGAAGGAGGAATAGTTACCAAAAAGAAGACCAAAAGAACAAAATTTAGACTTAGAAAGAAAAAGCAGCTAAAATTACCAAACTAGGAATTTCAGAGGATTTTATTAAACTTAGAAAGTGATAGAAAGTGAACTGTTTTTATCAGTTTGCTCCTTCTGTGGCCATCTTGGTTCATATAGGTATTGTGTGTTCACACATGCAAGTGTTACAGGCAGAGAGGATAGGCAAAGCTGAATGAGCTCTTTAAATTATATGGAGAACAGCAGAAGGTGGTGGGTAGAGCAGAATGAGGTATGGATGGACCATTCCAAAGGTAAGTTCTCTTTGCTTCATGGTCCCAACCATCCTGGATTTACCCATACATTTGCAGTTCTGCCCCAGGTACCTACTCTCCAGGAATCTACTGAAGACCCTTGGTCTTCCATCCTGCTTACTGTTCTTTCCACAGAGCTCAAAAACAGGAACAATGTCTCTTTGAAAGCAGCAATCTTTGAAACCATTCCCACTGCAGTGATTTTTTGGGAAGTTACATCTCTCAGTTGCAGAATAGGCTCAGCTGATGCTTTCACAGTTGTTCCTGGTGGGAGAGCAGCTCTTTTATGACCTGCTCTACCAGGGACAGCAAGAACCATGCTTGCTTGCCTTGCCTCTAAGGCATAGACCATCTTCTGCTTAGAGAAGGGATGAATTCATCTCCTGCTTTCTTTTTCTTTGTCTTAAATATTTCTGCTACAAAAAAAGAGGGTCACACATAAACTACCTGTCCATAGAGGAACCTTCATTCCTATGAGGTTTGTGGGAGAACATTTAGGGACAACTAAGAAATCTCAGCTGCTAGTTTGCTGTCATTTCCATGAGGCTAATTGTCACCTCCAGAAGTCAGGCCAGTAAGAATAAATACATTTCCTCCAGATAAAGGAAATGACTGAGGAAATGGGGTTAGGAGATTAGCCGTTTCATAGGAACTGACTGGTTCTCCTACAGGTAAGGAGTCCTACTCCCCAGTCCTTAAGTGAGATTATGGGTCCTTGTAGATTCACATTAGCATTGACTATGAGGGGGATAACTACACCTTTTAACTCCAGGAAAGCTGCTTCATTAGGGTTTGAGGGTTGGAAAGCACCAAGGTTCGCAAGTCTAGTGTTTGTTTGTTTTTTTATAATGGTGTATATCAAACCCTGGGCTTTGCATACGTTGAACAGGCACTCTACCATTAAGCTATACCCCAAGACCCTTAAGTGGTTTTCTTTATTATAGCTGTTTCTCTCTAGATCCATCATTCTAGATGAACATATGGAAGCTTCCTACATCACCTACACTACTCCCTACATCACCAGTTCTTTGTGCTCAAAGTCCCTATCCAAATTTCTTCCTGCTCTTCTCAGAACTCAGAGTGACAGCAGACCACAGCAAACCCAGTAAGAAGCACTTAGAAATATGTACAAATATTTCAGGAAAGAACTTAGAATTTTGGAAGTTCTTTCAATTTTCAATCCCTTGCTTTTGTATTTCCTAACGAATTGGAAGATATTGTATCAGCAAGAGCATCTTACTCCAATAGTCACTTCTATATCTCAGTGTCACTTTGAATAGTATTTATGTCATTTTCACTTTCTTTGCAGATACCTCTCACTCTTGCTCCTTAGGAGAAAGCATGCAAAAAAGTCTGCAAAGAATAATGCTCTCTAATTCTATGCTCAAATATTCAGTGATCTTTGTATGTGATACTTCTAACTGAAAAATTTTGTGCACCTGGGAAAGAAGGTATTTACATCTAAATATTGATGACTCTGTAGCATTACTGTGCTGATCTCATACCAATAATCACAAGGGAAGAAGACTTCAGTAACTTTTCTAGTTTCAAAGTGTAGATGTCACATCACATATTTTTAGCTTTCAGAATCTAGTGGGTGTTTTAAATAATATTGAAAAGGCTCAATATTTGATAGCTGTGCCTAGAGAAGGGTAATGGATTAGAAATATATGCTAGTTGAATATACAGCAAGTTTCCAATATTCTTCAAAATTCAACATATATGTGTATATATATGCATATTAGTTGAATTATATATATATGCATATGTATGTGTGTGTATATATATACATATATATATAATGCCTATTTGTACGGATGGTATTATAGCATTGGAAATTCAGTAGTAAAAAAATAGTGCACATTTTCATGAAACTTAAGGAACCATAGGTACTCCACATACCCATTGTTTCTATGTACTCAAAGTGCAACACCATCCATATTCCTCTGATATTTGAAACGCAAAATCTCAGACCCAGCCCCAAATCTCCTTTATTAGGATCTGCGTTTTACCAAGAATCCCAGAGGATCCACATGGACATAAAATTCTAAAAAGTTTGCCAGAGGTCATTTTGAGAACCCAGGCTGCAGCTCACCCCTTTATGGCATTTCTCTGGTTATAGGAGTTGGCTCAGGAATAGGTATGTTCTCAAGGAGATTCTGGTGAAGGAAGTTCTTTTCCATAGAGAAAAAGTCAGAGGAAAGAGTAATCCCTTCTCCCTCCATCTGCTAGGCTGCCTAGGGGGTTCCTGAAAACCCTGCAGTTTGATGATGACAGAGAGCATGGGCCAGGCAAGAGCAGAACCCGGGTTGAACTGCATCTGATTCCACGCTGTTCCTGGACTCTGTCAGTTACAGGAGCAAATATACTCCTCAACATCCTGACTGATGCACATGACAGACTGTTTCAGAGATCCTTGGTGGGAAGACTCATATAGCAAAAACCAAAATACAGCAGAGCAGGTGAAATTGGCAGCTGAGACAACATGTCAGCCTGGTACTGCCTGCCACGCAGGATAAATGAGACACAGTTTTGGAAAAAAAACTGTCAGCTTGGGATCCAGTTGGAAGGCAAGATAAGAGGAATATTACTGTGTGTTTGGCTGATAGAGAAGAGGAAGGGGTGAGTCACTGAGACACTCTACAGATGCTTTGAGTTGTTGAGAAAGAGAGAAGGGAGAAATCCTCAGATCACTGAAATCAGATCTAAGTGTGGTGGCTCAGGAAGAATCAGTCTCTGCTCCCAACCTGCATCTCATCCCCCTCACTTAGTCTCACCTTGCTTCTTCCACCACCTCAACCAAAACAGTGGTCCTCTGTGGCCTTCTGCTTCTCCTTTCTCACCCTTTTGATTGCCCTCCCACCTCATCCCATTGCATTTTCCCAATTCTCCATAATGGGGTCCTGAGGTCATATGGGTACTAATATTTCTTTTACTTTTTTTGGTGCTGAGGATGGAACTCCAGGGTCTAGGTATGCTAGGAACTATCCTACCAAGCTACATCCCTAGTCAAAGACTGGATATCTTATATGACTTATCCTAGCATCAGCTTAATAATGAGAAGAGAGATCTTATGTGCAGTCCCACCTTCAGTAGCCACTTTCCAGTGCTACCACAGAGGACCCTCACTGGAGATATATAATGATTATAACTGCCATTATACTGCCCTTGATGGAGCACTTTTTAAAAATTTGTTCTTTTAGTTATACATGACAGTAGAATGTATTTTGGCAAATTATACATATATAGAGTATAACTTATTCTAATTAGGATCCTCTTCTTGTGGTTGTACATGATGTGGAGTTACCCCGGTCATGTATTCAAATATAAGGTGAGGAAAGTTATGTCTGATTAATTCTACTGTCCTTCCCATTCCCCTCCTCATCCCTCCCCTTTGTTCCCCTTTGTCTAATCCAATGGGCTTCTGTATTTCCCCTCCTCACCTTCCCTTGTTGTGAGCTAGCATCCACATACCAGAGAGAACATTCTGCCTTTGGTTTTTTGCGATTGGCTTATTTCACTTAGCACGATATTCTCCAGTTCCATCCATTTACCAGCAAGTGCCATAATTTCATTCTTCTTTATGGCTGAGTAATATTCCATTATGTGTACATACCACAGTTTCTTTATCCATTCAGCCATTGAAGGACACCTAGGTTGTTTCCATAGCTTAGCTATTGTGAGTTGAGCTGCTATAAACATTAGTGTGGCTGTGTCACTGTAGTATGCTGATTTTAAGTCCTTTGGGTATAAGCTGAGGTGTGGGATAACTGGGTCAAATGGTGGTTCCATTCCAAGTTTTCTAAGGTACCTCCATACTGCTTTCCAGAGTCAATGCACCAATTTGTAGCTCCACCACCAACATATGAATGTACCTTTTCCCCCACATCCTCACTAACATTTAATGTTACTTGTATTCTTGATAATTGCCATTCTGACTAGAGTGAGATGAAATCTTGGTGTAGTTTAATTTATATTTCTTTAATTGCTAGAGAGGTTGAACATGTTTTCATATATTTTTGACCATTCATATTCCTTCTTCTGTGAAGTGCCTGTTCAGTTCCTTTGCCCATTTATTTTTATTTTTTTTAAATGTTTTTAGTTATACATGGACACAGTGTCTTTATTTTGTTTACTCATTTTTATGTGGTGCTGAGGATCAAACCCAGTGCCTCACACATGCGAGGCAGGCGCTCTGCCACTGAGCCACAACCTCAGCCCTTTGCCCATTTATTGATTGGGTTATTTATTTATTTTTTGGTGTTAGGTTTTTTGAGTTCTTTGTATAAGCTGGAGATTAATGCTCTCTCTAAGGTGCAGGTGGCAAAGGTTTTCTGGTGGAGCTCTTCTGTGTCAGATTCTGTGCTGTCTACTTGACTTGTTACATCTGTCTTAATCCTCTTTGCTGTCCAAGGAATAAATTATTTCGTACTATTTTTTCAGACGAGGAACTTGTGGAACCATTAAGCATTCTTGTCCACAGTTATGACGTGGGAAGCAGAGATTTGAAACTTTGCCCTTAGATAGAAAAACACCACGTTACATTATTCATCAGTGGTGTTCAGGCCTTGTTTATCTAGTTGTTAATTACGTTCTCAAGCAAGCTGGTATTTGAGAATTTTGGTGGTGAAAGAACACCAAAGAACTGTGGGTGCTTGGGTCCAGGCACACATTCCTATGTTCTAAGTGTGCTGAGACAAGTCCATGTTCATCAGAAGGTTTGCCAAGGTGGTGGCTCTAGATGTCTTTGTGTAACAGACTTGTTTACACTTTTAGAGCTACTGTGATCCTTTAAGCACCTTTCAGCTATGCTGCAGTTTTAATCTAAAGTACAGATATTAGTCGTATAAAAATCCTATTGGGGATTTAATTGTAGCTGTGCTTTCTGACAGCTGAGGAATGTGAGATTCACCTCCTGCCCTGGGGTGTGCACCTCATGTGCAGTAGCATCAGAACAAGAAACCAGTTATCTTATTCTCATATTTATATATCCATGTATATATATATATGTGTGTGTATGTATGTATTATATATAAATATATGTATATAGTATACATGGGTATATATATAAATCTGGATATATAAATATATATATACATGTATACATAGATTGTGTGTATGAATGAGTGTATGGTGTGTGTGTGCATATTTGACTATATCTTGTGCATCCATTGAATTGAAATTCATTGTTGATTTTTATTTTATTTTGGACTAAGTTGATACTATCTAGATTTATTTTCCTAAAAGTGCATTTGCTGAGATTTCAAAGATATGCAATTTTATTTCACAGTCTGGATTTCCAGATAGAAGAAGTGAGGGGAGTGGTAAATCTTCTACACAAAAAGAAATGTCGACTCTCATATCCACTAAAGATAAAAAAAAAAAAGAACCCCTACAGAACCTTGGGAAAGAATGGTGAAAATCTACCGCATTTGAGCCTGAGGATGCTTCTGTTCACCCCATCCACATGACTCCTTGTGGTCCCTGAAGATGTTCTAATAAATGGTAAGTTGAGACAACCAGCAACTTCCCTGCTGGAGGGAGAGGACTTGGTTAGGAACAGAGATGAAACTCCTCATCCCTAAGTGTTATTGCAAACAACGTGATCTGTGGACAACAAACAAGAAAGACCAACATGACAATCAACTTACAGCTGTGATCCTGTTGAAGGAAGAAGTTTAAGTGGGAGAGAGCCAATGAAGAAGGCACTTATATGAGCCATAATAAGCTCTAAGATGTCTCTGGTCATCAGAAAGGCTGTGTGCACATGCAAGGCTATGTATGCCCTCAGGAAAGGCTACAAAGAGCCCCTAGATATATGCTCATGTCTGATCTCTGATCAAGAGGTTTTACACACAAAGAAAGTAAAAGCCAGGTCAGTCTTGTAAACTATATGAACTTTAAATGCATTTTCCAGTCCTTGCACAGATGCATGATCAAATAGTGGAAGCATTACTTGCTCAAGGTTTTAGAATACAACCTCTGACAAATCACAGATTGGTCACTAAGCTATGCTAGGGCAATCTCTAGGAAGCCAGGCTCAATGAATGAATGCAACAACAACAACAACAACAACAACAATCTGAGCAAAGACTTGGTAAAGTACATACTTTGGGGAAGAAAGACTTCACAGAATTAGTTCAGGGAAATTATTAAACAAATAATAAAGCAGCAATAACAATAGCCCCTAAGAAAAAAGAAATGAGATGCCACAATATATTTTCCAAAATATCTAGTTTTCAACAACAACAAAAAAATGTGAAACATGAAGAAAAAAGAAAATATGACCTATGTTCAGGGAAAAATTAAGTCAATACCAACTTAATATCTACTGAGGGATTCAGTTGTTGGAATCAGCAAAGACTTCAAAATAGCTATTAAAATAACACTTAAACAATTAAATATAACTCTTAAGGAATTAAAGAACAGCATAAAAGAGCAACTAATTAAATAAAAAAGTGTTAATAAGGAGATAAAAATTAAACAAAAGAACTAAGTGGCAATTGTTCAGTTGAAAAGTAAAATAACTAGGGTGAAGAATCTCTATAGTCACTCAACAGAAGAGATCACAGAAAAATCAGTAGACTTGAAGACATATCAACAGAAATATTCAAACTGAACAATAGAAAGAAGAAAAAAGAAAAAGAAAAATGAGAAGAGCCTCAGAGATCCTCTTTAGGAGATTTAATGCATTACATTGATTACTATTAATCATATCAAGTGGGTACTATCAATCATACTGACGTACATGTTGGAAGTCTCAGGAGAAGAGAGAGAAAATCTCAGGAAAAATATGAAGAAATAATGGCTAAATAATTTCCAAATTTGATGAAAAAAGTATAGATTCCATAAACTCAATAAACGCAATGACTTGGAATAGCACAGATACAAATAAAGCCACACCTAGACACATCATTGTCAAACTGTTGCAATCCAAAGACAAAGAAAATCTTGAGAAAAAAACAAGAGAAAAATGACTCATTATTTTCAGGGCAACAACAACATGATTAACAGCTGACTTCTCATTCAAAACAAAGGGGACCAGAAAGCACAGGGTTGACATATCCAAAATCCTGAAAGACTATATGACTGTCAATTAAGAATTCTAAATCCATTAAAATGATCCTTCAAATTGAAAATGAAGTAAAGGCATTCCCAGATAAACAAAAAATAAGTACATTTGTTGCTAACCAACCTGTCTTATAACCAATACTGAAGGAAATCCTTCAGGCTCAAAAGAAACGATACTAAATGGTAACTAGAATCCACATGAAGAGGAAAGGAGTATTATAAAAGATAAATATACAGGTAAATACAGACTTGAATATGTTTTTTATCTTTTCTTAACTAGTTTAAAATATATAAGACTGCATAAAGCAATACTTATAAAACTGCACTACTATGCTTATAGCATATAAAGATGTAATATATATGAAAATAAGAACATAAAGGAGGGAGGAAGAAACAGGACTATTTTGTAATAAGTCTCCATATTCTGTAAGAATTAATTTAGTACTAATTTGAGGTAGATTACAGTGATCTGTTTTGCAAATCCTGAGTAAACCACTTAGGAAACTCCAAAATATACAAGAAAAAAAAACAAGAAAGAAGTTAAAAGCTGCTCTCAAAAACATTTACCACCAAAGAAAGTAGTAAAGGAGAGAGAAGAATGAAAGAGACAGGAATCAGAGAATGGCAGACATAAATCAAATTGTATCAATCTCATTAAGTATGAGTAGATCAAACATTCCAATAAAAGGCACAGATTATCAGACTGGATAAAAATTCAAGTTCCAACTATATGCTACAAATAGGAGACACACTTTTGAGCCAAACCTAAACTAGTTTGAAATTGAAGGGACAAAATAATTGAAATGATATACCACACTAACAAGAACTTAAGAGATTTGGGATGGGTCTAAAATTTTCAGACATAAAAGATGATTAAAAAAAAAAAACCACACTGCTAGAAACAGAGAAGGGTATTTTGTAACATAAAAGAGCCTATTCATCAGGAAGATATTACACTGATGAATGTACACCCACATCTAACAACAGCCCTACAAATGGATGAACAAAAAAACTGGAAGAACTTAAAGAAGAAAATAACTGCTCAACAACAGTAATTGGAAACGTTGACACTCCACCCTCAATCATTTGTAATGTGGTATTCTATTATGACAGAAAATCAACAATCCTTAAACAGATTTAAATAACCCGATCAATCACCTGGAACTAGCAGCTATCTGTAGAATACTTCACCTGAGACTAACAATCATGAAACATCCTCTGGAGTAGAACATCTCTTGGGCCATTAAAACAAGACTCAGTATCTTTAAGAGGATTGAAATCATACCATTATGATCTCTTACACAACACAATTAAATTAGAAATCAACACAAAAACAAATTTAGGAAATAATTTGGGAATTAATATATTTAAAAATAATTCTTGGGTCAAAAAATAAATTACATTAATCTTAGAAAATAAAATGAGTAAAAAATCAACAAAATTGATGAATATTTAGCTAGACTAACCAAGAAAAAGGAAAGACACAATTTAACAAAATCAGGAATGAAAGAACAGCAGAACTCACCTTGAAGAAATGAAAAGGTTTATAAGAAAATATTACCAAGAACATTAGCAGCAGGTGTGGTGAGTGTCTATAATCCCAGCAGCTCAGGGAACTGAGGCAGAAATTTCTTTTCTTTTCTTTTTTCTTTTTTTGGTACCAGGCATTGAACTCAGGGGTACTCAGCCACTGAGCCACAGCCCCTGCCCTATTTTGTGTTTTTTATGTAGAGACAGGGTCTCACTGAGTTGCTTAGTGCCTCACATATTGCTGAGGCTGGCTTTGAACTCGCGATTCTCCTGTCTCAGCCTCGCTAAGTGCTGGGATTACAGGCTTGAGCCACCGCGCCCGGCTTAGAAATTTCTTAAATTCAAAGCTGACTTCTGCAACTTAGTGAGGCTCTAAGCAACCTAATGAGACCCTGTCCCAAAATAAAATGTAAAAATGGCTGGGATGTGGCTTGGTAGTTGATTGCTCTAGATTCAATCCTTGGTACAAAAAAAAAAAAAAAATAGCTCAACAAATAGGACAACTTAAAAGAAATGAGCAAATCTTAGAAAGACAGAAATTACCAAATTACCAAAACTAATTCATGAAGCAATCAAAATTAGACTTTTATAGGTAGGGATTGATTTAGTAATTAAAACTCTGCATAGAAAAATCCCAGGCACAGACACCTTCACTGGTGAATCTTATAAAAGTTTTAAGGAATAATTATGTCTAATCCTTCACAAATTCTTCTGGAAAATAGAGGTGGGAACATTTATCAGCTCATTCTATGAGGCCAACATTGCTCTGATACTAAAGCCAGATATATTACAAGAAAAGAGATCTACAAAAAACCAATATTCCTTGAAAATACAGTTTGAATTGTTCTGAAACACTGGCAAACCATATTCAGCAACATCAAAGATTTTAAGTTATGAGTGAGTGGTGTTTGTTCTAGAAAACAAGTTTGGTATAATACTTCAAATTAATATAATATACCATCTAAATAGAAAAAAAGGGGAAAAAAGGATCATATCAATAGGAAAAAAAATGGGCAAAATCCAGAACTCTGACCAAACTAGTTTGGAATGATTTGGGACAGAAAACCAAAGCCATACTTAATGGGAAAGTTAGTTATAGCCATACTTAATTGGGAAACATTACGCTGTCCCCCTAATATCAGGAGCAAAGCAAGTTCTGTTCTGGCTTCTCTGCAGCAGTGTGCTAGAGGTTATAGTGAAGATAGTAAGGTGAGATGAACAAGTGAAGGAACAAATGAATAAATTAAAGACACCAAATTGAAAAGGAAGAAGTAAAATTGTATTTCTTCAAAGGTAAATGATCTTTTATGCAGCATCCACAAACAAACAAACAAACCATCTAGGACCAAGAAGCAAATCCAATAAAGTGGCAGGATACCAGGTCATTATACCAAAATAAATCCTATATCTATAAATTAGCAGTGAACGAACAGAACAGAAGTTAGGAAAATAGTTGTAGTCAGAAAGAATATGAGAACCTCCACTTAGCAAAGAATTTTCTTAGGAAAAAGAATTAATTTCATAGCTTGTACAATAAGATTATTAAAATATTAATGAAAGTATTGTAAGATTGAAGTATTAGAAGATTCAATAAAAGAATAATTTTCTCCAAATTGATTTTTAGATTCAACACAATCCCTATCAAAATCTCATATGTGGACACTAGAGAGGAAGAAATGAAGAAAAAGAATGAAAAATAGAAGATAGTCTAGTAGAGTACAAGAAGGGAACCCTGGGGGAGGGAGGGCAGGGAACGGGGAGGTACTCGGGGAAAAAACTGACCAAATTATATTGTTATATTGTGTGCATGTACGAATACATAATAAAAACCCTGTTATTACATATGATTATAATGCACCAATAATAATAATAAAATTTTAAAGCATAATTACATTAATGGTTTGGAAATATAGTAATCATTTCTTCTGAAAAAAGAAAAGGGTAATTTACATATGGAAATGCACTTACCCATCCCTCCTTGCTGCTACATTTTAGTCATTGTGAAATATATTGCTATGAAGATGGGTCTAAAAATATCTCTTTGAAATCCTGCTTTTTGATTTTTGTTTTTGTTTTTTTTTGTTTTGTGTATACTCAGAAGCAGAATTTCTGTATCATATAATAATTCTGTTCTAAATAAAAAAATCCATTCTATTTTCCATGGCAGTTGTACCATTTCACATCATTACTAAGGGTGCACAGGTTTGTGATTTCTCTATATTTTCACTAGTGCTTGTTATTTCCTGTTTACTTGTGTGTTGGCAGTAGCCATCCTAATGGGTATAGGTGGTATATTGTTTTATTTATATTTGCATTTCCCCAATGATTAGCAATGTTGATCATGTTTTCATGTGCTTACTGGCCATTTGCATTTCCCGTTGCAATCTATTTAAGTCTTTTGGCTAATTTTTAACTGGGTTGTCTTTTGTTGGTGATTTTTAGGAATTCTCTATATTTTGGATATCTGATACATGACTTGCAAATATTTTTCTCCCACTCTATGGTTTCCTTCTTTTTTTGGGGATTGAACTCAGGGGCACTCGACCACTGAGCCACATCCCCAGTCCTATTTTGTGTTTTATGTAGAGACAGGGTCTCACTGAGTTGCTTCGTGCCTCACTTTTGCTGAGGCTAGCTTTGAACTCATGATTCTCCCGCCTCAGCCTCCCAAAGTGCTGGGGATTACAGGCGTGTGCCACCATGCCCGGCCCTTCTTTCTTTGTTGCTGAATGTATTTGGATCACAATTCTCAAATTTTTTTCATGATATCCAATTTGTCTGAGTTTTCTTTTGTTGTCCGTGCATTTGATGTCATAGCCAGGAAACCACTGCCAAATCCAATGCTGTGAGGTTCTGCCCTGTGTTTTCTTCTGAGAGTCATATAGTTTTAGGTCTTGTGGTGTTAGGTAAGGATCTGTTTTCATTCTACTCCCAAAGACTTTGGATGTTTATAGCATCATTATGCAAAACAGCCACAAAGAAGAAACCATCCAAGGGACATCAACTTTATATTTTAAAATGATGATGTACTTTCACAGTGGAATATTATGTAGCAATGAAATGAACTACTGATACATACTATACATGGATGAACTTAAAAAAATGTGCTAAATGTAAAAAATCAGAGGCAAAAAATATATGTGTATATATGCATATGAGTATTATATATTATTCATAATGTATTATAATATACAGCATATAATACATACATATATATTACTTATATTAGACAATATATATTTTATATTATATATGTATCTATACATAATTACATTAATAGAATTATAATATAGTATATAGTATATACTATATATAGTATATGTACTTATATACTATATGTAGTCCTATATGTGTGCATACACACACACATATACATATGAACACTTGGGGTACTGCCACATTTTAATCATATATATGTACATATTATATATATACATTATGTAAATATATACATATATATGATATGATTTGTTTTATGTGAAATGCCCAGTAAAGCAAAATCCATAATGTCAAAAAAGCAGGTCAGTCTAGGGTAGAGACTGATTGTAAATGGGCATAAGAAATTTTGGGGGGATTATCAAAATATTTTAACACTGGATCGTGGTAATGGTTAGATAATTCTATAAATGCACTAAAACTCCTTGAGCTATTTCCAATGGAAAAATTATGGTATACAAGTTAGATCTCCTTAAAGTCGTGTAAAAGGTAAGAAAAGTATCTTCTAAGGTTAAACCAAGCAACAAATAAGCAGGTAAACCATATTAAAAATTACATGTGGTATCAAAATTTAAAAACACTTTCAAAATACCATATTGGCACATATAATATTGGTGTATGTGTGTATGTGTATATATATATGTATATCTATAAACATCAGCCTTGCCTTGAACCTCTTGGTCAACGTAGAAATAGTGATGCAGTTGTTGAGTAAAAATCAACCCAAGTGCCCTGTCCTTTGAAAATGTTAGACAAGGTCATGTACTGTGTGTTCCTAAGCAATTGTAAGGCCCTTCAGGTACTTGTTTCTTTTATTTATTTTTTTATCACCTTTATATCCCCACCCCTAGGAATCCACAAACAATCAGAGCTCAGCCAATGTTGACTGACACCCCTGAAAGAGCCTGTTATCCCTTCCCAGTGGGGGGAGAACTGCATGTAATCCTTTCCCAACCTAAATTCTTGGGGGAGGAGAAGGAAGACTCAGAGCCATGTATCAGGACAGAGTCTCAGGCAGGGGCCAGGGGAGACCATTCCGGTCCCTAACTACAATTGTCACACATTCTTACTCCAAAGGAGGCTTTCAGAGGTCACCTGGCTGAGCTCATGCTTCCCAGCTGGTGACCACCTGTCTTAGTGACTTTAACACTATGCACTGAAAATACTAAAAACGTGTGCTCTTACTTTGGCTCAAGGCAAGTTTTAAAGATTTAAAGGTCCCTGGGTTCTTTGGGTAAGAATTTCTCACTGTAAATATAAAGGACGCTTATCATTACCAAAACATTCTGAAAACAATGCTGTTCCTGGCATTTGACCCAACTTCATATCTCTGCACAAGATAACTGTGCACTGATGCCTTGCTATCTAATGTTTTCAAGGTTCCAAAAAGCGAGAGCACGGTAAATAAAAGGGGTTATACAGATGGAATTTCTCTGCAGCCTCACAAGGAGCCTTCTGAAAACACCATAAGCAAAAATCACTAAGTGAAAGAAGCCTAGAAAATCTGCATTGTTCCCACTTTTTCCTCCCAGACTCCTCAAAGACCTCAGGCTTAAAGACCCCAGGGAACTGGCAGGTGTAGATTTCCATGGAAACCAACCCCAAAAGAATGAAAACCCAAAGAGAGAATTGTGTGAAGTGCTCTCACTCCTGTGTAATTTCCTTGCCAACAGTTTTCGAGGTCAACCTGGCTTATTTCATGAAATTAGAGGCCCTGCTGTCAGGATTTCCCCAGGCAAAAAGGGTTTGCTCAGCTCCATTGGTTGGAAATCCAGAGGCTGGGGTCGTTTTCTGCTTCTTGAAGAACAGCCCTCTCTATTCTGCTTGACTTCCAAACACCTTTTATTTTGGCCTCATTCTAATTAACTAGTGTTATTTAGATTGTGTTTGCTTCCTTTAAAATATTCATTTAAAAGTAAGATATTGCTTAAGATTATACAAATATTTGAAAGATAGTGCATTTAAAATACTTAATTTTAAACCACATGAGAATAATATTTTTCACACTTAGATTGTGTTTTACTTTAAAATATTCACCTAAAATAAGATATTATAAGAAATCCAAATATCAAAAAATAATGCATTTAAAACACTTTTTAAACCACATAAGAATAATATATATGTATGTATATAGAATATATATATGTACAAATGTAAAATTTAAGAAATTCTAACAGTGCAAAAAGTAAACAAGGGGAAAGGGAAAACCCACACAAATCTCTTTCCCCAGAGGCAAAATGGGTAAAAATTCTCAGAAGTCAGTGTGATTCCTTCCTCCATTGCTGGCCTGAGGAATACTCTCATTAATGTCTGCCAAGGTGAGTGGAGAAATGGGCCCAATTTTGCAAAATTCTCTGAGCTTGAAATCCATCTGGGAACTTGCTTTTGTAGTTTTATAAAAATGTAATTTAGAAGACTTGGTTCTTCAGCTCACAGACCCAGCTCATGTTGGGTCAGGTGGCAGATCAGTGGTACTTGCACTTGCGAGCCCATCAGGATGACCCTGAGTAGTTGATGCCCCTTGAGTGATCAGGAGCTCTCCAAGGAGTTCCTGACTTAGTAGGTTTAAGGTGGCATCTCCTTTGCTGCTTGCTGTTGTAGCCACTATCTTTCAGGCAGTGCCACAGTACATTACCCACAAATGTAGAGAGCTGCCCAACACTGGAAATGCACCATCATATGAATTTTATTTATTTATTAATTTGATGCTGGGGATGGAATCCAGGGCTTCATATATGCTAGTCCAGCCCATACTATTTTTAACTAATCCCACATTGTTGGACATTTTGAAGTTTTCTTCATTATCTCGTCGTAATACTCACAACAGCTTAGGATAGGATAACAACAGCCATCATTTTGAGTATTTACTGTAGGCCAAGCACTGTGAATTATTTTATCCTCACATCAACACTGTGTTAAAGGTATCACCATTATCTCCATTTGACAGGTAAGAAAATTAAGTCACAGAGAAATTAAAGAATGTGATTAAGGCTGGGTGCAGTGGCACATTCCTGTAATCCCAGTGGCTCCAGAGGCAGAGGCAGGAAGATTGGGAGTTTAAAGCCAGCCTCAGCAAAAACGACATACTTAACCATTCAGTGAGAATCTGTCTTTAAATAAAATACAAAATAGAATTGGGGATGTGGCTCACTGATTAAGTACCCTTGAGTTCAATCCCTGGTAATGCCCTCCCCTCCCAAAAAAAAGGAATGTGATTAAGGTCAACCAACTAATAATAAGTGGTGGGTGTTGGGAAGATCTAAGGCAGATTCCTCTGATTCCAGAGTCCATATTCTTTCCAGAGTCTTCACCTACCAGGAATTTATAGGCTAGAAGAAGAATTAAGGATGAGATGCAAATGAATAAGACTGATGGTAATGGTAATTGCCTTAAGAAAGGAGGAGGAAGGAAGCTGGCTTGGCCAGAGGGGTCAGAGTGTGCCACTTATTATCATATGGGGCCCTGTGCTTAGCATTGCTCTCAGTTGCTTTAATGCACCACCATTGCCATTTTGAAATCCTTAATAGTTGTTAAACAAGAGTTCCGTGTTTTCATTTTGTACTGAGCCACTCCTGAAGGGATTAATTTACTCTTCAAACCTCAGCTGGCCAAAAACTTCAGCAGTGTCTTTATTCCTAAACTGAGTGTCTACACACTGTTCACTTCCTCCATTCATTCATTCACTAATTATTGTATCTTCATGGTGGGGAATGAGAGTGGTCACATTACAGATGAAATTTACACTTCTTTTCCCTATCTAGCTTTTGTGTTAATCCCAAGTTGACACACTCTTATGGTGATTTTTCTACCTTGAATATGCTCAGAGATGCATTCACTTGTACGGAATAAATATCAATAGAAGAGAGATACAAAGATAATATAATATCCAACTTTCCACAGTCAGCCAGATTTTCTTTCTCTTTTTTCTTCTCTTTGTCTTTCTCTTCCTCTTCCTCTTTATCTTTTCTTCTTTTTCTCTCTCTCACTCCTTCCACCACTTCCTTCCTTTCTTTTTCTTTCTTTCTCCATGTCTTTCCAGGGGAGGAAAAGGGAGAGAAGGAATAATTTATTATTATTCTGCTTCTCCTACCCCACATTGGATTGTTAATATATTGTTCACTATAGTTTATATCCTCAGAAAATGTATTCTTCTTATGTAAAGCAAAGTTAAGAATCTGACATTATGCTACCTTAGCTGATTTTCATACCTTTCCCAGAGAGAAAGAACTATTTCCACTTTTTTCCACTGAAGCTGGGAAAATTCCATTGTGAACACATTGCACATCAACTATGCCCCAGGGGAGTGTTGCTGAGTGTATTACATATTTCACACCATAACAATGTTATCCGATTTTATAATTAACGTTAAATTTTTATAGGAAAAAGTTCCTTGTTATACCAGTTGTTAACCTTTCGATGCATTTAAAGCCCATTTCATAAGGAGCCATATGCTTCTTCATTGCCATCCTAAGTGGGCTCTATTGCTAAGCGTTATGGGATCTGGTAATGAAAGATACATACACAAATCGTATGCCGAAGACCAGGGGCAGAATTAAGGGAGCAATGGGAGCCTTAACTCCTGCATGTCCTGACTTCTGTGGGTTTCATTTGCAATTTCCACATTCCAGTAATAGCTCCCTTCCTCACAACCATTCTTTTTCAGTCTGGTTTTCCTACTCAACCTCCCCACCTCCTCTCTAGCCCAGGTAATAACGGTTTAAACATTCATATTCAATTTCCTACCACACTGAGCTACATGATTAGTTTACAGTGCATTAAGGCCTTCAGTATGGGGCCTGATTATTGTGTAAATGCTTCTCCTCATGGCTGGGCTCACTGACACAAATCTAGGGCAAGGTGTATAGTTAGAGAGTGCTTAATGAACCTAACAGATATTAATGCTATTTTCCAAAACGTAAGCAGCTTAATGAGCTTAGGGTCTCAAATTTATATTTAAAGTAAAAGTGCAGAAGGGTAAAAAAAAATGGCCATTGAAAACCTCTTATATTATTCCTATAGAATATACCTATGATTTTCAAGAAAGATATAATTAAAGAACAACTAAGCCAGATCAACAGAAGAAATCAAGGAAGAATCTTTAGGCAACTGGGTAGCCAAACTGTGTTCAATGCACCCCAGAGGTGAAAAAAGGATGGATGGGGAAATCTGATGTGTTTCTTCCTCTATTCTAGGAGATTACTTGTTTTAGGTCTAATATCAAGCATCTCACATCTTAATTCCTCTTAATCAACAGCGTAGTCATGAAAATTAAGAGAAATAGTGGAGTCTCATCAGACAGAGGGTGAGGGTGTTAAAATCAGCACCTGAGCTAAATTTGGTGCAAAATTATACTTCTGACATTAACTTCCATTTCTGTAACATTCATATTCAGAGAGCCAAGACATTCTGACTGCATTATTCAACTTCTAGATAATAATACAAGAATGCAGGAATGTTCAGGGGTGAAAATGATGGGATTGTGATAGTTGTAACCTAATCAGTTCATCCTAGTATGCACTAATGGACTAGGTGGTAACTTTAGGCAGGTGAGGCATAGCTGGGGGTGTGCTCTGGAAGGCTATGGCTCCTTCCCCCCATCTCTCTGCTTCCTCTGCTTGGTCCTTCCACTTTGATGTAGTGTCTCACTTTGGGCCCAGAGCAATGGAGTCAGCCATCTATGGACTGAGATATCTGAAACCATTAATACCTAAATATATTTTTCTTCCTTTAAGTTGTTCTTGTAAGGTATTTTGGTTACAGCCACAAAAAGCTGACTTAAATGGTAGCTTTGAGGTAGGACCTGAGATTCTGTGTTCCCAACATGTTTCTAAATCATGCTGCTGCTTTTGGTCTATAGACTACTTGCAGGGTAGCCAGAATCTAATGTAACACTAGTGGAAACTAGAAGAGAGTGGTCTTGGCCTATAGAATAAAGACTTTTGTATTTTGCATAAAATGTCTTTATTTCAATTTATTTACCTGAGAACAGAATATTTAAGGGTGGGTATTATGTTAATGTTTCTTCATCAAATAGATGTTTAATCCTAGTTGGAACAAATGTAGAAAATACTATGAATGTGAAAATATTTATGTCACTCTCTTTATAAATGCTTATTTTCATTTTAAAATTAGAAAACCAAATGCTGAAACTGTTCATTGCTGCTATCAAGGTGTGAAATTTGATGGCCAACAAATATGTAAAAAAGCCAAGGCCCCACATCTGTAATCCTAGCAACTCATGAGGCTAAGGCAGAAGTATTACAAATTTGAGGCCAGCCTCAGCAATTTAGGGAGACCCTATCTCAACATAAAATAGAAAAAGGGCCAGAGTTATAGTTCAATGGCAATGTACCCCTAGGTTCAATTCCCAGTACGCGCGCGTGTGTGTGTGTGTGTGTGTGTGAAAAATTGTTCAACACTTTACCAATCAGGAAAATGAAAATCAAAAGCACACTTAAATTTCATCAAGACTACAAATAATGCTGCAGAGGATGCAGGAAGAAAAGGAACGCTCATACATTGTTGGTGGGATGGTAAATTAGTACAATAATTCTGAAAATCAGTATGGAGGTTCCTCAAAAGACTATGAATGAAACTACCATATGACCTAGCTATCGTAGTCCTTGGTCTTTATCCACAAGAATTAAAGTCAGTGCTATATATTTGTGGATGGGTGTGTGTGTATAAAAAATTTTATCATTTGCAGGAAAATGGATGGAACCTGAGAGCAATCAATCTCAGGAAGTCAAGGGTATGTTTTCTGTCATCTGTGGCAGCTAGAGAGTAAAAAGGAAACAAAGTGGGGGGGGGTAGGTGGGATCTCATGAAATTTGAAGGGAGACTAGTAGTCCAAAGGAAAGGGAGCAGGAAGAGGGAAGAAGGGAAGGAAAAAGATAGGTACTAGGAAATGAACGACCAAATTCTGTTATATGTATGTACAAACATGTCACAGTGAATTCTACTATTTTGTATAATTATAATGCAGCAATAAAAACTTAATTAGAAGAAAGATGTGCTATCTGAATTGCAGAGTTAGAAGACTAAACACACATAGGTGAAAATAGCTCTAATGAGGACACCAGCTCCTGTTTGTCTGTCTTCTGTGATTGATGGTTAAGACTTCCTCCAGCTTGAAATTTTGTAATCTTATTTAATATAGCCTATTTAGAATTTAACAATCTTTTAAGCTGAAAACCAATTCTTTGCCTCTAATATAAATTCTGTTATATAAAAAAATGTTTGTCCTTGGACGAGAGAACTCCATCAAGTAGGAGAATATAAATCTACCACCTATTTGAAGAAATTACAGTAAGATGTGATTTCTTTTCCTTCAGTCATGTGATTTTAATGTATCAAGGCATTTTGTGGTTAAAATTGAATTTTTTTAAACAATGTAGATTCTGTGTCAAAGATATTATAACTTAAAATGCCAGGCACTGTCATTTGCCTGCAGAACAGGCAAATAATAATTGGAGCTTCACTAATAATAATTGGAGCTTCACTCTCTTTCTTTAACCTGCAAAACAAATTACTGATATTTTTGCATCAATAAGACTCCCTAAGATCACATCTCCAGACTTTGATAACAAACATCCACATTCCTCGAGTAGTTAACTCATTTTCTCTTTATTCTTCTTTAAATTTTCTATCCTGTAAGATAATATAGAAACCAATGGTGCAGGTATTAGAGAATCTTAAAAATTTAAATTAACCAACGGGATGAAAATAAATTATTCTTTCTTCTGGAGGCAAATAGGCTTTTAAGTCCATGATAATTCCCTAGAAGAAGCTGCTTTTGGATATTTAGCTTTTCTTTTTTTTTTATCAGAAGGACTGAAGACAAAGTCCCTGGTGAGAGGGTGGAGTGAGCGCTAAGGGTGTTGGAGTAGTGAAGTTCAGGGTGAGGCTGCTGACCAGGGTGCTGAGAGGGAACATTCTTAAAGGTGCAGCAGCCTGTCCTTTCCAGTGAACAGTGGAGGTGGACAAAGGACCCCGGTGTTCCTCCCCTAGGGTGGCTGGTATGGAGTCCAGTGGGTGGTAGAAGAAAAGCATTTGTGTTTGTAAAGGAAACAACAGCATTTTAGAGAAGTGTAATGTATTTTGATGCATTGCAAGAATTTCCTGTAGAAAATACTTGTTGATGTTTTATATTTTCCCAATTAAATTAAAAGGATGCTTTAAAAATAAATTTTAGAGCGCTTGCCTCGTATGTGTGAGGCACTGGGTTCGATCCTCAGCACCACATAAAATAAATAAAGGTATTGTGTTCATCTATAACTAAATAAAATATTAAAGAAAAAAATAAAAATAAATTTTAGGTCATTTAGCTTTTCCACAATAATTAATTATTTTTCATGAGGCTAGATAGCCCAGTGAAATATGACCTTGGGTTCAATTCTTTTGTAATACATAATTATAGACTCTCCATCACTAATCATGATATCTTTAGGAGGCATCATTTGGATATTCCATTTTAAAAACTTTTATTTTAAAGCTAAATAGTCCCAAATCATAGTGAATTAAAGCAGATATGAGTTTTTTTTTTCCTTTCACTTAATGTGAATCTTGCAAGGAAGTAGTGCAAAGATGAAATGGAAGTTCTGTAGCCCTAACAAGGTCTTAGGCTTTTTCTTTCTATCTGTTATACCATCATTAGCACACAACTTCCCGAAGGTTGCCTCAGAACTAAAAGATGGCTACCATGGCACCAGCCATAGCATCTATTCTGTAAACAGGAGGAAAAAAGAACACATTCCTATTTATATTCATTTCAGCAAGCCCTGTTTGGAGAACCCTCCTGGATGTCCCACAAAATGACTTTCTTATTTCTGTCTTATTACCCATTCTGTCTTATTACCCATCCAGATGGTTAAGGAAAGGTAGACTGTAGCTGCTCCCATCAACATAGGAAGTCAGTTCATATGAATCTTGCCTAGGCAACTGGTAGATGCTTGCCACAAATGTTTGGCATTTTGGTGAACCAGGATGCCAGGGAGTATATACTTTTCAAGATGATGCTGTGTATGGGCTAGATGGGTTTTCCTCCAAAGTATTTGGACACATTTCTTACAGGTATTTTTAAAAAAAGGAAGAAAGGAAGGGGCAAGAAAAGGATAGAACAAAGCAACTGCTATAATTTTGGTGGGGTGGAGAGGGTGATCACTCAGATAATGGTAGTTCCTCAATGGTAGATGGAATTGGTCACTCCTTCAGTGCCCCCTTGTGCCCAACGTTCAGCAACAGGATAATGCAATTATGCATACAAGAAAGAAACTTTTTGAAAAAGCTCCATTATAGCTAAGGTGTAATAATATGTAGTTTTAGCTACTAGAAAAAAAAGTACAATTAAATGATATATATCTTTATCATATTAGAACAAAAAGTAGCAATATTGGGGTATATGTTTACCTTTCTGTTCTTGTCAAAAGAATATGTTTTACTTTATATTTAAATTGGGAATTGTTTCTTTTTTTAATATTTATGTTTGGTCTTATTTTAATTTTGGATTAGTTGATTTATCTTTAAGCTGCCAAACTACTTCTACCTATGTGTGAACTCAATTTAAGCCAAATGCAAGAGTCTTCTTTTTAATATTTTTTAGTTGTAGATGGACACACTAGCTTTATTTATTTATTTTTATGTGATGCTGAGGATTGAACCCAGTGCCTCACACTTGCAAGGCAAGTGCTCTACTGAGCTACAGCCCCAGCCCACACAAGAGTCTTTTATTTTATTTTATTTTTATTTTTTGGTACCCAGTATTTAACTCAGAGGCACTTGACCACTGAGCTACATCCCCAAACTTATTTTGTATTTTATTTAGAGACAGGGTCTCACTGAGTTGCTTAGCACTTTGCTTTTGCTGAGGCTGGCTTTGAAGTCACGATCTTCCTGCCTCAGCCTCCCATGCTGCTGGGATTACAGGGGTGTGCCAACTGTGCCTGGCTTTTTGTTTCATTTTGTTTTAATTTTCATAGCTGTTTGAAAAGCCTTGGAGCCTGTGTTGCAAAAGTATCAATGTCACTGTCATCCAACAGTGGATAAACATGTGACAAAAATAGAACTTCCCACACCCTTGCATTGGGTGGGCACCCACTGAGCATTGCACTGACCCTGCTGCTCTGGTTTCTCCTAGTGTCCAGCAGTTCCACAGAAGCAACATGTAAAGCTGTGATCATCCATGCAGACAAACTTGCCCATTTACAGAGGAAGACTCTGATAATGCAAAGAAGAAACTAGAAACTAGGACTCATCCAGAACTCATGTTAATGCCAAACTGTCACCTTGGTTTGTAGAGACTCAGAAGAGAGGCTGTTTGCTGGAGATTGTGACTCCTCCATGGTAGGGCTGGGTTGGGAGCTCACTGCCTTCCTTTGTCATTGTTAATCTCCTTCTCTTCTCTAACATGGACACTGACCCATGCCAAACCTCCTTTAGAAGAAAAAGAGTCAATGCCATTGGAATGCATAACAAAATGAAAATGTTTCTTCCATTTAAAATAAGACTTTGTCTATAGTAGAGAGTAATTCAACATGGGGAAAGAGGAATGAGAAGTTTGGGGATTTATTTTCAATAAAAGATCCTGAAAGTGGAAGAAAACTCCCAAAACTCTAGTTTTACTGATGCCCATTATGTGTACTTGAATCAAGAGTATAAAACTCTTAAAAATTTGCCCTTTCAAATCTTTAAAAAGTTATGTAGGAGAGTTATAAGTACATAAGATGAAAATGAACACCTTCCCTCAGTAAATGTATTTTAGGAGCATTGAGAAACTATAAAGAGAAAGGTTAGAGTCATAGAACTTCACAGGTAATTTTCTGGTGTGAAAAGAAGCAGCCAGGTGACCCAGGGCTATATTACCAAAGAAAAGTGAGAAAGAAGTAAGACACACCATTAAACAGCATATCTAACAATCTGCCCTGCAATTTATATTTTGGATAAAAACGTTTTTTTAACTTTTCCTGAAAATCTGATCATATTGAACAGTTCGATAAAATTTAAAAAAATAGATAATCTTTGTAGGTTTAGTCAGTAAAAATCTAAGTACAAGTGAGCTATTTTTGCTAGTTCTATGTCAATACAAATTAGATGTGAAGAGGGAAAATCCAATCTAGCGGTGTCTCACTTTCTATCTTATCTGATATTTCTTTTAATTGGATTGTAGAGGAATTTCATGACATTTCTTCTTGCTCAATCTCCACTTCATTAGGGGTCTTTCCTTACCTTAAATCCATCCCTAAGAACAACTTACAGCTTTGTCGCAAAGGTAGTAAATGGGTGAGTAGGCAAGATGCTTAAAGCCACTTCCTCTGCTCAGCAAAGTCTGTGCTCCTCTAAGTATGACCTGCAGACTGTCACCGGGGCTCCCCGAGGAACTTATTTGAAATGCAGCTCTTAAGTCTTCACACAAACCTACTAAACCAGACATCACATTTTAGAAAGATCCTTGTGTGAATTATGTGCACATTAAAATTTGAGAAGCTGCCTGTGGTCTATACAACAGATGTGATTGCTGATTATGAGGCTAATACAGTCTAAAATAGTCTTTATATGACTTACTTGCCTACTGAAGAAAATATCTAAATATAGCTTTCTATATCTCTGCTTAATATCTCTTTTTGTCCCTTCTATATGATGCCAACAACTATTGTATTGAACCACCTTGGATTTTTTTTTTCTTCCTTAACTGGCTTATTCATTCCATAGATCTGTGTTAAACTCTCTATATGCCAGAATTTTGAAGGCCTGCTTCTCTCCTTGAGAAATTCAGAATCTGGTCAAGGAGCAAGCAAAATTAATGTTTCAGGAATCCACAGCTCAGATATTTTAACTCCACAGATATTCAACATCAAATGGGTCATGGAACTTTCTGGTAGCATGATGGAAGCAAAGGAAACTTTCCTAGGAAAATGTTCACAATTTCAAGGAATCCAGGTCCCTGCTGAAGGCCCTCTGTAGAACTCCTCAGGTATGTTTCCTTGACCTGGTGTTTTTTCAGTTGCTATGCCTGGGGCTCCTGACTCTCAGAGGTATCTACCACCCTGCAATCATAAAATTCTATGTTTATGTGCATATTTCTGGGAGAAGAAATCATCATTTCAATCTGGTTAACAAAGAAACCCATTCTCCAAAAAGCAGATCTAGTAGATACTAATAATTTCGAAGGTTTATGTAAGTTTTTCCTACTAAGAAAAGGCTCCACGTGCATTATTCTTAGTGACCCAAGAGAATGGGTCATTGGAGATTCAGAGCAGGGTTTAAAGAACAGGAAAGCTTAGTTTGAACTCGATCATCTTTCCTTGCCTATTGAACAGCTGTGCCCTTGAGGGATCTTTCCTCCTGAGATCTCACATCTACCTTATTCACAAGTATTTCTGAGGAGGTTCTGACTCTCCAATCTTTGCCCTCCCTGAGCATCACCAGCACGAGTCAACTCCAACATTTAGAGCAGGAAAGGAGTTCTTAAGCAAGATGTAGTATACTGGGTTTCTGCTGTGAGATCCTTCCTGACCAGGAAGAAAAGCAAATCTGAAAGAGAGTAGTAAGGAGAAAGAAATAAGTGAGCTCAGATGAAGGAGGTGCGATACAATGAAATTCTCTTTCAAAGATAGCACAATGCAGTTAAAAAAAAACTGCTTAAAGTGAAGCTGTGTTGTGGACACATTTTTTCTTTTGGGTAGGATAAATTAAAAATGGTTTGAAGATTCATTTAATAAGGCTAAGTGTACTCACAAGGTCAGCTATATTTCACACTGCTGGTATTTCAAATTATAGCTCTTTGTGTTCTTTTTCCTTGAATAATTTTGGTTGTCTTCACAAATATGAGTGATTGTACTACAGTTTTCTTTGAAATATTTTATGCTTTAAAATATTTTTTCTTGTCCACTAAGGACAAAACACACAAAGCAGACAATCTGCTAAAATATATTAATTTTTTCATTAACCGTAATTTTTTTTTAATTGTGCTCTCAGCCACATACATGGAACTAGATTGGACAACCACGGATCATTCTACGTTAGAAAAATTTGGCATGTTACTTCCTCAAAGCTAAATTTCTTCTTAGACTATTAAAACTTTGAAAAAAAAACTGTCTTTTTAGAGTAGAATGATTCATAAATTGTTTTAGAATGTAGGCGATGGTTTCTTAGTTTTTAAATCTGGAGTTCATGTATGAATTATAGTGCCTAGAACAGTCTCATTATTTTGTTTTCATTTACTTAATAGTAACAATTTACTATAATTGAATCTTTTAATAGAGAAATAGCAGGGCGCTTTACAAGCATTAATTAACGCTCCCATCTCCTCAACGCGGTAGGTAAGTGTTAGCCCTGTTTTATGAATGGAGAACTTCAAGAACAGAGTTAAGTGACTTGCCCAGGGCCACCCAGGAAGCCAGGAGAAGAAGGCCCAGAGAAACTACCCGTTTTTTGTTCTGGGCTGATGTTCATCCCCTGGATTTTCAAGGTGGAAGCAGGTCCCCTTTCTAATTTAGGTGAAATATGAGAATAAAGAGAAAACATGGGAATCCCTCTAATCTTCACTCTCTTGCTTCATAAATGAGGAAACTGAGTCATAGGACAGTGATGTGATTTCACCATCCAATTTGCTCATGCATTCATTCATTCAAGAAATATTCACTGAATACCTGTTGCATGGCAGACGTGCTTCTGGAAACATTGAACGAAACAGAAAAAGTCCCTATTCTTCAGGACCTTGAGTAACAGCAGGAAGGAGACAGTCAACAAGTAGACAAATGGGTTTTCTACTGTATCAGGTTGTTATGTTTTTATTATTATTATTATTAAAGCAAAACAAAAGGGGAGAGGAAATGCTGAATGTGCACATAACGAGAGGTGTTGCTGGCTGATTCCATGTCACTAAAAACTCATCTATGATAGAATATTTGAGTAGAAGTATGAGAGGAGGGAACAAGGTCTGCTAGTAGCAAGAGGAACAGCTTTCCAAGCCAGGATATAACAGCAGCAAAAGTCCCAAGGTGGGAGAGTACTCGGCTCATCTGAAGAATAATGAGGAGGACAATTTATCCGAGAAAAGTGAGCCAAGAGAAGAGTCTTAGGTGATGAGATCAGAATGCAAAAGAAGCAATATTTTAAAGCACCTTATCAGCCAGTTGTAAAGACGTGGACTTATACCCTGACTGACATGTGAAGCCATGAGAAGATTTGGGGAGAGGAGTGATGTAATCTGAATCAACATTTCAAAATGATCCCTCTGGTTGTTATGTACCGAAGAGTCAGGAGCACATGGGGGAAGTGTGTCAGTGAGACAAAGAGTTAATGGGCAAGGGATTATAATAACATTGAATATCCATCTGAACCAATGCTGGGGAATAAGAAGAGCTGTCATGAACTGAAAAGCTATAGCTTTAAATTCCAACTTAAAGGCACAAGAGCTTCTCATTCTCATTCTAGGTATTTAGGAAGCTTTAGAAGATTTAAAAATATTCCTTTCAGGTGAATAACAGCAACTGAATCTAAATTTCCTCTAATGTGTGTTAATTGTGTGTCATCGTGCTCTTTATCTTAAAGTCACAGAACAGCTGCTACAGCTTCAGGTATTAGATCCTCACAGTAGAATTACATTCAGGAAGGTAGTGGTGGGGACAATGTTCTCCTCATCCAGATTGCTCTAGTTTCATAAAAGGGAAACCTCCAACAGATGTCTTCTTACCTCTCCTTGTCAATGCAGAACCACACAATATTTTGAGACTCTTGTTTCACTGTTGAAAGAGACAAGATTACTTTGCCCGTCTAGAGCAATCATGAGTCATCTCTTGTACATGAAGCAGATGCATCCCTAAGATCAAGGGCTCTTTGCCTGCTCTTGAACACAAACTCAGGAGTCTTTTAGTCATAGGGGAAGGATAAGAGTGGAGCAGGGGAGTGTCAGGATGAATACTTTAGGTAGGGTAGTTTGGGCTGGCTTTTCTGGACTTGATATTGAAACTGTGATTTGAATCTCCTCAAGGAAAAGGAACTCAACCTGGTTGGTTGGAGGAATGAGTATATCCATGGTGGTTGCCAGTGACAAAATGTTGGGTTGACAGGTAAGAGTGAGTTTGAGAGTCTGGATTGCATTTACATACCATGGGAGGATTTGAAGTGCAAGCTTGAGTAGATCTTATTTACATTTTCAAAAAGCCACTCTGGTTACTGAGTGGTCAATTCATGGCAAAAGAAGCAGAGATGGATTAGGAGGCTATTTCAGGCTCCTGTGGCAAGGAACTGAAGCCTCCAGCCAAGAACCAGCAGGGAACTGACCCTTCCCCAGTTGTGACAACTGCAGTCCTGACTGACAGGTGAACCACATCCTCATGAGTGACCCAAAACCTTCTAGAAAAGTTCCTTTCACATTCCTGACTCTCAGGACCTGAGTGAGATAATAGATCTTACTATTTTTTTCTGGAATAATTTATTATACGGCTACAGATTACTATTACAGGTAGTAGCCTTGGAAGTGGAGAGAATTTGGATTTTAGAGAACTTGAAGACTTGTTGTGTATTCAACAAGAATTCCTGATGGATTATATATAATGAATGAAAAAGAAAGATTCTGATCAGTTAGCTTCCCATATCGTTCACTTGACCTACTGAGGGATATTAGTACCATTTACTGGGATAAGGAAATTTATATAGAAGAAAATGTTTTTGGTATCCCTACAGGGTAGAGATACACCAGAGTTTCACTTTAGGCCATGTCAGGTTTGAAATGTTGATTATTTGTTCAGTGGGGCAACTGGCTATGAGTCTGGAGTTATGGGGAAAAAATCAGAAGTGCTAAAATAGACTTAATAATTTCTAAAATATAAGTGGCATTTAAAGGCTGTGATACTGGATGAAATAGCCTAGAGGGAGGAGAGAGAAGGAAGAGGACCTAGAGCATGAGCTTGGGTCCACTCAACACTGTTGTTCTCATTGTAAACATAGATCAGGGAGTGAAATATGAATATCCGTATTAAAACACAGCTCCCTTTACAAATTAAAACTCAACAGGGGAACACGTGTAAGTGTGAAGTTGCCCATTCTGGGCCTATTCAATATGGACATTATTGCTGAAGAAATCTTTTAGACCTATTTATGAAGTGGTATTTGTGCACTGTGACTGTGTGTTAAGATTACTATAGGGACTTTACCTCCTGAACTTCCTGACACTTAGTGTATTTTCATTTGAAACCTTCCAATTGTACGACCATAAAGTTGCAAGTTAAACATATATGGCTATGCACAGCAGCTTCTGATGGGTCTAAACTTCCAGGGAAACATGTACCATGATATTAGCTATTTATGAGTGTGGAAAAATCTAAGGAATTGCATTTCTACTTCATATTCCATAGCAAATTATAGCTCGGTATGGGCCTTTAAAAAATAGATTTGCTTTACTTCAAACAACTCGCTTACCCTGAATTTTTCCAGGAGTGTTGGTTGGCCTGTTATACTTCTGAGGGCTCTTTTAGAAATGATGTGTTGTTTTAGAACCTTGTCAGCCCCAGGCTTCTTGAAAGAGACAGGAGAGTTTCTCTATGGCTTTAAAGAGTTTGCGTAAGGAAACCTAAAAGAAGTTTTCCATTTGAGGTCAAGTTCCTTTACACTGAAAAGATAGTCTTCAAGATATGAAGTTAATATAGCATATTGCTGGTGATCATGAGGATACATGCTTAACACACTCTATAGAAAGAGCCTAGAAAGTGATTGAATTTCTTCTGAATCTCTTGTATTGGCAGAATAGCAGGACTGAAACATATGGGAACTTCTTGAAGGATGACTATAACCTCCTCTTCCTGGACTTTTCTTTTCCTGTAATAAGGAAGACTAAGTCTTCAGGGAATGAAGACTTTTGATGTGATTTTAAGTTTGCAATTTGTGCTTCCTGTAAGAATACCCCCTCCATGCCCTGTATGTCAATCATGATATGTTACCAGCAGGTGGCAACAGTGAGTTCACTAGAGTGGAAAACCCCAACTCAGAAACCACAGATAATCTAGGAAGGGTGGCATCTTGTGTATGCAGTGTATGCAGAAAGGAACTGCTGTTTATTGAAAAAGAAATTTGTTTTACCACTCTAACATCTTCAAAAGCTCCTATTTTCTCTTCTACCAAGATTGATTTGGACCACAGGTCAATACTCTATTAAACAAAGGGAGGTCCTTTTAACAACCTGTAGGACTTTGCCCTTACATCAAGGGGAAGGTGATTTGCCTTTATTTGTTAAGGCGGTCTCATTTTCTGACTTGTCTGCCCCTATGGACCTCTTAAAACAATTCTAAAAAGCAAGTGGCAAAAATAATTACTTAGAACACTTAGCAAGAAACAACTAATTTGAACCTGTGAAACGGAATATCAGAAAGCCAGGAGGGTTATTTGCAAGAATGGCAGATCTCGCTGGATTTTAAAGCTGACAGCAGGGATTCACTGGCTTGAATGCCATCTTGTTGAGAAGGAGTCCCATTTCTTTGCAGCTGCTATCTCACAGGGGATTTTCCACCTGCAATGGCTTTTGTATGGTGTCAGAACTAATGTCAGGATAGATACAAGAGGGTAGAGTAGACGTGCTTGAGTTGTTCTAGACGTGCCAGTGAGTGCTTGAATGCTCTTTCAGGTCCAAGGAGCAAGGCTATTTGAGGGAAGGTCATGTGAAGGTGAGTGTTCTTGAGGTAACATTTGCTTCATAGAGATACCAAAGCCTTGGAGGAGCATCTTTTACAGGCAATGGTGAGAAAAAAAAATAAGGACAAACTTGCCTTGCATTTGGATCTGCTGAGTGCAGAATTACCATACAGACTTGAGAAGACAGTTGGGCCTCAGTCATCATGATGCTCCAAGGACAATAAATGCAAAAATATGAGGACATTGTTGCAGGCACAGCCTTAGTGGGGCAGGTCTATCTGGTCCTTCCATGGAAAGGAAACAAGTGTATGAGCATTTTATGGAAATCAATTGCCTTTCATCCCACTTGGAATCTGCAGCGTTCGCACCTTCCCGAGGCACAACTTCAGTCGTTTTTGGGTCTTGGTCCCACTTCAGTCATTCTTGAGACTCAAAAATTGTCATATTACTAGGTGCAGACTGTGTCTATATTACTATATTTAAAAGAACACATGATAAAAAATTGGACTCTGACTTTGTTTTGCCTGTAACTGACATCTGAATGCTGGCAAGTACAAAATTTTGGCATTTCTATTTACTCATCTGTCACACAGGGTAATGATTCTTTCTCAGAGACCTTACAGAATATATAATAGCGGTAATTAATTATAATTATTGCTTATGCATGTGCTAATTGCCAGGCCCTCTGGCTTGCTCTTTACAGATCTATCTCTGAGGAGAGTTGAAGTTCTCCCACACTCTCTAAGGCCCTGTAAAATATGGCTTCCCTACCTCTGACCTCATTTCTTCCTATACTGTACTCCTTTTACTCAGCACTGGTCTGCTTGCAATGTCTTGAGTACTTAGGTTTTCATCTTTCACGTTGCTTTTGCCTGAACCTCTCTACCTCTGGATTTGAACTTAGTGAAATCTCTCATCATCTTCCCATCTTTATTCCAAACTTAATTAAATTTACAAGGACCACACTTAAAAATTACAACCTGCTCCCCACCCAGACCCTTAATATTACTGTTGACCTATTTCTGGTTTTAATTTTTCCATATTTCATAGCACTTACCTATTAATTATGAATGCTATTTAATGTCTGTCTCCCCTAATTAGAATATAAGTTCTTTAAACCCAAGAATTTTTGCCTGTGTGTTTGTTTTCAATGGAGTATCCCAAATACCTTCAAGTGCCTGACATAGAAAAGCATTCAATTAATTTTTGATGGATGAATCATAACACAACAGTACTGTCAGATACACACACACACATACACACACATGTATATTCACAAACTTATGCTCCTCCACATATGTACATAAAATATTTAAATTTATTTCAGATCTTAATAAGGTTGGATGATAACCTATGCTGTGTTCGTATTATAAAAGTCACACAATTAGAAATGCTTAATATACATTAAGGTGGATATGCTAACTTTTTGTTTCTAACTTGATTTTCTCAGTTTGGGCTATTACTGGATCCTTGTCATAAAAGAAAATATCTCCTATTATAGAAATAGTATTATTCATTATGTAGACATTTCTTAGAAAGTATAATCTTTCTAATGTGAGATAATAGTGAGATGATATAAATGAAAAATCAAAATCTAGGAATATTTTAAGAAAAATTCAGTTTTAATGCTTTCAGTATATAAAGTAATAGTAAGAAAGCAACTAAGATGTTACAAATGAATACCTGCTAGACCTAGCTGAATGAATAGATAAAGATCATTTACAATTAACGCTGTTTGTATGCAGTTGGGTACTTGTAAATGTGTTTGAAAACAATTTGTTCTCTTAAGTAAATTTAAACATTCCCATCTCCACCCTTGTTTACCTTATTAATTGCTTAATCAGTCTATTTTCTATAGATAATGGGAAAGTAAACTGTAGAGACCATAGGGAAGACATCTTCTAATTGCCACAAATTATAAATCACAAAGTATCTTCATTAAAGAAATTCTTTCTTGAAAAGGTGTCATACCATAATATAAATACTAGTTGATGTTTCCAGGGCTGCTTTGCGACTACGCATATCAACACTCCTATGGTATCCAGAAAATGTTCAAGCCACAAAAATTCGAGTTTTATCCTATTTGCAAATGAATATAGGTGAACAGAGGTGAGGATGACTTCAGTTCAATTTAGTTCACCTGGTGTTTGGTTTAGTTTTCTCAGTTTGGGCTGTTACTGGATCAAAGAAACCTGCCTACTTTTGCTGGGTACTTTGTATCTTCCCTTGTTTGGAGTGAGAGATTCTTATTTCTTCTGCAATAGTTTCAGGATGGTCATCCAGCTTTGGCCCAACACTCATGAAAGAGTGCTGAGTGCACTAATTTCTCAAACAGGACATTGCATGATTGCATAGTTGTAGATGTTAGAAAGTTCTTCCTCATTACAGCAGAATTTCACACCTTGGATGTGGCCCCCTTTGGCTGTAAGATCTGTCTAATTATAGAATAAGGTCTATTTACCTCTTTCTTCTCCTATATTCAAGATCCTGTCTCAAGAAAGCCACTAATAACATTGTTTTTTAGCTTTTTCTTCTCCAGACCATTTAAGATTATTTCTTAGTAGTCTTTCAAGAAAGTGAATATATATACACACAAAATATTTCATACCATCTTTCTTCAAAGGTTTGCCATTTTCCTTTTGGTTCTTTTCAGTTATACAGAACATTAAGATTCATTTTGACAAACTTACGAAAGCATGGAATATAATTTGTTCTAATTCACACTTCAGTACTTTCCCTTGCCCTCCTCTCCTCTCTCCTGGTCTCCTTCCCTCTACTGTTTCTTTCTATTTACTTACAGTTTTTTCTTTTTTAATTAGTGTCTTGTGGATGTCTATGGTGGTGAGATTCACTGTGGTACATTCACATATGTACATAGGAAAGTTAGGTCATGTTCATTCCAGTGTTCTTTGCTTACCCCATTCCTCCTCTCTCCCCTTCAATCCACATTGTCTATTCCATTGATCTTTCTTCTATTGAATGTGATCTTGTATTTTTTTTTTTTGGTACCAAGGATTGAACCCAGGGGTTCTTAACCACTGAGCCACACCCTCAGCCAAAATGTTTTATGTAGAGACAGGGCCCTGCTAAGTTGCTTAGGGCCTTGCTGAGTTGCTGAGGCTGGCTTTGAACTTGAAATCCTCTTGCCTTAGCCTCCTGAGTTGCTGGATTATGGGCATGGCCACTGCCTGTGATCTTGTCATTTTGACTGTAAGAGGAACTCTTCAATTATAAGGAAATCAAAGGGAAAAAGAAAAAGAATATGCTCTGCTGAGGTTTATGCACAGGAAACTTCTTACGGGTGCCAACCATATGTAGCATGAGACACGTGATTACTTCATGATGAGGTCATGAGGGACAGACACTTGTTACTGGTGCTTGCCTCTTTCAGTTCATACTCGGATGCCATTACTGACATCATTGATCCTGTAAACATCTGAGTTTGATAACCATTTCTGTTATTCTAGAGAGGATAACATTGATGTGCAGATTGACTGAGAACCTGTCTAGATAGTAAGTAAATTTCACCAAGAATAAAGTCTAATTCTTTGGACCTCCATGAACAACTGTGAGAGAAGATACACAGAGTATATGTATCAACAATGAAAACTGTACCCCCACATATAATCATGATTGGAAGTCTTCATTGTGGTATTCCAGCTTTTTCTTTTTCTTTTTCTTTTCTTTTCTTTTTGTACTGGGGATTGAACTCAGGGGTACTCGACCACTGAGCCACATCCCCAGCCCTATTTTGTGTTTTTATGTAGAGACAGGGTCTCACTGAGTTGTTTAGCACCTCACCTTTGCTGAGGCTGGCTTTGAACTCGTGATTCTCCTGTCTCAGCCTCCCTAAGTGCTAGGATTACAGGCGTGCACCACCACGCCTGGCTACCCTAGCTTTTTATATTTGGTCAAAAACAAGATGAGGGGCAAGGAGTTTGCTGATCTTGGTAATGTCTTAGGTCCTCATTGGGTCTCCAAATGCATTGCTTTGAGAAATAGCTAGACACATAGCAACTGTCAGTTTAAGAATCAGTTAGAGGTTATGATCAGTGTAAGAATCATAATTAGCAAAATTATGCATTTTTTTCTTAGACTCAGGTAACAGAATTATCAGGAGGACATGAAATATTGTAATAAAGTAAGGTGAAAAAAGTAATGAAGGAAAATTACCTTCAACTTAAAATTAATAATAGGGACATCTCCTATCAAAGGGGATTCCTGCAGTGGATGTCTTCTGTCACTATAATGATCATTTACAAAATCCCATTTTCTGCTCTACCACTATGGTGGATTTTGTTTACTGGAAAATGAGGACAGGACCCCTGGGCTTTTGGGAACATTCAACCTATTTTATAGAGCTATTCAGGGGACCTGGAAGGGATAGGACCATAAATTAATGATTATGCACAGCTGTCACTTGAATTTCTAGGATCCTAATGAACATTTTGATGGTATTGATGAGCTCAGACTTTTGCTTCTTTTTCCCTACCAACATATTTCCAAAATTTGGAGAATAAAAGATGTTAGTTTCAAAGTTTAAAACTTTATAAAATGTTTATTTATCTATCATTAGAAATAAGTAATTAGCTTGAATAAATATTGTGCCTGGGATCAAATTTTGATAAGCAATAGCTAAATGGATGGTTACATAGATGCTGTCATTGAGTTTGTATTCAATTTTTATATGTTAATTACATAGTAGCCTATGATATTATGTAAATGCTTTGCATATTTACCAAGTTTTTCTGTATTTGCCTAGCTGAGGATGAAGACACTGGTGCATATTGAATTTATAAAATGGGCCACATTATTAAAAAACTGTGGCCTTTTCAAAAAAATGTTTTCTATTGCTTAATGGTCTCTGATGATTTGACCGAAGTCACTTGTTAAATGGAAGAGGAGGTGCACATAACACTTTGCTGAGTAGTCTTCTAACCTCTTTGTTCTGTACAACTTTAAAATAACATGTGCTATTCCCACCCTCCAATCTCAAAAGATATATGCTTTTTTATGGAAAATAGGTAAATTCGTTAAAAAAAAAGCATAAAAAAGAAGAAAAAAACACCAGCTTAAAAATTAGCAATGTTAATATTTTAACATTTTTTTCTTTCCTGTCTTATTTCTATCAAGAATGAAGGGATACTTACATACTTGAGATGATAAAAGAACATGGAACCTAAATAGCAAACTTGAATTTATTTTTGATCACTATTGTGAAAATATTAAATGCTGATTAATGACTCTTTCCTGTTTGTTTCCCCAGCACCCCTATAACAATGATCTAAAGCTATCATTTAAATATTAAGAGTGAGTTCCTTAATTTTTTAAAATTTCTAACTTTTATTTGTTAGTTTTAGATACACATGATAGTAGAGTGTGTTTTGATATATTATACATACATGGAATATAAGTTCCCATTGAGAGCGAGTTTCTGAAAGCTGGACTCTAATCTGCGAGGCTTACTGGAAAATAAAACCACTAAGAAAAATACTTTGAAATTCATGAATCTTTTGGAGTAAAGTTTTGTATTTTAAGTTTTCCTAAATTAATGTTAGGCTTGAAAGAAAGATGAAAATGACACATTTTTTAGGAATATCTTTTATACCCTATGAAATGAAATGGAAAAATGTTCTCAATATCTGTAATCCACACATTAATTACAATTTGTGACTAAAAAGGAAAGATGATGTTTTCTGCAAAGACTTTTGTGTTTTTGCTTTCTTGATATTCAAAGTACAAAGTCATGAGATGACAGTCATTTGTAGGTTTCTTCTGATTTAATCCTGGGGAAGCGTAGAAAGAGAGAGTTGGTAAAAGTACAGTGTTCCTATCTGTTGAAACTTTTGAAGTATGCTGAAAACCTTTGAACATAACGATACCCTCACCTTCAAAATATCTCATAACTCCAGCTTATTTAACAGAAAACAAAACAAAACAAAACCGAAAAACCCCTCTAACCAAACACTAACATAGTACTCCTAAACCAGATTGTTCTCTTTGCTATTTCTGAATAAGTAAACCTAACACATGGTTAGTGGGCTATTTCCACAGCTGAGGTGGCATTATTTTGTGTCTTGGGCTTTGTAACTTTTGAATTTTTAAATTTTATCCTGGTTGATATTCCCAGAGCTCGAAATACACTTTTAAATTAAGCAAGACAATTAGAAGTGTAATGCTGTGATTCAGAGTTTATTCATTTTTCTTTAGATTTGCATTAATGCAAAAGGATACTAGTCTTGAATTTCTGCATGAGAATTCTGGGTTTCTGTTGTTAAAAAAATTAAGCTCTTGTGACACACACCTGTAATCTCAGTGACTTGGGAGGCTGAGAGAGAGGTTCTCAAGGTCAAAGCCTGCCTCACCAATTTAGGGAAGCCCTAAGCAACTTAGGGAGACCTGTGTCCTAATAAAAAACAAAGAAGGCTGGAGATATGGTCCAGTTGTTAAGTGCTTCTGGTTCAATACCTGCTATCAAAAAAAAAAAAAAAATTAGACCTTGAGGGCACTTAAGTTGTCTCTGTCTTATCCAGGTCAATCTTTTTTCTTTTCCCAAAAGAATAAAGTGTTTATATATTACAATTTGCTAGGACAGTCCCAATTTGTCTCTAGTCTCTGTGTAATTATAACAATACCTCTTAGTATTCCCAAGAGTCTCTGGTTTAAATGATAAGTTATCTAGTTTCCTTACCAATGAGGTAAGTGTAACCATGGACCATCAGCGTCATCCTGAAATGGCTAGAAGTGCAGAGCTGGGAGACATGAGGACAGCTATGGGAGCTCCCCAACATGAACCCAGATTAATTTGCTACAGTGAGTGATTGCAGAATGAAGTGCGGGGGTGGATTCATGGTTGCCTTGAGGTGGAGAAGGCCTTCAGAGAGAGTCTTAATTTCGAATCTGCTTTCCCACTGACAGATTAGTCCAGATAATCTCTGCTATCAATTCATTGTAGAAATAAGAGTAAAGTTTGCTATAAATCAATCTGAACTAGTTCTGTGTTCTAAACACTCAGTTAAATCCTGGACCAGATATCTCCTGTGTAAGGAAGTCAAGATTCTCTTTTCCCCACTCACCCTTTTTCACATCTGGAGAAATAAGTAACTGGGATTATGAGAAATAAGTAACTCAGATTATAAGGAAAACTAGTTATCACAGAAAAGGAAGGTCGATGGATTTAGAATCAAAAGGACAATGTCATAACAGGGAAAAAAGGTTGTCGCTACAGTTGCTTAACTTGGAGTTAGGGGTTCTAGATCATGACAAGGAAGTCATGTATTGATAATATGGAAATCAGCTCCATCAGAAATGCCCCAAGGCAGGAGGAATTCATGAGGAGAATTCCCTATGGTGTTATTTCAAATACTGTATGTTTTCCAAGAACAAATGGATCTCATCAATAAGGCAATAACCTGAAATTAATTCTCATTCTCTGCTTTTTTTTTTAAATAGCAATGAAAGGGGAAGACTGTTTTCTGATCAAATACATATTAAACATAGAATTTCATGTGAGTCAAATAGAGTCACCTTTGCAACTATAGCAATGGTGAGTCACCTTTTTAAATGACTTGTCAACTCTCAAAATGCCACAGTTGCTAAAATGACATGGCCTTTCCTGGAGTTGACTTCCAAGACAGTCCTGGAGCACTGTTTTTTTTTTTTTTTTTCTTTCTGGGCCACTTTTCCTTTGTGCACCTGCAATTTCGAGTCAACAAAAATTGCCAACCTGTGGTGAGAAGTTCCATATAAATAATTAATGACATGGAACTAATTACTCCTGTATTAGGCCACCTGCACCCTCAAAGCCCCAGAGCCCCAGGTGTGAAAATTGCAGGGGCAACTAATTGTGAGCTGCATTCCACTAGGTCAACTCTGCAAAGGAGCCGGTGGCTGCTTCCTGAGCTCATTTTTTGTTGTTGTTGGGGTTCAGCAAGTCACACATGGGTGGGACTGGCTGCATTTGTAGCTATCTCAGAAGGAAACCAGATGACATGGTAACTCTTGAAAACCAAGCCCTTAGAGGCCACCGGGAGGTAATAGGGATTAGGCTTAATTAGAGGAAAATACACCTTGAAGGATACAGTTGGAAATTGTCCCTTGGGGTCTGGGAAACCTGCTGCAACAACCCTGTGTGAGAAAGCTACATGTAGGAGCATTGGACTTCTATTTTATTAATCAGGTAGATTCAATCAGAGCACTTTAGGATTCCAGTCTTTGAATTAAATAGTATGTTCTCCACTGGAAGTGTTATAAACATACTTCTTTTGGTGGGAATGTTTTTTTTTTTTTGGTGCCTAGGTGATGGTGGTGGTGGTGATGGTGTGTGTGTGTGTGTGTGTGTGTGTGTGTGTGTGTGTGATGTAATCTAAGATCTCAAAATCTTGTTTGAAAAGTTTCTGTTGAAAAGTACCCTCTAATTAATGCTGACACCAATACAAGTCCTCAAGCCATCTTGTAGAACCCTCTGGAATGAACACAAAAGGCACAAACAATGATTGAAGTTATTACTTCTTAATGTCAAATTGACTGATTTTACTTGGTGAGAATTCAGTCTGAAGATTTAGCTCTTTGTTTTAGTCTCTTACCAATGATCTGTCCTGTGTCATGGTCTGAAGCTGAGCTGAGGAAAACATTTGCCTACTCAATGGAACATACATGAAGTGATAGAATTGAAGATGGTAAAACTCCTTGGAAAAAATTTCAGTTAAATTTGTCCAATCACATATTTTTCTTTCACACACACACACACGCACGTTATTTTTGCATGAATTAGATCATAGAATGCCTATATTGATTGTTTTCATCATGCAAGTTTAAAAATTAAAAGATCTTTTCTCTTCATTCACTCCCTCATCCATGTCTCTTCTGCCCTCTTAACTTTGTAATTAGGTTGAACTTACAATTTTTTTCAATGCTTCTTATTGAATTTAAATTCATATTTAAACAAATATATAGTAGTTTCTAATGAAATTTTAAGTTAATAGACTTTATGTTTTGGAGAAACTTTAGGTTCACAGAAAAAAAAAGAACAAGCCGAAAGTACAAAGCTCCCATATACTCTCCTGCCTATTTCCTCTATTATTAACATCTTGCCTTTGTGTGGTACATTGTTACAGTTGATGAGCAAATTGGAGTTGGATAAATATACAATAATATAATTCTAAAATTACGTGATCATACAGAATGATCTCACTGCCCTAAATATTCTGATTTTTTTTTACAAAAATGACATATATATTACATTTTCATTTTCTCTTAATTTCTTCCAGTCAATTGACAGAATGGATCCACCCCATTCCTTTTAAGTGCAGTATAATATTCCATGGTACAGGGGCTGAGGTTGTGGCTTAGCGGCAGAGCGCTTGCCTCGCATGTGTGAGGCACTGGGTTCGATCCTCAGCACCACATAAAAATAAGTAAAAACAAAAAAATAAAGACACTGTGTCCATGTATAACTAAAATATGTTTTTAAAAAAATATTCCATGGTACAACCATGTCATAGTTTATTCAACATTTCCTCTTGTAAATTAGAATTCATATTATACCCTTGTGCATATTATGCTTCAACACTCAAAGGATTAACTTCTAGGAGCAGGGCTGTAGGATCAAAGGTTTTGTGCACTATTAATTTCAATAAGCATTGTTACATTACCTTTAAAGTTAGCTGCAGCTGGTGGCATTTCCATGGATGATATGAGAGCTCTTTCTGCTTTAGTCCTCTCCAGGAATGGGTATTTGTAACTTTATATTTTCATAGGCTTGATCATTTTTGTTTGAGAAGGATACACAATACTCTAGTTACATATGTTGCCTCTCAAATCTGATTGGGTTTAGAGGTCCCAATTTGTGCTTAACAATCTTGGGACATTCATTTTATTTCCTAGTGCTTCAGTTTCTCCATAAGTAACATGGAAGATAATGATTCTACTACATCATAGAGGCAGGATAAAGCATATAGCAGGCTTAATTTATGCCTGGCCCTGTCATTGACAGTTCGTATTACTATGATGTTACAGATGGATCATTAGGTGCTCTATAAGCGACAATGTGGCTTCATTATGATATTCCTTGGTAAATTATAGAATTCCACTAGGTTTGGTGGTAAATAGGTGAGATCAAAGCAGGTATCTATTAATGCCATGCCATAGACTGGATTGTCCCAAGTCAGAAGGCTATCCCTGATTACTGTCCCTCTGTAAATGTACAAAAAGATTAAATAAAATCCTGGCTTCACTCTGATAAGCATAAACCTTTTGTCAGTACAGAAGCTACCATCACAGAATATTACATCTCTTCAAGTGTTATGTCTTCCCTTCCCTCTCCATTTTTAAATATAAAGTTGAAGTGGTTACTATTAAGCCATTAAGTGGATTATTTCTCTTTATATCTTTTTTAAAAAATCCTTTGTGTGGGTGTCCTGTAGACTCCACGTAACATGTCCCTGGGATTCTTTGGACCCAGACTGTTTCTCCAACTCTCGCCCATCCCAAGCTATTTGTGCCTTTCACACACAACCTCTGTCTGAGGACAGACCAAAAGATATTCCTTAAATTCCTTAACAGGAAAAAATTTCAGTACAGAAATTTCCCTCACAGACGCATCCTTGTGAGGGAGAGAGAAGGGAAAAAAAAAAGAGTGAAAATCTGGGGAAGTCTGGATATTTAATCTACCTTTGAAATTGGAAGCATGATCTTCCAGAAAACTCCAAGTAGATGGTGTTTCTAACCACAGGTGAACTGTCACAGCCTTCAGGTGGAGAATCTTGTGATAGATGAGAAATTGTGAACATGCCAAGAGCATGGCTCCTGTTTTTGTGCTGGGCAATGTCTAGTAATGACGGAAAGCTGATTACATTGAAGAAATGCCTGGAGAATTGTGAGGTTTCACTTCTGTACATCTGAGAACGTATGAGGCTACAGTGAACCAGGAAATGAAGAGTACAGAGAGTAGGGGTCTTTCCAGTAAGCCGGCCTACTACCTCTGCCTTGTTTCTGAACCAAAGTCAGGAGATGTTGTCTGACAAAGGAACTTTCAGTAGCTACTATGAGTAATGTGAAAAACGAGTATTCAAAACTGGTATTGACATAAAATATCACAAGGGCAACTTCTGATTCAATACAAAAATTGAAATGTGTTTTTAAAAGGCACATTCTAACCAATTGATGACGCCATATCCAAACATCCATTTTTGCCTTAGATGTTTTAAACTATTTATTTAGTAACACCCACCCAATGCCCATGGTAGATAAAGAATGGGCAAAGAAAGTGGAAAGACCTGATCTAAATCCCCTCGAAGCTTCCCATACAGAATGGGAAAGTATTTGCCAATGACTTCAATATGTGTGAATCTCTGACCAAGTAAGCTTGACCTTAGACAAGTATGAGAAGAAAGAATAATTTCTGCATAGAAGTTCAGTCATAGTGCCACTTGAGTGATAAAAGGGGTCCAGGCTTTGAATGAGGCTATGGACTCCAACATTTTCACTGAGAAGGAAAAAAACAGCGATATGTGGGCTGAGTGGGAAGAATGTTCTAGAAAGAATGAATAGATGAGTTTGTATTCCAAATATATGAGTCCAATCTTAATCTTAAATATTCTCTTTTGTTGTCTTTTCATCCAGATAAACTTGTGAATCAATAATAAAAATAATGACGATGACGACGACGATGATGATGAAATTTTAAAAACAATGTTATTGGGCCATGCATCTTTATTTTGGGCTTACAAAATCTGTTCACCCAAATCCAAGAAAAATTTTGGAGAGTAAGTCTTGAAATGAGGGAGGGTTGTAATGTTGAGTTTACCTCACAACAGTTTAAAAACAAAAGTGCTTCCCGTGTGGAGTCCACAGAGAGTTACTGAGATGCTTTGAGCAGGCATGGTAGAGCAATTGCCAAAGAGGAGAGGGTGCTTAAGAACCTCAGAGGAAGACAAGGCTTGTCAATCATTTCCATGGAAGAGACAATGAAGTGGGGAGAGCCAGAGAGGACCTTGAGATATGGGTTATTGAAAGTTAATCTAATTCTTAAATGCTTGAGATACAGAGTAAATGGATGTAACTTGAATCCCATTTCCCTCACTTCCTAACAGTGTAACTTTGGGAAAGTTTCTTCATGTTTAAAATAGAGATACTTATAGTTCCCATGTTATAGAACTACTTTTTTTTTAAATTCATGTATACTATCGGGACACTGTTTGAGTCAAGAAATAGTGCCATTATTTCATTGCCACTAAATTGTCTGTACGTTTTCCATTTATGGGAGTCAATATGTCAGAGGCAGAAATGAAAATTAGCATGAAGCAGTGGGCAGCATTTCACCTTCTTTTCTCATTTGCACTTTCCCTGTGGAATATCAGGGATGATTTATGGAAGTTCAAGTAGTGAAGGATGGAGAAAAACAGATAAAGGATGGGAATGACAGGTGGAACATCCTGAACCAGGCAAAGAATTATTACAAGGAAAATGGTGTATGACAGGGAGGGGCAGGGAGCTGGCAGGAGGAAGCCTGGACCATGTGTGTATTCACTACACCACTTATTTTGGAAAATATGTGGAAAATTGCATGCAGAGTTTGAAAATGACTGTCCCAGCTATGATTCACTAAAGAAATCGCCTCAGCCACATTGACCCTGGCATTTTTTCAGAGGTCATGTTTACACATAATTTATAAAGTTCTAACATGTGGTTGAAAGTTTCTCTGGCATATTTAGAAATGTCTGGGAGGGCATTTCTCACCACTTCATTCTGCCTGCCTTCAATTTCTGCCTATGCTTTAATTCAATAAGTATTTATTGTGGTTAGGACAAACAAGGGCTCTGGTTTTGTGTGCTGTGAACTGCAAAGCTGGGCTAACTGGGAGTTAAGTTCCTGCTATGTCTAATACCTGATTCTTCATTGGCAAGTTTTAAGTAATGACAAAAATCCTGTGATATGGAATCTGTGGAAGTCTGAGCATCTTTCATCTGGACCCTGATATTGGTCCTCTTTATTTTCTGGATTGTAACTGGGGAGATTTTACAAACCCTTTGAAGGAAAGTCACAGTTGAGGTGCATCATGAAACAGCTTGACTTTTATTCCCTTGTGATTTGATACCATGAAAAGAAAATGACCTCTCCAAAGAGATGCACCCCATTCCTGGGCTGTTCTAGCTATGCTCCTGCTCAAAATACTCAAACACTCGAATATTTACTTGTTGCTTCTTGAACTAATCAGAATAACTATATTCCTCTTTGGTATTAAGAGAAATTAGTTGGGAGGATGCTATAATGTGGATCTGAAATATTCCCCAAAGGTTCATGTGTCCCCATTGGCTTGGTCCCCAATGCAACAATGCTCAGAAGTGGGAATTTTAGGAAGTGATTGGATCATGAGGGCTTCAGTCTCATCAATGGAGTAGTCCATTGATAGACTCATAATTGAATGGACTATTGGGAGGTGAAGGAAGCTATAGGAAATTGGGTTTAGTTGAAGGGCGTAAGTCATGGGATCATGTCCTGGAAGGGTGTATCTTGTTCCTGGCCTCCCTCCCACCCCCTTTCTCTCTCTCTCTCTCTGTTTTCTGGCTGATATGAGGGAGCAGCTTTGCTCAGCCATATGCTCCTGACCATGATGTTCTGCCTCACCACAGGCCCTCAAAACAGCAGAGCCAAGTGGTCATAGACTGAAACCTCTGGAACTGCAAGCCAAAATAAATCTTTGTGCCTCTAAGTTGATTTTCTCAGCTAACACAAAGGATATCCCATTTTCATATTAAATATTTTTTCTTATTTCTTCCTCTCTTCCTTCTTCCCTCTCTTTCTTTCTTCCAAAGTTAAACTTACCTAGTCCTTTTACCAGCTTCTCATATACTGTGATCAACACTTTTTTTTCCCTTTGCTTAATATTTGAAGCTTTTTCTGCCAGTAAGTAGCAGTGTACTATTATGTCTGCAAGATTATTTTGATGGGTAGACTAGGCTTTAATGAACATGAAGTTAAATTTTAAAATGCTTTCCTTTGAAGGTTAGCTTGTCGACTTATGGAACTGATCATTTCAATAATTTGACCAGTTTCCTAAGAAAACTTCCTTGATCTGATTTTAAGAGTTTACCACTCTGCTTTTCAGACAGATTTCTGATGACCAAATGAGATTTGGATATGTTTCAGATTTTTGTTGTTATTGGTTGTCTTTTTGGTACTGGGGATTGAACTTAGGGGCATTTGACCACTGGAGTCACATCTCCAACTCTATTTTGTGTTTTACTTAGTGACAGGGTCTCACTGAGTTGCTTAGTGCCTCGTGGTTGCTGAGGCTGGCTTTGAACTTGTGATTCTCCTGTCTCAGCCTCCCAAAGTGTTGGTATTACAGGCATGCACCATCATGCCTGGCTCAGATTTTTTTTAAAAATGGAGTTTCTAGCTTTTGGAACAAAATGATTTCACATTATTAATTTATTTCCAGCAATACTGAAGTGGCCTCCTTCATTTATTCTTTCCTTTGTTCAATCAATGTTTAATGAGTGCCTAGCATTTCTTAAGCTAGAAGTTACAGCATCTGAATCACATACTTGCCAGTCACTAAAAACTGTCTAGGTCTCAGCTGGCCTTTCCATTGATAAAAGTGGATCATACTATTGAGAATGTGGGCACATGTTCTGTGGCCTTTGAATCATTTGACTCTGGAGTGTGGTGTCTAGAGGAACAGAGGAACTGGCAGTCTCACCCTCAGTTGAAAACTGAGTTAACCAAAACCCAGAGTAGTAAAGTCATTTGACCTTTGTCCCAGCCCATTCACCAGAAGCTGCAAACAAATAGATGAAAAGTCACCAAAGCCATTTTGGGATTAAGCAGCCTTGTCTTTAGGTTGAAATCAGAAGTGATATGTGAAGGTTTAAAAATTACAAATGAATCTTTTTTATAATGTTAAGTGGAGTATGCTACTCCCCACAGACCTCCAAAAGCATTTCTGGCATCTGCTGGATAAGAACAGCTCTCAGGGAAATAGCTAGAGGTTGTTAAACTTCCTGAGGTTGAAGCACCTATTTATTGTGACTTAGCCTCAAACTTATCTGTAGGACATTTTTCTAGATACCTCAACTTTGGCAACAAAGACAATAACCCAGAGGGAAGCATAAAAAGTAATGGAGCAGCCAGTTGCATGTTATAAGTTCTGTAACTGAGTTTAACAGGAGAATTCTGCAAATTGAAGGTATGCAAAATGCTGTTTAAATGGGATCCTTAAGGTGGTGGGAAGAATTTAATCAATTTTAGAAAGATGCCTTTTAATCATACCTAAAGGTAAAAAGTCTCATTGATATGGGAACATTATTAATATGGAATAATATCAGGAACACAAGCTATTACTATGATCTGTTCAGTAGAACAAAAAAGAAAAACAAGTTAAATTGTAAATTGTAAATGATTTTGGAAAGAGCAATTTGTATTGGTCCAGGAGGATGCGTTTTTGTTGTTGTTTATTATTGTAAACGATATTTTTAAGTAAAAGGATTTCTAAACTGCAAGCCTCCAGGCCATTCCCCAACCCTTTGAAGTTGTGATTTACGCTTGTACCTATGCCATGCATGTCTTCTGCCTCTATCTCATTACCATCTTTGGAACCCCATCGTTAAGCATATTGCTTAGCAGTATAGGTAAATTCTTTTCAAACACATGTTGCTAAAATGCCAAAAAAAAAAAAAGAAAGAAAGAAAAATTTCCTAGACATCACTAACTTCCTGTAGCCTTACATAGAGTAAAATTTCAGAACTGTAAAGTATCTTGGTTAAACCTGAGAATTTAGCATCAGACTGTGCCCAGGTTATCTGCAGCCTAATACTGTTATCCACCTGGGCTGAGCCTGACAGAGGTACAGGGGGTCTTGAGCTAATTAGTCACTTGTTGCCAGAGCCTGGGGATTAAATCATATTTCCTGGAAACAATATAGTTCTATAGATCGGTTTTCAAAGTTTTGTACTTCTCAATAGTGTCACCAATCTGCACAGTTGCACAGTTTATGCACCCCCCCCACCCCCGTCTTTGAGTGCCTGGTAGCAAAGGAGAGGAAGCATGTGGTGAGACTGATCTTGGGATTGGAAGTGCCGTGAAAGAACAAGGCAAAAAGGAGTTAATAGGTGAGTTAGAAGTTGAAAGTTCAAACCAGTGAGTGAGGGGGTGAAAGGCTGAGCAAGATGGAAGACTGTGCTGAGAGAGGAGGGTATTTGGAATTAATAATTCAGAAGTGAAATAATCCTGAAATTCAGATATGTCCATGGATGTAGATTAGCAAAATACAGTAGAAATTTATGTCATTGGGTTTAGGCAGATAGGACATTGTATACACCTGATGGTGACTGTGTTGTCTACTTGGATGTTGCCAGTTGTCAGGAACTATGTAGACTTAAGAAGAATGTGATCTGGGCCGCCAAATCTCCAGTGGATAGGGGTACTATTCTAAGAGTCAGTAGGTACCAACCCTGTGGAGTGAGAGGGATTGGTAGATTTAAGAGTTCTGAGGGGTTGTGGAGAGTTATTTCTGCAGGAGGTTGAACAGGTCCATGAGTGGTGAGAGATTGAACAGTCTTCTCTTAGGAAAGGGGAAAGTGTGAACTTGGCAAAGGCAGATTTATTTAGCAGGGCGGTGTCAGGAGGCGCCCATTTGACCTCCAGTTTCCTTCATCCGTAAGCCACTTAGGATCTGTTTTCCAAGTTCAGACTTCTCACCATGTCTTCTGCAGCAACATGGCCAATACTGCAGCCTAAAAAATGACAAGATGGGTTGCTTGGTTTTAACACCTTGTTTGAAAGTCAGCAGCCTGAATCGGCAAGCCTCATCCTTCCCCATAACTTCCCACAGCTGTGAATTCCCCAGTTAATTATATGTTGGGTAAGGAGGACTTGCTTTTATCTGTACTAAATTTTAGTTTTAAGCTTTATTAATGGGCTTTCATTTTGGCACTGGTGGGAAAGGGGCAGTGAAGAGGCCCATTAAATTTTCTCTTGGGTTTTTATGAATCTTCCTTCCTTCTAAGTAGAATAATAAAAATTTGCTTCCTTTCCTCTCCTGGAACGTTCTCTTCACGGATTTTAACACAGATGGTCCCCTCTACCATTTTTGAATACCAGGTGTACCACTTATTAATTTCTGAGCATCTCTGTGCCTCAGTTTCCTTGCTTGTAAATGATCATTATATTGTTTACCGCAGACAGTTGCTGTGAGGTGTAAGTGAGGTTACATTTGCAGAACAAGAATAATGTCTGGTAATTAAGAAGCCCTGTGAAAGTATTTGTTAAATAAAAAAATACTGCTTTATTAATATTGTGGTAATAAAAACTGCTTGGGAACTGGGCCACAGAAAACAGCGATGTAAAGCCATTGACAATTGTCCTCTTTTTAAAATGTAATTCTTACTCTATGAGCTCCCCTGTGTGGTCCTGCAGATTTGTATCTCTCTAGTGGAATCTTGTGAACAGATACATCCTCAGAATCAACTTCATAACTTCCTCTGCTACTGTCACCCCAGGCCACTGGTCTCTGGGCTGTCTCACACTTGTCCCAGCCAAAGATTAGGAATGTCAATCAGAGCCTTGGTAGTGGATTGGAACCTGCTTTCTGTCCTGTGTGCCACATTGAGCCTCTCCAGGCTAGCAGTTGGGCCATTAGAGGGCCTTGGCTGAACTTAATTGTCAGCCCACTTCCTAACCAAACCTCTAACTCAATTAGCACTTATTTGATCATCTAAATCTTCGGCTTGAAGCACCCTGCCAGTTTGGGTGGGAGCTTTCAGAATGAAAGACACCCTTTTCCTGGGAACTCAGCCCGGACAAACCAATTCATTTCACACTTCTTTCCAACCGCCTACAAATGGGAAGCAAATCTTCATCCCAGTTCACCTCTTGGGATTGCAGCCAGGAAGCTAATAGATCCCATCAGCCTATCTCTTCAGTTACCTGGTCTTTTCTTTCTTACAATGGCTTTTGAGTGACACATTTGCTTTGGGAAACCATTTCATCCAGATACTTCCCTTGCTCTTTGGCAGTGCCTTTGTGTGTAGGGGGGAGCAACATTTTTGAAGATGACGTTTTTGTCCCTCTTAACATCATTTTATAACTTGAGCGTTAAAGACTGTTGAGCAAACAAGTACAGTCTTTGGTTTTGTACTAACGTTTTATGACTGGAGAATTCAGTGACCTTCTACTTAGGCTTTGATCTTAATTATTTTAAATATCATAGGGTCTGATTCACAAGGCTGTAACGGTGGGTCATTATTCCTGGCACGATTAGTCTAGGTTAGAAATTAGCTCTGAGGCCCCCGGCACTATGCTCTAATACTTTCTGAAATGGAACACCTGTGTAATGGCTGCACAATCATTTGGTTAAATCAGCCTCTAATTTAATGAGCTCTGACTTCACATTTTTTTGTTGTGATCTATAAGAGTTAAATATGTGTGCATAATTTTGAATTTGCCATCTTGTACAATTCTTGTGAATGCTCAACTAGTGTGACTTATTGCTACTAATTTGTGTAAGAAGCGTCTGTATAGATAAACATCTCAATTTGAAAAATCAGTTTTTATATTAAAAGGAACAAAGCAGAAATCCATAGCAATCCATCTCTACATCAATCTGCTTGTCGAGATGTAAGAACAGCAACTGAATGCTTCATGATTGATCCCCAGGAATTGTGCCTGAAGTCACAGTGAATATGAGATTTTTAGTATCTACTCCAGAGGCTCAAGATTCTACAGGCCAATTGCTATTTATTTATCTATTTTTTTTTTCAATCTCTGGACCATCAGCATCACCTGAGAATGGAGAATATCAGGGCTTACCTCAGGCCTACTCACCTAGAATCTGTATTTTCTAGAATCTCCAGGTGATTTGTAAGGAAAGTAAAGTTTGAGGGACACTATAATTTGTTCAGTCTCCTTAAGCTGATACTGAATTCTGCTCCTATCATTAGTATCTGGAGGCAAAATTCCTGGAGAGATCTAATCAAGCAGTGCCAACAAAAGGAAGTACTTGTGTATTTCTAACACACCAGAAAATCCTGACTATCATCATTTCTTCCCAAAGCCTCCCTTCCATCTTTTTCCAAACCTTCATCACCTCTCACCTAGATTAGTGGGCTCCCTTCTTCCCCCATACTCCTTGCTACTCCCTCTTACTACACTACATGATCACAGTTTGTTCTCTCCACAGCAGAGTAATTCCTTGGAACCTTGTTATGTCCATACCTTCTGCTTAAAACGTTTCATTGGCTCCCCATGTTATTCAAAATACAAGCAGAAATGGACTGTTCCACATAGACACAATCTATCCGATCATGCAGAGTCAATGGATACCCTTAGAATCATGTGAATTGTCCCTGGAGTGGGTGGATATTGGGTATCAACCAGGTGTCTACTTCACTAATCATATTTTAATTGAGTTATTTCTCCTTTTCCTGAGTCTTTGGAACTAGAAGGGTTGTTGTCCCTGAGCCTACTTTCCTGAACAAGGGAAAGGATTGCTACTGGCTGCTCAGCACTCCCAGAATTCTGAAATTCTAGGTCTGGTTTGTGCGAAGGAAAGGTAGCAGGCTGGCAGAGTGTGTTGGAAATCTCGTGTTTCCAAGGCTTGGAAGTAAGTGGTTGTATTAGGACTTTCTGGTGTGTTAGAAATACACATTATATTCACTTTTGCTAGTTTGCTTGCTTTGATCAACACGACTACAGTGAAAAAATTACCCTTCTTGCCCTACCCTCTAGCTGCCTTTGTCTCTTTCCCGTTGGCCATAAAATTATTTTATTCACATTTTCAATACTGTCTTTTCTTCTCTATTTCCCCTCATGCACCTTGAAAACTACAGCATATTGGGAACTCTTGACTATAATCAAATAAGTTCTTATATTCTTCTTTTAAGTTCTTCCTGGTTTTAAAGATACTTTTATTTATTATTATTAATATGTTTAAATTATACCCCCATGTCCTGAAAAATCAAGTATTTTTTTAAGCAATTAAGTGTATCTCAAAGAAATACAAACTTCAATTTTTTCCCCTGGATGTTCAAACACATTTGAGCAAATATTACTTAGTTAATTTGTGAGTGGGAATATCCATCTGTGACCAATATGCTTCCATGAGTGAAAGTTTTTGCCTTGATTCAGCAACCAAATCCTCCCCCCGCCCCCAGATCATTTGGATTTGTGCAGATTACCTTGCATATTGTTTGACTATGACACACCATCATTGCCATTGAGAAGTAAAGCCTATGCCCTCTCCCTTGAAATTGGATGGATCACTAAAATTGTATTAATGAATAAAGTAAAATAAAAGCAGATCTATGATTTCTGAGGCTGTCATTAAAATGCTGTACATTTTAGAATTTCTGGAATATTCATACCATGAAGAAGCCCAAGCAGGGCATACTGAACCCACATTTAGGGGAACCAGAGCTCCTGGCCCACAGCCTATCACCTGGATATTTCCAGGAGAAGTAAAAGGTGGCCATGAAAGTCTATCATGTCCAAAACAGCTCCTGTAGTCCCCAGTGGAGTCACATGAAGCAGAAATAAGCAATTTCCAACAAACCCTCTCAAACTGCATCAATCACCTATAAAATAAATAATTGTTTTAAGGTACTCATTTTAGGATGTCTCGTCATGCAAGAATAGATAACCAGAATGTAAGTTAGGAATTTATTTTGTTGAAAAATGACCAAAGAGTGCAACCTGCTTATGCTAAAGTGGGGACCACCCTCAATACAGAACCACCATCTCACCTCTGTAAAACCTTTACTCTGCCTAGACTATAGTTTGAATGCAAAGTCCCTAGTACTCTACCCAGGTTCAGTTTAGTTCTCTAACCTCGTCTCACATGAGTAAATGCTACACTTGGGGTCTTAGATCTATTAAAAATCTGAGAAGCACTGATGGATAGATGGCACTGGGGGGTAATTCTCCAACAGGCATAAAAGCAGCAAATGTGAATTTCAAGCACAGTCACAGTTGTTGTCTGGACAGCTTTAGCTTTGTCAAGGGTCAGATGGTGGTTTCAATAAGATGACATAAAAGGCAACGAGTCTCCAGTAAAAGAAAAGATTGTAGCTACCATGACTGGACTGTGCTCCAGGATGGACCCCCAAAGAACTTGGAGGCAGCTAAGTCAGAAGAAGTATAGTATAGTAAGAGCCATCTTGACTGACCTCAGCAGCTTGGAGGTTCATCACAGTAGTGAGCCTAGTTTTAGGAACCTTGGGTAAGGATGGCCTTACCTGGCATCTGCCATTCAGGCTCTCTCAGAGAGAGGTCAGCCACAGTTAGCAGCCTGTCTGAGCTGTGGTTCAGAATAGTACTCCCAACCCTGATTGCTGGGCATCAGCCATTGAAGAAGTCAGACAGCAGGCTGCCCCTAGGGGATAAAGAGGATAAAATTTGTGTTATTGTTTTTGGCCTATTTATTGAATAATAGTGTTCTTCTTGGGCTTCAAAAAACAAACGAATACGGTAGGACTGCAAATTGGTGCAATCACTCTGGAAAACAGTATGGAGATTTCCTCAGAAAACCTGGAATGGAACCACCATTTGACCCAGTTATCCCACTCCTTAGCATATACCCATAAGACTTAAAATCAGCATGTTATAGTGATGCAGCCACATCAATGTTTATAGCAGCTCAATTCACAGTAGCTAAGCTATGGAACCAACCTAGATGCCCTTCAACAGATGAATGGATAAATAAAATGTGATACATATACACAATGGAATATTACTCAGCCATAAAGAAGAATGAAATTATGGCATCTGCCTGTAAGTGGATGGAATTAGATACTATCATGCTAAGTGAACTAAGCCAATCCCATAAAACCAAAGGATGAATGTTCTCTCTGATATGCAGATGCTGACAATGGCCAGAGGTGGTGGGGAGAGGGGATGTTCAAAGGATTGGACACGGGGGAGCTGGAAGGGAGCAGGGATAGGAATGGGGAAGACAGTAGAATGAATTGGACATAACTTTCCTGTGTTCATATATGTCTACATGACTAGTGTAACTTCACATCATGTACAACCACAAGTTATAAGTGGGAAGTTATACTCCACGTATATATAATATGTCAAAACACTTTCTACTGTCATGTGTAATTAAAAAGAACAAATTAAAAAATCCTAAAAAGCAAAATGAAAAAATACATAGATTCATAACACTGTCAGCTATTTTCCTAGATGTTTGTCTTGAATATAGTTATTTTCTTAATGTTGTGTGGATTTCAACACAAACTCTCAGTTGCTTATTTATTATATGTCCTTTGCAAATTTCAAAGACCCATCTTAATTACAGAGCTTCAAAAACTGTAGAGAGAGTTCATCCCATGGATAAATGGGTCCTTCTGCCAGGCTGCAGAGTAGTGAGGGTGAGGAAGCAGGCAGGAGGCAGGTGAGCTGCAAAGAGGATTCCCAGGAAGCAGCTCAGGGGAGAATTCTGTAAACAGGAGGAAGATGCTGAAGCATCTTGAAAACAGTGTGGTACAGTTTATTTCTCATGTAAAAGAAAATGAAAAGTAAAACTAATAATAATAATAATTTGTGTGCTTGTTTTGTTCCATGATGTATGTCCAGAAATTGGGGCAATGCCTAACATATAGTAAATACTCAAAATATTTATGGAAGAAATGAACACACACAGCCCTATGGTGTGTGTTCCATCATGCCTCTCTTGGATAGATTCAGGCTGCTTTATTCTGAGCATTCAGTCTTTGCAACTATTTTTCCAATGTGTCTCTGTCCTCTTTAAAATAATTAGTGAGTGTAAAATATTGAAGAAACTTCTTTAGAAATCCTTATTAATACTAAGGAAGAATAAATTATTTTGACCTTACTCTAGTTAGTTAATTGTATTTCCAAATGCAGTGGAATGAAGACCATAAATTTTAAGGAACAAAAATTAGAAAAAATTTTCTTGGTCTCCTGGCCCTCCCATAAAGTTTCTTTTATTTCCTGCATAAAGTATACAGATTATAACCACTTATTATTAATTTGGGATACTTAGTGTTCACTAGTCCAAAAGTGTGAAGTCCTGCCCTCTCCTCCCACCCTTAAATAAAGAAAAACAGAAGTTAATTCACCGGAGAGATCTGTGGACATGACCAGGTTACAGCTTCCCCAGGGCAGGGAAACCTGATTCTGTCTTTAATAAGCAGATGGTTGACCTTGGTGACATCTGCTTACCTCTTTTACTTTCTCCTTTGAGGCCCTGGGAGCTAACTTTTCTCTCTAAGAGATAGATCACAAAATTTCAAGATGATAGGATTTCTCAGGCCAATAAGCAAGGTATAGAAATGAAGCAAAGCATCTCAAGCTCCAGGTTGTTCTGCTCATAACACACACTTATAAATACTATAAGTCATCTTCCTAAGAGGAATGGTTCTGGCCGTATGGCTCTAAATTCCAGGAACAGGAGTGTCATTTACTAAGCTCATTTTTTTTCTCTAGGGACATTGGTGTATGTGGGAGTTGGTTTTGTGACTTAGGCCACATTCCTCCAAGGACCCCAGATTTCAGGGGCAGCACATTCCTCATGGGTCCTCAGAGGGTCTCCCCAAGATGGACTCCCAATGCCCATGGTGTGAAAAGGTGGACTCTCCTTTTAACTGACTTTCCCTTGTTCCCTATTTCATTCTCCTGGGATCATTCCTACTTTGTAGGATCACCTCTTAAGTAACCGACAACCAAGTCCTTTACTCAGGCTTTGCTTTTGGGAAAGCCCAAACTAAGAAAACACATGCAAGGACATCAACAATATGCAAATCTCCCATGGCTGACAGAGCCGGTGGTGTGCTGGCTACCCAGGTCTCCCAAAGAAAACTCCCATCTTTGTAGTGTTGGCTCATTTCTGTGGTGTGAATACTCACACAGTGAATGTTTTTGGCTACCGAGAGGATATCACTACACTCAGCATGGAAATACATGCACACTGTCTGCTCTCCAAAAAAGCCAGCTCTAGCACAGCATTGCCAGAGCAGTGTTGATACAATTCTTGTAACCTACAGTCAAGGAATATCAATTAAGAATATGAATACTGTTAGTGTTCATCTTTCTTCCAGGTGCCCTAATACATTGCTTTATTATTTTAAGCATTTAAAGAATGACCATTTTATGAAATGAGCTATATTCAGAATGTAGGTCACCAAGATTGAAAACTGTTGTTGTCTAATCATGTCGTATTGTTATGGTTTGGATGTGAGGTGTCCCCCAAAAGCTCATGTGTGAGACAATTTAAGAAGGTTCAGAGAAGAAATGATTGGGTTAACGAGAGCCTTAACCCAATCAGTGAATTAATCACCTGAAGGGATTATTTGGATGGTAACTGAAGACAGATGGGGTGTGACTGAAGGAGGCTGGCATTGGTGGAGGCTTTCGGGTTATATATTTGTATCTGGCGAGTAGAGTTGCTCTTTCTGCTTCTGATCACTATGTGAGCTGCTTCCCTCTGCCATACTCTTCTACCTACCATGATGTCCTGCCTTACCTTGAGCCCTGAGTAATGGAACCATCTGCCTATGGACTGAGACCTCTGAAACCGTGAGCCTCCAAATAAACTTTTCCTCCTCTATAATTGTGCTAGTCAGGTCTTTAAGTTGTGGTGGCAAAACAAAAACAAAAATAAAAACAAACAAAAACAAACAAACAAAAAACTGACTAAAATATATTAAAAAACACTTGCTGTCTTCCCAGAGGATAACAGGTGACACACTCACACTGAGAGAGTTTGAAAAGAGTTTAGTAAAAGGGCTATTTACACAGAAGTGAGCAGCATAGGGAGATACGTATGATTTTAAAAGTTCCTCTGTTATATTAATCCTAAACCTGATGGGATAATAGGAAGGTATAGTTACCAGCCCTGAGGACAGAGAGCGTGATGTGGAAAGGGCTATCTGGTAGGAGTTTAAAGTGTGTAAAAGACAGCCCACAGTTTGCAAAAGAAAGTTTGCCAAAGATCTAGCCTACGGAGCCCACAGTTACTCTCCCACAGTTTGCAGGAAAGAATTACCCGGGCAGCACTTCCATTCTTCCTTCCAATCTCCTCCCTGGGCAACTCTTTTGGCAAAACTCACTCTGCCCTTTAGAAGTTTCTGGCTGGTTCTTGCAAGATCTGCACTCTCACGTGAGCCTCTGAGGACTCACCATGTTGGTACATGAATATGTTTTCACAAAGTGGACTAATTGAGGCTGTAGAGAATTAAGTTACTACCAAGGTTGGTGGCACCATGAAATCATAACAGCACTGGGGCTCTTAGAAAGGATCAGGCAGTGGAATCTGTAGTGATGCTGAGCAGCCTGCTGGGAAAGCTGTGCTTTAACTAACGCAAGTACCGCAATTGAAGTTGGAATGGCTGGTTCATCTTGCGAAAAGTGGAAAGTTAGGAGGCAAATATGCCAGGGAACATTCTGAAGGAAATCCAAGGGAAAGGTGTCTAGACAATATTAAGGAGTGGCTGGACAACATCATCAGCTGGTGACACAAATAACTATCTGTAAAGTTAGCGGCTCTGAATGGTTGCCATAGAAACTCTTGGCATGGAACAATGGGGTTTCTAGCAATGCTTTCTTTCCAACATACTAAAATGTTTGCAGAAAATCTCTTTGATTTTATTTTTAAGTCTTGACTACTGACCTGTCCATGTGGAAAGCTCCAGGTTTAAGAATATGGGCCTGGGATCTGAATTTGACCTGACCTAGATTTTGACCTCATTTTTCTTTTCAGTTTTTGGTCAACAGGTGTCAGACAAACTACAAAGTCTGAGACTTGGATTTTGACCTTGGCATTACTTTCCATTTGCCAAATTTGGGGTAGGGTCAGGTGGCAGAAAGGTTGTTTAAGGTAGAATTTTTGGAAAGATATTCGTTAAAAGAACTAGTGCAGGTGATCTTAAACTTGGAGTCACTGTATTCCTGTAGGTTGAGATTTCTGTCTGGGTTTTAGTGAGTATTGCTTAAAGGATTTACTATATCTTGCAGCTTGAACAATGTATGCCAGCTTGTCATGTAGCACAGCCTCTCCTTCCACAGATCTGGGGCCATAACTTGACTATGACCTTTTATCTGGGATGTGTCACACAGAATGTAGTTTAAGTCTATCTTTATAACAAAGAAGAAAGAGAGAGGATATGTTATGCTGAACAGAAGAGGGAGAGAATTTATCAGGATGCTTTTTGTTTACAATTAAGAAAACAACAACACAAACAGGTTTAAATAACCTGAGGTTATTCAAGTTCATGAACTTCGTGTTTGGTTTGTACATGGTTCAGTGAGTCTCTTAGTTCCACCCTCTTATAAGAGCATCGATTTTGTCCTTAGGCAGCAGAAAGAGATACCATTGCACCAAATCCACAACCTTCATCTTTCAGAGAATAAATATCCCCTTTCCAGAATCCTAAGGTAATTTCAAGAAATCACTTCGATTATGCTGACTTGAGCCACACACATATCTCCAAATAAACTATGCTGTTAGAGCAACAGAGGGAATGCATCTTTTCCACCCCCAGAGTCTGTGATTCTGAGCATTTTCGTAGGAAGAAAGGCATGGCATGAATGGCATAGAGATCACTGTGGCATCCAGGAGCGAGTATGGGAGAAATAGAGGCCCAAAAGGAGAGGTGGTGATGATGAGGCTGATGTCATTCTTCAATGACTTCAAGCAATACTAACGCCGAATCAGAGGCAGTATTGCCAAAATAAGTCAAAGTGGCTGTACCAAAAAACACAATAATACTTAGTACCATCACCTATAAACTGTGTGCTCTTGGATGTGCTGGTTTATTTTTCTGAGTCTCAGTTTTTTAACTGTAATATATGCAATAATAATTAATGTTCTACAAGGGTTTAGTGATGATTAATGAATACAATGTATCTAAAGTCCCTATTGCTGGATTTGGCATAAAATAAGAACAAAATAAATGATAGAGTGAGTAGTTACAGTGATAATTTATTGCTACCATTTTCAGCATATTGAATGTACTCCCAAGATAGTAGTTACTGTATTTTCACTTGTTGTTAATTACTAAAGGCAGTGTTCTGAAAGGACTTACCCACACTTTCATTAGTGAATAAAGAATTAATATTAGAATTAATAACAATACATTTTATTTAATACTATATAACATATAATTTGTATATATCCATAATAACTTACTATTAATTTTCTATTTTATATAAAGTGCTACTTTGAAGACCAGCCCTGCTTTAAATATTTAATTTTAATAATTTCACCTTATAAGATTTGCTTTTTAGTATATAGCTTTATATTATGTTCATTGCAAAAGACCCATAAATAGTGCTTTCCTGATGGTTATGATTCACTGTTACTATTTGTCAATAGTTATTAATCAGAGGTTAATTTTTCATATGCATTCCTTTGTTTGCAGTGCTATGTCATTTCCCACTCTGGTATTCCACACCTAATGTGTTCAATGATCTAACTTTCGAAAGTGATGTACATGTGGCTGTGATTGACATCAGCTGGTGGCTGGATTTATAGCAATGCTTTGCTTGGTTCTGCTTTTTATTCTGTACTAAATGGCTTATCTTCAGCAATCTTAGAAGCTGCTTTTATAAGCACAGGGTTTCAGACAATGGGTCAGATAAAAGCTATACAACGTGGCAGCAATTAATGTATTTATGTTTCAAATAGTCTTGTCTGGCCCTACTCAGAACTGTAATTAATTTCCCTTATTTGCACATACAATTCCATATTTATATTCATACTTGCTGATTCTTCCTTTCCAGTATTTTTTCTCAGTTCTTATGGCAATTGTGTTTTTAGTTTCAAATTCTTCTCTTGATTTGGAAGCCTTTATCATAATCATTCATGTACTCTAATCCATGTGGTTTTTGCTCTAATATTTCTTATGCCTTTTTTCCATGACTTGTCTGGGTTCTGGTCCAATTTCCAATCATCGTAATACATTCTGAAACATTTAAACCTTTGCTTAAGTTTCAAAAACACATACAATTATTTGACCAAGTAAATAAATGATTAGAAACTTGGGATTCTTGAAAATATTTTGTGTGCCATATTAAATTTCAAACAGGAGGCATGAGCTTGCTATTAGATAGTATTATAAATTCTAAATTACTACTTTTTTTGATGGGGAGGAGGTTACCAAGGATCGAACCTGGGGGAACTTAACCACCCAGCCACATCCCCAGCCCCTTTTAATTTTTTATTTTGAGACAGGGTCTCGCTAAGTTGCTTAGGACTTTGCTAAGTTGCTGAAGCTGGTCTTGAACGTGCAATCTTCCTACCTCAGCCTCCTGAGCCACTCGGATTATAGGCAGGTGCCACTGCAACTAGCTCTAACTAACTTTTAAAGATTAAGTCAATAAATTGTTCAGAAATGCATACAGTTCTTTGTAAAAAAACTGCTACCTCTCACCTTTACACATTGACATTTACGTATTGACTTGTTTAAACAAACAATTGCTATATGCTTGGACATTCATTTGTTGGCATCTTTGTGGGAAAACCACTGTCCCGGGATCTTGAAGACACACATACACATACAAATATTTCCCTTATAGGTGTTGATGAGATGAGGAATGAGTTACATTTAGGATGCATGATAAAGTACACTGGTGTTTCTTGGAATTTGATCACCAATGAAATGAAATTTGGGGCCTTTTTGGCATGGGCAAATAAAACACATTATTAAAAGTTGAAAAGTTCTTTGCAAAGAGTGTATTTTAGAGTGAGCCATACCTTACAAAACATCAAAGTTTAATTCTAAGACAAAACTATTAAGAGAAGGAAAAAACAAAGCCTTGTGCTGATAAAAAGGTGCCTCCAGAATGCATATGGGCTTTCTCTGAAGACAGCAGCATGACCAACCACAACTTAATTCCATAGGGGAAAAATAAGGCAGGATATCAGAAAAGATACTGCTGGATCAGAGCCTCAAACTCATCAGTGGGACTAGTTTTTTTCCCTTAAGAAAATCTGTGGCCGGGTGCAGTAGCACACACCTGTAATTCCAGAGGATCTGGAGGCTGAGACAGGAGAATCGAGGAGTTCAAAGCCAGCCTCAGCAAAAGCAAGGTGTTAAGCAGCTCAGTGAAACCCTGTCTCTAAAAAAATGCAAAATAGGGCTAGGGATGTGGCTCAGTGGTTGAATGCCCCTGAGTTCAATCCCTGGTACTCCTCCAAAAGAAGGATCTATGAAAATCTCCCCAGAGACTCCACTTTGAATATGAAGCATCTCATAAGGAATGTCTTTTATCCTCTAATTTATTTCAGTACAGAAAAAAAAAGAGTAACATAATAAGTAAAAAGCAAATAAAATTAAAATAATTAAAATGAGATTAAAATAATATTATCTTTATAGAGCACATCATAATTACATATTATGTGATGTATAATTTCATATGCTTGAATTCAGAATTGCCTCACTGAAACAATTTAGATGCATCTATTGATATGTTGTACTTGGAGAATATAAATACCATGTTTATAGTTGCCAACATTTGGCACTTAGCATTAAACCCCTTATTATACTATTGATTTTTGGAAAAAGAACTATGTTTTGTAAGCTTGCCCTGTGGAGTTCATTTCAGAAAATCTTACGTGCTTTGGGTAAGAGGACTGTAATTATTCATTTGCATCCACTGCTACCAGGTGACCAGTTTGTTAATATTAAGAAGTTTTGTGTCCATGGGATGAACATTAACTGTTTAGATATTAGCTTTGTAGAAATAATGCGTTATTTCCTCAGTTTGCCAATGAGTAAGCACAAAGCCCTGGAGAGTCCTGAATTTCCTATGTAATATGGTCAAATTTCTTCACCTCTCAGAATGTTTTTTTCTTTTGTAAGATAAGGTGATTGAAGTAGCTTACCTTTAAAATAACTTTCTATTTCAAATATTAATCTCAGATGGTGAATTGGCAAAGTAGAAGTTATTCATTGGTGATCCATGTGTGCGTGCGCACACACACATACACACACACTCTTGACTTTTATTCTTTTTTTTTAATACCTTTATTTTGTTTTATTTGTTTTTATGTTATGCTGAGGATCAAACCCAGAGTCTCACATGTGTGAGGCCAGCACTCTACCATTGAGCCACAACCCTAGCCCTTGACTATTATTCTTTCCAGAATATTTCTGAAGATTTTTCCATGAGTTATTTTCTCTGTACTGTCCTTGAGTTTATAATTCTTGCTTATGTGTTCACTTATTTGTGTGTATTTCTCATTTCCCATTAAAGAAGAATTTCTAAGAGGACAGAATATCAGCTCTCAGAACCTATGGCTTACACTAAGAGCCTGAGAGTTATATATGCATGATTAATATTCATTGAGTAAGTAAATGAAAAAGTTTGTTATTTGCAGTGTTCCAGGGAGATACTGTGTTAATGATTATCTAATAGTCTCCTTTTTGACTAATGAAGGAACTACATATCCACTATAAATGCAAGAAGATTAAGTTCTCTTATAAAATTTATTAGATTGAATATTTAAAGCAAACATATGACAAAATGAAAAATAACTAATAATGTATCTCATGAAAGACAAACAAAGCAAATGATACAACAGTTTGATAAACCAAGAGATGGAAAAGCATCCACTAGAAAATTCTAAAACAAAAAAATCATATCAGAAAAATAACTTCAGGTCAAAAACATTAATTATGAAAAGAGTAATAGTAGATAATGTAATTAATCTGAAAATACAATAATCATGAACTTATTTTTAATTAACTATAAATACACAGATGTATATACACACAAATATGTATATATATGCACACATAGGCATATATACATATACACAAGCATGTAATTGCAAGTAAAACTCAAACAAACCAAAGATTATTATAGATATAAAGTGATAAGCGATTACGAAGTCTGATCTGAACCTTACTCTTCAATTTGACTGTTGCTGCTCTGCTATTCTTTCTCTTTACATCGACCTTCTTGAAGGATCCTTAGAGTAAGATGTGCAGGTCTTGACTGTACTGTGTAATGTGCTTTGACAAATCCTACATACACATAGCAATCTCCTCAATGAAGTTCAGAGCACTTCCATTACCAGAGAATTCTCAAGAGACTCCTCCCCTTTTCAACTGCCAACCCTCTCCCTCCAGACACAACAGTGACCTAACTTCTAGTACTAAAACTGTGTTTTTCCTATTCTTGAAGTTTATATAAATGAAATGATATACAATATCATTTTTTCAGTCTGGGTCCTTGAGATTCCCGGATGCTGCATGTGTCAGTAGTTCATTCCTTCTTACAACCAGGTAGAGATGTATGGATTTACCACAATTTTTTTATTCATTCACTTGTTTATAGACATTTGTATCATGACTAAGTTTTGATTATTATAGATGACTTTGTATGAATGAATATGAGAATTTCTAGACAGAGGCTTTCATTTCTTCTGGGTTAAATACCTAGGAGAGGAATTGCTAGGTCATATAAATGTAAGCTTGACATTATAAGAAACTGCCAAACATTTTTTTTTACAAGTAATTGTATTATTTTAAATGCTGCTTGGTGATACCCAAGAGTTCCAGTTATTCTTCATTCTTGCCAACACCCATTTTCATCATTTTAATGGGTGTGAAATGGTATCTCATTGTAGTTTTAATTTTTGTTTCTCTGAGGGTGAATGATTTTGATGATGTTTGCATATGCTTACTCAATGGAATGTTGTACCAAAGACTCACGTCTTTTTCCGTTTAAAAAAAAAAAAACTGGGTTGTGGGTCTTATTAAGAAATATTATGTTATATGAATGTATGAATATGGCATAATGAATCCCTTTATCATGGATAATTATAATACACCAATAAAAATGAAAACAAGAAACATTATATTTTTACATTTGCTAGATGTGTGTATGGGAGAGCAGACGTCTTGATCTTTATGCCCTAATCCCTGGATTCTGTATCTGTGCTACATTACATGGCCAAAAGTGTTTTACAGATGGTAATTAAGGTTAGGGAGATTATCTGGCGTTATCTAGGTTTACCCAATATAATCGAATGAGCCCTTCAAAGCAGAGAACTTATCTGACTGGAGGCAGAAGAGATGCTGCAGAAGGAAAAGTCAAAGAGACCTGACTTTTGTTCAAGTACTTCCATGAGAAGGACTTGGAATGTCTTTGCTGATTTAAAGATAGAGGGGACTGAGTGACAAAGAATACAGGAGCTGAAAGAGACTCCTGGATGATATGAGCAAGAGAATGAGGACTTCAGCCTTACAGCTCCAAGGGACTGAATCCTTCCCACAACCTAAAAGATCTTGGAAATGGATTCTCCCCTAGAGCCTTCCAGCCAAGAACCTAGGGTGACTGACCCCTTAATTTTAGCCTTAAGAGACATAAAGCAGAGGAAATCGTCCAACCCACCTGAACATATAATCTATACAGCTATGAGATAATAAATTTGTGTTGCTGTAAGTCACAAAGTTTGTAGGAATTGGTTATAGTAGAAAATTGTAACTTTGTCAAATAAATTCATCCTGA
>CM053401.1:150122576-150281232 GCA_028644305.1 Xerus rutilus | reverse complement strand
AAATTCATCCTGAATGTTTTCTTTCAGTTTTTGGCTGGACTTTTCATTTTTTTTAATGGTATCTTTTGATGAGTGGCAGGCAGCTTTTAAAATTCATGTCAAGTTCAATTTATCATTTTCTTTCTTCCATCCCTGGAACTGAACTCTTTTATGAGGTCTCCTCTTCCAAGATATTTGGAATTTTTTTTCAAAGTTGGTAAGTTTTGTCAAGCAGCTCTCCAAATTGTTCAAGAATAATCAAAATGTATCAAATCACTGATTAACCTGGGATCCTAAATATCCCACCTACATTTATGGTCCAATGCCTGCCTAAATATAAAATCATTAATTCTTATTTCATTAAATTTGTTTTGTTCTGTTTTTCCCTAATGAATTTCTTCCCTTATAATTGCATATTGATATTAACTTTATAATTGTATATTAGGTTATTTTATAGTCTTAAGCTTATAATTATAAAAATATATAAAATCATAATTTTGATTTCAATTCTAACAGAAAGTAAACTGCCTTAAATGCATATTTTCCTTGCCGCCCATTTATTGACTCATATAATGTGGCAAGTATTCTCCTGGGAATATAGCTTCAAAATCTTCATAGTAACCCTATGAGATAGTTATTACTATCAACACACTTAAAAATAATGTTGTAGCTTGGATTTAAACACAGACATCCTGAAAAATCCGATGTTTTGGGATTTGCCCCTTTCCAACACTGATCTGCATAAGGTTGCTGATTTATGTTCATAGGTATTTTCAAGTAGCACTTTCCAGGTTTTACTCTTTAAATAATATGATTCTCATTTAAAATTCTTGAAATTCTAAGATCTTTCTGTGTAAATGAGTACAGAAGCTATAGGAAAAATATTAGCATCACTTTGAAATGTACACCTTTTAGATAAAGGGAAAAATAATGAGTAGGTAGTAGGAAAGTCAGTTAATGCCTTGACACAGTGATCAAAAATAACATCATCCATGGAGAGTAGATAGATATCATATGTCCTCATACAGTGCAATAGTCCAGCTGGAATGTATAACCTAAATTTAAACATGAAGAGATATCAGACAAATTCAAAATAAGGAACATTCAATTAAAAGAAGGGACAATATCCTTAAAAAATGCCACTGTTTTTAAAGACAAAGAAAGACTGGGAACTAATCCATACTCAAGCAGACTAGAGAGACTTATGGTAAGCTGACACTGGTTTGTGAAACCAGTTTTTCAACTGCATGTTCAGTGACATCATGGTGGGAATGTTTACAATTGCAGAAATGACAAAGTTTACAAAGCAGGGTTATTTATCTCCCAGAGGAGTAGTTGTTAAACGTTTACCAGTGTACCACTGAGGACCTGGCAACTGAGCATAGCATGTGATCCTAGACGGGATCTTGAATGGGAGACAAAAATGTGCTCTATGGCATCAATTGACCAAATTGGAATAGAGATAGCAGAAGAGGAAGAAGTATTTAATCAATGTTCAATTTACTGAAGTTGATAATAGACTTTGGTTATGTCAGAGAAGGTTTTTAATTTCAGAAAATATACACTGAAGTGTAAATGTTTAGGAGAATAGGGCCAAGATACATGCAACTTATGTAACCTGGGCAAATATCATATGACCGTTATATTTTTACTTTTCTTGCAACTTTTCTGTAAGCTTTAACTTAGTTTTAAATGAAAGTTTAAAATATTCCAAAGGGAAAAAAAGGCAGAATAAGAGTAATGTCCAACTGAGGGATGTAAGTTGTAAAATCAGATTTGCATATGCATTTTATTTCATGATGTCTGCTTTTTAAGATAGAAGACATTGTTTTCCTGACTCCTATAAGGAATACAAAAAGAATTTTGCCACTGTGAATTTTTACCTTCCTTGGTAAATTCCTTATTTTGTCAGGTTTAGGAATTCAGGAGATATGTGGCTGTTGTGGTTTTCATATATCTATGCCACCTAGATCAAAGATGGCTCAGAATTCCACCTGCATTGGGCAAACACTCTACATGAAACTCAATCCACTGTAATTCATTCTCTTGAAATCTTTATAAAGAAGTTGCAAGGGAAATGCATGGATAATTACTGTTTATACTCAAGGACCAAATTTACCCCTTCCATTGGATTTGAAGGAGATGGTAATGAGTGTCTTTTGTGGCCCTGCCATTCACCAGAAGACAGCTCTTTCAAGCTGAAGGCTGATTTAATTCCTTCTCACTGAATAGCATTTGAGCAAAGTTGCTGGTGGCATTTTATTTTTGTTATTTTTTAGGTAAAAGTATTGTGTACAAATATTTGAAAAAAAATGAATGTGATAGAGAAATAGCAATTATGTCCACTCTCCGAACTCCATAGAGAAATATCCTTTATGTCCACTTTCTGAACTCCAGACTCCGTTAGTCATTATGAACTATTTCCTACATATTTCAGGGGAAGAGAATATGCATATATATACCTAGGCATGTTCTTTAAAACTTTGCAAATGATTCCTTACTTTGTATAGTAACTTATATTTTTTCCTATAATGATATACCTTATTCCCCATTTGATAATATATCTGGGACATCTTTCTACTGTTTTGGTATTTGAAACTGATATTTCAGGTCTGTTATGGCAATATATAGAAATCTATCTAATCAGTTCCATTGTACAGGACATTCGGTTTACTTACAAAGCTTTGTTATCATATATAATGATAAAATAAACATTTTTATGCATATGTCTTAGGACACTTTTATAACTTTATGATGAATTCTTAGTAGGAAAATTTCTAGGTTGAAGAGAATATACATTTTTAATCTCAATTTGTCAATTGACTCTCCAAAAATATTGCACCATTTACAAGGATCCCAGTGACCCAGGATGTTCTCTCAATACAGTTGCTACTCAGGAATTTGAATTTTTGCCAATCTTTTAGCTGAAATTTTTAATTTTTATTTATTTTGAAGGACATTTTTTAAATAGGTGGTTTTGAGAAACTTATAGGTGTATTTGGTTTTTGTATTTGTTTTTCTGCGAAGTGTTGGCTTTTTCATCTTTTAAAGATTATCAACTTATTCCCAATGATTTGTGAGTAGACTGTTTAAGTTCAATAAATTAGTTTTTCGTTGGATGTTTGAAAGTACTGGATGAGAGTGTAGAGACTGAGAAAAGTTAACATGGTAAAAGTAATTCTTAGACTGTGTCACAACCTACATATAGGATTCTTTTGTCTTTTTTTGCAATTCAATTTTGCTAATTTTTCTCTTGCTATCAGATTTAGCAATTTTTTCCTTTATACCTTCTGCATTCTCATCTGACTTATAATAACCTTTTCTATTCCAAAACTACTAAAAACTATCCTGATTTTTAAAAATAATTTTGGGTTTTCTTTGTTTTCAAAGAAGTACATACATCTCCATCTAGTTCTGATTAGGAGTGTTCTTATTCTCAGACTATTTTTGAATTTGAAAGTAGCATAACTAACTTCAATAATTCTGCATATTATAGTATGGTTATGCCCTTGGTCTATGTTGATTAAGCCTCCCTCAAAATTATTTGTACTTGCTCCTCCAATTCTTTCCTGTTTTCCTGCTCCCAAAACAACTTTCTAATCATTTATTTTTCTAGAAGGTATTTCTCTGGAGTAGGAATGAAGCTACAGTCTCCCCTATCAATGATCAATTTACATTCTGATGCAAAGCAATGTTTCTTGAGAGCTGAGTTTTCCCTAGACATTCTGGACTTGCAGATAGAAGAGACCAAGTTCACTTTGGAAACTGGACATAAAAGTGACTTGGAATTGCAGGTTAAGGGTAGGGGTAGATCCTTTTCCTAATTTAAGTTTCCACTGGAAGGATGGTCCAGGTACTTGTTCCACATTATCCAAAAAAAGTCTCCAGGTGACAGGGTCTTTCTTGAGACAAGCAAAAGTGAAGGCAATAATAAAGTCGGGGGTTTGGGTGGTTGTTTTAGTGAGTTCTCTGTTTGTTTGCTGGTTTGTATTTTCCAGGAGTTCATTGGCCCTAGGCAGCACAGCTCTCATTTAAGGAAAGGTTCGTGGGCGTCTTGTGGCCTCTGCTCCACTTGCTTCTGCACTATGTCTATGACTTGCAAAAACAACCTTGTGGGATACTAATTCAGTCTTTGGTTTCTTTTTCATATCAAATACTGCCAACTTGGCCTAACATGTGTGCCAAATGCACGATGGTTTTATGATGTGATACCGTTAGGAAGTCTGGGTTGAGTATAGCTGGATGTGAGCCGGCTTCTGCAGTTGGAGCCATTTCTGTCGCTGACGGCTACAGCACAAGCTTGGGAGCTTGACAGATTTGCCGGGCACCTTGGCGAGTAGTGCCTGGCAGTGGATGGTCATCAAATCCCAGTGAGAACTACAGGTTCCCTGGTTTGTTCTCTCCTGTGTAATGGCTGGGTTCCGAAGTCCTATGAGGGCTTGCAGTGTACTTGCTGGGGAGGAATGCAAAAGCCTCCCCACCTTACAGCACACACTGTCAAAAATAACCAGAGTGGCTACCTCCAGATATCCACAGCTAGGGCACTCTTGTCTTTCCACTTAAGAGCCTCATTATCCCTGATGGATCCAGAAACTCAAACTCAAACTCAAATTAAATAACTGCATATTTAACTTTGAGTTGGAATTAAAGACAAAAAGAGAAGAAAACATACCTTGTCCAAATTAAATATGTAAATAAGTAAATAAATAAATAAAGGAGGAAGTTCAAGGAGTAAGAATGAGTATTTGAACTAAAATGGACTTTTATGGAGACTGAAATATAGGGACCATTTTCTCAGTTCTATATATACATTTTATTGTAGACATAATTTAAACACTATATATGTACATTATTATTTTATATATTTTGCCTTCTCTTTATATTTCTTGCAATCAGTTGACATAATGGTTACAATTTGGCACTTTGTTTCTACTTTTGACCAAATCCAATCTCTCTCCTGCCTAACTATGATCAAATATTTACTACTAATGATGATTTTAAAAATCATAAACTTAGAAATTGAATCAATCTTATGAATCAGTGCAATTCTAAGCATTTTTAAATCTTGAAAATCCAAAGAAAACCTGTGTGCAGATTCTATCAGTGATGAGATAGACTTGAATATTTTGTTTCTGAAGATTGTTTGCTTATGCTGCAAATGCTGGATAAATTAGGTTGTACCAGAATCTTTAATAATAGTGATAATAGCAAATTGAGATGGAAGAAAATCATACAGGATGTTGCTAATGTGTCTTGGATGATATTTCTGTAATAAGGTATTCATAAAATGCAGAACAGTTAAAGAGATTTTTACATTGCATCAAAATGGTGTATCAAAGACCAATTTGTTTTCAGGATGTGGCAGGCAGTGACTCCCATTTTTTTGTAAGGGTCAAAACCTCTTACTAACAGCCTTTCTCACACAGCTCTGTGGCTCCAAAAAGATTTATAACCTTTGTTGCACAGAATTGTATTTAGCAAGAGGGGAAAAAAGGAGCAAGTACTTATAAAATTGGAGTATAGATAAAGAAGATAATCCATTACCTTACTTTACCTGTTTGTATTTTTGGACACCTCCTAGGGAAGTGTTGTTCAATACAACTTTCTTCAAGGATGGAAATGTACTATATCACATTAAATGGAAACCATGGATCACATGATGCTATTTGAAGACTTAAAATGTGACTACAGGGGCTAAATAACTGCATTTTAAATTTTATTTTAATTAATTTGTTTAAATAGGCACATGTGGCCAAATAATTACTGTATTAGACAATGCTGCTTTAGAACAGGGCTTCACTAATTTTGCCATAATGATTGACTTGAGCAAAACATCACCAACCAACACTTTCTAAATAATAGCACAGAATAAAAAAACAAGTTGAGTAGATGTTTAGATTTTCCAGAATTAACTTAAGTAAGATTTCCTAGGACCCTACTACTTCCCAATGAATTTAGAGAGTCATTGATTATGTAAAAATAAGTTCCAATACCACTCCCTCTCTCCCTTCTCCCCTTCCCCTTCCCTTCCCCTTCCCCTTCCCCTTCTCTTCTCTCTCTTTCTCATTTTTGAACTGGGGATTAAACCCAGGAGCATTTTTGCAACTGAGCTACATCCCCAACCCTTTTTATTTTTATTTATTTAATTTTTACTTTGAGACAGAGTCTTGCTAAGTTGATTAGGGACCCACTAAGTTGCTGAGGCTGGCTTGAAACTTGGGATCATCTTACCTCAGTCTCCTGAGTCTCTGGCCTCCAATGCCACTTTCTAAAGCGCTCAAACAAAAATGCCTACATTAATAAATAAGTCTATCACTTAGATATTTGAGGATTTTCTTCTTCTCTAAAATACATTTATGTTTATCTGGTGTGGCCTGACTTAAGGTTGGATGTAAATAGGGAAACCTCTCATATTTATCCCAAACTGTCTCATTTACAAATCTTACATGACAATGCTTTAAAGGGGAGGCATTTTTCTTTGTATGATTTAGTGCTTGGTAATTGTCTTCTTTGAAGTCATGCAAGAGTAGGAGGGCTAGATGCATGGAATTATTCTAAAAAATTATTCTGCAATTGGTTTTGCTTTGCTGCTCTGGGATGAGCAAAGCTTTTTAATTCTGTGTGACCCAAGATGACTGATAGGATCTCAAACAGTGTATCACCCAAACTAAGTTTTCTACTTATGAATGAGTGGTTTTGTAAAGCATGTAAACTAGCAGCTACCAAGGTGCAAGGTCTTCATAAGCATAATACAATAAAAGGGGACACCAACACATAGCAATTAAGAAGCACCAAATATCTGAGAGCATGGGTACACGCAATAAATACAGTTTAAATTCCTAGGTACTGATTTTATTTCTAGAGTATAGAGTGTAAAGTGAGAAGTGGGAAACAGAACTTTGAAATCCATAGGAGTAATTTCAAGATGGTGTCACGAGCCTTGGTATGATGTCATAGCTAATGCGGAGCTACAGAGGATGTTAGGCAGAAAGTTTTCAAGTCTAATTTGCAGTTCAGCTAAATGATACTAGAAGTGTAGTGGATGATGAATTTTTGAGAGGGAGATCAGTCAATGGGCTTCTGTGTACAGTGCAAGTGAAAGATGTTAAAGACCTGAAAAATAGTGACAAAGCTGGGTTGATGAAACTGGGTTCTGGTGACAGAAAGCAGGGTGTGACCGGGAACTATTCGTGGATCACTCAGCAGCACTTGGGCTTGTGAGATCCAATGGGAGTAAAGGGGAGGGATACAAAATAGGATTCAGTGTCCTCAATTCAGTGACTGGGAAAATACCGGTGGCAATAACTGCAGCTGTGAACTGTGGGGGATAAACCAGATGAAGGGGAAATGAACTTGAAGTATCCTGCGACCTCAAGGAAACTAGCCAGAAAGCACTAGGATTAGAAATGATATCTGGCAGGGAAGGATAAATTTTAAAATAATCAATGCTGTGGCAAGTCACCCCAGGGTGGACAGTGATGCACTAGGATCATCAACATGGAAAAGAAATTTAAAAAAAAGGATGCGGAGAAGGAAGGGGTGGGAAACAGGAGGAACAATGGGAGTAGAGAGATGGAAAGGAAAGAGGTAGTTTCCAGAAGGTCACTTGGTAAACATAGAAGATGGTATGGACTGAAACTGGCCTGCAGGCATTATATTACAGATGATGGACACCTTGTCCTTCTGTGACCATTTCTCTTTCTTCTCAACTCTCCTGCATATCCTATAGCCCTGTATGATCTCCTACTCATCCTTCAAGACTCAACTTAATAGGCATCACCCCCTACAGGCAATCAGTGACTCAATGTCCCCCAGTCAAGCCATGTAGGTGCTTCCCCATTTGATCCTACTGCTCTAATTTCAACCTCTGTCACTGGCACAGATTATACCTACATGCCTCTCTGTCCTGCATTTTTAAAAAATTTTTAGTTGTAGATGGACACAATATCTTTATTTGTTTATTATTATGTGGTGCTGAGGATCGAACCCAGTGCCTCACGCATACAAGGCAAGCGCTCTGCCACTGAGCCACCACCCCAGCCGTGTCCTACAATTTTTTCAAGGTTATTTTGGTGGACTGTTTTGCACTAAGGATCTCATTTTTTTTCCACCTCTTTATCCATTCCTTTCAGTAATGCCCTCTTGTACTTGGATTTGCTGTCTTACGTTTGGCCAATGGAATGGTAGCAAACTTGATTTCTGCAGAAACTTAAAAGTGCTTGTGCATTTTGACTTTTTAAAGAATCCCGCCACCATCAGCAGACATGTCTGGGCTAACCTGTTGGAGGAAGAGAGGTTACTTAGCATAGAACCAGATCATCCTAATCAAAGCCACCCCAGACTAGTCAGCCCCTAGCTTACTCAATAGCTGAATTCATATGCATTAAGTTTGGGACTGATTTGTTTTATACCAATGACGGATGCAATTAGATACCATGTCATATACATTTTTTTTTTTTTTTAGCTCCTGCACATGAAGCCAGTGCTTTTCATGCAGTGAGTGTTCCACAAATGTATTGTAAATGAAAAGGACAAGAAAAGATGGAATGAATCTATTGCAAAGCATTTCTTTCTTCTCTCAACTGAACAGGAAGATGCCCCAAGTTTCCCATGGGCTCTTAACCCCTGCTGTCCCAGGAGCTGAGACTGCAGGGATGGTTGTGGGAATTCCAGCATGCGCAGTGTGGTTTGAAATCCAGCGACAAGGCAGCATGGCTTCCTTCTTGGCCTGCTGCCCCATGCGTGGTGAGCAGAGCAGCCACGCCAAAGTGGCAGCCGCAGTGTGGGAGCCCAGCTCCGCTGCCATAAATTACTCAGGGGCAGGAAGGAGCAGCGAGAGTCAGCGGTTTCAACTACCTAGTAGTTCATTTTTGTTCTTGTTTTTCAGTTAGCAATCTGTAAAATTTATTGCAAAATTAAGCTCTCTGCTCCAGAGTCAATAATATTCCTGGTGCCAGGTGGTGTAATAATTCACAGAAAGGGCAGAAGTTGGAGGGAATAAGACTGATTTAGGAAGTAGACTTCCAAGGCCTATTTGCTTCTGCCTATTCCCTGCTGCTAAAGGTCAGGTAAGTAGAGGGCTAAGGTTACAGCCTCATAATATCCTTGGAGGGCTAGAATTTCTATTGGGTTAGAAATTTAAAACAAAAACTGTTTCTTTTGCGTGATGGATTCCTTGTATCCTTCCCACCTCTGTTTCCATTTTAGCATAAAAATAGAAACATTCAATTTCATATTTTGTTTCTGGCAGTGCAAGGAAGAGGCCCCTTAGAAAACTTGGCGGTATGCAAACCTCCTATAGTGCTTTCTAATGCCCTAACATCAGTCTCTTTGATTTGGATGGGCTATTCGAGATTCCTCTAACAATTTATTCATTTACAGATGCAAACACCAAGTCTCAGTGTGGTTGAATTAAGGAGTGTTTATGCCCTGCCTAGATATTTACCTGAGACTAAAACCTTGATCTGAATCCCAGGTCATATGAGAACTTCTTTACTTGACATTCTGCTTACTGAATGGACTTCAGTTTATCACTTTGATCTTTCTCAATTATATGTGGCATCTTTAAAAATGTATCTGTCCCTTCATTTCCAATGATTTCTTAACGAGTCTTAGTTATATGTCTGATTGTCTAAGAGGATCATACATAAAACTATATTTCTGTTCCAGCTGTAAGGGGCAAGGTATTAGCACCAATTTTCTTTCTAAAATTATCTTTGCAAATTATGTCCCTGAAGTGTGAATTTTTTGGTGCGTGTAGGGGGAATACTAGGGAAGTTTGATGTTTTTGATGATTAAAATGCTGTATTTAGTTATTCCCCATGGTTGCTTCAACTGCCTACGAAATTATCATTGCAACCCAAGTTGCAAACTTGATATTTCTTGGGGGACAGTTAGCAGCCAGAATTACACTTTCCAGGTTAAATGTGGATAGATTTTGTATTCAGCATTGCCACATGCTCTTTTAGATGGGATTTCTTTCTTTTCTTTATTTCTAAATAATAATCCTCAGTTCTTATTGGTGTTGAAGCTTTGGCCTCCAGCTTGGGACTGGCTACAAAACTCAGGTTAGAGGAAATTACTTTGATGTTTTCAAAGTCAAGAAAGAATTTTTCACCTCTCTGAGGCGCCCTTGACTGCAGGTGAAGAATGTACTTCTGGAGAAGTACCAATTAGAGCTAATTGTTCATGATCTGATTGATCCATCTGAGCTCTGAGTTTCTAATTGAATTTGCTATTGTCTTCCTAAAATGAAGATTTTGTTGAGCTGCAAATTGTGGATTGGAGAAACTGGTTGTTTTTGTGTCTGATCACAAGAACAGAATCAATATGATCACCCTTTCAAAGGGGGTTGTGAAAATCCACTCATCCTTGTTACAGAATTCCTCCTCTATTACCCTTGTAAATCATAAGTGGCTCAGAGGGGCTGATTCCCTGACACCTGGGCGGGAATGTCAGTCCCACCTCTCCGGAGCTGATGCCTTTTCACAGCTATTTGCTTGGGGGGTTGGGTGGGTGGAGCCAAGATACTAAAACTTTGGGAAGTTTTGTAATATGACCTAAGATGGGTAAAGAGGAGCGTGGCGTTAGGCTTCACCAAGACCTTGAAACTTGGCCCAAAGTGATTAAAAATCAAGTTTGTGAGTCTTTTCAAGTGTACTAATCATGCTTAAATTGTGGATAGAGACTAAAAACTGGCATTTTAGAAAGTTTCAGCTTGTATGAATTTTACATCAAAGCTAATTAAACACCTGTTCCATCCTAAGCTTTGAGTCAAAACTCAAGTGAATGAAGAGTTGAAAAACAAATAGGCATAGTCAAATCATCAATAAAATGGATACACACTGCAGTGACATTTATTCTGATCTAGTAAAAACCAAATCCTAAACTGAGCATCCTCTTTTTGATTCTTTTCACTAGTATGTTCAAAGTATGACTGAAAGATTGTTTTCATAAATTGAATATGATACTGACTACAGATGTCAAGCCATCTCAAAGAAGGAATTGTCTACAAAATTGGCGTTAGGCTTCACCAAACTTGTAATTCTGCTCTCCTTTTTTATGTCTGTAGCGAGTACTATAACCTTCCATCAGAAGCAAAATTAAACATCAGGCTATGACACCCTTATCCAAATGTTATTCAAAATTTCAAACTCAATTGTCTTATCTCATACACACAGACTCACTTCATTCATCTATCTACCAAGCACCCTCGATGTTTAGTTTCAATGTGTCAGTCTTTCAGAATCAAAAGCAGAAAGAAAATGGCAGCATTTCTTCAAATAGCCCTGGAAGTATACAATGCCAAGTTTTGTGCAATTGATTGTACCTGGGACAGACATACAGGCAGAATATAAGGTGGGGAAAGGTATGTACTTTGAAACTGGACTGCCTGAGCTCAAATTCCTGCTCTCCCACTTACGAGCTTATATAACCTGAGGCAAATTATTTCAACTGTTTGAGCCCAGTTGGCTCATCTATAAAGTGGGGTAATAATTCCACCCATCCCAAGGGAAGTGGATTAAAAAAATCAATGTATATAAAGTCCTTAAAGGAGTACCATGGTGATATTACACTTATATACAACGGACATGTGCTTTCCCATAATTCCATTGGTGTCCTAAGAATCCCATATTTGTGAGTCCAAGAGGTTGGTCAGGAAGTAGTCTATCATTTATGCAAGATTTAGCTAATTAAAGTTCTCTAAGTTGAAGCTGTCTAGCAGTGACATGCCATCCTCTCCTTGAAATCAAGAATCACAAGCTTAGCCAGGCGCGGTGGCACAAGCCTGTAATCCCAGCACTTAGGGAAGCTGAGACAGGAGAATCACGAGTTCAAAGCCAGCCTCAGCAATGGCAAGGCGCTGAGCAACTCAGTGAGACCCTGTCTCTACATAAAACACAAAAAATAGGGCTGGGTATGTGGCTCAGTGGTTGAGTACCCCTGAGTCAATCCCTGGTACCAAAAAAAAAAAAAAAAGAATCACAAGCTTGTGGTTTTAGAGCTCTTCTTATAAGGAACATATCAGGAAGCCCCTAAATAACACTTTAGAGATTTTAATATTGCACTTTTTGTTGTTTGTTGTTCTATTTTTTGTGTTTTTTTCTGCTTTTGCTTAGATTTATATGATTTTTTTTGTTATCATCACAAAGGATAAGGATGGAATAGGTTTAGTTAGGGAATAAGTAGAAATCAAATAATTTTAGCTGACTCCTCAACATCTGCTCACCCTTCACACACTTCTTAAAAGAGCAGAATGCTAGTTATCTAGTATTAATAGTTTAAATCTGAAATGTCTCACAAAGCCTTATGAGTTAAAGGCTTGGTCCACAGCTGGTGGTGCTTTGGGAGGGGGTGGAAACTTTAGGAGGTGGGCTTCATTGGCAGAAGTAGGTCACTGGGGGCCTATCCTTGAAGGGTACATTTTATCCTTGAACCCTTTTCCTCTTTACTCCTCTGCTGCCATGAGAACAGCTTTCCTCTACTATGTCTTTCTGCCATGATGCATTGCCTTGCCAAGAGCCTAAAGAAACCGGGCCAAGCAACCATGGACTAAAACATCTGAACCATGAGCCACAATAAACTCTTCCTCCTTGAAAAAATTTTTTTCTCATGTATTTTTTTTACAGTGATGAAATGTTGACTAACACATCTAGAATCTCTCTGATTAGGGATAGATTTTATAGATCCTCTTGAAAGTTCGTCTGAAATCTCGTGGTCCTCATGGTAGTAAGGTTTCTTGGTTTGGGAATTTGTTTCAGGCTGTACTATAAATCAGTACAGGTACAGTTTTCTTTGGCCCTCTTTATGATCCTCATAGGGACTGAGTGATTCCTTCACTTGATGTTTAAAGAAGATAAAATGAAGAGGGAAGAGAAGTAATGGAGAGTGAAGGGGAGAAAAAATGATTAGATAAGAAGAGAAACAAAGGAAAGAAAAGGGAAGGAAAAGGGAATCCTTTCTACTCAACTCAGGCTCTATTCCCCAGTATTTCCCCAATACACATGAACTTTGATTAACATGCATCTGTCAACAGACCAAATAAATTCCCAGTTTTCTATGTCATGTGATTGTTCTTTCTCATAATATCAAGTGGAGAAATGATTTCCTAGCTCTCCCCCTTTTTTTTCTTTTGAGGCGTGAACTTTTACATTTTGACATAAAGTATTCTTTTTTTTCTTCTTCTGTGGATCATGGCTTGTTTTTGTGTCTTCATTTTGGAGTTAGTTCTCCATAACTCAAATATAATTGTTTCTCTTTTTATTTCAATCCCTTTGGAAATCTCATCAATTTATTAGATAGTAAGTCCAAGAATATTTGAAGTATATACCAGAAAAATTCAGAATAAGGTCTTGTTTATCCTAGTTTGCTTTTCCTTTCATAGCATAAAGCTCACAACTCATTGCAAAGTTGTCAAAACATTACTAGGTATGAGAGAACCACTCATTACTAATAAGCACCCTGGGAGAGACTGTTAATATGTATAAGAAAAGACAAAAATAAGGTGTAAGAAGAAAATATTTTTAAAGGGTTTATCATGTCTTTTCCTAATAGATATCTTTTCCAAAATTTCTTGATCTTTCTCATCTCCTCTTGCTCTGTGGGTTATCCTTTCTCAGAAATAAGAGAGAAATCCCCAGTGACCTCTGATCACATTGGAGCAATGAAATTTATTAGACAATATGCTTTTTCCTCTGCTTGTATCTTGATTTTTTACAAAATGCCCCATCTAAATAGTCAAAATAATTTAAGTGTGAAACACATTTGCAGAAAGTTCTCTACCTAGATCATTGGTGGAATGTCTCTATATTTTATCATCAAAATCAGAGCATTTGAGAATATGATAGAAAAAGCCACTGGTCAGGACACTTGTCCAGGACAGCATAAATTTATTAGTCTACACAAATTAGGCTGAATTATTAAGAAGTAACTGCAATAATTAAAATTTTATTCTATGATGTTTTGAAAAAGAGAAATAAAATTAGGAATTATTATTATTTTTTGCTATTGTATTTATACTGGGTACTTTCTATCAGCTTTATGTTGTGCCTATATTAGATAGGTGTCACTCTCATTTTATGGTAAAGAAAACCAAGGCTCTAGGAAGTAGAGGCATTTGCTCATGGATGCAATAAATGGTATGTAGGGGAAAGTATTGACTCTAGAGCAGTTAGAAATTATTAAAAGAACTGACCAAAAATGAATAAATTAATGAAAGAGTGTGTGTGAGTGAATAAATAAATAATTGCAATAATAAAAACAGATCAGAACACTTTACTTGTGAGATGAGGAGAATCCTGTGCAAATGACCATCTGGATTTGCTAAAATCTGCCAATCAGAAAATGTTCATAGCTAATTTACATTTTCTGTACCTATTTTATGTTTATAACACCATAAAGATGATAGCAAGTCCCAACAGGTAAGAAAAAATTCAGGTCCATTGCTGTGGGCAATTTCTCTAAATGGAAAATATATATACTTTTCCAGTCATATACTTAAATAGTTGAAAAGAGTTCTTATACTTTTATTTGGCCATTTCTCATCTGATAATATATATTATTTAAGACCTTTGTACCCCTCATGCAGACCAGTAGTTGGATCCTGGCTGCCCTGGGGAGGGATCGAGACCTTTGGCTGGGGTTTTTCTTAGTCAAGGGAAGTCCCCACCCAGAGACTCAGGTTGCTGTGTGATGTTGAGCAAGTTACTTTATCCTCTCTGATTCCCTGTTTTTGTATATGAAAATGAGGATTAATACTTATCACCTTATTTACTGTACATGGCTATTGTGAAAATCAATGAAATGACACTGTATCTTGAGATATAAACCTTGAAATATCAGAGATGCTATTGTCAGTCCTACAACCCTGGATGAATTATGCTTTCATGTTGAGTTGTCAGTGAGGACCAATGAGGTGCTTTTAAAGGGAGGTCATTCAGGGATACGCTCTGTCTTTGGAAATGTTCATAATAGTCAGCTGTGTTGAGTGGATTTCTTCTCTTTGTGTTCCATTAGGCACTATCTTTAGGAGGGTAAATATGGTGGTTGGTGAGTATCCATCACATACTGAGTGTGGCAAACAGACTCTTAAGATAACTCCAATTAGCTCTACTCCTTGCTATCCATGCTTACCTGTGATTCTCTTTCTTTAAGTGTAGGCAGGAACTGTGATTTGCTGCAGGCCAATAGAATATGGCAAAGATGATGGTTTGTCCCTTCTATAATGTTGTTACATTAGATTACATTGTGTTCTACCTTGTTAAGTCTCTTCTTTGCTGGGCTTAATGAAGTTGGCAGCTATTGGAGAAAGCCACACACATCAAGGAACTGAGGGCAGCCACTGGCCCATAGCCAGCAAAAAAAAATGATGCTTCAGATAGCCCACAAGCAACTGAACTCCAACATCAGGTGAGCCTGAAAGCAAATCCTTCCCCTGTCACAACTGAAATGAGAATATAGCCCCAGCTGCCAGGCTGATTGTAACCTTGCAGGGGACCAAGTTAAGCCATGGATTTCTAAGGAGCAGAAACAGATTCTATGTAAATGTTGTCTTAAGGTGCTCAGTTTGTGATGATATGGTTATGCAGAAATAGATAATGAATATTCTGGATAATAATAATAATGATAATAGTTACCATCTACTTCCTAAGATATATATTCCTGAGAAATTTCTCAGAGATGGGCATTTTATAAATTAAATCAATTATTAATTTACCCCAAATAGTAAGATGAGGTAAATGTACTTTCTTGAATGAAATGATATATGTAAAGGGCTTGCACACAGTGGTTCTTGATAGATTCTAGTTAATTTGTTTGGAAGTTTTTTTTTTATTGGTGCATATTTGTCATAAAGAACAATGTGTTTCGTTGTGGTATATTCATACATACTTATAACATGGAAGAGGCAAATTCACCTTAATTGAACCAACACATCCTTGATAGGCAAATGGCAGGGGAAGACTGTTTATTAATGGAACTGAGAGAAAACTCTAGTAGAGGGTGTTGTTTCTCTTATTTCATTGTGATTAGATTCATCAACTTAGGTGGCCACTGGTTAAATCAGTTTTGCTTAGTGTAGCCAGGTCTTTATTAATAGAAGAGATAAATGGTTTGGATATAAATTCTTGGAGGCTATTCAGACTTCTGAAAGGGCTCAGGGGATTCCATGTTCATGACTCTAATGTGCATGTTTTTTAGATGGAAATGCTTTCATTCACTTAATCACTATTTATTAAATTCCTGTGATAAGCCTGGCACTTGCTATGATACTAAATTTTTCATTTTATCAGAATATATAATTCTTCACTGATGGTAATGAATTTAAATTTTCAGGGGCAGGCTTTTGTTAACCTACTGTTTCATAAGATTTTTTTTTTTTGTATTGAAGATTGAACTCAGGGATACTCGACCACTGAGCCACATCCCCAGCCCTATTTTCTGTTTTATGTAGAGACAGGGTCTCACTGAGTTGCTTAGTGCCCTGCTGCTGCTGAGGCTGTCTTTGAACTCGTGATTCTCCTGTTTCAGCCTCCCAAAGTGCTGGGATTACAGGAAGACTTTTTTTTGAAGTTAGAATTGTTGAGGTATTTATTTAGAATAGCATAATATTCAGCAATAAAAGGAACCAACTCATGATATATGAAACCAGCTGTATGAACCTCAATGACATTGTGGTGAATGAAAGCAGATGAAAGGATATACATTTATAATTCCATTCAAATATAATTCTACCAAATTTTATAGTAGTACTTATCTGGAAATTAGGATGCAGAGATGGGCTTGAACTGGGCTTGACGAGTTTGGAAAATGATAAGAGATGTTTTGTACACTGATGGATTGTGATGATAGTTTCACAGGTAAAAATGTGCTAAAATTCATCAAATTTTACACATGAAATTACTTTATGAATTTTAAAGTTCATAAAATTTCACAAAACAGTACATTTTAAAAATTTATGAGTTGTTAATAATTTAATTTTATAATTTTTACATTTGTAGTTTAGAGTATGTCAAAATTATTTCAACAAATTATTGAAATGTTTTAAGACCTTTGAAGGGACATACAAGATAAGGTTCATGAAATCAACAGATATGTGATATGTATATAATCTAACTGTTATCATTTTTTATAATGAAATTTTAGCAGAATTTAGGGCAAAACAAGAAGACACAGAATCGTTTTGACTGGCAAGCACATGAACTGGTAAAGGATCTGCTAAGAACACAATGTGAAAAGCCATAGAAAAACATTGCATTGTCACAGGGCAAGAGAAGTTTCTCATGGGCATTTAAAATATTTCTCTTGATTTTAGGAAATTAAATATTCCACCATCAAAATTTGTCTGGTAGCTGAGTACAGAAGTATATGCATGAGGACTTCTTAAAATGTCTAGTAATTATTAACCCTTAATTTAATGGAAAGTTTGAATCTTTCCATGCTGTTGTAATTTCTTTTGGGGATTTTTCTTTTGGGGAAAACATCTTTTTATGTCCTACTTAAGAAAGTCTGTCTCTGAGTAAGGTGTGCATTTGCATTTGAGATTTAATGAATATGTGAACATCTAAGTGGACTGATAAAATAATTTATCACAAGTAAGGAGTGGGCTTTGCAAACTTAAATCCTTTCCTTTTAAATGTTTTGGAATGTGCTTGCATTTATATTAAAGTTATTTCCTTTTCTTTACATTGAAGATGTGTGGAATTTTATGAGAATCTTTTTTGAATAGACTAAATAATTCACTTGATGTGACTATTTGATTTGAAAAATGGAAATGTCTGAGAAATAATTCTTATTCATTATCTATGCCATTCAGAATTACTTTTTTCTCTTTTTGTCATCATTTATCATTTCCATTTCTTTATCCTTCCCTTTTTGTTATAGGAAAATCTAAGAATTTCTTCCAGTTTATTTGGTTTCCTGCAACATTCAATCTGCTCTTCACTGTTTCCAATGACTTTTGATTAAACAGTTTGATTTCTCATATTCAGGAACGCCCTACTGTCTTCAAAGTGCTGCCCTTGCATGACTGCTGGCTTTTATTTTGTGGATGTATTAATCTTAGACATACAATCAGGTTGCAAATTGGAGATGTTTGGGATTTTCTCCCTTTCTTGCACTGCTTTGTGTAGTGATACCGACTCCACTTTCTCAGGTGGATCCTCTTGCTTCTAGGTCTGATTTATTTATGTATTTTAGTGTGATCTATGAACACACAGTTTATGTCTTTATTCTACTCTTGGTGGACTTTTGCGCTTGCAATAGTTTGGAGGATATTGCAGTAATGGGGCTATTTTAACATTTTTTTTTTTTGGTTCATACAAACTAGCTTGTTTTGGTTAAATAAAGGAGAATTGAATGCAGGTTATGTGTATGCATATCTTCAAATTTTACTGGATAATGCCCAATGGTTTTCCAAACCATTCATACCATTTTATTGTCATACATTTTACACGCACAGTGGTGTATGTCTTTGATTGTCAGACTCAGCAGCAGAGGTAGTTAATGCCCCTCCCATATTCTCTGGCACTTACCATTTTCACGCATGATCAAATCAAGGGCTTCTAACTGCAAGCACCTGTGACTCTTTGCCTGAGGGCTTTCTTTTGCTCTCAGCCACTTAGTTCACAAGTGGAACAGACTCTAAACGCCCAGGAATTAACCTTCTCCCTACCTGTCCTTGGAAGTTGCCCTTGACAAATTCCTAACCATAATGATGTATAATAATTCCATGTCCTTCTTCCCACCAGTGAAATGACTCTGATGTGCATCTACCATCTCTTGGGACTTTCACAGAGGATAAAGTTCTCTATTTGCTTGCAGTGATGACTTGCTCAACGATGACCCTTTACTGGCTTCTTCCTCTGCACCCACCTTCTCTGCTTCTGTATTAGTATTTCATGACCTCCTCTTCCAGATGAACTTTTGAACCCATCACTGACACATCTCAACATTTATGAGTTTAGCCTCCATTCTGTCTTCCCACACAGCCTTATGACCTTCCTTTTGTTATAGCACTTCTCATGCTACATGGTATTCCCTGATGAATGTAAGCTTTATGTGGGCAGGGCCTTGTGCTCCCTTATGCTCTATCTCTAATGTCTATCATGAGTTTCTGGTATGTAGCAGGCATCCAGTATTTCCTGGAGGAATGACTGTCTCTAATAGCATCAGGTGAGTAAAGGGAATCTATAATGGAAAAGAAAGAAGAGAAAGGGGAAGGTTAATATAAGAAGTTGGAAGTACTGGAGGATCATAGAGGTGGGAAGAGCGTGTGCAAAGACCCAGAAATGGGAATGATATCATTGACCATTCTCGGGTAAAACAATACACCACAATGTACCCAGAGGAAAACAAAGGAAGATTCACAGGAGGCAAGGCAGAGTAGCAATAGATAAACATAATGTGGTAAATGAAAGAATAAATGAATGGATAATGAAGTATTTGAATGAACACATGTGGGAAGCATCAGGGTGCAATGAAAATATTACAACTTTAGTTAGACAGACTTATATCATCTCATGACTCAGTTTCATAATGTGTAAATGGGAATATTAAAGCTTAATATAGAGGAGTTGAGGATTGAAAGAGAATATGAATCAAGATCAGAATCTGCCAGGCGTGGTGGTGTATGCTTGAAATCCCAGCACTTAGGGAGGCTGAGACAGGAGAATGGTGAGTTCAAAGCCAGCCTCAGCAATGGCGAGGTGCTAAGCAACTCAGTGAGACCCTGTCTCTACATAAAACACAAAATAGGGCTGGGAATGTGGCTCAGTGGTCGAGTGCCCCTGAATTCAATCCCCGGTACCAAAAAAAAAAGGTCAGAATCTATTGCCAAGTCAAAAAAAAAAAAAAAAAAAAAAACTCTCAATGAGAAATGTTTAGGAGCAGCAGTCATAGCAGAGTTGGTAGTCATTGTGTTGGCAGAGGTAATATTAAAATATTCTGATCATTTTGAGAGGAAAACATTATTTTTATAGACAAATCAAGAGTAGCTACTGAGAGTAGCTGATTTTTGGGTGCAGTCATAAAGAATACAAGGAAATTATGAAAGCATATCACTCCCAAAAGAATGGCATTGAAGAGATTAAATTATAATAAATTATAATAAATAAAAGGGTTTCTTTTTCCCAAATGAATCACTTTGATTCCATAAGCAAGTTTAGCAAGTGTCAAATATATTTCCTTAAATTAGTTTAAGTTGGAATCTATTACTTTTAACATAATAATAATGTGCAAAGTTTACAACAGATAACAAATATAGAAATCCATGAAGTACATCATAGTAGCCTCTATAAAAATCAATCAGAAAATATGAAAAATGTGTTTGATAATGTTGGGTCCAAATATTTAAGGTAAATTGCTCAGAAAATTGGAAATCTCTCTCTTTCTCACCCACTTTTTATCCTGTCTGTCTCCCAGTCTACTACGACTATGAGATTTTGTAAACATCTCACTCAAACACTTACCTTTGTATTACAAGCATGTTGTTAATGTTATCACAGTGAATCAGAGTTACGTGATGGATTTTGGAGCTTATCTGCAGTTGAGGCCTCTTTGCCTTCTGACATTGACAGAGAATGCTAAATTGAAATCATTTGAAATTTAAGGAGAACACAGATTTAAATACACATACATACACACACACACACACACACATGATTCTTTAAGAGTCCATAATAAACAAAAACTCATGACCTTCAGATTACATCATTATACTAGAAGTTTCAAAGATCTTACATCTCTTATTACCTGTTACTTACAAAATTCAAATTCACACATCAGTGATAAAGAATTAGTTATGCCAGTGATGGAAGATGGGAGGAATTAAACATTGGATATTGTGGTAACCCCAATATTAACAACCACAGGAGGCTATTACTAACTTGTTTGAGGAATAAAAAGAAGGGGTGATATTATCAGATCTCAGGAACCAGGTTCACCAGTGGAAGCTCGAAGCATTGTGGACTCTCCTAGTAGGAACTGAAATCATAAAGGAGATAGAGCCACTGCCCAGGATGACACCTAAGGGAGAAAGATCTTGGTCTTGATTGCCATTGGTTGAACCCAAAGGAAAGAGTGTTTTGGAAGCTTGGAAAGTAGTCCACAAAGGTCAGACCACCATGATTCAGAGCAAAGGTCAGTGAGATTTGTGGACAATTCCAGGACCAGAACACAAAGGAATGACCAAGGAAGGACAATCCAGCCAACAGCATAAAACATACTTCTCAATAGAAGAGTTGATAAAAAATAAAACCTAAGAAATCACTAAAGCATTCAAAGTGTGTTCAGGCTGTATGCAACATAAGGGGCCAAGCAAACAAATTTTTTAAAGTTCACAGATGTAGTAAAAAGAAACTGAGGCATTGGCCCATCCTGGCAAATTTTTGATTTATAAAATAAATAATAATGTCAATTAAATACCTAGGCAATAGTAAAAGCTCAGTGCATAAATTTTGTAATGATCCAGAAAGCAGAAATAAACAGTAAAATTGTAAAATTTTTAATTTTAGAACCTCTTAATAAAAGTTAAACCTTGAGGACAAAAAATAAAACACACTAAAATGATAAATGAGAACACAGAATAACTTTTTTTCTTGCTCTCCGCATTGAGGTAATTTGTTCCAGTTTGCTCCAGATTGACTGACTTTCAGAAGCATGGAATTGCTAGTGCCCAAAGTGGGAAAGTCCTGGGCAATGAGAGGTGACGTGGTTACCTTAACTGCTTGTCACCAACTCAGTTTTTTAGAACATCAAGTTTGCATTTTAATCCTTCTATCTTTCCAGTATGGGTTTTATTTATCTCATTTATTCAAAACCCTAAATCCATCATATTTCTTTATTCTTCCATTTTTTTTCTCAATACTCTCCCTTTTCACCCTGCCCTATAGTTTTTTACTTCATTCTGTTTAATTTTTTACTCTGTTTTGTGTTCACTTTTAACTAACAACATTTTCTTCCATCTAGTACAGATCCCATCAGTTTTGTGTAAATGCTAATTTGATGTTTCATGATAACATTCTCTCCTTAGTAAAAGTTCCTTCTGTATTCTGGTACTGTATTGCTCATCATTTTTTATTATCAATATTTTTTGAGAGTTGTCACATTTTTAACTGCCTATTTAAACATTTGGATAAGAATTTAAAAATTCTTCTTTAGTGTTTGTGAATGTTTGACAGTTTTACTTCCAAATTGGAATCATAGGAGCTTTTCACAGATAGAAATAATATGATATTTTAAAATTGCAAGTAGTTGAAGATATAATTTCTAAACAATAGAAGTGTTTTTTTGAGTCATGATATTGAAAGGGTTAAAGTTAGGATGGGTTTCAGGTCAGGTTTAACAAGGGCTCCATTTCTTCATAATTCTCACGGCAGTTCTCTTATCTGAATTTATGCCTTGTTTTTGATCTTCCTTCCCTAATATTGAGAGGTTTGCATATTGAACTCTGAACATTAAGCCATACATGAAAAAAGGCTATTATGTTAATCTCTTGAAAAAAATACCTTAAGTCATGTTCTACTTTTATGACCCCTAAATTTGTCTTGGTTTCTAGGGATAGAATCAGTGAAGTTCACTTCTGGGATTATATCTACATTCAGTGCTTCCCAGTCCTCATGACTGCTACTAGGCAAGGCAGGGGCAGATGAAAGGCCCCAGGGAGCAAACACTATGTTCAGAGTGATAGATTAGCCACATTCTCTCAAAAAGTATGAAATATACAACAATAGTCAAGGCCATTCCTCCTTGTTCTAGAACAGATAAGTGGTTTGCACTTGAAAACCTTTATTAAAATGTTTCTGGGAGCTAGGCGCAGTGGTGCACGCCTGTAATCCCAGCACTTTGGGAGGCTGAGACAGGAGAATCGCGAGTTCAAAGCCAGCCTCAGCAACAGTGAGGCACTAAGCAACTCAGTGAGACCCTGTCTCTACATAAAACACAAAATAGGGCTGGGGACATGGCTCAGTGGTTGAGTACCCCTGAGTTCAATCCCTGGTTCAAAAAAAAATGTTACTGGGATGACAATAAATCATTCTTTGATCTGGAAAACTCCTTGTCCCTAACTTTGACAATTCAAGATTCAATTCTTCCTTTTCTGGGAAGTCCCACCTCTTTAAGGGTCACATCCTGATTGCACAAAATCATGTAAAGATACAAGTCATATTGCCCTTATTTTCTGTATTTCTTACTTTTGCATTGAAGCTACTTACTGCATCTGTCTTTATACCATTATTAGATCAACAGGGCATGACCTCATACAGTATTGTCAGTTCTAAAGCTTTACAGGACTATTTTATATGAGTTATCCTCATTGTTTGATGGATACTTGCCCTAATCCCTGAACACCCCTGTGCACACGGCATTTGCTAAATAAACTCCATCAAGTGAAAGAAATAAAAATATTCCACTGGAATGGTAAAATTTGCTCCAACACAATCACTACCTACATAGGAATCTCATATCTACTCTCTCATCTCCATCCAAATTATATACTCAGCCTTATCTCTTCCCTCTAATTACACCCCCTCTTGACCTGTAAATGATGGGAAGACCTCACTGACCTTTGTTGAACTGGTTTTAAGTTTCTCTCCTGTTTGCAAATCTAATGCACTGAGTGTTTTTTTGGCTGAAAGCTCCTGGAGGGCTGGGTCAAGGTCTATATCCTTTGAGTTATAATGCACATAGCATTATATTAAGCCCAATTTTGTTCATAAGAATTGGTTTATGATTATATGGTTATTTATTATTTATACGGTGTGGTTATATAGTGTGTTCTGAGCAGTCATATAAAGTGGAAGTACATAATGTGAAGGAATGCACCTTTAAAAAGCTGCATTAATGCAAACCTGGTGTAAAAGAACAGAATACAGAGGGTACTAAAATAAGGGAAATAAAATCTATGTTAATATTTTGGAAGTAAAAAATTCTATTTTCGTATACCCTGGATATGTAAGTATCTATATCATTATTGACCAAAAATAAACAAAGGATTATATTCAGATTTGAATGTTTTTCACGCTTAGAAAAACTTAGCTGGATTTTAAGCCTTATTCCTGAGACCAGTCTTGCATTTCAAACTGGAAAGATCTGTGTTTTTAGTAAGGTTTTTACATACTTCAAAATAATAAGTGGCAATTGTTGAGCTTGATGTCATCTCATTCTTCTCCCATAGCAACAGCACCACTGAGCAGCCCTTCCCACCCCTTCCCTACCTTTGCCCCACAGGCCCCTCCTACATTCTCCATGGTGGGTTTTAGAAGGCAGGCTATACCATGGAGGATGCAGACTGTGTGCTTTTCCATTTCCCCTAAAGGCGCAATGCAGGGAAATAAAAATGAAATTCCATCACATAAAAGAGTTAAACTAGAACCAAGTCAAAACTGAATATCAGGAGAGATGAGAAACTAATCATTTAAGCAGTTCAAAGTTAGCATTCTGAATCCAAGAGAGATAAATTCTCTTGAATTTCAAAGTACTAACAAGTATGTGTTAATTCAAACCAGAAGAAACCATTCAAATAGAAACTCAATAATTCTCAATACTGGTATTAGCTCTGAGTATTGGATGGGAAACTATTGATGATGTATTCTTACTATAGAATTCTACCAATGTGTTTTTTTAATCAACCAATTTTTATAGAAACTCCACTGAGAACAAAACTGGCTTGATCACCTGGTGGAACAGATAGCTCAGACTCAAATAAAATTGATAAAATGACCAGTGGCAAGGACAGTGGCTAACACCTTGAACATGGCAAGTACATGCTTAAAATCAAGTGATAGCAAAAGACATGATCTTGCTTATGTGCTCTTCTGTGACTCAATTAAATAAGTACTGGATTAAACTTAATCTTATTCCTTCTGCAAATTATTATTAATCCCACAAAATTTAAGGAGTAGTTCAGGTACAATATAGTAATTAATTTCATTTTATTCCTAAACCACAAAATTAATTCCCAGGCCATGACAGCTGCTTTGCAAATATTGATTTGAAACAATGGAGTATGCAGATCCAACTCTGTTTTGTTTTTGTTTTGTCTTAAAGTCTATGATATAGATAACTAGGGCTCATGTAGAGTTAATGGTTTAAGTGATACCTTCATGAGATTATCAGTTGGCTGATTCACTTGAGCAGTAGTAGGAGATGTGCAAATGGAAAACACAGGGCATTTTTATCTAAAGAATTCTCCTTATCAAATGGGATAGTTGATTTCTCAATTTGAGTTGTACTAGGAGAAAACTAAGTGGAGTTTTGAGAGAGAAAGGGAAGTCTGTTGCCAGTGGAACCATAGCAACAATGACTAGCATTTATCTAGCATTTACTTGTTCTAAACACTGTGTTTTACATGAATTATTCCTCACAGCCCTGTGGCAGAGGAATGTTAGAATCACCAGTTTGCTGAAAAGGAAAATGAGTTATAGATTATCCAAGGTTACAGAGCTGGTACATGGCAGAGATGGGCTTCAGACTCAGGGTATCTAATTCCAGATCTTTTTCCTCTGATAAGCCCCAGAGTCTGTTCCAGTAAAAGTCACTTTATTTCTAAACAAAGAAATATGCACTAATTTACACAAAGGTAGAAAGTCCAGCTGAGGTTCATCAGAAACTAATATAGGAAACTGAAGAAACATTAGGAACCAAAATCTTTCTTCCTATCTGGTATCTGGCTCCAGGTTTTTCTTCAATCTTGTTTCCTTATGTTGATTTACTCTGCTTTCAAATTTCTATATTATCACTGGTTTATAATAGTCTGTGTGTTTCTTAATTAATTAGAATACTCAAGAGACATCACTCCAGTTGAGTCAGCCTGGCATTCATCAGTTTCTTGAGTAGGCAATCACTTGTCTGATTAAGATGTCAATTGATCCATAAATTGGAGAGGGTAAGAGACACATAGGTGACATTAGAGCAGCTATGGGCCAGGCTAACATTAGAGACACTGCAGACATAGTGCGACCCCTCCTTCGGCCATTGGTCATAGGACTGCTGGGTGCCTTGCTTATCAGTAGCTTGGGGGCCACCCTTATAACTAGATGAGGATCTCATCCAAGGAACAAGCTACCTAAATTCCCAGTTCACTTCTTTGTGCATGATGGGGTCTTATTAAATGTTATGCCACCTGGACCTACAGTCAATTTTATTTAAGTAGTCTTGAGAAGAGAGCAGCATATTCCCATTATTTGGTTCTTTGCATTTGAGTGTGAGAACTGGCCTTGAAGGTAAATGAAAACTGGAAAGAATATTCCTAAACCTCTCAGTGAAAGGAGAAATTTCTTGCTGAGATCATACCTAGGGATCTCAAAGGATCTAAGTATTGCAGTGGGAACCTCTCTTCCTCTATGCCCTATTCCTGATTGAAGATGGGGTGTCTATTGACATTCCTGCTGAGGCAGAACCTACTAAGAGCTGAACAGAGTGCTCAGGGTCACTCACTCTTCTTCCTTGCCCTCTGTCCTTTAAAGGCTTTTCCACTTGTCAAGAGTTCTCTACCAGCCGTGGGGTGGTGCTCACAAGTGCAAAGCCAGCCTCAGCAATGGCGAAGTGCTAAGCAATTCAGTGAGACCCTGTCTCTAAATAAAACACAAAACAGGGCTGTGGATGTGGCTCAGTGGTCGAGTACGCCTGAGTTCAATCCCTTGTACCCCCCAGTCTCCCCCCAAAAGAGTTCTCTACCATTCTAGAACCACTCATCAAATGTGGGGACCTAAAATCTACCATTTATTTTGAATGCATCCTGGTAAAATAATTCTTATGTGGTTTAGAACACCACAAGTACAACATTATTTTGTTATACTTCAGAAAATCAGTCTCTACGTCTTCATACGGCATATTATCATGCTGGCAGAAAAACACTGATATTATAGATCCTTAACATTCTTTATGCATAGTTGAAATGACATGCAACTCCTTTGCCAACCTTTGCTCAGGTATCTGAGGCTGTCTTTAGAATGTGTGGGCTTGGCCTCTGAAGAATCAAGAGTTTGTCCTTGCCTGCCATTAACTTAGTGCATGGAGTTTAAACCAGACACGAGTTCCTTACTATAGTTCCATCAGCTATCTCACAGGCCAGTGAAAACTCAGTTTCTACAAGAACAAGTCAACTCTTAGCAAGGTTAACTAGGATCCTAGGAAGCATGTTTTTCTGTACTTCCCAAGCAAAGCAATGTAAGGAGACAGTGTGGTAATTGTTTTATTTTTTCTAGAGTGGACTTATGTTGTCAGTGGCAGAAATCCATGAACCACGAAGATAAAATAATGCTAACCAGAGTGCGAAAGTCAAGAAAGCAAAGATGGCTCCACAATTAGTAGCATTATATATGTGAGTGCTAAGTAACAGCAGATGTGTCTGTGGGGAGCGAAGCATTCCTTGCAATCCATCAGAAACCCAAGCCCTCTGATACCACAAGCCACTGTGGTTATCTTGGGCTTGGAGGATGAGGGCTGAGTCCAGTGGGTGAGCAAACGGGGATGCTGTTGAGGGTGTTCCAATCTACCTGTGTCATCCTTCCCATGCTGCACACCCGTGCTGAGTTAACAGGGCGATGTGCGCTGTAAAATCCGGTTCTGTGAAGACATGCACTAGCCATGAGTCATTAGCAAGCATGCGGAGCTAATTGGCAAAATACTCATAAAAGATTTTGAAGGTGGGTTAATTACAATTCATTACACTGTAAACTGTCCCCAGGCTATTGTTAAAAAATGCAGGAGTTTCAGGGCCCATTATTTTATGATTCATTTTGCCATGTTGTGAAAAACAGACTCTAAATCAAACTACATTTATTATAGGTCAGACCACAAAATCTTTATTGGTTTTTCCAACATTCCATCCTTGTTATATGAATTCATATGGACTGCACATTTCTGTCAATTGGCAAGAAAGCATGAAATAAAATTTATGATATTTTCTTACCTTATCCTCAGTGCAGCCTTAAAAATCACAAGATCTAATTGCTTCCCCTACTTCCACAAGTTCATGAGAAAAATAAGTATTTCCAAATCAATCCCAAAATTCTGGTGATTGAAAGCAACTAAAGGGTAATTAAGTATATCTTCTAAGAGAAGCATTTTAAAGAATGACTTAAGAAGCAACATCCAGTTGAAATATATCAAAGCTCTCCCTCCGTCCCAGTCTACCTAGAAAAATGACTAGAATGTTCTTTACATTTGAGGGATAATTTGAAGTTCATTGGCTTCCAAAGCATTAATCTTGTTCTTATCCCCACCTTTGAAAGCATCTTTCTCTTACTTTTTGTTTTTAACAAATCAACGAAACAAAACAAGAAACCCCAACATTTATTTCTTTAAAAAACAAAACAAAACTGTGATACAATTGTGTGCCTCCTTTGATTACCATGGGCAGACTTGGTCAGAATCATGTAAGGTTTCATAAGTAGTCATTCTGTGCCATTATATGTAATTGTTTGTTGATTAATGCTTTCAATTATGTCGATTTTCACTATGTGACCCAAACCACCTTGACACAGACAGCCTGGTATACTCATTACTGGGGATGAGCAAAGAACAAAATGGTAGGTTCACTTCCAGCCCTCAAGAGTTCAGCAGCTCATGTGAACCTTATCTGAACTATCAAAAGTTTTGACTCTGCAGAAACCCATGTTTGGGGAAGGGGTGGGAATGTGTGGTTGGAGGAAGGCTTCAGGGTGGAGTAGAAGGGGGGGAGTGTTGGAAATTGTGCAAGAACTAGTTTTCTTGTGAGTGATTCTGTATGTCCTGATTCTGGCTGGGCCAGAAATATCACAAAAATCTTTCTTGAAACTTCCAAGATCTTTGGAAGGCCTTCCTTCAAGCAGTTTGCCACTTCTGCATTGCCTGGGTTTTGGCCAGGGCTAGAGACAGAAGGTATGTGCAAGGAGAAACAGTGTAAAAGAGTCACCTGGATGCTTGAGGACTGTCAAAGGAGGTTTATTTCTAATAGAACAAAACCCGAATGGCTTGGCCAGAGTCAATGATCTTAACCAGTCCTGTCCACTACAGAAAGAAGGAACTGGAAGACAACATTAGAAATCATTAAAGCAACCTACTTATTTCATAGAGGAATTCAGGATATCCAAATAAGCCATGTGACTGAGCCAAGACAGACGTGGACCAGTGGAAGAACTGAAGAGGTGCAGGCATAGTAGACTAGAGAGGAAGAAAGTGCATCCAGCAGCTTTTCAAAGGCTTGAGTCTGCTATGTTAGTGGTATGCCCTTGGCCAAGTCACTTTACTTCTCTGGTCCTCTTTGTATCATTTCAACCACAAAATGCCAAATTAAATATTTCTGTAGGAATAAGTGCTAAGAAAAAGGTAATTTGGAAACAAGCAAGACTTAGCTGGCTGAAAGCAGGGTTGAACTGGGGAGAGAAAGAATGGTACCTAAGCAAGTGGGGGTGGTAAACAGAGAGAAAACTTTGAGTGGAAACATAGGAACCTAATGAGGAATGTTTATTTTGTGTAAAGTGGCAGCTGATAATGATAAAAAAAAAAAAACCAGCTTGGGGAGGAAGTAATGTTGTTTAATGCAGTTTTAAAAGAAGCTATAATAGCCATATGTTTTGTGAAATAAAAAAAAAATCTAAAGAGATAAGCATGAAAGGAAGAAGCACCCAAAAGAGAGAGAAACTACAACAAATTAGTTCGTTTAACTCTTCTTCATAGGACATAAACTTCTATCAGTGATCAAATTCTCTCTTGCAAATAAGCTTTTGTCAAAAGAATTTTCTGATGGGGAAAAGTGCTAATGGATGAACTTGCAGGAAATCAAGAAAACTAGCGATGTTTTAATGAATTATTTTAGTATGACTCTTGTAACAGATACAACTACAGGGCCTTGTGCAGGTAAATTCTGAAACAGATATCCCATGTAAAATACTAATGGAATTTGCAAAGTGGCCATTAGATTGACAGGTAACTTTGACACCCAAAATCTCAGAGCTGTGCTTTCTGAAGGAAGAGGAACCACCTCTCTTTCACAGGCACTGATGCTACCTATGCTCCAGTTTGGATCATGGTCTCTTCACCAAGGTTTCTGGTAATGGGGGGTGGGGTAGGGGGTAGGGAGTGTCAAGGGCCAAGATCCAGCCACTCTTCATTCTGTTCCATAAGAACATTGACACCCCACCCCCACCCCAGGAATCTGATTATGGTGGAGGAGCTGGGGAAAAACAACAGTAATCAGTAGCTCAAAAATATAAACACTAGGAATAATTTTTGGAAGAATACTCAGGAAAACAGAAGCAATTAACAAGCAAAAGGCATGATATGGAATCAGGGATACTGAACAATGCAAAACAGGGGCCAAGTAGGAGGTGATGTTGACACTTCAACATTGATAGTGCTGAGATGCCTCTCTTTGCCAGGTATGAGGATCATGTCTTTTGGTTTTTTTCTGTATTAAGTGAAAAGACGATCTTTATTTATTTAGGTACCAGAGATTGAACCTAAGGTTGCTTGACCACTAAGCCACATCCTCAGCCCCTTTTTATTTATTTATTTTTTAAAATTTTGAGACATGTCTCACTAGGCTACTTACAGCCTTACTAATTTGCAGAGGCTGGCTTTGAACCTCCAATCCCTCAGTCTCCTGAGCTGCTGAGATTACAGGCATGTGTCATCACGCCCCATGACAAGATGATCTTTTCTTTCTCTTCTACTTGAAAAGTCTCCCTAATTGGAGCTGCATCATTCCCTTCTCAACAAGCTCTTAGGCTGAGCTGTAAAGGTTTCAGCCAGTAGCTGACTTGCTCTCTGCTGAGGAAGCCTCAGTATAATAGAACAGAGAGGTCTGCTGATTTTAGAGCCAAGTTCTAAAAAAGCAGCTGGCTTTCAACTTGTTGTCCAAGAGAGCCAAGAGAGTAGAGCTGATGATGGCCCTGGAGGGTGGGAGCCAAAGCCAGGCACCTGTCAAACCCTGCCTTGCCCAGCTTCTCTCTGCCCTGCTCTGCTGATTGCCTGCTCTGAGAAAAGCAGCCCAGGCTGCAGACTTTCTCCCTCCACAGAAAGCTAGCTGCCAGCACTCCCTTAAATTTCCTCTCTGGCAAATATTTTGATCCCTAAGCAAGTTTATTTCTCTCTTTGCAGAAGGAAAAAAAAAAACAGGACTGAGATATCTCTATTTTCTCCTGAAAAAAGGATATTGAACACAACATACCCATTCTTGCTTTGGGAAAGAGGGGAGGCAGACGGTCTCAACTATGCACATGAGGGAAGAAAGTTGAAGGTACATCTTTGTCATTTGAGTCTTGAGAACTTGAACTCTCCATTTGAAAGTTACAAAGTTAGCCAACATAATGGTGTGCCAAGTCCAGGTTGATCCCACAGGAGAGGACATTGAAAAACTAACAGTAAAGCTATTTTCATGAACAGAAATTACAGAACTGGGATGAAGAGGTTCAGGCCTTCCCTGCCTTGGGAATCTCTGCCTATAAGATTGGTCCTTCAGCTTAGCACATCTGTGTTGCATGGGGAATCATAAGTACTAAGTTCTGGTAGATTCTGTTCTGAATGCACTGGGCCTTCTGCAAGCTTTTTCCCTTTGCAGTGTCTCAGTGCAAATGAGACCAAATGCTATGATTTCAATGGATTTGGCCATACTTAGTGGGGTAGTCATCCCTCACCTAAAATCTATGAACTAAGTTTCAAGTTACTTTCGATCTTCTCATAGGAAACAATCAGAACACGATGTTATGAAGAGGCCAGGGAAAAGATCTTGTTTTTAGAAGACAGCCCTGAGATAACAGTAGCATGCATGGCCGGCATATTCCTTCGCCATAACCACAAAGAGGCTGCATATATTTGTTGTTGTTGTTGTTAATTGCAAACTTTTCTAACAATCTGCCCTTTAGAAATGATTGCCCCTCTCTGAGGATCAGATCAAAGTCCAGCCCGTTCTCAGAGAAAATTAAATGAAGAATGCTGAGCCTGGAATCTATGATTAGGATGACTGGCTAAGATGACCGCATACTTTCTCGAATGGGTCAGCTATGGCCCTGGGTATTCAAAACAAGATGGCACGTGACTCACATTGGCTCAGCAGCCTCTCTCATGCTGGATTTACAGCTGGATTTAGGGCTAAATGTTGGAGGTAAATCGAAAGGAACAGAAAGAGGCTGGGGAGGGAATGAGGAGGGAAGGGAATTTCCATCAAAGCTTTTCAGAAGCAGAAATCCATTCTACCTTTGTCGATGACTGTGGTTTGCTAGGATCAAGATCAAAGGAATCACCGTGGGCAGAGCCATGACAAATGCAAGGCTCAGTCTAGTGAAACCTAGCATTAGCCCCTCTCTTAGGCTGCGTCTAGACTGGAAGTGAGTGCTCCTGCCAGATGAGGCTGAGAATATAGTCAGGGTTCTCCTTCATGAGCAGGCAAAGGGAGTTTAAATCCCACATCGATCCCTGGAGGGCAGCCCTCAGCCAGGGGCAGCAAGTCAAAACACAGATATTGCTGTGATCATTTTGTGGGAGAATGAGGAGAAATGGATAACGATGGACTCGGGCGATAAATAGACAAAGAACTGGGGTTTTTTGGTAAAATCCAACTACCTTGACTCATGTGTCTTTCCCTCTTTCTCACTGATGCCTTCCAAAGCCTGCTCCAAAACTTTACCCAAATATTGTTTATTTACAGGCCTAAGTCATTCAGAGAAATTTGAATTAACGTTCACTAGGTTTTTTTTTTTTTTTTTTTTTTTTTGTGGCCCATGTGTTTCCTCAAAGCTTCAACTTATGCTCCCAGACAAACCAAGCAGGTAAGGGATTATTCTGGAATCTTGATAGATAACACCACCATCCACATTGTCTGCTATATCATATGTCAGCAGTAAGCATAGTTTACATGTTTGTTTGCCTCTTGAGAATATCCAATAGAAAACACAACAAAACACCAAGGGGTAAAAGTATATACATAAGACATTTTCAAGCATTTAGGTGTGCATGTGATCTTCTTGTGTGGTATTTGGCTTGTTTTAGTGAGGTGAACAGGGGGTGTTTTCAAAATATTATAAGAGGGAAGTTAGAAGAACTGAGAGTCTGGCAGTTTTCAATGCTCCTTCTGGCACAAGCTTGCACCATTCAAGGCAAATCTCATTTTCCTCTTCTGGGAACTTATTTTAAATTAGGAGTACTGGGAGGGTGGGCAAGGTAATGGTTTACTAACCCCAAGTGATAGTCGCCAGACACAATGATTTGCAGCCTTCAAAAATGATGGTGATGGCTATAATGCAGAAAGGATCTTGATATAGTGCTAAATAAAATGGCAAATACAAGATTGGATACTAAATTTACATCTTTGCAAAATGATGTATCAGAGAGAAAGACTACAAGGAAACATTGCAAATTAGAGTAAGGTTAGGATAGAATATTTTTATGTATTTTCATATTTCATATAATATTATTAGCTATGTCATTTTCTTATAGATCTAAGTGTAAGTGACTCTGTGAATTGAAAAAGAGAGATCCTCCCAATTTCCAGCTCCACAAAGACATTTGCCACTTACTGAAGTCTTGAGCGAGTTATGAACTCCGAGTTTCAGTTTCCTTAACATTAAGACTATAAAGATCTTATAAATATTAAGAATTTACTTTGTACAAGATAATTATCCTGAGCATTTTCATTTGTAATAATACATTTAATCTTCAGCACAATCCAAAAGGTAGGCAGTATTGTTATCCCCACTTAATAGGTAAGGAAACTGAGGCACAGAACCCTTAAACTAGGTCATGTACCTGTGAGTCAAGAATCTAGAAGCAAATCAATAGAGACATTTTAAACCTATTGTATGATAGTGGAGCTAGACAACATAAAGGCATGGCTACAAAACTGCACTTATTTCCTAGGAAAGCCCCTATTGAAGAGCTGGCATGTCACATATACCCACAGTCGGGGACCTATGCATGGTCAGTCTTGATATAGAGAATATTTAGCCTGTCCTGATTATTATAAAATCAGAACAGTGAGATCATTCATAAGAATCTGCAGATCTAAGGGATTAGGAATGAATTTTGGCTACTGATATTTTCTCACATATCTGGCTCTTATAAAATTTGAATACCCTCTACTGAACTGGGCATCTTTTGGGCATTTTTATATGGACACCACTTCTAACTGACCATGTGAATTGGGTCAAGTTATTTAACATTTGTGATCCTCTTAGCTCTCTGGAAATGGAGTGGATTCTGTCAATTCAACACTAAGCTTGTTCCCTTGGAAAATTCTAAGATTAGGTTAAATCATTCTTTTTTTTAATATTTTATTTTTTAGTTGTAGGTGGACAGAATATTTTTATTTTATTTTTATGTGGTGCTGAGGATCAAACCCAGTGCCTCACGTGTGCTAGGCGAGCACGCTACCACTGCACCATAACCCCAGCCCTAAATCATTCTTATTCAAGTAGAAAAGTTATTACTATTAGCTGTTTAAAAATGCTATGCTATAGCTGGGGTGTAGGAGGTGCACATCTGTAATCCCAGAGATTTCAGAGGCTGAGGCAGGAGGATCGCAAATTCTAGGCCAGCCTTAGCAATTTAGTGAGAACTTGTCTCAAAATAAAAAAAGGGCTGGGGATGTGGCTCAACGGTGGAGTACCCTTGAGTTCAACCCCCACACCAAAAAACAAAAACAAACAAACAAAAAAGGCAAGCAGGCAAGCTATATTGTACACCTGTCATTTAAAAAGGAAATCAGAAACTTGACTGTAAAGTTTTAGAAGGTGGGGCTAGTTGGTCACTAGAGTATCTCCAGTGTACAAGTTCATGATGCCATAGTTCTGCTTCTGATACATGCCTGTATTCTCTTGGGCAGGTTTTAAACTGAAGAATAAGAATGCAGGTGTTCAATTATGTAATAACCTCACATTGGGATACCACACAGAATTTAGGAAGGAGGAAACTCTGAAGGGCCACAAGTGAAAACCATATCAAGTGTAAGTTTTGCTAAGTGGACACTATTCTATGAAGTTCCTCAGTGATTTGAAAAGCCCTCTTCCTCCTTCCTTCAGGTTTGTTCAGTTTAGGTTGATCCACTTTAGGATCCCATTCATTTTCTATCTAAATGACTAAAGCAAAGGCTGGCACCCATTCAGGACCAGCCTGCTAAGTGATTATTTATTCTGCATAATTTAAGGCTTCCTTTGCCAGAAGTCAGAATCCTTCTCCTCCCTCAGACCACTCTGAAAGCAGATCCTCAATGTCAGCCTGGGGCCAGGGAAGAAGGGAAAGAAGGGTGGGGTGGGGGAGTGAGGGGAATATAATTGCTCATAGGTTTGTGAACAGTTTCCTGTGGATGATTTTGACACTTGGAAAAAGTGCATTGATCTTTAGGCCACTCTTCAGGGAAAATAGAAAGGGGAGGTTGGTGGTTTGGGAGCACCTCTGCCTTAAGAAATAAAAGAAGTGTCTAAACAAAAACAAAAAGAAAAAAGAAAAAGGAAAAGAAAATCAGCAGTTACTTGAGTAGTAGACCTGGAAGAAATGAAGCACTGGGAAAGAAAAGAAGTGGAACCTGTTTGTCTTTCTTTTTATACACCTTCTTTCTCTTCTCTTATCATCACTGTTCATTAAACACATAACTATGCAGGTAAACAATCAGGGAATGAGAACATTTTTCAATGAACAAATGAAGGAATGAATCATGGGTCAATGTTTCCTAAATTCAGCTCATTTATAGAATCATCTGGAAGCCCTTTTTATAATACAGTTTCTTTGACAAGCCCCCTGGAGTTTCTGATTTTTTAGGCCACAAATAGAGTCCCAAGATCTATAGTTTCAACTTGTTTCCTGCATGATTCCACTCATTAGCCAGGTTTGGAGACCCCAGGCCTATAGTACAACTATCATATAGGCTGTGTCTCTCTTCTTTCCTTGGAGATTGGGCCCTGCTTTCACTTTATTTTGTAGTTTGATATTAATTCTCTCCTTGATCAGACTAACTGGTGGGCCTTCCTGCCATCTTTTTCAGGAACATTTTGCAAGAATTTATATCTTGTAATCTTTCAATTAAAATAATCAGAAGTTCCCTCATCCTGTTCTGTCTCAATTGCTATGGAATTGCTGAATCACAAACCAACCATCAGACCTCTTGCTTATTCATTTTTGGTTAGAAAAGAGGATGCTTCTGAAATCTTTTTTTTTTTTTTTTCCTTCTTTCTTATACCAGGAATTAAACCCAGGAGCACTTAAATACTGAGCCTTGTCCCCAGTCAATCCTTTGTATTTTTTTTATTTTGAGACAGGTTCTTTCTAAGTTGCTTAGGGTCTCTTTGAGTTGCTGAAACTGCTCTAAAACTTGTGGTGCTCCTGCCTCATCCTTCTGAGCTGTTGGGATTACAGACATGCACCCCCATACTTGACATATATTTTTTTAAGTATCAGATTTCATTTTCCTTTTCTTGCTTAATCATTTACACTTATTCAATAAGTTTGAACTTAGCATCTCCAGTCTGCTGGGAACTCTGGGGATACAGAGATGGAAGATGTCATCTTTTCCTTAGGGAGTGAAATTTAAAAAAATGATTTCTTCAGTCAGATATTTTACAGATGAGTATAGCTTAGGAAAATTGGGGTATATATTAGATCAGGGGAGGATAAATTAATGAAGCAAGTATAACTCAAGACTTAGATGATGAAGAAGGACTCAGATATCATGTCCATAGCCATAGAGATGACACCCTTAGAACTTTGGAGAACTAAAACCAAAGCTATGTCTGTGCTCCATGGAGAGAGGTTTGAGAGAAGACACTGGGGATATAGACAAGGACTGTATCATGAAGGGCATTGAATGATTTCCTAAAAATTTGGATTTTGGACTGAAGCAATGGGAATCCCATCTGGGACTTGAGCATGAGATAGATACAAACAATAACAACAAAAAATATGTTTAAAGAAATGCACCTTCATGGTTGTGGTTACAATCACCTGAATTTTTCCACAGCAGATGAATTGATAAGGACCTGAATAAAGTCATAGCCAGAAGATGTAGAGAGGGGACAAAAATAAAAATTGCAGCAGGAGAAGGAATTGATTAGTCCTGGTGATACACAATTGTGCTTGTGTGTGACAGGCCTAGTGGTGATAAAGTGAGAGGACACTGGAATTATTCTTACACTTGAAACCTTGACCACCTAGCAAACGGTGGTGTGATTCATGGAAATAGCTGTTTGACTTATTTTTACTCATGTTCCTGTGATATCCAAAGAAAACGCTGACAGCATCATAATGTGAGGATCCAGATCTCAACACGTGAGCAAGTGGCGTTTTTTTTTCCCCAAGTTCTTATCAAGGTTGAAAAATCTTCTAAGCACACATGAAAGAAACAACAGGGCCAAGACTACTTTGAACTTACTGCACATGATTCCTTTCATATAAAATGTACTTGACAAACATTAATTAAGTCTCCCAGCATCTCTTTGAAGTAATATAGGAAATATGTACAGGTGGGTAAACTGAGGCCCCAGGAACTGGAAGAAGAGCCTGAGGACATACTAAGGCAGGTGCAGCATTTGAAAAGACCCTCATATGAGGCTCCTGTTTCTCTGATGAGGCCAGACATATATGTTTGTTTCCAAGCAGAGGTCTTTCAGCAAGTTCTATGGACCAGGCAGGATGAGGGAGACTGGTTATTAATTCCAAAGCCCATTTTCTCTAACCTTGGACTTGGCAGCCTGAAGCCTCAGCGCACACCCTGCGTATTCTTAATCCAGATCCACCGTTGTTTTCCTGAAATCTTTATCTGTCTTGTATCTCTTCTCATGTTTACTTTGTCCTTATTACTGGCTGGTGATGGGAGAGACAGACGACAAGAACGCATGACTTAATGACTAAAAGAAACTTGGGTCATTTTGTCACTGATGTTCTGCTTTTTAATTTTTTTTTCTTCTTTTACAGCTTGGCTTTTTTGGTTTAGCATGCAGGGATGTTTATTACACAGCATGAGTGGGCACATGGGGAGTTAAACTGTGATATAGGCCCCTCAGAAATTTTGGCCAACTACCTTGGGGCACTCTGAAGGTAAAATGGCCCTTCCCTGTTGTTCTAAGTTGGTTACTTCCACAGATCTATCACTGGGCATGCTACCCTGGGAAGGGCCTGTGGAACTCATCCCTAAAGAAGCTGAGGCTAAAGACTGCACACAGTATCTATTGTGAAGCACACCTTCTATTCCTAAACTAGATGCATTCAGAAAGACGGACCTTGCTCAATTGTATCTGCTGCTTAACTATTGATTCATCCTACTTGATCCATTAGTTATTCAATAAATGTATATTTTGCAGCTACAATGCTGGAAATTATCTTAGATACTATAATAATGTGAGATAGACAAAGTGCCTTTGCTCAGGAAACTCTCAGTCAAATGAGAGAGATACAAAATAAATAGATAAACATAGAATACAAAATCAGATAAAAATTACTAAATGCTTCTGGCAATAAATGAATCAGGTAGCGAGGAGATGAAAAATAAATAAACACAGGCACATGTGTTTTTTTGAGAGGAATCAAAGATTTAGTGCTTTATTCTCATCCAGTGAGATAATAAAATTTCCTAATAATCCAGCAAGATATACAGGTAATTAGCAATTTAGGAGGATAAAAGGTTAGTAAACACACTTGAAATTTAGAGAAAGTAATTAAAAATGTATTTTCAGAATATAAACAACTTTCTTTCCAGGAAAAGGAGTGAAATAATTAAAAATAATTACTCAGAAAATAACATACATTTAGAGAGGAAGATATGAAATTAGCTGGATCATAAATAATAAGTATTCTGTACAACACATCAATACTATCAAGTAAATATATTTAGTCCTTCTTTACTGACTCTTTTTATTTCAACTTATTCTTCTGAATCCATTCTGCTTTCTTTCTTATTAGAGGATATTTTTCACAAAAATTTCTCAAAATATGTTTGACTGCAAACATTCCGTTGTCCTACTGAGTTTAATAGACCCTTGAAAATTCTGTCTCAGTTAACATTTCCAAGGAATCCATTCAGAGGTGAGTGGCTTCTTAGACATTTTGCTCATTAGTTTGGCTAACCATTGGTTTTCTATTTTATTTACTACGTTTTCCTTTTTCTCTCTGATTTAGCTCTCCGAAACCATTCCAGTGGTTTGCATGAAAGGGGCTATATCATAAATGCTTTTAAGGTCTATGTGATTTATACATACAGCACTCATGATTCATGTCTCAAATTGCCATGTTGATGGATTTTTTTTATTAAATTCCTGATTTATGTGAAATAGATAAATACACGGATCATTCAGAACAAGGGTGTCTATGTCTGGGGGTGGGGAGGGGAAAACGGGAGGGATTTGGATGCATGAATAACTCCCTATTGGTCCTAATGGGATTTACACAGGAAGACTCCTGTATTCCAAGACACAATCCTCCTTCATTCTCACATGTGGTTAACTATGTTATTGATATCATAACTTTAATTTCCGAGTCTTAAATCGATACATGTTTTAGATGTCCCCCTTAAGGAATGAAACATAAAAGAATATGCCTTTTTTTCTTCTTCCTCTTCCCATGTTGTGTTTGGCAAATAACCTTGACATTCTAAAACATCTTATCTACCTCTGTCTGCTTTTAAATAGCTTGAGGGCCGCAGGTTGGTCTTTCTCTGTGTTATGAACAGTCCCCGAGGTTTAAGCAGAATTTACCATCATCTTGGCAGAACACGAGAATGCTTCTACACAATGAGAGCATTTCATAAAAGATGATACTTCAACAGGGTTTCCTGCGATAGTAATAAAACCTTTTCGAGCTCCCTCCCAGCTGAAAAAAGGAACTTTCACCCTGCTTAGAGGCAGAGTTGTGTGAGAAAGCGTGCATGTGCATGTTTCAAATAACCAAACCAATAAGTCCTATTTCTCTCCTTATTATAATCAAGGGAACAACCATTCTAATAAAATTGTGTTCAACAGTTCCTCTATAAAGTCTCTCCCTCATCTTAGCTCCACCTGGTATAATATAAAATGTAATATACTTTGGAGGCATTTTTAATAAAACTTTTTCAGATGACTGTATGTGGCAACACAATTCATTTATAGCTTCCTATTAGTTTGCCTTTATAGAGGTTTTAGTCTTTTCTATCTCATAAGGTAAAAAAGTCACTTTTTTTCCACAACTACCATGTATTCCTATTGATTTTCTCTTTTTTTCCTAATGTTCAAATGTAAGAATTTAGCTTGCTCATACCACTGTGATCTTAAGTTTGGCATTTTATATGGCTCTTACCTGCCCTGATATTTTTTTTATTATAAGGCTGTATGCTAACTCTACTATTTATGAAGGTAGAAAAAGTAGAAGGAGCTATTTTATAATTATGATTTGTTTTTATTAAAATAGCTGCGGTATTATTCTGTGTTATCCTCAGGGTCAAAACAGGGTCATTACTCAAAGTGACCTCTTGTGTAGGTAAGATGTTTCAAGGATTTGAATGTCTTCATGAGAAGAAAGACTGGTGTGAAGCATCACAGGAGCATGAGAGAGGGGACTATCCAAATGAAGAAGGGTCACTTTCAGCAATTGGCTAATATCCAACTGCCAACATTTTGAGGTCCACATGCTTCCAATCTTTAAGGACATGGCATCATGCAAAAGAGGGGAAATGAGTTATTTGGGTAGGCTCTTTGCTTCTTAGACTTTCTACCAATTCTGCTTTTAGCCTTACCTTAGTGAGGCTGAATTTGCATGAAGGTACCACTGCATCTGTTTGACTCATGACCATGATTCACCTTCTCCAATATTGGGCTTCACATCCTTCTCCTTAGATTTGAGGCCTTTTGTAGATGTTATCCAGCAGAGCTGAGACCAACTCAATGTTATTAAAGAAATCCCCCACCAAATAAGACAAACACTTTCAGAAGTGATCATCATGGGATTTGAGGTGGCCTCCTGGAAAATTTTGGAAATGAAGAGGTTCTTACAATCTTTAACATTTTTACTAATTATTAACATTTTTCTCTAATAATGGTTATGATTTCTCTAAAAATGTAGCAATGGAGAAATAGGTCATGGCAGTTTGAGAAACTTTGCAATAAGGCAGATCTAAGATGAATAGAGGTTCAGACATTAAAAGCTATGGATCATGAGTAACCATTCACTTTACTGATGTGCTCAGCAACAGTACTTGCATCAGAGGATTGCTGAGGGAATAAATAAGATGGTACATGAATGGTCCGTCTCAGGATACTTGTAAAATACTAAGCATTCAGTAATGCAACTGGATATGGAAAAGGAGCAAAGAGGAAGAAGAAGAGGAGATGCTGATGATGGAAGTCATAGTTGCTAAAAAGGTGGGATGTGAGTTGAGACCCATCTGTGCTGTACTTCTTACCATACTACATGTGAGAACCCTGGACCAATAAGTAATTTAACTTCTCAGTTTTGGTATCAGTTAGTTGTCACTGAGTAACAAACTACCTCCAAACTCAGTCACTTAAAATAACTATGATTTATTCTTGCTCATGTGATTATGCAAGAGTCAGTCAGTTTAGGTTGGGCAACTGTGTTTCAAGTTTCAGATCTAATTGGCTTGGTCACTGATTGCCAGCTAGACAGTTAGCATTTCAGTTATCCCTCTCAGATTAGCCATCTGGCTAGAGCATACTTTCATGGCAATGGTGAAAGCGTAAGAGAAAGACTTTTGGTGCAAATCCATTTCAAATTCTGCTGACATAAGGCTATGAACATTTTCTTAGTCAAAGCAAGTCACATGGCTGAGCCTAAAGACAACAGACAGCTTCAGGGAAGCACACTCTAATAGGAAGAGATCATATGACCAATGTGTGGATACATAGAAGAAAAAGAACTAAGGCCAATAATCGATTCTTTATGTGTAATATGGGATTTTTTTTTTTAAGATTTTGGTTCCTAAAATGAAGTACTTGAGGCTGGACAATTTTATAAGGAAGAGAAGTTTATTTAAATCACAGTTCTGGAAGTTCTGAGACATGGTAGTGGCATGACTCAGCTCTGGTGAGCTCCCTATGACAGATGGCATCACCAAGGTGGGAGTGATTATATGAGAGAGATCATGTTATGAGACAGATAGTCAAAGGGATTGGAGAGTAGCCATATTTGTCCTTTTTAAAGACAACTCTCTCAAGAGAACTAACCAAGGGTCCCATAAGAACTATGTTAATCCCTTCTGAATTATATGTTCTCTATGACTTTAGGTTCCACCTCTTAAAGGTTCCATCACCTCTTAACATTGCCACAGTGTGGATCAAGCTTCCAGCACATGAATCGTTGGGGGACAAACCATATCCAAATCATAGCAGGGGGTTAATAAAATGATCACCCTCAATAGACTTGAGGATTAAATGAGATAATCCATGTAAATCATTTAGTGCAGTGTAGGCCCATGATTAGCACTTAATAAACGTCAGCTGTGTTTGTAATGATGACTCTGGTCACTAATATAATGAGAGATTTTTCAGAAGAGAAAGGCAGGTGTAAGCAAGGAGAGTTGGAAAAGAGAAGCTCTTAGCCAAGCCTTAGAAGATGAGCAGAACTCTCATGAAAATAGGGGGAAAGTGTTTCTGGATGGGGAAGAGTAAAAGCAAAATGCCCAAAGGCAAAATAATGTGCTTAAGTCATTGATTGGTTAGGAGTTTTAGGTGAACTTACCATCCTTTATTTCCATCCCTATTCTTTTAAAATCCTTAAAGTGACTTGTCCTTTCCAGCCCTGCTGGTTGTTTGGAAAGAGAACAGAGCATGTGCATATAATAAACCAGCTGTCAACCTGTGTTCTCTGCTTGGGACTTCCTCCAGCATTTCCCTTCTCTGGGCAGGTGCTGCTTCCCACGGGTCTGCTTCCACCATGAATGGAAAGATTGTCCATAGGACTCCAGGATGCCAGAAATTATGAAAAATTCCTTGAGGGCTCAGTTTCACATTGTATGCTCTACGAATGGCTATTACTTATGTGCAAATCCCCAGGGAGGGCTCTGCATCTCTGTAACTTCTGTGGTCCTCCATGGGCAGTGAGGATTTAAAGCAGAGTGCCCTGTAAGCAATTAATATTGTAAGCTCTTCCATTCAAGCTTCTCGCATGTGTCTTGCCCAGTCTTCCCAGCCCCACCACTGGGGCAGGCCGCTGCCTTGATTGCACCATGAGGTACTGATTAACTACCAGGGCAGAGAACCTGCTGCTAACACAGCCCAGGTTGTCCAGGCATGTTAGCATCCCCCTCAATAGTCACAGCCTGATGAAAAACAAGGGGCTTCCCTCCCCTACTAGGGAACATATGTGCACTCTGTGGGTGTTCTTTTGAAGACAAACCTTTAGAAAACTCATACATAGAATATAGTGAAGCTTGGCACCAGAGCTTGGACTTCTTCCATTTTTAACATTATCATCTCATCTTCCTTCTCATATCATCTTTCCCTAACCAAAGAAGTGTGGTTTGAAAAATCTCTCTTCAACTGTCTTTGGCTTTTAACTCTGGCTTTTCACATCAATTTTGAGAAGTTACTACTCAAAACCATTTTTCTGGTTATCCCAGTGAATGCTGGTGTTATGCAAGTTGCTTGCCAGAAGGGAGGCAAATTAATGGAGTTGATGGTGGCCACAAGCAGTTATTAAACAAATAGGCAGTGTAGTGGATACTGTGGTGTGCTACAAGAGTCCCCTTTGCAAATCTGAGGCACTCATTCCCTTAGTTTCTGGGAATGAACTGTTGCTTGCTAACACCTCTCAACTTTGTACCTCTCTGATCACTGTCCTCAGGTCTAGAGAGTTCTATGTCCAGGACTGTATCTCCTTCCTGGGGACTGCCCACATCCATGACTGGTAGATATCAGGGTATAAAGGACAGCTCCTTGCCTCAAAGTAAGACAGCTTCAGAGCTGCCCTTGAGATTAGCTTTGGCTTTTGTTCCAATTCAACCCTCAGCTCAGGTCTAAGTCCTTAACTCCTCAACATGTGCTCATCTTGATAACACCCTAATAATTTATCAATTTCCTTAGAAACTTGACCTAAGACATTTACATGGCTAGGTGTGATTCTTGGCACTTTTCAGACCATGCCACATTTAATTCTAACAATCACCATCCTTAGCAATTGAGGAAACCAAGATTGTCAGGCTAAATAACACGCCTAAGATTCTTCTTTTGGTAAGTGGCAAATTTGTCTTTCAAAATACTCTTAAAATTTTCATTGCTCAACTACTCTGGCTCACTGGGAACTTTTCCTCCACTGATTTTCTATGCTATCTCTAGTTTTAATCACACAATTAAATATCTAATGAAATATTTTTCTATTTTGTCCATCAGTTTAGGCATGGAAATTTGTTATTGTCTCTTAGGCTGATTTTATTAAAATATCCATCTGTGATATTTTCTTCTGAAAATCGGTATAATTATATTATATTCATTTTATCAGATTGCTGTGATGATTAAATGAGTAAATACATACAAAGAGCATGGCCCATTTGGTGGTGGTGTTGTCTTTATGATTTTTTTCAGAGAAATGATGAAAGCATTGCACTTATTATTTAGATGAAAAATAGGGGCTTCATTATTAAATGACTTTGGTAAAATGGACATATCTAATGGACTCATGGATGGCTTTAATGAGCAGTGATACCAAATTTCTTAGTCATTTGTTTTCCAAAACACTCTAGTTGCAATATTTGAAGCTATCCTTGTGGCTATTCAGTTTTTTGTTTGTCTATATGAGAATATGTTGCCTATTGTGTGGTATGTGGAAAAAATGCCTAGAATTTATTTATTTATTTATTTTTGATTTTTTTAAAACAATATTTTTTATTTTTGTTCTAGTTAGTTTTATATGATAGTAGAATGCATTTTGATGCATCATACATAAATCAAGTATAATATCTCATTCTTCTGGTTGTACATGATATAGAGTTACACTAGTCTTATAATCATATAGGGTAATAATGTCTGATTCATTCTACTATCCTTCCTACCCCCACAACCCCTCCCATCCCTTCACTCCCCTCTGTCTAATCCAAAGCACTCCTATTCTTCCCTAGCCCCCACCCTTATTGTGGATTAGCATCCACATATCAGAATATTCAGCCTTTAGTTCTTTGGGATTGGCTTATTTTACTTAGCATGATATTCTCCAGTTCCATCCATTTACCAGCAAATGCTGTAATTTCATTCTTCTTCAAGGCTGAGTAATATTCAATTGCATATATAAATCACAACTTCTTTAATCATTCATCTGTTGAAGGGCACCTAGGTTGGTTCCATAGTTTAGCTATTGTGAATTGAGCTGCTGTGAACATTGATGTGGCTGTGTTACTGTAGTACGCTGATTTTAAGTCCTGTGGGTATAAAACAACGAGTGGGATAACTGGGTCAAATGGTGATTCCATTCCAAATTTTCTGAGGAATCTTCATAATGTTTTCCATAATGGTTGCACCAATTTGCAGTCCCACCAGCAATGTATGAGTGTACCTTTTTCCCACATCCTTGTCAACATTTATTGTTGCTTATATTCTTGATATTTACCGTTCTGACTGGAGTGAGATAGAATCTCAGTGTAGTTTTGATTTGTAAAAATGCCTAGAATTTAAATTAAAAAACCCTCAGTCAAACAGATCTTCTATGGATTTTTTTTTTTGGTATAAGATAAATTTCTTTCACTATTGTTATTAAATGCTGTTTTATGGATTTTATCGTATAAGGATCAAAATTAAAATGTTACCGTCAATAGGTAATATGAGATGAATTCCTGAAGTATACAGAATTATAAAAGCTTAGCTAATCTTAAGCAAGCATATCAAAAGGGCACCTCTCGTGGGTGTTAGCGATACTCATCTCTTCATGGCATGATTAAAGACTTTGCATTCTTTGGTCCCTAGTTAAAAGTTCCTCAGTCCAATTATTGCCCTTTGCTCTTTGAACCCATTCTGAAGCACATGCTTGCCCTGTCTCAGTAGTCTGTAATGGAAGCAAATGCTACACCCCAGCTTCTTTTTTTAAATTTATTTTTAAAACAGAAGAATGCATTTCAAGTCATAGCACACATATGGAGCACAATTTTCTATCTCTCTGGTTTCAAACAAGATAGAGTCACACCATTCGTGTCTTCATACATGTGCTAGGTAGTGATGTTCATCTCATTCCACCATTTTTGCTACTCCTGTTCCCCTCTCCTCCCCTACCTCCCCCTTGTCCCATCCAGAGTTCCTCCATTTCTCCTATGCTCCCCATCCCCACCCCCATTATGTATCAGCATCCACTAATCAGAGAGAACATTCGACCTTTGGTTTTTTGACACCCCAGCTTCTTTAGGATCCTTGTCACTTTCTGTTCTCCCTTCAGACTTCCTCACCTGGCAAATATGAAGTGTTTGAAAATTTGGGATATTGCTTTATTTTGGGTTCACTAAAATCTGGCTTCTCATTGACAGAGGATCCTCTTAGAAGATCCTGTCCAATAGAACTATTCTATAAGGTTGAACATGTTTCTGTGTCTGTACTGTTCAGGATGGTAGACACTGGGCACATGTGCCTAGTGAGCATTTAAATTGTGATTAGTTCAACTGAATAATTAAATTTTATTGCAACTTAATTAATTTAAATAGTCATAGGTATCTAGTGGCTACCGTCTTGGACAATGACCTATGCCTATTTTTTTCACTCACAAATTTCATCTCAATCATAGTTCCTAGGAAGAAAAAAAATTAAAAGTCATATGCATTGTTCAAAGCAGCAGTCAAGATAATTATAAAGAGAAAAATTACTGAAATTGTGAGGTGTACTAAGACTTTCACTGAAGTCTGTCTTCCCTTGCCTCTGGTGATGACGCCCATCTTTTTCTTTGCTTTTCATTTGTCTCATTTCTACTTAGAAATATATTGCTAAGTCCTGTAATGCTGGAAATCTTCAGGAAAGAGTCGAAGACCATCTCTTTTAATCTCCATATTCTGTTTCTAATTTACCTTCTTTATGCCTATGGCTTCAGTAACATCTCTACATTAGTCACCTCCAAATTTCTAATGCATACTCATTTTTGAGGCTTTCTCAAATATAACATGCACAAAACTGAACATGTGATTCCTTTCATAATCTTGGTTCTCTCCAGGTTTTCTTCCCATCATTGAGGGGCACCAGTCCAGTTGGGAAAGCCAGAAATACAAGAAACATTTTTGACACTTCCACCTCCCTCCAATAATTCCACATCTAAGTTATCTCCAGGTGCAACTGATTAAACTTGTAAAATGTCTTTCAAATTAATTCCCCTTACTTGATCCCCAATAATGATGCAAGATTCCAGGAATTCTTTCCTGGATCTTCTGTTAGAAGTTTCTACAAGGTCTTAGTTATACCTATATGAACAGAATTTGATAGCTGTGCCATATCTTCTCAGGTATGGATCCATTATAACATCTCTAGAATTATAAACATCTCTCCCTGAAATGATTCCCAACTTCACCCTCAGTTATTCCATCCTGCTCAATACTGGGTTGATCTCCTGAGATTTTATGCAGATTCTAACTCAAATGTTGCTTTCTTAATGCCCCAAATCATATCTGGACCTAATTATACATTTTCATATCGCCTGCTACTTCCCTGAGTATTTATCACAATTGCAATTACTTGTCTTCAATATTGTCTCTGCTGTTATAAAGGTGACATCCATGAGGGCAGGACCTCTTTGTTGTATTCATCTATTCCTGGTGCTTGACTAAGAATATTCCTATAGTAAGTGCTAAATAAATATCAATAAATACATGTTGATTCCTTTGTTACTTAGTGGGAAGTTAGTTGTATACTTTTATTGCCTGGGGTTAGAAAGCTGGAGTGTCACTTATATCTGGATCAGGAAATTGGTGGGAAAATGAGTTTGATAAGTTGTTATTTGCATGGAATCTTAATCCTCAAAATAGTAAGTTTCTTTACTAAAACAATAAGTTATTGGAAATGTGGAGTTTTCAAAACGAACTCCTGTTGTAAACTTTTACACTTTTGTTATTACAGGAGCAAAATTCCCAGCTGTTCTGTAATATTTTAAGTATACTTGAAATTATTTATTTACTATTTTAAGCAGTTCTTCCTGAATACCATTATTGTTTTTAAATATTTTCGTTAAATCATTGATAATGCTCTAATTATTATTTTGCAGAACTATGTTCCTCCAAGGGTTCTTGTCAGACTTTCATGAGTGCCATTAATGATCATGGTTACTCATTTTCAAAAAGTCATCCATCCGGGGCTGGGATTGTAGCTCAGTGGTAGAGCGCTTGCCTTGCATGCGTGAGGCCCTGGGTTCGATCCTCAGCACCACGTACAAAGCAATAAAATAAAGACATTGTGTCCATCTACAACTAAAAAAAAAATATTTAAAAAAAAAAGTCATCCATCCTTCAGGAAAATGTTTGGAATCAATTATCTGTATTTATCTAAATAAAGGACATCGTTTACTAACTGTATTATTCAAAGTGGCACCTCTTCTATTTCTTTTGTCATAATTTCCAAATGTAGATTGAGCAATTTCCACACAGGAAAGCAAAATGAAAGCTCCTGAACTTGTCTGAGTCTGAGATGTTTTGTCCTTGTCTGTTAATTGCTCAACTGACCTTGTAACTAGCTTCCTCTCTTTGATCTGATGCTTTCTTATTTCACGCTTGCAGATGTTTTAAAATGTTCCAATATTTCCCCCCCCTCTTGGGTAAACTAAATGCTTTGTGGTAGTTACTGACATGGTTTGCTTGGTCACCATGGCTTAATTTGAAAATTTTTTTTTTAGTAAGAGCAACATTTTGGTTGAGGATGAGAAAAACTACCAGGGTATGCAATGATTTGAGATGTTCTTTGTATTGTCTGGTTAATGAGTTAACATACACATATATTTTTCTGCAGAAAGGAGTTGCTGTGTATATGCTGTAAAACTTGATCTTTCAACTTCATAATAAATATTTGTACAAAGTAAAACCATTTTAATACGCTTTAAAAAAACTCCAGGGTTTTAAAGATTTTGAAAATTAATTTAAAAAATATAAATGTCCTAATTCTTTAGCATATTTGCAATGGCACATTATCATTTGGAAGAGCAAACATGTAATAAACATTAAATTGTTTATTACAATTGCTGCAGTTTGTATTTAGTAATTAAATTTGTAATTGTATTTAGTAATTAAAATTATCAAAATGTCATGAGATATTTCTACTCCTCTATGAGCAATGACTATTTTATTTTATGTGTGTATATGTCATTTTGAAATGTACCTTTTATTGTTTTAAAATATGTGATGGAATCAACATTTTTCTTGTGCCATTAAATATTCTTTTATAACATCATTTAAATAATTTTACCTGCTTATTGTAAAGGAAATAAGGCTCAGTCATTCAGTTAGTCAATTAAGAAAGATAAGGAAGAAGTAGTATGAGTAATGACTATTTAGACAAATCATTTTCTTAAACCATAGAAAGCTATAGTTCTCTTTAATTAACTAATTAAACTAAAACAATTAACTTTTGTTTTTTAGAAACACATTCTTTCTTTCCTAAGGAAAATGATAGTTTATTGTAATTCTATCAAGTGTTAAACTTTGTTACCATTAAGCAACTACTGAGAAAGTGAATGAAATTATTTTCTTTTACATAGACGTAAAATTGGTTTTATATGATTATAATAATAATAATTAAGAAAATTGTCAAACATACCTTCTGTTAACAGAAGAACAAAATGTGAAAATGAGGTCAAACTATATCTAAAGCAGTTTTATAGGTATTGAGAAATGAAGAGTTTCTTAGATGCTAACTCGAACTAAAGTCATAATCAAATTAACTGAAATATTCTAGTGTGGAGAGGAACACTACAGGTATGATAACTTTAGATTCTTTTTGTGGAAGTGGGTGTTACTTATTAAGCTTTATACTCTGTCTTAGTCCATTTTCAGTTACTGTAACAACACACTTGAGATCAGGTGAAATATAAAAAGTAGAAGTTTATTTTGTCTCATGCTGCTGGAGGCTAGTTAGTTCTAAGAGCAGGGAGCCACATCTTCATGGTTTTGGTTGGGACCACATGCTGCCTCAATTCATGGTGGAAAGTAGAAGGGCAAGTGTGTGTGTGTGCAGTACAGACAAAACATAAATGTCTTCCTTTTTATAAACTACAGGACTAATCTCGTAACTAATTCAGTTCTAGAACTCATTCAATACCATGAGTAGCCATCAATTCCCTCATGAAGGCTGGTCAGCCCTTATGATCTAAATGCATCTTAAAGGCCTTACCACCTTTCAGCGATATCATGTAGAAGAATTACAATTACAACATATGAAATTTAGGAGGATACCCTTAAACCGATGCATGTTCCAAAAGAACAGTTATTAAATCCTGGAAACTGATAAAGGGAGCCATTCAGATTCTATGTCATTAGAGCTTCAGTTACTATAAATTTTTGAATGGCTGTCAAAAATCAGTTCTACTTATTTTCTCTATTAAAATGGACCCAGGTCAGTGTCTCTTGGCACACCTTGTGCCTGTTGGGAGTACAGGTTGTACTCTATACCTGTCTGGAAGGCCTGCTATTTAGCATATGAATTGAAAACTCAGCTCTATGCTTTAAAATGCAATCCTGGCCTTATCGTTTAATTGTTTTGGTCCTGTCACTTTACCTTTATGAAGTTTAGCTTCCTCTTCTGCTACTCATAAGAATATACCTAATTCTTCAGATACCTGCATGGATTAAATAAAATAATGCATGAAAGTGTACCTTGTTATAAATCTTCAATGTTAACTTTTGATAGTCTTATTATTCACTCCCTAGTCTTTGAATGAGCTCTCTTGGTCAGACCTTAGTCATTGTATCTCTTTATGCAACATTTTAGACAGGAAGGGGTATAATGTTAGCTTCGGGAAGTCTGCATTTGCTAGCGTCAGGGTCCTGGTCATAGAGTACCAGGATTTCTGGGTTTCTCAGAAGTAAAGTAACTGGGGCCAGATTTGCAACTTCTGCCAATAGAAACAAACCACTTTAACGTCATTAGCACAACTTTGCAAATAGCTTTTCAAGCAGTCAGGGCAGTAAAAATCCTATTGAGCTTGGGGCTATTTTGCATTATCTCTAAGGGACACTTTCTCCCTGGAGTGGCCACCTGCACCTCATAACCTGAGAGTTTCTCTGCTGAGTCCTGAAGTGTCCACACAGCTGCTGCAGGCAGACACACATTCCTAGCATTTGGTATCACAGAGGGAGCTCAAAGGCCAGGGTAGGTCCTTGCTGTCATTTTCTCAATTCCTTGCCTGTTTCTTCTCAGGCTTCCCTCAAATTTTCATTAGTCCTGAAGCTGGAGGCCAAGAAGAAAAACACAACCAGAACATACAGTAGTCTTTCTAATTAAACTTTTTATTAGGGCTTATTGTAGATTCACAGACAATTGTAAGAAATGATACACAGAAATTCCATGTACTTGTTACCCCTTTTCTTCCAAAAGTAACATCTTCTAAATCTCAAATATAATATCCAGATGTTGACATTGATACCATCAAGATTTAAAATAATTCCATCACCAAAGGATTCCTCTTTTTAACCTTGATACCATATCCCCTTTTAATTTAATTCTCTACCTTGCTTCTGATCCCTGGAAAGTACTAATCTGATTTTCATTTCTTTAATTTTGTCATTTTAAATATGTAATTTAAATGGAATCAGGTAGCATGTACCTTTTTGGTATTGTCTTTTTCTCATTCAGTGTAATGCCCCAGAGACTCATCCAAGATGTCATGTGTATCCAGAGTTCATTATTTTTTACTGTTAAGTAGTAATCCATGATAGGAGTATACTATCGTTTGCTTAACTATTCAACAATGTTAAATAGTTATTTAATATTTGTTAAATCTGTGTTGTTTCCATATTTTCAGATAATATGAATAGATTTGCTGTAAACAGTTACATACAGGATTGTGTGACCTAAGTTTTCATTTCTCTGCAATAAATGACCAGAGTGCAATTGCTAGGTCATATTAGAATTGCATGTTTAGTTTTTAAAGAAACTGCCAAACTGTTTTCCAGAGTGACTGTACCATGTATATTTTACCCGCAAGCTATAGGAATGTAGTCTACTATATCCTCCCTGGTATTTAGTGTCATCATTATTTTTAATTTTAGCTATTCTGACAGATGAGTAGTAATATGTTGTGGCTTTCATTTGCATTTCCTTAATGGCTAATGGTGTTGAGTGTCTTTTGCAATAGTCTTTTGCAGGTGGTATAATTTAAGAGCCGGAAAGGACTAGAGGGAAATCCACTTCAATAATTAAGCCCCAAATTTATATATTTGGATGAAAGCCAGTTCTAAAAGACAGGGAACACACATTTCATTTTGAGCTCAGGTCTCCTGAACCGACCCTATCACTAAGACACATCAGGGATGCTTTGTTTCATCTGAATTGGATGATAAGATAGAGTTGTTTGATGGTTGGTTAAGAATGTATACTAGAGCCAGGCACAGTGGCGCATGCCTGTAATCCCAGCACTTTGGGAGGCTGAGACTAGAGAATTGCGAGTTCAAAGGCAGCTTTAGTAGCAGCGAGGCACTAAGCTACTCAGTAAGACCCTGTCTCTAAATAAAACACAAAATAGGGCTGGGGATGTGGCTTAGTGGTTGAGTACCCCTGAGTTCAATCCCAGGTACCAAAAAAAAAAGATTGTATACTAGTAATGCAGTGACACTCCTGCATAGAATCTGACAGTCTAGTACTTAGTGCAAATTCAAAAAATAACTAAATATTTTTGCATACATGCATATGCAAATACATTCATATCTTGTCAAGAGCCACATGATATTTGGGTCAACAACCACGAATATGACAGTTGTTCCCTATAATCATACTGTAGCTGAGAATCTGGGTGCAGTGGTGTACACCTGTCACCCTAGTTTCTCAAAAGGCTGAGGCAGGAGGATTACAAGTTCAAGACCAGCCTGGGAAACTTAGCAGGACACTGTCTCAAAGTAAAAAGTAAAAAAGCCTGAGAAAGTATCTCAGTAACAGATTGCCACTTAGATCAATCCCCAGTACTGTGGAGAAAAAAATAAAAATTATACTGGAGCTGAAAAATGCCGATTGCCTAGTATTTTTTTCCCTACATTTTAAGTGTTTAGATATTTTTAGATGCACAAAGATTTATCATTGTGCTACAATTGCCTATATATTCAACACAATAGCATGGTGTACAGACTTGTAGTTTTGTAATAATAGATTTTACTATATCGCCTATGTGTATAGCAGGTCATGTCATTTAGGTTTATATATGTACACTCTACAATGTTTGCACAATGACAAAAACTACCTGCCAAAGTATTTCTCAGAGTGCATCTTCATTGTTACATGATTATATATGCAAATCTGTGTATGTGTGTATGTGCACATGTGTGTATGTATGTGTGTAACCTTTCACTGCAGGGAAACAATTAAGAAAAACCTTATCATTTCATGTTAATATCTTATTTTATCTTATTTGATTTGATTTTTTGTGGTACCAGGAATTATGCCCAGGGGTGCTTAACCACTGAGCCACATCACAGAACTTTTGATTATTTTTTATTTTGAGACAGGTTCTCACCAAGTTGCTTAGGGCCTTGCTAGGTTGCTGAGGCTGGCTTTGAACTTGAGATCCTCCTACATCAGCCTCCCCATATGTTGGGTTTACAGGTGTGTACCACCATGTCCAGCTTACTATCTATTTTAGTAGGCATCCCTTTAAGTACTATCAAAAAAAAAATTTTACATGCCTCTTAACAGGAGATACCAGGAAGCACAAAACATCACCTCTTTGTCATTCTTGCCAAAAAAATGCACAAAATCTGATGCTAAGCAATCAGATATTAATAAATTAAGAGATCATTTATAAAAAATAGTCTATACTCTTCAAAATTATCAAAGTTATGGAATTTGAAGAAAAACAAATGAACTTCAAGATTAAAGAAAACTGAAGAGAATTTATTTGAATGAAGACTGATGAGAAACAAAGGCCATGTGTAACTGAGATATCTAAATCTTCAAAGGCTATTTGCATAATTGAGACAATTGAAGAAGTCAGAATACGGATTACAAATTAATTACATCTTAAGTTTCCTAGTTTTCATCATTGTATTATGTTTTGATCTTTGTGTGAGTAATACATTGGCACAAAGTCCTTGATTTTAGCAAATAAATACTAAATTATGCAGAATGTAATGCATGCAATGTACTCTCAAAAGTTTTAAGAAATAAGAATGCATGTGTGTATAGAAACATAGTAAATGATAAAGAAATGGATCAAAATATAAATAATTGGTATATCTGGATAAAGGGTACATGAAAATTTTTTATGCCTTTCTTGTCTCTAAGTTTGGATTTCTATTTATTTATTTATTTATTTATTTATTTATTTAGGTACTAGAGATTGAACTCAGGGGCACTTGACCTCTGAGCCACATCTCCAGCCCTATTTTGTGTTTTTTTTTAATGTAGAGACAGGGTCTCACTCAGTTGCTTAGAGCCTTGCCATTGCTGAGGCTGGCTTTAAACTTGTGATTCTCCTGTCTCAGCCTCCCAAAGTGCTGGGATTACAGGCTTGCCCCACCATACCTGGCTTAAATTTGGATTTATGTTAAATCAAAAAATCCCATTATTCTCAAAAAAAAAAAAAAAGGAAAAGAAAAAGAAAGAAGGAAAGAAGAAAAAAAATTGTTCAATCTATTCCATAAGACCTATTATAGAATAATTACTAGAATGTGTAGTGAAGGCGGTCTTGCATATGAGGAAGTTCAATGTCCTGATATGCAGAGAAGAAACCAGCTTGCAGAAGTGAATTCTACTTTCAGGTGCTGCTTGGGAAAGTGATGGAGAAGCCATGACTGACGGTGTTTTCTGATGGGATCCCTGTGGTCCTGCTTGAACTCCTGCCAAGCTCACACCCAGGGTAGGAGTAATGAAAGCTGATGGTGCTCTTTACTGTAAGAAAATTTGAGGGAAAAGGAAAAAGAGATGAACTGAGTTGGTCATTGCAAACCATTCTGGTAGGTCAGGGGAAGGGTCAAAGTTTACCTATGTATTGTGATTCCTTATTCTGGACCTCCTAAGGGATATCATGTATTTTTGCCTTTGCTAAGTGACTCACCTGTGCTGTACAGACCCATATTACAGATGGATGAAAGAAATTAAGAAATGTGCTTAAGGCAGAATGTGGCGAACAATGCACATAACTGATTCAGGAGGAAGGTATTTCAAAGTTAGGGAGGTGACTTGGCCAGAAAGATATGCATTTGTGACCTGGCTATAAGATATTAAGTAAACCAAGGAGATGTAATCCCAAGTGAGACGGGGCATTTGCTGCTTTTAGACTTATGGAACAGTCAACTAAGCCTTTCAAATAGTAATGTTACACTCACAGTTTCTTCAACACACAGTCAGCCCTCAGTACATGCTCCTAGACCACAGGTTGGGAGACACCCAGTAATTGGGGTTGGAGAGTAATTGTTCTTGAGGTACTTGCCTGAGAGCAGGGCCCTGGTGCTAAAGTTAAGGGCTAACACAAGTGACTCAGCATCTGGCTTATTCCATAGAACTTTCATGTGCTTTCCCCTTTATCTCTCACAGAATACCTCCACCCCCGAGGTTATTGGAAGAGGAAAGCATAGAATCCTCTCTCTAGATTTAAATCAGTGCCAATCAGGGCTCTTTTCAGCCCAAGGTGAGGCCAAAATTCCCAGTGATGGTCTCCATAAGCACCTACTGAAGGTGAAGGCCAGCAAGATGTGTCCTTAAAAACAAAGAGCGATTGTGTTGCCATGGCTGGAATACAGGATCTTATTAGACACTGGTATCCCATGGCCATTGAATGCAGAGATATCCTAAATCTAACTATTGGGAGGAATAAAGAATTATCAACTTTCAATCATTCAATAGATATTCATAGATATTTATTGAGTATTTACTACATGCCAGACACAATGCTTGTCCTTAGGGATATAATCTTGACCAATGTATACATGGATCTTGTGCTTGTGGTTTATAGGCTAGAGCAGAAATAGATATGAAGGAACCACATGGTTTGTATTTTTAAAGGAGAAGCCCCAGGAGACAGGAGGTGGAAGATCAGGAGTCTAACTCTGACCTGAAGACCAAGGATGCTTTTTGGAAGAAGTGAAATATAGAGTCTGAGAGGGGTGTAAGTGGACAGAGAACTTTTCAGGCACAGAGAACAGGAAAAAAAAATGTAATTATAGAACCTGGAAGAAAGATTCAACATTGCAGAAGCATAGTGAGGGCACTGATGTTAGAGGATGTCAAAAATGTCCTTCTCTAGCTGGGCACAGTATAATTCCAGCTACCTGGTGGGCTGAGGCAGGAGGATCACAAGTTTGAGGTTAACCTCAGCCACTTAGGGAGACCCTGTCTCAAAATAAAAAATAAAAAGGGCTGGAAGTGTGTAGCTCAGTGGTAGAGTGCCCTTGGGTTCAACCTAGTACAAAAACAAACAAACAAAAACAATAAAAACAAAACTTCATTCTCTCTCCCAACCACGGGACACACACCCATACCCACACACACAGACACACACCATTCGTCCATTCCAATTTCCAAGAAATCCCATTAATAGGAATCTTCCATGATACGTCTTGAAATTATTTATCCCATAACCTTCTTAGCTCCAGGAAGTGTTCAGATTAATGACCTCAGGATCTGGGACAGAGGCGCCAGACCTGAGTATTGTTTGAAGATTCCTGGCTGATTCTAAAGTCCAGTCAAGTTAGAGACTCATGGAATCAGAGGTACTTTAAATCCCTCTTTAACCCTTGATGCTGGTAAAGATAGAAAAGAAGCCAGCTCTGGCACCAAGAGGTGGGGGGATGGTAGCAGATGTAGCTCTGGCTTCTGGGGTTTGTGACATAGTTTATAGAAGCAACTAGCACCCACCCGAGCAATGCAAGGAATGCCCAGCGGGTCAAGGGACATGTCATTATTTGAGGGTCTTTGAGCATCTGTATCTGGCCATGGATTTAATTTTGAGCATCTCTTTCTGGCCATGGAAAGATTCAGGAGCTCACTGTTGAAGAGGTTAGTGCTGATTTTCTCAGGGTTGTTGTTGAGGAAGGAGGGGCTGGTAGACTGTGAGCCATGGAGAAATCCCTGCTGCAGCCATCTTCCGATAGAAGCAGTGTGGTAAAGCTGTGATTCCGCTAAATTCATTCCTTGATAACAATTATGTTTGTTACTGCATGGCCTAAAGCAAAACTAGCAAATGTAATAGCTGTTGAAAAAAAAAATTAACTGGCATGATGACTGATTTATAGCTTCGTCATAACATAAATTCTACAAGGAGATGGAAGGAATGGCTTTTTGGAAGCACTTCTTCTGTGCAGAAGTGCAAAGCCTTTGCCCCTTTTCCAGCTATTGTTAAATTTGCTAAAGGTAAAGCCTGTGGTATATGTAAACATCGCCCCCGCCCCAAAGAAAAACCAGATTATTCAGATCCCAGAGTCAAGAGAGTCAGATGTTGGCCTAAGGCGTTAAGTTCATGTCCCTGACAGGCTCCGAGCTTGTCAAAACTGCTCTTCGATCGCCTTGCTAATAGCATGGTGTGTTTCAGTTACTGAACCGTTCTCGTAATTAGAAGCATACTCCTCTGGCTGGGAAGAAATCTGCTGGTACACTCTAAATTAAAGAAAACCGACTAGTCGTGCCAGGTTATATAATTTAATGAAGAATCTGTAGAAGGAGCCCTTTAAAAAGTGTGATGGTACATTCGTTTTTGGTATAATATTTAAGCACTCAAGCCGCACATTTCTCTTTTAACTTCCAGCCAAGGCTTGCTATTGAGTCAATGAAGTCAATGCAGACATGCAAAAGAGCCATCTGCAGGACAGGGCAGAGTCGACTGTGACCACAATAAGTGATGTTTATTTGCTCTTGCTTTCTTGTATCTCAGAAAACCATCCCTGATGTCCATTGTAGGAAGTGAATATTTTGGCTTCCTCCTTGTTGTAAGCCAAGGTTTCTCTCTCTTTCTCTTTTTTCCTCACCTCTTCTCTATTTGTTCATTAAACAACAACAGAAAATCTGGTGGTAAATTCATCTGACCTTATTGAGGCCAAAACAGCATCTCCTTCTTGTTCTTCCTCTCTGGCCACTCCTTTTTTTTTCTTTTTTCCCCCCTTTCATCTGGCTTCTCCACCCAAAAAGCCAAGGGAAGTGAGGTAACAATAACTTTGTTGCATTTCACCTGGCCCACCCAGAGAAAATCTATTTCTAGGCAAATGTGGAAAACCCAAACCTTGTGGAACTCAACCGGCCCTTTAATCTTACGTCCTCTGTGCGCTGCAGAGCCTAATGTTTAATTTGAAAAACAACCTGAAAATAGCATGAAAGGAAACGTGGAATTTGCATAGCTATATATATGTTTAAGATAGTCGTTTTGGAAAATACTGTGTTTGAGCGCTGACCCTTTACTTGAAGTTGCCTGAATTTTATGGACTGCTTGGAGATAAGGCGTGAAATTGCAGCCGAGTGATGGTTGCTTTTCTGCACCATGGTCTTGGTATTAAGGAGATGTCAAACCCTGTCATTTTGGAACATTGAATGCTGATATTCAGAGCTGTTCTTCTGACTGAAGCTAAAGTAAAAAAGATGTGATTTATTTCTAGTAATCATTGCATTGTTCCAATTTTGAAAGTCATTAAAATCTTGTTTTCTGTTTGTTTCCTTCTTTTATCTTTCTGCCATCTCTTTCTTTTTCTTTGCCATATCCATGGCCTCCCACCCCTTTTTCCTTTTCAAAAATCTTTTTTGGTGTCTCCTTTCTTTTCAAAGTTTAAATTTGCACTAAAACCTTACTTTTTATAGGAAGGCATTTGGTTTGGTTAATTCTAACCCAGCAGCTTGCAGATGGACATTTTTTACAATAAAATCCTTTGGAGACTGACTTCCATTTCCAAAGCTCTCACTTTCATAGCTGGAAAAGTCTAACAAAAATTGCCATCATTTCAGGCTTCCTGATGTTTCTATCATATTTATAGTGTCTTTTGAAACAATTAGTGACAGGTGATGGGAATTTAGGTGTGAAGCATCAACTCCTTATTTAGTGAGGGGTGCCCTACAGGATTGGAAGCAAGATACAGAAAGAACAGGTTCATGAGGATGAAATAATTTATTGAAAAGTTTAAACCAGCATGTATGTCTCTAGGAAAAGCGTTCTTATTTGGGGGCCCACCAAGGGTGTATGCATAGAAGTCAGGGGTCCTTGAACTTAAATAAGAAAATATTATTCCTTTCTATTTCTTAAACTTTAGTTGAAATGGAGCTTTTTCATCATTTATATAGATGGACAGAAGCTATGGTAATAGCAGCACTTTGTCACATATCATAGACCAATTGTTGTTTGAAACATCTAGTCTCAAAAGACTTTTTTATGCCCATTACTGTTTGGAAATTATTTAAGTATGAGACTTACTGCTAGATCTTTCTATGTAGGCATTGATAAGGAAGCACATACAGTACTGAAACAAAATTTAAAATATTATTATAACTATTTCAATGTAACTGGTTTCCTTGATAATGCTATATATTTTACTTAACATATTTAAAATCATTGTTCTGGGAAGCAGTCAGCTTCACCGAATTTGGCTTCGCTGAATTGTGAAAGGCTTCCACAGAACAGTACAGATTAATAATCTTGGCTCAGAGACTAAAGGATTCTTCCAAGTAGGTACTTGTGGTCCTTGATTTTAGAGAAGGGGAGTAGTACCGAGGGAGAGGAGAGAAGGGATCTTCAAGTTCATGTGGGGCCTAACAGACCCTCCGCTTGCTTCTGTTGATCCTGTGTCCAGAGTCCTTGAAACTTTCTTTACTTTATAATATGTGGAAAAAGAAAAAAGAAAGCTCATGTTAGTTGGTGGGACACTGAGGAAAGTAACAAAACAGAACAAAGCTGCTAAAAATCTTAATCACAAAAAAGCTTTCTTATAATTCTTCCCTCTTTTTCTACGAATTTTTCCCAGTGCTAACCATGAAAAGTGTATTTATTTATTTTTGTTAGCAGTTTTAGTAACATAGTTCGGATACATTTTAGAAGATCCTCATCCTTTTTAATGTGACTTTGCATAAACACAAGTAGGCAAAGCTGCTGTACTCTTGCTTGAGCTGATTCGAAAGTTGTCCTATGTCTTTACTGATATTTGTAGCTATAATAAAAGAAGTTAGTTTATTTGCCAGACCTCGGTCAGTAGGGGCTAGGGATGTAAATTGATAGCAACTGTATATGCTAAATTCTTCTGGCTCTGGGGGGTTGAAGTAAAGTGAGTCCAATGGGACATCATGTTTTTTGAGTTTCTGTTCAAATAATCTCATCAGAGTAATATTGAGAGGAGGAAGAATTGCTAGAAAAAAGCTGTGTTTTTTTTTCTTCTATGAAAATCATCTGATTCTTCAAGGTGGTGAGGAGGAAGAGGGAGGGAGAAAAGTGGGGAGCAATTGTGAGCAGCAATGGACTGGGGAGATAGATATGGTCTTTGTATTTAAAAAGAGCTAAATTTTAAATCCTGAAATTTTCCTGACTATGTGATCTTGAGCATGCAACTTAACTTCTCTCAACTTTCAGTTCTTTATCTGTAAAATGGATTCACAATGGTCCTCACTATGGAGTTATAAGAATTTGATGACGTATAATGTGTAAGCTATTTGGCCCTGTGTGTGCTACTACATAAGAAGAAGTTAATAGAGCAACAGCTCCTGGAAGGATGGTGCTAAATCCTGGTGAGAATGGCAGCAGGAGAGAGGTACTTGCATGTAAGTGGCTGCTGTTTTGACCCATATGCTGGGTGTGTCTGTGATCAACAGCCCATCCAACTCAGCTGGGAAGGGGTATCCATCCTTGCACTGGTCCACCAGCAGCCTGGTTTTCTTCCTTCACTCTTGATAATCCTGGTTTCTTCACTGAAAAATTGGTTTGCATTGGTTTTTCTAAGTAAAAAAAAAATCAGTTTTAATAATTACTAGCCACCTACCTCACATGCCAGATTAACCAGCGTGTGTGTGAAATCATGGTATTTCCCAAAATCAAGATAGTGACTCTGCTACTCCCATAATGAGACCATAAGCATTGAGGTAAATGTATACAGAGATGTATATCTATATCTGGGCTTTTCTTTTTGTATGTAGTTAATGTTTTAAATGGGATAATCATTTAACTGATAAATAAGATAATTTATGTGAAAGTCTTTGTAAACAGCAAAGCATTTTTAAAAGCCAAGCTTTCTTATTATTGCTGTCGTTCAGAATAAAAATGATCTGACAGTTGGCTGTCTGGAATCCTTTAGCCCACTAGCAGTAAGCTAGTTTGCAAAATGAATGATGCAAAAACATAGTTGACTGGAAGGATGGCAGATGAATATTCCTTACTTCTTCCAAGAGTACATAGTATAAATTTCATTAATGATTTAATGCCATTCTTCAATCTGTTTATTTCTTAGTGAGGAATTTTTTTTCTTTTTAAATTCAGAAAGCAGTTGGAAACCCTTATAATGATCTCCAACCTGGTCTCTAATTACCAGTATGCTTATTTGAACCAATAAATAATAAATGTATTTTGCAGGCTGGAGTTGTGGCTCAGTGGTAGAGTGCTTGCCTTGCATGTGTGAGGCACTGGGTTTGATCCTCAGCACCGCATAAAATAAATAAATAAAGGTATTGTGTCCATCTACAACTAAAAAATATTTTTAAAAAATGTATTTTGCTTGAGTTATTTATTTATTTATTTATTGCACCTAAAATAAAGTGTTTCTTTCTCTTTTTTCTTTTTCTTTTTTGTAGTGGGATTAAACTAAAAAATGTTCTACCATTGAACTACATCCCTAGCCCTTTCAGTTTTTTATTTTGAGACAGAGCATTTTTGGAGGCTGAACTCTCAAACTTGTAATCCTCCCGCCTCAGCCTCCTGAGTTCCTGGGATACAAGTGAGTGGCACCATGCCCAGTAAGCTGTTTCTTATTTGTTAAAAGCATTCATCAACAACAAAAAACAGCTCATGTACTTTTGGACTGAGACAATCTGGTTTGATTGTGGCAGTAGAAATCTTGTACTAAGTTTCGATTTACCATTTACATTATTTTTTGTGTGCAAACCCATCTGGGCTAGCTACTGGGAGTACAACAAACAGGGGTGAGTTATAGTTCTGGCTTTTGGGATAAATGATCAATCATAATCTAAGTGATTGTCAGTACCTCATCAAATCAGTGAAAATGAACTGACTGCGTGCAGAATCAGTGATTTCCATTTGTCTCCTATCTCCTCTGGCATGTAGAGTGGAAATGGTACATCTGCATCCCTGCCTGGAGGGAGATTCTCCCAGGGCTAGCCTCATGATAGTTATTATGAATGTAATAAGCTAGTTTGCAATGATCATTCACAATTCCAAGTACTATTGTGCCTGCTATCAAAATAGTTCAGAGTGATCACTTGTTGGCACAGTCACCTTGGGGAAATCACAAAGGTGCAGCTCTTCCCAAAACTGATTGCCAGTAGGTACACTTGGTTTGAAAACCATGCTTTGTCAGAATCTCATTTCTTGGGCTTGACCAGAATGGTTCAAAAATGCCAAATTATAAATTACTGCTTTTAAATCCAAGATTTGGCTATACGTTTAGGTTGGTTTATGCAAAACTGGCAGAAGTTGGTTTCTAGCTTTTTTTAGTGTCTGAGTTTGATCATTTCCCTCTGGTTAGTGTGGAGAGAACTAAAGCCTTCTGTTCTGACCAAACAACCACAACCTAAATAGGCCAAGAGACTAGGAAAATACCAGGACAAGTGAAAGGCGGAGAGCCATTTAGGGCAGCCAAGCTGAGGCACAAAGCTTAAAACCAGCGTTACAGCTTGCAGGAGATATTTCCTAATGGCATTTCTTGGATGAAGCTACAAAGTAGAAGCTGTTTCTATTAAATCAGAAAAAAAATTACCATTACTACATACCTCTCTGTCTGCTATGTTTTTCTGTTATTTTTGCCTCTATGCTCTATTTTGATAACAGTGTCTTAATTTTTCCTTGGGGACCCATTCCATTTTCACTTTCAGTCCCTGAGGTTTGGATGGGACTGACTCACTCTCTTCCCACCAACACCAACTTCAGTGATGGTTACAGGACCCAGGCCCCACCAATCAGAGCAGAGTATCCCCAGAAGACTGAAGACTGAGTTTGAGATTTATTCTGGATCTTCCAGCCAATCAGCAAGAGTTAACCCAGGGACTTTGCTAGAGATTTTAGGAAGGATATATTCTCATTCTTTTAGATTAGACATACTAGTGGAATGCAAATTTATCACTGTACTCCTGGAGACCATCTTTGACACCACACGGAGAAAGCTTTCCTATGAATGATGCCAACCCAGAGGAAATCAAGAATAAAGAGATGGTAAGGGGTATACTTCTGATCACACCAGTTGATTCATATTAAATTTGGATGTAATTCTAGTTTTTCCTAAAACCATAGGGCCAGTTAATTGATATGATCTTTGCATTGGCTAGTGTGAGTTGGGTTTCTGTTATTAGCAATGGAAGGTGCTTTGAATAGTATGCCATCTTTCACAAAGACTAAGTATAAGCCAGCTCTTTCCACAATAATGCTGCATGGTAAAATACTAAATGTATTTTGGCATCCAGAAGTAGCCATTTCTTTCTTATGTGTTTGTAAGTTAGCAGATATTGGATTAATCTGAGCTGGGTTCAGCTGGGCTTGGCTCTAGGCTTTGGGTTGAGTCATTTCTACTCCATGTATTTCTTATTTTCTTTGGACAAGTGGCTGTTTGGGACATGCTATTCTTCTTACAGTGACTGGCAGGAATGCCAGATAGCAATCCCAACCACATGAGACAAGTCAAGCCTTTACTTGTGCCATGTTCACTAACATCCTGTTGGCCCAAACAAGTGATTTGGTTAAATCTAATATCAAGGGGTGCAAAGGTGCTCCTTCCATGGAGATGGTGAGGTAGAAGTTAATATTCATAAACAATAATCTAATCTCCCACAGCCTTAACTTAAACCAAAAAAATAAATCCTACTTATGATAAAATCATGTCATTCTAAATCTACATGGATATGAATACATGAACAAACCATGTTAAATATTTTAAACAACTTAATTTAACAAGTGATAATTGATAATCTTTGCCCTGATATCTATATTATTGAAATATTCAAGTTTCTGATTTGTTTCTAAGAATAATGATATTAACATTACTTTTGCATTAAGAACATTGTGTAATTGGTTTGTCCTAAGGGATTATTTCAGTAATCCATTATTGACAGAGCTATCAGTGATATTGGCATTCAATGTGCTTATTCAATTTGATTTTGAAAGTCTTACTTCACAGTGTGCAAGTGTGCAAATATTGTGAACTCCATAAGGAGCAGAAAGCTAAAGGAGAGTGTGTGTATCACAATAACACATCATCACAATCATGACTACTGCTCTTCTGAATGCCTGCTGTGTTTCAGGTACAGTCCTAGATGAGCCTCAATGATTCTAAGTCCCATGACCAAATTTACACATCAAGGAAGGGCCAGAGAAAATACATCAACATAGATCTATCTTGTCTCAAAGCTTGAGCTCTGATGGCATTGTGTTATAAAGAATTTAGATTAGATGACAAGGATGAATTGACAGCTTACTAAAGGCAGTCCTGTAATCTCAATTCTAGAAAATGCTACAGTACTGTCATGCTTTAAAGCAGAAAGTTGGACTAGATGCACAGAGACTTTGATTAGAGTAGGCATTTGAGGGAGGCCATTTGGTACAATGATGCAGTGCATAGGATTTTGTGAGACTCACTTGGGGACAGTTTTCTATCATGCACAATAGATAAAACAATTGCCCTGACAAATCATATGGGCAGATAACATAATACTCATGAAAAAATCTTTAAATAGCATGTTCATGAATATCATTGATGCAGTTGTAATGTTCAATTAGAAACAAACAAATAACACGCTAATTTTCTACCCTACTGATTCTACCTTACTGATTCTATATCCAATCTAAAGGAGAGGCTGATAGCTGCTCATTATAGATGAATGGATCAGTAGAATTTAATCAGCCATAAAGAAAAATGAAATAATGACATTTGCTGGTAAATGGATGGAAATGGAGGGCATTGTGCTAAGTGAAATAAGCCAGACTCAGAAAATTAAGGGTCGGACATTTTCTCTTATATGTGGAAGCTAGAGGGAAATAAGGGAAAGAAGATAGTAGTAGTTGGGATTGGATGTCATAAATAAGGAAGATCAATGCAGTAGAAGAAGGAGAAAGAGAGGGACGAAGGAGAGAAAGGAGAAGAAATATGGAATGAATTTAGCAAAATCTTGTCATATGCATATATACATGTACCAAAGGGAATTTCATCTTTATGTATATGTACAAAGTATCAATCAAAAATAAATAAAAGAGTGAAAGGAGGATCAGTAGAGTAGAGGAGGGAGAACAGGGGAGGGAGGAAGAGAGAAAACTGGGGATGAGAAATCATATTCCTTGCATATATGATTTTTATCAAAATGAACCCAACTACTATGTATAATTATAAGGCTCTAATAAAAAAATAAGAGAGGGATTGATTATTAAAATCACTTGTCACCAGTAGCATCTGGGGTTGTTCAGATTTGGGGACTTTTCTAACCATGTGAAAAGTTATATATTTTAAAGGGTGACATTGTCCTCATTTTTGTACAGGTTCCAAAAGTTAGTATCCATGCTGCATAAATGATCACAACGGAGCAGTAAATTTCCTGAGAAAGTAAAAACATTAAGTTATAAATTCCACTTGAATCCATATACCTGGTTGCCAGTGTTTATGTATGCATTCAAATTAAAATCTTCAGATGGAAAACATGAATTTTTTTAACCTTTACTTTGACTTAAGATAACAGTGAATTGAGGGACAAGTAATAGAGCAACTGGAAGCAGTAATGTAGTCCACCTCCAGTCAAGAAAACAAAACAAGGGAAAAATACCTTTTCATAATTTATCACATCTCTGACAATTTATGACTGATAGTGTGGATGATGGCTATGATCATATCTATAATACTGTTAATATAAGAATATGATTCTGTTTACAAGGCACTTTTCAAACGAGGTAAGCACAACTTGAAAATAATTGCAGGAGAGAGATTATTCCAGACACGTGGAGGCATGATTCTTGACTCTAATTTGGGCATGGAGGCAATTAGCTTCAGAGCCTGTGCCCACTTTTCCTGGGCTGCAAAGGGAAGGAAAACTTGATATATTTTTGTGAATCTCCTTCTCCTCTTCTATTTTTAGGATGAGAGGGTTGCTTCACCACTGGGTGAAGACACTGAGCAAACACCAGGGTTGGGAACAATAAAAAACCCCAAAAAACTGAGTCATGCACCTGCCTCTGGCAAAATCCTAAGTGAATAGGTGGGTACCTTGAGTGGCAGCAAGCAGGTGATCTGTCAGAACATGAAATGGGAGGAATTCCAAAGTTAGGGACTTGCCCAGAGAATATCCTGCCTCCTCATTTCTGAAGGTTTAAATCCGAGGACCCAGAAGGAGAATACTGTGTTACTCCTGAGAGATCTTCTCAAAAAGAGAGAAATGAGGTCCAGCACCTCAACAACTTAGACCTTTATAAGGCAGAGTGATATCATCCAGGCATGTTACAGTTTCTGTGACTTCTACAACTCATTTAACAGTGTTTTCAAATTTTCATTTGAAGATATGTGGGTGATGGGACAAATCAATGGTTTTAATATCATAAGCCCTGAAGCTGTGGGTTCTTTAGAAGGTCATTTCCTCCACAGATTTAGCATGCGAAGAGGGCATGAAGGAACAATTCTGCTCCCTGCACTCCCCTTCATTTAGATTTTTTTTTCTTTCTGGGTTTGAGTGTACAACTCTGAATCTAGCCTTTCTGGAAACCAGTGTACTTACTAGAGGATCTTGAAGCTTCCTTTCAGCTCCACCAATCTTAGTGATTCTGAGCGTCAGAACCAGGTTCAGGGTTTATCCATCCTGAGAAGAAACAAAGTCCAGCATTATACATATCCCATTAGGCCCTTGGGATATAAGGAACAAAAAGATATGATCCCTGCCCTCCAGGATTTTATGGTTGAATGAAGAAAAGACAGGCAAACCTATCATTATGTTACAAAGTGATTGATTAAATGGAGGCCTATGCCAAGAAGAGAGGGGTAGAGGGAGTGGATTGCTCAAGTCCAGCTGGGAGAGTGAGAGGAGACTTCAAAGAGAAGGAGGCCCCTGAGCTGGGACTGATGGTTAAAGGGGAGATGTATACGCAGGTGCACAGCTAAAAATAGAATTTATGGTGTCACTCCTCTGCTTGAGATTCTTCAAGGGGCTTTTCCCCTGGATCAGACCCCTTAGGGTGGTCATCAGGGTGCTGAGATGTGGCCTCTACCTTCCTCAGACATCTGCTTACTCTTTCCAATCTCTCTCAAGCTGGTCAGTGTCTCTTCTTCATTCCTTAAATCTCCATGTGCCTTCCCACCTTGTGACATTTGCCACTGTAGGTTCCTCTGGCTGAAATGCTTTTCCCTCAAGGTTGTCATTAATGCCTCTTCCTTACCACTCAGTGGCCACCTGTCTGTATTTCTAGTGTACCTCCTTCTGGATAGAAGGGAGGGATCTCAAGGCATTGGCTCCTTGAGATTAGGGAACAACACGTGACTTGCTTTGTCCAGTGGAATGTGATGGAAGTTCCACTTGTGACTTCAGGGCTGAAGTGCGGACTTTACAGAGTCCATGATGCCTCCTCCTTCTGTAATGGGCACAGTGGAAAGATGTGCTGAGGCAGAAGAATAGAGCTGAATTACCACATCATGAACAGATCACAGCAGAATCTCCAACACCCATAGAAAACTCCGCCTAAATGAGAAATGAATGTTTGTGAACCTAACCTTTGAAATTTTAGGGGTTATTAGGATAGTATAAGTAAATCTATCTAATTGATAATCCTTTCTAATTATCTGTCCTAAAGCAGACATCTGACCCTACTCAGTTTTGGATATAAATTACTTTTTGCTTGTATTTACTTTTTTTACTATATTTATCTGAAATTGTGCTGTTAGTATACTTATTTGTGATCTCTCTCTCTCTCCATGAAAATATAAACCTTATAAGGTCATATATCTTACATGTCTTGTTCTACACTAGACAAATTTCTTGCTCAAAGTAGGCATTGTTAGATAAATGGCGAGCACAAAATATTTCTTTTTTTTTTTTTAGGGCACATGGTTTATTTATTTAATTTCTTAAATTGATTTATTCTATTTAGGTTTACATGATAGCAGAGTGCATTTTGATTCATTGTACACAGATGGAGCACAACTTTTCATTTCTCTGGTTGTATGTGATGTAGAATCACAACATACACGCAGTCATACATAAAGCTAGGGCTATGGTATCTATCATATTCCACCATCTTTACTGTCCCCCTGTCCCCTCCCCCCTCCCACCCCTGTATCCAGAGTTCCTTCTTTCTTCCCATGTCCTCCCCCACATTATAGATCAGCATCCATTTATGAAAGAGAACATTTGGCCTTTGGTTTTCTGAGATTGGCTTACTTCACTTAGCATGATATTCTCCAACTCCATCCATTTACCTGCAAATGCCATAATTTTGTTCTCTTTTATTGCTGAGTAATATTCCATTGAGTATATATACCACAGTTTCTTTATCCATTCATCTGTCAAGGGCATATAGGTTGGTTCCACACTCTAGCTATTGTGAATTGAGCTGCTGTAAATATTGAAGTGTCTGCATCACTGTAGTGTACTGTTTTTCAGTCTTCTGGGTATAGATCAAGGAGTGGGATAGCTGGGTCAAATGGTGGTTCCATTCCAAGTTTTCTAAGGAATCTCCATACTGCTTTCCAGATTGGTTGTACCAATCTGCAGTCCCATCAGCAATGTATGAGTGTGCCTTTTCCCCCACAACCTTGCCAACACTTATTGTTGTTTGTATTCTTGATAATTGCCATTCTGACTGTTGTGAGATGAAATCGTAGGGTAGTTTTGATTTGCATTTCTCTAATTGCTAGAGATGTTGAACATATTTTCATATGTCTATTGATCAATTGTATATCTTCTTCTGTGAAGTTTCTGTTCAGCTCCTTGGCCCATTTATTGATTGGGTTGTTTGTTTTTTTGGTGTTAAGTTTTTTGAGTTCTTTATATATCCTAGAGATTAGGAGCACAAAGTATTTCTATGGCACATGGGACAGTGTGGCTAACCTCCGGAGATAGGAAACATAAAAAGCTAGGCATGAGAATGCTTGAGTCAATGAGCTCCACCCCCCAAAAAATTAGGAATATAAGCACAATGTGCATAAATTATTTATTTGGCTTTTCTCAATCTCAATTTTCTAAGTCTGAGACACTAAAATGTAACAATTTTAAATAAATAAAGTATTTGCCCTAAAACCTTATTGAGTCTTTATTGGTGAAGAAATTAGATGTACATTTTGGGCTGAGTTTGCAATATAGATTTCCTGCATTATAGTGAACATCAATGTTTTTGTGTTTTTTTTTTCTGTTTGTTTTAAAAGTGAGTCTTTTTAAAGTTTACTACCTTAAGTAGTATAGTATAGCAAAAACCAAACCAAACCGAACAAAAACAAACAAACAAACAAAACCCCTCCAAACTATGAAGGTACCAGGGTCTTATATAATTTCTCTTTATAATCTAAGAATTGATTAGGTCTTGTTTGTTTTATTCATGATGGTATCACTTACCTCTAACATATTTCTTGGGAAATTCTATTTTATTTTATTTTTTTATAGTCATCATGGTGTCTATTGTTTCTTTATTTTTATTTTGTATTTGTTCTTTATACTTATACATGACAGTAGAAGCTATTTTGGTATATTATATATACATGGAGTATAACTTATTCTAATTAGGATCATATTCTTGTGGTTGTACATGATGTGGAGTTACCCTGGTCGTGTATTCAAATACAAGGCTAGGAAAGTTATGTCTGATTAATTCTTCTGTCCTTCTTATTCTCCTTCCCCTCTCTTCCCTTTATTTCCTTTTGTCTAATCTAGGGGATTTCTATTTTTCCCCTCCCACCCTCCCTTGTTGTGCGTTAGCATCTACATATCAGAGAGAACATTTGGCCTTTGGTTTTTGGGATTGGCTTATTCACTTAGCATGATATTCTCCAGTTCTATCCATTTACCAGCAAATGCCATAATTTCATTCTTCTTTATGGTTGAGTTATATTCCATTGTGTACATATGCCATGTGGAAAATGCTTTCTTATATGAATCCCCAAAATAGAAGAGCTGAGAAATTCAGTTGGGCAAAATATTTATTATATATAAATGATTTTTATATATAAAATAACTGAGTACCTATAAACAAAGGAGAACATTTATTTTAAGAAAAAATAATTAAGTCCATATAACAAAGAAATAAAATTTTGAAATGATCTTTTTCATTCAAATGGTATTAAATGCTGATCTTTCTAAAACTACAATGACTCTTTGCAGTCTATTGCATTTAACATCCATAAACCATCGAAGGCAATGCAAATGATTTCCAAAAGAAAGTTCTAGTTTATTTCTCAACAATAAGATTTCATTGAAGGTCTTAAAGATGCTTTTCCCCTCTTAGGTAGGTGTGCTGGAAGTGCCAGCCTTGAACACATCTAACTTTAGAGCTGCAGTCTTTTCAGAGTGAGATGATTGTTCTCCATTTGGGAGCTTAACAACTTAAGGTGATGCTATGTCCACCTGTATTAGGAAACTATGAAATGATTTAAATCTTTTGGAATTGATGAAATTAAATCATTTGCATCATTGTCCAGGGAAAGCTCAATGTTGTCAAGATGATTCTCTTAGCAGGAAATCTTAGCATAGAAACTTATGTGAAGGGAAAGGTTATTTTACATTTCATCCTTACAAGCATCCCTAAGTAAATTTCTTGTCCACAAACTTTGAACATTTTTGCAGTGTGTTTTCTTCATGTAATCTGCTGGTTTATTCACAAGGAACCATAAAACTTGGTAGTATGTTGGCACTCTGTTGATAGCCAGACTTGGCTGTGTTTGTACCTATAAAGAGAGAAACAAAGGAAACAATCTTTACTTGTCTGATTTTCTGTACAAGAGGGAATTCCAATCTTTTTTTCCCATCAAATGTGTAACACACTGTTGAATGGGCAAAATTATAGTTGGGCATTATGAGATATCCAAGAGTATGGGGTTAAGTCCATGTTGGCATTAGACAGGAATGGTCCCATGTTTCTCTTGAAGCCAGAGGTAAAAATAGTTATTATGATTTCTTTTATAATTTTTCTTATGTGAAGGAGCTGTTTTCCTTTAAAATTATATACCAATACTCCTCAAACTATTTCATGAAATAGAAAAGGAGGGAACCCTTCCAAACTCATTGCAGCAAATAGGAGAGAAGAGAAATCCTACCCAAGGGAATCTAGTCTATGAAAGCTTCACAAGAGAACATGTACGTGGGTCATTAAATAGGCTGTGTAGAGTATAGGTAGATCATCGCATGAGAATATTGCCTTGTTTGTGAAGGTAGGAATGGATGTTCACTTTGTAACTGTCAATTCAACGGATAACATAAGGGCATAGGCTAATTATGGCAACAGAGAATACTGTATTCTTAGACACATTTGGAGGTTCTCCTGGGCTTTGTCACCTACTTTGTAGGTGCCTCAAAGCCATTACCAAGGGATAAGTCTAGGCAGACATGTTTATACCAGATGACCCTGCTCCAACAGCTAACGATGATTAGGATAACAAGTACGTGTGGTCAAACCTGAGCCAATGTGATTCTCATTCTCAAATTTAAACTAAGATATACAGAAACTAACGGCAGGAATCTTAGATCCTGTCACGTGTTCTCCAACTTCATGAGACCTCATTGTTGCACAACACTATGGTGAGGGTCCCAAACCTTGAGTGTTTTCCCTGGTAACCAAGGACATCTTCATCCATGATCATCATGATCGTGGAAGTCCAGAAGCACCAGGCAATTGATGTCCCCAGAAAGAGCTTTCGGTTAGTGACTTACAGAAGTTGGTACATTTCGGCCGCCTGGGAGGCTGAGGCAGGAGGATCACAAGTTCAAAGCCAGCCTCAGCAATTTAGCAAGACCCTCAGCAACTTAGCAAGACCCTGTCTCTAAATAAAAAATCAAAAAGAGCTGGGATGTGGTTCCAGTGGTTAAGTGCCCCTAGGTTCAATCCTTGGTAAAAAAAAAAAAAAAAAAGAAGAAGAAGTTGGTGCCCTTTGTCTGGAATAATCTGAGACACATGCTCTACACTGATTTCCAGAGTTCCCAGTAAGATTAATCTCCCAGTTACCCACAGTGGAAACTTGCTTGATAATATACATTTTGTTGATTATTTACTTTTCCCTATCTCATTTCTCCAAATCCTTATCAGTATGTCCTGAGATCACCTCTCAAATAAAATTTGCATTATGATCCCTCCTTCAGAATCTGCCCCTTTTTTTTCATTTTTAAGTGGGTGCATATTATACAAAATGGTGTGTTTCATTGTGGTATGTTGGTAACTGCATGTAACATTATTCGATCAATTTCACTCCCCATTAAATCTCCTTGACCTGCCCTCTTCCCTTTTCTAGTTCCCTTCCTCTACCCTAACTGTATCTCTTCTACTTCAGAATTCACACTTAAGGAAATGTCAATTAAGGCAGAAGTAATAGATGAGTTAGTTTTGAGGTCAGTGTTGAGTCATAGAAATGCAAGTTAAATTTCTGAATAGGAGGATAAATTTGAAAAAAAACTCAGATGGTTTGCAAAGAGGATAAGGGAGGGATACACAGTGGACAAAGAAGAGAAACCATACAATAAAAAGGAGAGAGCCGGCCAGTCGGCCAGAGCCTGCCTGATAACCATCTACCATTTGAACTCTCTGAAACTCTAAACATCTCCTTTTCTGGAGATAGGGTGATGTGTATCTGTTTCTTGCTATCTAAATATCTTTGATAGAGACAAAAGTTAGGAATCAACTGAGCTGGAAGGTTCAGAGTTTTAAAAAATGTTGTTTGTAAGAAAATGCTAGTACTTAGTGCCTTTGCTGGGTAGAAGGAATACAGAAAACACCAATGAAGCTAGAGTTTAATAGAGAAGAACTAAGGACCCAAAGAAACTGGTTCACTAGGTGAGAAAACTAAGCTCTGGCAGAGAAAAGGATGATGTGTCTATCAGGATAACAGAATTCTTCAGTGTTTTTTTCTTTCATTCTTTTTCTTCCTCTTCCTTTAGGTATGCTTTCTATTTATTTAGAGATCTTTCTTAAAGTAGTGCTTTATAGAGATATATAAATGTAAAATTCACTGTGGTCTATGTAAACATTGCATAACATAGTTTGGTCAATTTCATTGGACCTTTTCTCTTTTACCATCTCTCCTCCCCATCTCAATTCCTTCCCCTTGCTCTACTAATCTCCTTTCTATTTACGTGGGATCTCCTCCTAGTCCCTTTTCCCTTCTTCTGGTCTAACTTTTACATTTGAGAGAAAGTATTTCATCCTTGACTTTCTGAGTATGGCTTATTTCACTTAGCCTAAGGTTCTCCAGTTCTATCTATTTACCAGCAAATGCCACAATTTCCTTCTTCTTTATGGCTGAGTAAAACTTCATTGCATGTATGTGTGTGTGTATGTATATGTATATATAGCTATCTCACATTTTCTTTATCCCTTCATCTGTTGTTGTGTACCTAGGCTGGTTCCACAACTTGGTTGATTGTGGTTGAACTGCTATAAACATTGATGTGGCTATATCATTATAGTACACTAATTTTAGTTCCATTTGACTAAATACCAAGGAGTGGGCTAGCTGGGTCATATAGTTCCATTTCAATTTTTTTTTTTGGGGGGGGAGATGGGATCTGTACTGCTTTCCAAAGTGGTTGTACTAATTTGCTGTCCCACCAACTATGTATCAGTGTGCCTTTCCCTCCACATTTTTGCTAGCATTCATTATTATTTGTATTCTTCATGACTGCTACTTTGGCTGGAGTGGGATGAAATTTTAATGTAGTTTTGATTTGCATTTTCCTGGTTGCTGGAGATGTTGAACATTTTTTCACATATTTGTTAGCTGTTTGCATTTCTTTTGAGAAGCGTATGTTTAGTTCTTTTGCCCATTTATGAATCGGATTATTGGTTTATTTGGTGCTAACTTTTTGGGTTCTTTACATATTATGTTTATTATTCCCCTGTCAGAAGAGCATCTTGACTGGGGTCTCAATATCCCCTTTAAGAGCACACTCCCACTGACCTAATTTCTTACTAGGTCCTATCTCCTAAAGGTTCCATCAATAGAAGCACCATCTTGTGACCAAGCATTTAGCATATGGGCCTGTGGGGGAAATTTAAGATCCAAACCATAATAAAGCACTAACCTAAAATTTCCTATTTTTTAAAAATGTAACAATTATAAAACTAATACTCCAAAGAGCTCATTTTTGGAAACATGTTTTTTCCATTCTTTCCATTCTTAAAACCATCATGTGATATTGAAAGGGCAAGCTGATATTCAGTAGACAAATGGTAAAAATGAGAGACACAACATTGGAAAATTATAATCTTCAAATGAATATCCAGGACTCCAGATGACAACTAGCTCAGGGCTACTTTTGCCATTTAATACTCATCAATATTTATTAAGCACACAGCAAAAAAATAAAATAAAATAAACTTTTGAGAAAATGCTCTAGTGAATTTTTCTTAGATAATTTAAAGATTTAGGATAGTAATGGAAAATAACAAATCAAAGTTTAAAGGGATTGTGGTCAATTTTAGTTGCAGATATGGTCATCACAATATTCCCTGTCCTGCATATTGTTCTTACAATATGATTTTAATAATCTTCTTACTGAGTTATGAGGTCAATGTTCCTTCCTCTGTGTGCACTAAACTATGGTGTAAATAATGATCTGTAGCTTCTACTCTAGTTTATAAAAGGGAGTTGAACTGCCCTCTGTTTCTATTGAGATGCTTGCTCTTGTACCCCAGTAGGTCACATAGACAGACCATGGATAGATTCCTGGGCAACATCTCCCAGCTGACAGATAGCATCAATTGCCACACATGTGAGTGAGTCATCTGGGGGATAATGTCATCCCCAGTCACCATCCAACTGTAACTCAGAGAACAAGACTCTCTTACTGAGAAACCCACAACTGTGAGAGAATAAGAAAATCATTTTTGTTATTTTCTGCTAGTAGTTTGGGATAGTTTGTTATGTATACTTCAGTGGATAACTAATACAGAGATCAAATGTTTCAATACAAAGCTTTCCATAGACCAACTGAGAAGGTACTCTAATAAGACCTTCATATTATTTAGTAGCTGGAGAAATGGGGAATAGTATCAAATAAGTATCAAATAAGAATAGTATCAATAGTATCAAATAAGAAGCATTTTGAAACTTTCTGTGTTTGATTTTAAAAAAAATGACACATGCTTGGCACAAAGAGATACATGAAAAATCAGGAAAGTACACAAAGGATTTTTTAAAACCAGACTCTGTTACAGATAGTAGTTTGTACTGTGATCTTTTTCATTTGTTATTTCTCTGGTCTCCAACAATCTCTTACAATATCATCCTCAATGCTTTGTCACTGTATGTAGGTTATAAAATGTTGATATGTTTAATATTCTTTTTGTGTAGGTTTATTATTTTGCCAATCATTTTTTGAGCCCTTTCCATGTGTCAGGTGAGAGTGTAGTCCCTAGGCACAGAGTCATTGGAGACAGGTTCGATCATTATGTGGATTTGAGCTATTGGGGGGACTCAGGCAATGAAGACTGAAACCAAACCACCAATATGCAGTTGCAGCGGACAAAAAGATTATGGAGTTGGGGCATGCCATGTTGGATTGGATAATAAATGGAGAAAGATGCCATGCTACACAGCTGAGACTTGAAGGATGAAAAGGTTTAATTGCATGAAGTGGAAGCATTTGAGGAAGAGGATCCTGTGAGCAGGTGTCCAAAGGATAGGTAAGATAAGGGAGAGGTCGGTAGGGGCTTCTAGCAGAATTCAGTTACCAAATATCCCTTGGTTGGACATCCAAAGTGTTTCTTATTAACCAATATTATAAACAGTGCTGCAGTGAACATTATTGCATATATATTATACATATATTTCATACACATCTCTTATTTCTTTAGAATAAATTAGGTGAAGTGTAACTGAAGGCCCAGAGTTTGATCCTCCCCCCCCCACACACACACACTTTTTTGTACTGGGGATTGAACCCAAGGATGTTTTACCACTGAAGTACATCACCAGCTCTTTTTTTTTTTTTTTGAGACAAGGTCTCACTAAGTTGCTTAGGGCCTCATTAAGTTGCTGAGGCTGGCCTTGAAATTGCAATTCTCCTGCCTCAGCCTCTTGAGCCACTGAGATTATAGGCATGTACCACCAAACCCAGTGAGTTTGTCCTTTTTAAGGTTTTGATACAGTAGGTCCTGCAGACCTTTCATGCAAATTTAATTTTTGCCAGCCAGCCAGGCCTGCTTGCCTGCCTGCCTTCTTTCCTTCCTTCTTCCCTCCCTTCTATCTTTCTCACTCTCTTGTCTTCTTCATTGCTCCATCTTCATTTCATCTTCTTCATTAGAAGAAGTTTTAATAAAGAGATTAAATTTAATTAAAGCAAATGAGCTTTGGTTTACTGATATGACAATATTAGCATCTCTTAAATTTTCCTCTTTAAATTACCAGTCTATATTTAACATATAAGAAATTTATATATTGACGTCCTTGGCCCTTTCTTTTCTTTGCATTTGTCTTCATTTTTGTTTCTTCTGATTTATTTCCTGTTAACAATGAAGTGTGAGTGTCCTTGAATACCAGTATCTGGGAGCCCTAAATTCTCAAAGCCATACTTCCGGACTTGAATTGGGCTATTTCAACTGATCTCTGGAAGTTAGTGGTTCTCTAAGCCAAACACACATTTTTGGAGAATCACTGGATAATCCTGCCTGTGCACAAGATATATACAAATGAATCCTAGAGACTCCAGAAAAAACATTTGCTAAAACCCCAGACAGAAACATTTTGAGGAGACAAGAGTAAAGAATAAGAGGTTTTGAATCACAACTGACCTGTGAGCATGTTTACAAAATCACTTGCTATCTCCCTAAGCTTACCTTCAAACAAATAATTGCATCCTCACAATGAGTGGGATAAACATTTTCACATTGGAAATGTTTGCAGGTGAAACAAACAATCCTTGGAAAGGGACAGACAAATAGAGACTATTTGCTGAAATGTTTGGGAAGCATTTGCTATTGTATGCAAATTTAACATCTGATCTGTATTATTGAATCTTCTGAGCAAAGAGGGATAATATATGAAGTCAAAGATACAAAAGGGAGAGATATTTTCCTATGGGCACTGCCCCTATGTTATAGATTCATCCAGTATGAGTGCATGTATGATTAGTTAATTCTGGGTTTCTCGGTGAAGGTTTTTTGTTTGTTTGTTTTTTAAGAAATGCAGGATTTGTATGACAGTGTAAAAACTTCTGATGTATCCAATGATTATATAGAGGAGTTTACCGACAGTGATTCCATTTGACAACAAATAAACTTGACCTTTAGACAGGAGTGAAAAATCTTAAAGTACATTATGATCTGTTCTTTGCTCAAACTTTAGCCCAGTGAGAAGTCAAGTGGGTCAGCCTTGTTCCAGGCTGAAGGCATTATTAGAAATTATAGCCTTTTCTTTAAGACACGTACTGCCATCTGCCGGAAAATCATCACAATAAAAATACGAATCAATGATGATCATGCCATGGAAGGCGCCCTCTATGGTTGTGCGAGGTGTAACTGGTATTTTCACACAGGTGGCCCCCCTAAGGGATGTGATCAGGCTTAATTAAACCATCTGCTAGAAGCTGACTTGTAAGAAATAATAACCTCAAGACTGTATATGAACAACATTAATTTTGAACAAAGCAGGTTGGATTACCCACGTGATCCAGGCTATCGGTAACATTATGCCATTTTGTGCAGTGTTGATGGGTTGAAGTGAATTGCTCACAATTTTTCCATATTCAAACAACTGACTTACATGAAAGTTTCTGTGGGTAGGAGACAAGGATTACTGAGGGTTGGGGTGGGGGTCTTCATTGTCAACACCTCTGCAGAACCTTGCTTTGTGCTGGCCAACATCTGTGCTAATAATATATAAACTGCAATTGTTGGCAGCAAGATGGGAAGTCTCCAGAAAAACAACCTCTGTTAACTATTTCTGTCTTTAAAAAAAAATTTATTTTCTCCTTTATTAAATGCTAGGTTGGAAGTAACTGGGTAGATCTGAAAATGGAGCCTGGTTTAATTAGGCAGAACTTTAAGGAAGCCAAGTAACAAATGACAACTTAATTAAACGTAATTAAATATTTTAGAACTTCTTGAGACTTCTTTCAACAGAGTGACGATTGCAGCGTGAGAGAAGGCCATGGAAAGCCAGGCAAAGGTGCTTTCATTTTCTTTCCTCTTGCTTTTGGGTCTCAGCTCTATTTTTTTTTTTCTCTTCAATATTAGAAATGCAGCTGGATCCTATTTATAATCCATTTTCACATTTGTTTGAATTAAAATCCCAGATTGTTGTGCTTTCAAGGTTGAATGTGCATGGCAGCCAACGTTTATCCAGCCATTTCAGAAGTTACTGGGTAACTGGGCTCCAGGAAAGGAGACTGCGCCACGCGTCTGAGCCACAGGGAGGAGAGAGAAAACAGACCCAAACCCAAAACCTCTGACATCACTGTTGTGTGGAGAGGGATTGTTCTCCTCTGAACATGTGCTGCCTACTTAAGGCTCTAATTATTCTAAATTACTTAAATTGGCTCTAATACCTATTTTTTATTATTTGATATTAAAGGACAAACCATTTTAAAAAGAAATTCATAATGCAATCAAAATATTGGCAACCAGTGCTCTCAGTAGAAAGCCTGGGCTTGAAAATACCTATACTCTCTTCCTTACCACCTAAATGCTAATCTGAGAGTTGCCATGTACTGTCCCCGGCCTTTTCCAGTATCCTGTTTATGTCTAATTCCAATAGTCCAGCCATGCCAGCTTGTTACCACATGGAAAACTCCATTGCCCAGAGAAAGTTATGAATCCCTATATTCTTTATGCTTTAAGATCCACTATGACATCTCAAAGTAATTGACAGGTAAACCTACCAGATGGTTTTTGGGGGATGAGGAATGGACTAACAATTTCCATTAGTATAATATTGTTATTATAAAGATTTAACGACTTCACTGATGTGGTGTCCTGTCCTGGTGGAAAGTTTATGAGCCAGAAATAAAATAATACTTATAGGTACCCATGTGGCCATTTGAGAGAAGTACTAGAGAGGTTAATGAGATCTCAGGTCTCTAAGGCTCCTAATAGAATATTCTTATTTGAGCTGAGCTAAAGGGATCTGGGAGGTGACATGGTAGATGCAAGGCATGCCAAACATAAGCAGAGGAAGCTCAGTGACAGTCTCACCTCTGCTGCTGCACTCCAAGTTAAAATTAGGGCTCTGATCTGGTTTCAGAATACCTGAGATCCTCCCCATTCTGCATTAGATGGATGACCTGGAGTGTGTTACTTGAAGCTTTCTGTGCTGTGGTTTTTCATTTTCCAAATGAATAGAATGATACTACCTCAATCAGTGAATATCATAAAGGATGGAATGAACTTTATAAGTATCATTAGAGCAGTGCCAGAGACACATCAACATGTACTGAACATTCTCCATTGCTATTTTAGTTGGTAATCTAGAATTTTTAACAAATTACTAGCCTATGATGGATTTCAGCTTTTTTATCAAACAAGTAAACGAAGTTTGCCTAAGTCTGTGATTCTGTGATTCTATGAGTTAGAATCCTGATCTAATTTTAAAAGAATCTATTCTCAGATTTAAATGTGGATTCTACTCTGAGACCCATCACCAGACTTTGGGAACTAGGTTTACTGATAGCAGGTGTTAAATGTTTAGAACAAGAGTTAATAGGAAGAATCACTGAAGAAGAAGAGTTGCCTACATAGGGTCAGAAGGGGTACTGGGTCTCTCTGCCTTATACACACTGCTTGGAAGGCCATTAGATATTCCTTGTCTGGGGGGGTCATAGAAAGAAAAGGTGGTTAGTTTTTATATTTACTTAGAAATGGATTGTTTAGGCTGGTCATCTATTGTTATCAGATGCAAGACATCCTTCTCTGATAAGGAAGCAACGTTCTCCATTTTGCTCTTTTTTTCTACAAAAAAGGAGATTATACTTTGGAAATACAGGGTAATGAATCAGGTGGCTGCTACTGCTGGGGCTGGATGACTCTTTCTTTCCAGCTGTGCCAGTTGCCTGGGTCTTGTAATATAAATAACATATGCCTCTTGTTTTTGTACAGACTATTTTGGTTTCTAGATGTTTGACCATAATCAGTCAATGGAGTTGGTTATGCTCTGGGATACATTTGAATGATCCATTAGACCATTGACTTCTCTGTTTTCCATCCACAGAGCAATTGTTCTTTTCTCCTGTAAGTCAGAGGAGGTGTCCTTTACCCTTCCCATGGGGAACCTCAATTCAGAATTTTTCTGTCCCATTATTGGTAGTTTTGATGGCAAAGAACACAAATGCTCTTTTGCTTTGCACTAGGGTGGCCATCTTCAGGAAGACCTTGACCATCAAAACTTTGCACTTTTGGGATGAATAGAGAAAAGCTCCCTTGGCAAAACAATTTTTATTTTTAATTTTTTTGTCCTGAAGCAAGAGCACAGTAGATATCCTTGTCCTCTGCCCCAAATGCCCTTGCCCTCTTGCTGTGAGTCTGCAGGGACGTGATGTGTCCACAGCCATCACAAAAAGAATTTCCCTCCCAAAGCCAATTTCCCAGGAAAGCAAACATTAATAAGTGAAGGCAAGGGTCATTAAAGCTTCTTTTAAGCACATTGCCTGATTTCCTTAAGGGGCAATACTGACTGTTTTTTTCCCCTTATTTTATTTATAAACTCTGTTTAATTCATGTGGATAACTTACATATCTTTAAACCAGCTGACTTGGTATAAATAGCATTTCTGTCTTTAGCTACAAGTGCAAGACTAAAGTGCTTTGAGTCACTGTCAATCTGCATTTCAGTATTTGCAGTTAGTCCGTGTGGTTCATTCAGCTTAAACACTCAGCCCCATGAAATTCCAGCAGTTCATTTCCTATTCAAACAAGTTAAATGCAAGAGACAAAATGAAGATAAATTCCTCAATGGACCAAGATAAGCTGGTTAGGTAAGGGGACAGATAATTAGTCAGTCTTAAGCCAGCTCTGATTCTTCTAGGTTTTATCTTTGCAGCATTTGGTGAGGAACCATCTGTCTCAGAGGCTGAGTGATTTCTATCTTCCTCTCACACCTGAGGCATTTCAGCAACAAGGTTGAAGGTAGATACAAGTGTGCCCCCAATAATCTTTTCATTATGTGCATGTCTCCTGGGTATGTGGGGAGGCAGAGGAAATGGTGTTAACAGGGATGGCTTTGGAGAGAAGCAGGAGGCTTGAAGGACATTCTCTCTGTGTGAAAATACAGGCATTTGGGAACCACACTTAAAACCAATGCCCCTGATATATTTCAAGTGACATAATTAGTACATTGGTTTTGGAGGGTGATAGCAAACCAAGCCATCTTTTCCACTATGTAAATGTTCCTCTAAAAAAAAACCGGTATGAAATTTCAGTATTCACCTCTGTTTTTCCTGAGTGCTCTGCTGTATTTATTTCTATTTCTCAGACTTTCATTGCACTTTCTCTATTCATCCTAAACATTACTGTCTTCCTGACCAAAATTAGCTGCATACAATCTTTGGTCTCTAGCCAGCCATGAAGTATCTTCTGGCTAATCAATGTGTATTAGTAGATGAATAGCATCAACATCCTTTCCTGAAAATTTCTTACAAATGCAGAATCTCAGGGCCTTGTGAATCAGAATCTGTCTTTTCCAAGCCCTCCACATGATCCATATGCACATTGTTGTTTTGTTCATTCATTGGTCCTCAGACCCTTGTCAAATTTGGGCATTTGAAGAAATGATAGACTACATTAAACAGCTGAACATAACAGAAATAAAAAAGTACTCACTGTAGCATTTGGAAAGGTTATTCTCATACTCCCCTCATGCCATCAGTCAGCTGGGTGGCCTTGAGGAAGTCATTTAACCACTCTAGTTCTGAGAGTATTGGTACTGATGACACTGATTCTGAGTGTAATGGTTAATGGTTAACCTTGAACACTTTTAAATATATGATGCAAGGACAACTGACAACTGGTTGAGTCACTGAAAAAGGAGTTACAGTCAGACTTCACAGCATACAGAAGAATAAACATCACACAGGTTACATACCTAAATGCAAAATAAAAAAACACATTTGTACCAAAAAGCACAGATGAATTTTTCCTTATACTCATTCTAGGGAAAGACTTTCTAATCATAACTCAGAATCCAGTATAGAAAAAAAAAAGATTGATGAAATTGACTGCATAAAATGTACGTAAAAATAAACGTCAAAATAAAATGAAAATCTGGAGGACAATATTTGCAGTGTATATCACAAACAGAGCCGATATCATTAATATATAAAGAAAACTTAAAAATTGCCGGACAAATGGCTTAAAACCTGATATAGAAAAATGGGAAATATATTCAGATAGAAAATTCACAAAAATGAACATAAAAATAGCCCTTACACATATGAAAAAAAAATGTCTACACTGATAATTACAAAAGACAAGTCAAAGCAATACCATCAATTTGATTGATGAAAATTTAAAATAGGACAACACATTCTGTCAGATGATGGGGAAAAAGGCATTCTCTTATATTGTTGGTAAATGCGAAAACTAGGACATTCTGGGAGGGAGCTTGGCAATATCTTATAAAATTACATGTGCCTTCATCTCTTGACCCGGCAATCCTGCCCTAAGAAATCTACCCTGAAGATACATTTCCAGTAACACAAAAATAATTACCAACAAGGGTACTCCCGACTGCATTGCCTGTACTTTAAAAATATTAGAAACAACCTGCTTACCACCTTCTGAGTGAACAATGAGACTGCCACACAATGGAGTGCTATGCAGCCACAGAGGAGAACAGGATAATCTCTCCAAACTTACACGGGGTGATATCCAGAGCATTGTTACATGAAAGAGGCCAAGCATCTGAGACTTGCAGCATGTTGCTCTTCATGGAAGAATGGAGGGGATATTAAAAAATACATGTTTATCTGTTCACGTGCGCCAAAAAAGAGATGCTTGAGGGATAAATGAGAAAGTGGAAAGGCAGTTTACCTATGTAGAGTGTGTGTGTGTGTGTGTGTGTGTGTGTGTGTGTGTGAAAGAGAGAGAGGGAGAGAGAGACAGGTATGGAGAGTAATAGGTATGAGGTGTAAATGACACTTTTCTGAGTTTTTCTTTTTGTATATCTCTCATTCTGCATTGTGATAATGCTTGCATGATGAAAAAAAGTAACAATTAAAACCACCAGGTGTGTGTGTGTACCGGAACGGAACACGAAGTATATGCAGTAAACCTAACTGTATTACAGAAGAATAACATAAACATGCAGAAGGAGTGTAGGAAAAAATGAGCAAAGTAATTTAAAGAGAGAGAGAGAATTTTGCCTGCACATTTAGATTAAAGTAAAAGAGAAAAGAGCTATGCACAAATATAGTTTACTAATGAATTTGTTTCTGACATACATATAGGGGAGCAGCTCTGGAATTTATGTGTATACTATAATTGGTATGTATAATAAAATAAGTACATTGTAGATATGGAAAGCCAGGTTTTCACCGTCAGAGAAAGAAGTTACAAATAAGGAAAGGGAAAGCTAGAATAAACCCTGTGGAGATGGAAAAATACAAAAATGAATAAACATATTTACATATTTGTGAGTTTGTGTGTGTGTGTGTGTGTGTTTGCATTTCTACCTCTGGTGAGAGAGCTTAGAGGCAGTGACACTCAGGCAGCAACAAGCCCATTGTTCATTACTTCCATCAAGATTTTAGTTCCTAAATATCGTCCTTCAATAAAGGAAGAAGAGCTCCTTGGACTAGAGCAGAGAAAATACAAGATGAATGTGGAAACTAAGTTGGAAAGTACTGGGGAAATAAATGATAGTAGCATGCCAAATAGATGTAGGACCCACTTTTGAGAGGTATTAGTCATAACTAGGACTAATTCAAGCCCAAAACATAGTATGAAATTATAGACTATAGAAAAAAAATCCATGCATTTAATACAAGTAAATAACGAATAATAAATAAAAGGGGGGAAAGGGGAGTTCTTTTTGTAATAGTAGAACTCCAATTAACAATCATTGGCAATATCAGAGAAATATAAAGTCACCATTAAGCAATCACTATAATAATCACTACTGTCAAGAACCATTGATGGATGCTAAAACGAATAGGCAAAATTATGGTGAGAAAGGAGATATTTGTATAGTCTCAAAGCATCTTCTCACGAGATAACTATTAATGACAAAAGTAAATGTGGTAACTTTACAAGGGAGAAATTTGGCGGACAGGGTAGTAACAAAATGATCACAGTTTACATCACTGGTTATAGGATATGTCACTATCCTGTTCCTCTTGACAGGATGCATTGAGAAAGCAGAAAATCACCAAAATTGGTGCTGTTATCACCAATGATGCAGAATATCTCATGCCTGATCATGAGAAAAAAAATTAGGTAAAACCAAACTGAGATAATTGACTTTAAAAATGCTAAAGTCACTAGCGATAAGGGTGAGATGAGGCAATTGTCACAGACCTGCAAGACTAAGGAGACAAGAGGACTAAATGCAACAGGGGATCTGGATTGGATCTTGCACCAGAATCCTTGGAGAAAGAGTGGTGAAATTCAAATGAATTCTGCCCATTAATGAATAGTATTAACAATGTCCTCATTTGGTAATCATACCATAAAAACATTAAGTTGTTAAGATTAGAGGGAGCTGTATGAAGGATATGTAAGAATTATCTGTACTTGTTTTGCACTTTTTTAATATTTAAAATCATTTCAAAATAAAAGTAGAAAATCACTCCTAAATTTGACTCTCAGAAGCTGTTTGCTTACAACAAGTTTTTAAGATTCAGGAAAGGAATTATTGAAGGGAAATGATAACATAATGCCAGGAAAAAACTATATAGATGGTATTTTTAAAAAATGGATCAATTGAAATGCTCTTTATAATTATAAGGGAAAATAACCAATATTTTTAAATGAAAATAGGTGGAGGAAGGGAGAACAAGAGAAAAAAACAGAATACTAAGCTTTCGAGTTGAAAAGGGATAAAAAAATAGGTGCAAGTGTGACTGATTTGAAAGATTTATTTTGAGAGATCAAATTCAGCTGTGCTGAAGAAATTGGTTTCTATATTTTCCAAATGCTGTCTTGTCATCTTTCTTATTGAAGTAGGCATAAAGCTAAATAAAAATAAAGACCAGTGTTTGTTGGATAAAATTCCAAAAGGCTTCTGGAGTCCAGAAATCACGTGCTATAGTAAAGATGTCAGAGTTTGGCCTTCATGCATGGCAGTCTGCTGTGAAAGCTCACCTTTAACTCCAGGGTTGTAATTAGATCACAAAGTTAGTTTTTATTGTTTAAATTTTTTTCATTCTTCTCTTGCTTCCCAATTGTATGGGTAAAGCAGGTTTTATCATACTTTGCAAGTTCATCACATTTAATTTTATTTCTACCATGCTAGATTAAATTTAAGGGTCACTGAAGTCAGGAGCTGCTGACCTTTGCCCTTTAAATGGTTCTCACCATTAATACTTGACCCTAAAAGCTATGTATACAATAAACGATATTTATAGGTGTAGAGGGAAGGGAAGAGCAGAAACAAAGTCGGTTGAGTGATTATTTGTTCTGCCATGCTGTTCAGAGATTAGGAATGTTCGCACAGTCTGCGCTTCAGCTAATGAACTTGGATTGACTGCCTTTTTCTTTGAACAGAATCTTAGGATGGAATTACATTTGAGGTTAGTACTCAATATGACACCTATGCTCATCTCTCTCTTTCTTTCTTTCTTCCTCCCCTTCCCTCCCTCCTTCTCTTCTCTCCTTCCTTCCTTCCTTCCTTCCTTCCTTCCTTCCTTCCTTCCTTCCTTCTTTCTCTTTCTTTCTTTCTTTCTTTCTTTCTTTCTTTCTTTCTTTCTTTCTTTCTTTCCTTTCTCTTTCTTTCTTTTCTTCCCTCCCTCCCTCTCTTCCTTCCTTCCTTTCTTTTTCATTTCTTCTTTCTTTCTTTCTTATACTAGGATTGAACCCAGGGGTGCTTAACCACTGAGCCATATCCCCAGACCTTCTAAATTTTTATTTTGAGACAAGAGTTTTGCTAAGTTGCTTAGGGCCTCATTAAGTTGCTAAGGCTGGCCTCAAACTTGTGAACCTCCTTCCTCAGCCTCCGAAGTTGCTGAGATTACAGGAGTGTGCCACCATACCTTCCCACTCCCTGCCCTGTGACACCTTGGCTCATTTTAATCATTCCAGGATAGCTGATGCTTCCAGCTTCATCATGCTCTAACCTAAGGTCTTCTGGTTTTCTTTGGATACAAAAGAAAGAAAAAAGGGGCTGGGATCGTGGCTCAGTGGTAGAGCGCTTGCCTCGCATGCGTGAGGCACTGGGTTCGATCCTCAGCACCACATAAAAATAAAGATATTGTGTGTCCATCTACAACTAAAAAAAAATTTAAAAAAAAGAAAAAAATGACATAGATTTCAGAAGAGGAAAAATAATCAAACAGTTGATTTTCAAAGATGGGAACTGCAAAATCTTTTAGAAAATTATTTTGTAATTTCCTGAAATGTGTTTTGTTATTTCATCTGATTGGAAGAGCCCAAAAGGAAGTCTGTATGATTTGAAATCTCCAGCATTCTGCTTCTATAAACTTTGGATATTCTTCTCCCCTCAGTAGTTTCTGTGGTTAATTTTCTCTTCCTTAAAATTTGGACAAATGGTAATTTTATTTGCCTCTTTTTAACATCTTTCCAGGACATTACATTGTTTGCACAATCAGTTCAGACTGTTCACTTTTTTATTGGTAAGCATGGCATCTGGGCTAGCCAAAGGAATTTCATTTCCAGGAAACAGAACTTTCAGGGCAGCAAGGCTGCCTATCAATTCTTAGATTTACAGAAAACTGCTTCCAAAGGCCCATGTGTGCATGCACTTGGATGTGTACATATTCACATAAAATAGTGCATTATTAAGGATTGCTTAAAAACATACACACAAATATTGCAAAAGAGGACAAAGTTTATTATCAATTTACTCGCAGGGGCAACCTTTGTGACTTTTGGGGGGATGACTAGACAAAATCTTTTCTGAAGGCAAGGATAATTATTTTGGCAATATGTGAGCTATCCAAAAGGAATGTACCGTGATTAAGGCAAAGAATTTCTCTTGGTCACAGATTGAAGGAGAGTCGTGGGCTTATAAAATACTCTATTTCCTCCATTAATTGTGTCCGTGCGGAGTTGTAACCAAGTAGCTGAAACAAATAAAACTTAAGTAATATTGTTTCCTTTTAAAATATTTCACTTAATTTGTGGAAGAAGTTTGAACTCATTAAACACACAGTTCCCTTGTTCCCTTTACCCCCCCCAAAGGGGTGCCCAAGTCCTCCTCCTGAAACATTCCAGCCCTTAGCACCCCCATCCGTTCTTCTTAGTGAGGGAGGCTCCTTTAGCCACCCTTTAATTTGAGAGTGTAGGTGGAAAGGAAAGTGGAGCTTGCAAACTTAGCCTGGGGCCTTGCAATTTCTTTTGCCTAGAACTGAACGAATCTTCACTTCTTCCTTAACCTGTAGTCCTCACCACAGTTTTCATTTTTTTATGCTTCCAAATACTTGGGTGAAAATTCCTAGTTCTTTGAGGAGGAGTCTTCTTGAAAAGAATAAGATGGATTTTTAAGAGAAGATATATTTTCCTTACACGCTGAGGTGGGGATCAGTGGATTAGTGCAGGGAAAGCCACAGGGCAGGCAGAAGCTGGAAAGAGAGTCTATTGGGTGTGTGGGAACGGAACCTTTAGACACTGCCTCTTGCTGGTTTATTACATCTGTGCAATTCCTGCAGTGCAAGTTGCACCACAGTTAAAATAGAAGCTTTCTCTGAAGCAAATCCCCTCAAATCCTGTATGCAGAGACAAAATTTTTTATTGATTTCCTCGTTTCTTTCCCATTTGGTGAGAGAAGCCTCAGAATGGATAGTTACTGTTCTGCTTCCTGTGAACACAAGAAGGCCATGGGAGATGAAACTTCTCAGGCCTTTTTGTTTTTGGTAAATTACTTTCTTATATCATTGTTATTTTCTTATCATTATATAATTCATAGTAGTCAAGATAGAGATATTTGAGGCCTTTGGACAAAACAATCTAAGAAACCTACATATGAATGGAATTGCTTTTGGAATTTATAAATTCAAATTGGAGATTATTTAAGAGCATATTTCTTAAGTATTAATAGGCTCCTCAAAATGTCAATGTAGAGATGGACTCATTCATCCTTTCCTTTCATTGCCTGGTGGGTGAGTTAGGTCATTCCCTAGCTATTCTTTTCTTCTAGGACACAACAGATCAAGGGTTTGCCCCAAACACCTTCTGCAGAAAGTCAGGGCTTTGAATTTAATGAGGCAGGCTCTTCCTGTTAGGCTGAGTCAAACTTTATTTCAGTCTGTCACCACTGGGAAGTACAGAACTATGACACAGTGCTTTGGGTTTAGCTCTTCAAATTTAAGAAGGCATGAAAATAAGAGAGGCTACTAACTTTCAATGTGATTCATTTCTAAATTTCCCTCTCTCTCTTTTTAATGTACAATAAAAGAGGGATGCAGCTATAAATGTATTATAGACAGCACACACTGAATGAATCTATTTTTAGGGTATAATTTTCCCTCTTCATGCTAACATTATAATTTAAATGTACAGAGAACAAGCAAGTAGACTGTGTGAGGTAGATCAAGATTTCTTTATTCAATAAAGAGTGGAATTTCTTAACTAAAAGAGTTTCGGCCAGCTAGCTATGTGGCCAGAATTTAAGGAAATAACAAGATTACAAAGTGAAAGATATTATCTTTATCATTTCAAAAGGAATTTTCAAAATAATATTCATCATTGCATTGATTCTTTCAGTGATTTTTATTGTGGTAAAATACACACAATCATTTTATCAGTTTTAAATGTACAATTCAGTAATATTAAAGCACCTTCAGAATGCTATACAGCTATTACTACTATGCATTTCCAGAAGTTTATCCTCATTTTAAACATAAACATCATCATTTAACACACGAGTAGCATGTGTTGTAATTTCGTTCTACTTATGACTGAATAATATTCCATTGAAAAATTTTGCCTGTTACAAAAATTCATTCATGGGTTGATGGACAGTCAGACATTTTCACTTTTTGAGTACTGTGAAAATGCAGCTATGAAAATTGACGTGCAAGTATCTATTTGAATGCCCACTTTTCATTGTTTTTCATGGATACTCAGAAGTAGAATTGCTCTATTGTAATGGTAAGTTTTTGTTTAACTTTTGGAAGACCAGCAAAAGATATTCCATAGTGACTGTATCAGTTCACTTCACTACCAGCAGTGCAAAAATGTTTCTGTTTTTCTATTTCTCTGCATATACTTGTTATTTTCTAGTTTTGCTTTTATCATAGCCATTGTGGTGGGTATTAGGGTGTCTCATTGTGGTTTAATTTGGATGTCCCTCATGACTAGTGATGTTAAGCATCTTTTCATGCGCTTATTAACTATCTATATATTTTCCTTGGATAAATATCTATCTTGGTCCCATGTACATTTTTTAAAAATATTTTTTTGGTTGTAGATGGACACAATACTTTTATTTATTTATTTTTATGTGGTGCTGAACATCGAACCCAGTGCCTCAAATATGCTATGCAAGCGCGCTACCACCGAGCCACAACCCCAGCGCCTTTGTCCATTTTTGAATTAGGTTCTTTTTGTCCTTATTATTATTGAGTTGTAGGAATTCTTTATATATTCTGACAATTGCTTCTTTTCATTCAGAAGTTTCCATGCTACATCTACATGAATTTCCTAAAATGGGAAATGTTATTTTACTATGTTATTAGTTCACTTTATATATGTTCATATGTCTATTGGGTAGGTAAATTTCATGTATATATGGGTATTCATGAATTTTAGAAGACTAAGTTTTATTTTTTATTTTTTTTTTGCATTTTGCCATCTTCAACTAGAAAGAGTGAAACAAAAGTACATGAACAGTAACAAATAAAATTGTCCCCTTGTTGATTATTAATTCTTGGTCATTATTGATATGTTCCAAGATGAAAAGGACAGTAATTTGTATTAACATTGATGCAAACACTTAGTAATTAAGCTCTTAATTTTTGGAGGCAACCTACTTTTCTGTACTCCTAAGCGGAAGGCATAGCTTGGGTTTGCCAGGGTATTCATTAGAAATCCTTGGAGATCAAGAAATGGTTAAGCTATTATCATGATTTGAGGTCCCTGGTAAATTTAAAAATGAGGAAATGCTAACTCACAAAAATTATAGAATATTTTAAATATCCCTGTTTAACAAATTGCTTGAGCATGAATCTACATAGGAGTACAGGAACACAATACCTACATATAATTTGAGGATAGCATAAAAAAAAATCTAGATTTACAAATTTTCACAAATGGGAAACCTAGGTACAAAGACCCTTGTGGAAGCCTCTTCCTCTCTCTACCTTCTATTTCTAGGAAGCTTTGGAGACCAAAATAACTCAGGGCTTCATAAACAAGTTTAGAAACTATTGTTTTTAATCTAATCTTATTTTATATCTGTGTTCTTCATTCTATAATCTGAGCCATAGATACTGGGAAGAAGTGGTACAAAAGGTGGAAACTGTTCCTTAATGAAGATAACACGTGACCCTAGAGAAGTGGACTAAAATTAACATTAAATTTAACATGAAAGCCCGAGCACAGGGAGTGAACAGTTCCATTGCTTTATGTAAATTAATTGCAAAGCATGATTAAAATTGAACATGTCCAAAGGAATTCCAAGTACCATGCACAAAACCACAAATAAGTCTATTGCAAAAAATTCTTTTAAATAGTGAGAAACGATTTATTCTTTTCTCTTTCCTTTACGTTCTCCTCTTCTTTCCCCTCTATTGCTCTTTTTTCTTAAGTTTTCCTCTTTCTCCTCCTTCTTTAAGTGTTCCTTTACAAAGCATACAGGTCAGGTCAGATTTTATTGCCTTTAGCCGAAGGTGGTTGTGAGAACAAAGAGCAAAGACTAAGTACCCTTATCTTCACGCTGTTTAACAGCGTAGGTCAATATACAGAGTGCACCATGAGATGGAGTTATCACAGCAGTGAAAAACTACCGAGACTATGCAGTCCTTATGGCATTTATTCATTTTCGTATGTGAATGGATGCAAGCAGTCATCATTAGAGAACATAATGGTCTCTGATGATGTTTTTATGACATGGAAAGATGTCATGTGATGAAGTGTTTACAACATGTAATGAGGTTGTGTAACAATCTCTTTACAGCCTGTAATTACATTGACTAATTCCTTATAAAAATACTCAACAATGTGTTCTCCATGTGCACGTGCTTGATATCACAGCACTTTAGTGACTGACGCCTCTGAACTACAAAACCAAGCAGCTTGGATGACTCAATACTCTTGTTTCCTATCCAAGGCATATAAAAGATCCTGGGTGTTTAGTTAGCACAGTCCAAGAATTTCTTCTTATAGGAGGTGACTGGGGTAACTAATATGAAGCATGTGTGTCAATATCCTTATGAGTTGGAGAACTTCAGAGGGAGCTTTACACCTGAAATAACCATCTGAATATATATTCTCTTTTGTAGGAAGATATATATTCTTTTTATGTAGGCATGCATACCTGCCTTCTGACATCCAGGGCAATATCTGTACTTTATCTTCCACTTCAGCCCTTTAATTATGTAGAATTTATTTCTTATATTATTTCACTAATGCAGGAGGAATATGACTGAGAAGAGGCCATCAAACATTAAAATATGGAACAGAAATCACTATTCTTATAAAATCACGGACATTCCCTGTTATCCGTGGCTCTGAAGATGGATTAGACAACTGGGCAGCAGGAGTGATTAAGTGGCTAAGAAGCTGAGGTGCAAGACCTGAAAGAAACCTGAAACTTTTACTAGGGAGTAATCTCCAAAATGGATGCAAGAAAATACTGGATGCATTCTACAGATGTATGAGGGAAAATGATGGCATGATAAATAGACAAAGAGAAATAGGATCTAGAAATATCATCTACTAAACTCTTGTCAGAATATGAAGAGGCAGTTGAAAAGAGTTCACATCCAAGGGAAATGAATGGGTTCTTAGACTAATAGAAGTTTCAGTCTGAGGGCATTTAATAGAAAGACAAAGCAGGGCTGAAATATTTAGTTTGTGACTGTTCAAAGAAATGTGCTGTAGAGGCTGATGTAAGAGTAGGTGAACTGCATGCAATTAGTTGATATTTCATCATATTGAATGGGGCTTGTGTGTTTCAGATGGGAACATATACTACAGGATTTTTATACCACATAGAATATGCCTAATCCTTTGTAATAAGACTAAATAACATGACATTGACAGGAAGTAAATCTGTTGTGTTTACATATATCTTATGATTTCCAAAACATTTTACATAACTCCATCAAACTTTAGAATGATCCTGTATGTGAGCTAGAGGAAAGAGGTTTGCTTTTATTTTTCAAAATTTGAAGTAAAAGGTAAAAGTGAAGAGTTCAATGATCACTTTAAGACAGACCTTGGAATGAATTAATGGGAAAGTCACCAGCTCTCTTTCTTCCTCCAAAGTTCTTTGAAAAGAATCACATTTCCTCAGGCATGGTAAAGGTATCAACTGGACTTTGGCCAAACAAACACACTAATTGGAGACACTTAAGTCAAGAGAGTTCTGTAGATGCGGAGATACCGCTACATGGAGTTTAATGGCTTTTGTTTTGCTCAACTTACTCAAAGACCACAACAGTTAAACTTGAACAAAACAATAGAACTGCAGAAGATCTGCCACCAAAATGGTGTCAGGGTCCAGATCTGTCAGTGATGCATGTTTTCTAGTATGTTTTCACGAAACAGAAATATTTTATTAGCATCATCAGTTGATACACAGTTTTTAATGTCTTTGACACAAAAGAACTTATTTCAACAATTTCAGATTATATAATTGCTTTTTTAGAGAGTAGTTATCCTGTTCCTCTGTGTACAGTTGGTTTCCTCTCTTCCCAGACCACCAAAGAACTTCCCAAAGAATTCTACATAAATAGAACAATTGGATTTGAACAGAAAAATTCAATTTGAAAATTAGCAATGTTGTAAACAGTGATACAATGTGGTAATTTAGTTGAAATGCTCTGGCCATTATTTTATTTAATTATGCCATGAAGGATTTATTGTTATTTAATATTGGTTAGTTCCAAGAAGCAAACAAGATTCACACAGAGGGACAGTAGAGTGACCACTGATCACTGTGATCGAATTGCTTCAATGTATTTTATCCTGGGTTAGCATGCTATTCACTTTTGAGTTACATACTTCATTAGAAATGAGTGAACAATATTAATGACATCTTATGGAAAGTGGGACAAGGTCTTAAGTAAGAATGGAAAGGATGCTGGTAGCCCAAAATTTGATTAGCATTTCTTTTATTCCATGTGTCAAGAACAGGAACATTCATTGGTTAGCTATGGGAGAACAGAATTTTGTTTTGTTTTATTTTGTTTTGTTTGTTTCCTTTTGTTGACAAGAAATAAAGAACAGTGGAATTTGCTGCAATGGAGAAAAGAAGTATAAAATTCAAATAATATTAAGAGTTACCTGAGGGACAATGTTGACTGATAAGTATATTTATAAAGCCACACTGTAGAAAATAATTTCTTTCTAGTAAAGAGAAGGGAGGTTTCTTCCAAATTCCCTATGTTATTTTAAATTTGTGTGGTATTTTCCATTTGAATCTCAAAGGAAATTAATGAAATTTTCTCTTTGTTTTATTTACACAGAGCATAGGAGTTTAAAGAAAATCTAGTTGACATTGACTTTGGACGGTCACTTCATCCTAAACTTCAAGAAGACACATTTAACTTCCTCTTCAAAGCCAACATCTAATTCTGGCAACTGCAGAATATTTAATTAGCACAGCAGTCATATCCAAAAAGTGTTCTTAAATTCTAAGTTATAAAGACAACAGTTTCCTCCTAGTTATCCTTATAGTGCTGACAAGAAATAAATGTGGCAAATCCTTTAAGTTGTAGGGATTACAAGAATTTCAAGTATGATCCTGCCTTGACAATATCAAGATAAAAAGTGGAAGAGAAAAAAATGCGTAGTAATTACTATTAACACTCAACAAGTTTTTAGGATTGGATTTTAATGTATCCAAAATAATATATTTATTAAGAATCTTTTTACATACTAAGTGATGGGTACCAGGTAAAAACAATCAAGAAGATATATATATATATATGTGTGTGTGTGTGTGTGTGTGTATGTGTGTGTGTGTGTATACACATAGACATATATTCCACCCCCACCCCAGGATTGAAAGCAGGGATGTTTAATCACTGATTCACATTCCTAGCTCTTTTAAAAAAATTTATAGATAGTTACTTATTTATTTATAGATAAGAGATAGGGTCTCACTGAGTTGCTTAGGGTCTCGGTAAGTTGCTGAGGCTGGCTTTGAACTTGCAATCCTCCTGCCTTGGCCACCTGAGGAGACTGGGATTACAGGCATGCGTCATTCTGCCCGGCAAGAAGCCATCTTTAGTAACAGAAGTTTACATTATTATTTCTTTTTCTTTTAATGAGAATGATATAGAGCAAGATCTATATTATTATCTCTAAGATCCCTCCAAAGCTGCACTAAATGTTGAATGACTTTATAATTTCTTTGGAGAATCCAATTTAAGAGTTAGTATTTTTATGAGATGCACAGGAAGTGTCTGTTGCATCCTGACTTTGGAGAGTGAGGTGTGCTTACATGTGTGTAGATGCTCTTGAGCCGTTTCATTTGCCCTCCGTTGTCTTCCCGTCGTGCTCATAAAACTGTACAAATCCAAAAAACACCATCCTGATGCTGCTTTACCAAGTATAAACTGATTTTAAAATCATCTTATTTTATAGCCGGGTGGGCGCAGTGGCGCAAGCCTATAATCCTAGCACTTAGGGAGGCTGAAACAGGAGAATCGCGAGTTCAAAGCCAGCCTCAGCAATGGCGAGGCACTAAGCAACTCAGTGAGACTCTGTCTCTACATAAAACACAAAATAGGGCTGGGGATGTGGCTCAGTGGTCGAGTACCCTTGAGTTCAATCCCTGTACCAAAAAAAAATCATCTTATTTTATACCAATGTGTGTTATTATCCTTTTCCTATGTGTGGGTAAACTGGGTTTCAGAGAAGCTAAGTAACTTCCTTTAGGATTCACAAGTGAAAAATGGTAGGCCCAGGAATGGAGTCAATTTATGGCTGGAGTTTCTAATCTGCCTCATCGCATATATATAATACAAATATTCTATTCTGCCTCATTTTCTACCTTTGCTTGCTCTCATTTATTTCTTTTTCAACATTGTTGTGGGTAGAAAAGTTTGAAGGACTAAAGAAGAGGAGTGAGAACTTGGATCTTGGAGTGGAATAAACTTCCAACACTGGTTCAGGAAAGGGGTCTTCTTAACTCTGGTGGGCCTTGCTTGTCAACCCTGTTTCCCAGCCTCAGGGCACGGCCTCTTGAGGTGACCTGTAGAAGATGAGGGATGATGGGAGGGAAACAGGCCAGAGGGCAGAGAAATCACACTCCAGCCAGTCCCAGGACAAGAAGTGAAATTAAACCTTCCAAGTCCAAGAGTCTGCTTTTTACAGGTCACTGGGCCCAGGGCAATTGCCACAAAGAAAATAAGATTCCCATCAGGCACAACTTAAGTATTTTTAATTAAAAAAAAAAAAAGGCAGTAAAAGAAAAAGGTAGGGGTGCAGAATCCAGAGTTGTAAGTAGCAGCAAGTTTAGAATTTGACTTTCTCTCTTAGTTGGAAATATTCTTGCATTATATTTTAAATTTAATGTTTGAGTGAGTACATTAAAGTGTTGCTATCATATCGTGTCCTTCAGTTTCTGAAAATAGTTAAAAAGCTATCGAGATTTTTGTGAGACAATTGAGGCAAACAGTTTGGAATGGTTTCCTGATTTATTTATTACTTCTGAGGAAGTACATTAAAATCAGGCAGGTATTACCCTACAAGAAAAAAAAAATATCATTGGAGCATGGAAAGGATAATTTCTTGGTTTGCCCAGGCTTTATTGCAATAATTAGATTTATCATAATCAATAAAATGTGTGAGCCAAGTTTATTGAAGTGTCAATTTCCCATTGCATAATTTCCTCTGGGAATCTTAATTTTTAATTCAAAAAAGAAAGTGGAAGATCTGTCGTACAGATGCCAATGAATATGTGCGGTCAAGGAAAACACAAGACTTCTTATAGAAATCAAAGCAGGGCTTAGAAAAATTCCCTTTCCACTCCTTTTCATATCCCTAGTCTGATCATTAACTTTCCAGGAGAATGAGATCTTGAAATGGTTAAGAAATAGACATTTTTTGCTGAGATTGCAGGAAGATAGATTGAACAGTAAGACTTGGTGATTTTACTTAATTGTCTCTGACAGTCAAGAGCGCTCAGGAGTAAGGAATATTGTGGCTGGACTACAAAAGCATGATAAAAGGAAGTAAGTCTATAAGTTTGACTATGGGCATACTTTATAACTATATATACAACAGAATTTTGAATGGAACATAAGTCCTCACAGACTTAAAAATGAGGCTGGAAACCCAATTAACAAAGATGAAGGCATTTATCGGGAACACATAGATTTGTTTTTGTAATGGTAGGTGATGCATACATTAGATTGATCACACAAACATCCCTAATTCTCCATTCTTCTCTGTATCCAAGTACTTTCCAATGTGAACATGTAACTCAATTCCTCAAGACAAAAGTCTCTCTCCTTCCTTGAGTCTGAGTTGGCCTTGTGAAGTTTTGAGGCCAAAAGTATTCAGTAGAAGTGATGGCAGGCCAAATCCAAGCCTGGGCCTCAAGAGACCTTGTTCATTTTCATACCTTTTAAATGACCCTGCCAAGTTGTCATTTAATAAACTCAATCTAGGAAATTGGAAGAAGAGAGACCACAGTGAACAGAGGTGAATTTTCCAAGCTGAGGCCTTCCTCAACCAATCAGTTCCCAGCCAACCAAGCAGTTGGCCCAAAGACAAATAAGTAAAATCAGTCAAGACAAGAACTATCTGAGTGGCTTATGGACCTGTAGGCAAGAATAAATACTTATGGTTTAGTATACTGAAGCAGCTAAATTGTGTATTCAGGAACTAACATTAGAACTCAGGGGATGTTGAAATTCTGTATGTGACCTATTTGAAAATATGTATAAATATCTGGAAATTTAGAGGTAATCAAGTTAAAATGAACACATTAGGACAGACTGTGATATATATGACTGGTATGGTGTCCTCACACAAAAGGGAAATTTGGAAACAAGAGATACATACTCCTAGAACAAAAACAATATGAAAACACACAGGGAGAGGGTAAACACATGACCCAAGTGATATTTCCACAGGGGATGATCAAGATTAAAAGCAGATGCCAAAAGATAGCCATCACCAAGAGAACGATTTCACCACCACCTTGATTTTGGACTTCTGGGCATCAGAATTTTGAAACAACATGTTTTTGTTGTTTTAAGCCATCCAATTTTTGGTATTTTTTAATGGCAGCCCTAGGAAACAAATACAGGGGTGATGTGAGGATTGATAACTCAAATTTTAAAGGAATTTCTAATTTCCAGGACTTTTATGGTTACATGATTAACATAATTTATCCCAATTTGCAAGATATATTATCTGATTATCGCCAAGTAGATAATCTTTTATGCATAACTCTGATCAGATTATAAACTCACAGACCTGATCCTCAAACAATTGTTGGTGCTCATGTACAACATATATTTTTAAATCATCCTATTTCATTTGAATTACCATAGGGTCTTGTTTGTTTGTTCTTAAATAAGATATAGATTCGAGATAACAAACTAAGGAACTGCTAGACCAAGACCATTTGGCTGGGTGAGAAATAACATAAATTTTCTCATGAAGTAAAATGGAGGTGTGTGATTTCAGCGTGAGAATAAGCCAATCTTCATAGGTCTGGGAAAGGCTGTAAATAACTATGATAATAAAGAGCAAAGCTTACATAGTGTTTGTAGTATTTGGAGGTGGATGGATATTTCTTGTCCTAGGGGCAACGTGTTGATAGCAACACATATTCCGTTCCACGTAGACAGAGGAAGTCAGCCCACTGACATTCAAAGAAAGATCTCACCTCAAGCTTAAAAATTCACCATTCCTTCATCATAGGATGTTCTCCCTTAAATATTGTCCTGATTGGATCCCACGGGAGGATTCTTGTTTCTTCTCAAATATCACCTCATCAGAGGGAAATTTCATCCCAATCCCATCAATTTCTGTATGTTTCACAAACATATTCATGCACACACAAAGCTAGGTAAGATATATATACAGAGATTTTTGTTTTGTCCACAGCTATATCTTTTAAAGGCTTAAAGCAGAGTCTGGAACTTAATGAATTGTCAATAAATACTTGTTGAATGAATGAATGAATGAATGAACAAACTTAAGATCCAGGGAGGAGTAGATACCTATTTCTGCTTGGTTATTCTCTTCCTTTTCCTCCAAGAATTCTTAAAACAAGAATCTTATGATATTGGATTATACATAGAGTGTGTGTGTGTGTGTGTGTGTGTGTGTGTGTGTCCACATTATTTTAGGGAAAATTTCATAGCTTTAACAAGATTTTTATAGGGAGCCACAGGACCAGGTTTTTCTTGGTCAAATACAATATTTTCTAAGACTTCTTTAGCCTTCCTTACTGTGCCTCTGATGATTTTTCTGCCACAATGTCACGTTGAGAAATATGGTTGACTTTCTGGATTGCTAAGCTTTGAGGGTATTTTTGCATATATGGAAAACATTTACAAAATAAAGTTTTACATTTTTATTAGATATAAAAACTGAACAACACCAAGTACTATTCTCTGGGGCTAAGGGGCAGGGAGAGTCTTAAGATGTCATGATGGGGCCATGATGATATTTCTCGGGGGCTATGGACTCCTATCTTTAAGAACTACAGGCACCTTTCCCCACACTCTTCCTGTTCTCGGGGCAGTACATTAAAGTAGCGTTAGAGTTAGAAAATATAGTAAAGATGATCTAATTTAACCAAACACCCTCTTCTTCCAGATGAGGAAATAGACAGAGAATATCTACGAGGGTTTTTTATGTTCATGAGGAAGTTGTTTTATTTTAAGTCTGTTGGGACACTTGTATGTGTGTGTGTGACAGTGATATGAAGAGATGTTGATAGATTTTAAAAATATAAAACAAAATCCCAGTCTTCTGAGAATTGCTTAGTCCATCCTGTATTTTGTTAAGACATCAGGTGATATCTTATCTAGAATGCCAAGTGTTGGCTCTTGGGCTCAACCTCTTTGGCAACAATAGAAATTGTCATAACCAATAATAGACTTGGTTATGACTAAGGGCACCCGAGTCTTTAGTATTATGATTCTGCGGAGAAGGGTCTAGCCTGTGTGTTGCCCATGCACAGAAAATAGCCAGTTGTAGCAGTTTCCAATTTCTATGTACTTTCATGTGATAAAGTATGTTTACTTTCTAATGCTGTTTCCCAATTCCTCTTCCAAGGAAATAAGATCCAATACTAGTCAATCTATTCTATTCTCCAACCTAAAAGAGAAAAAAAAGTGTTGATGTTTTTCTTTCTTCTCTACCTCCAAATTTTAGGCAACATCTCTGTGATGTTGATCCTGGTGGGCGACAGCAAGAATTAGATATAAAAACTGAACAACACCAAGTACATTCAGAACACTGTCTCAGAATTCTCATACATGCATTATAACATGTTGAATATTTCTTTTTAAAGAGAAGAAACATAGCTGACATATATTCTACTTATAGAAATTGTTTTAGTTTTGTACTTAAAAGATAGATCCACAAAAATGTGAGTTGATGGTATTTAGGATGTCGTTGAAGTTAATGTCTAGAAATAATTTATTTCTCTGCTGTTTTCAAGTAATTCCTTTCCTACACTGATGCACTCATTTTTTGTTAAAAATAAAAATTTATGAGCTTTTGAAGACCACCAATCCAGACTTAATTTGAAAGTCATTTTAAATTCAATACTTTGTGCATAAAATAATATTAACACAGTAAAGAATTGTAAATAAAGCAATTACCACTCTAACAATCACAGATCTTTTGATTATTTTTTCATGTGGAGGACTAAAGGTATGCATAACTTTTAACTTTTGCCTAACTATGCTCATATATTCATTTGAAAACCTAGTGGAGTAAGAGGTTTTTTTTTTTTTTTCCACTGCGGTGATTTACAATAGAGATCTCAAGCTAGTCTCACCAAGTGCTCATTCTTCTCAAGTGGAAGCAGAGGGTGGCTTTTCCCTTTATTTCCCCTCTGTCATTCTCAGGGCTCAAGGATCTAATACTGGTACAAGCCCAGTGTTGTGCTGGATCTGTCAATGATAGGTTCTCCACTGACATCCATGAAAGGTCGATCAGGAGCAGGTTCAGGTGCAGTTGACCAGTACCACTCATGGATTTGCTAGAGCACAAGCGATGGTCTGTGGACACTGCCTCAGCTCTCCCGTAGATCCTGGACTCTTGAATAAGACTTTCTCATTTATGTCTTATTTTAGCACATATGCAACATTTCTTAATACACAAGTGTGAGTCAGAATCAGAATGTAAATTAGTAATAGCTGAGAAAGCAGAAAAAGGAAAAATGGTATGTATATAACACATATCTAGGAATGAATCTAAGTTAATAAAATGTAACTATTTTTTCACAAATGCAAAATCAAAATGCTCAAGAAAAGTTCTTCCTGATAGATATCCAAAAGGAATTGTCCCCTGAGCACTCAAGAAAGAAAGAAAAGTGTTCTGTTTCAGCAATATCTTCTCATACAGACACTCATAATTCCAAGTGTGGTTCTTATATCAACTTGTCAGAAATGTAGAACCTCCCACCTTGTCTCAGCCCTACTGAAACAAAATCAGCACTTTAACAAGATCCCTAAGCGGGTCAAAAGCATTAAAGTTTGAGATGTCCTTGATCCTTAAATCAGACAATTTCTGGAAGGGATATGCTAATGGATCCTTGACAAAATTCACTTTCTGAATTTTGTTAGTATAGCTAATTCAGAGGTAGATGTCAGAGATCATTTATTTATGTAAATAATCTGCACATTCTTCAGTTTCCACAAATGTAGCTTCTCAGGTAAGAGCTTATTTACTAAATGATCTAAAAGCCTGTACTGTGCTTATATTTTTCATGTTCTAAATGTATTGGGAAGCTGGAGAGTGACTTGAGTGTGTGCAGAAGACCTTCCAGTCACTAGCACAGAGGTACACAGGGCCAAGATTCTTCTTAGAAAAGTGTTTTCCAAACTCTGGGTGGAAAACCATGGATGGTTCATAAAATTAATATAGAGGGTCATAACCAGCATGGAAAAATAAACTGGAATAGCCAAAAACTAAAAGAAATGGAGTGGAATAGAAAACACAAGAGCAGCACTCATCGTAAGGGAAAGTGTTGTTTTGTTAAACATAATGTCCCAATTATATATGTACATATGTTGCAAACTGAGCCTCAAAGTAAAAGGCAATCTTTTTTTTTTTTTTTTTTGTATTAGCTACCAGTAAAAAGCTTAAAAATCACTCTGGTATAATATACTTTTGAATATCTTTTTTTTTTTTTTGGTACCAGGCATTGAACCCAAGGACACCTAACCACTGAGCCACATTCCCAATCCCACACCACCCTTCATTTTTTTTTTTTTAATTAATTTTGAGACAGGGTCCTTCTGAGTTGCTTAGGGACTTGCTACGTTGCTGAGGCTGGCTTTGAACTTGCAATCCTCCTGCCTCAGACTCACAAGCCTCTGGGTGAATATATCCTTATAGAGACACACATAAGGGAGTTTCACTCATTCAAATTTAAATGGGAAAAGTCTTATTCACCAATAGTTATGGACTATATTTTAGTCTAAAATTTTGAGATTAAAATCTATATAACATTATTTGTTGTGATTTTTTACATCACCACTATTCACAGTTTGTACAAGGATCACAAAAGGAAATCCACTATTAGCACAACATTTTCTTAGATACATGGGTGCCTAGTGTCATTTTTGGAAATACAAGACTTGGAGTATGAAATAGAATGTAAACATTGATGACTGTGATTTCTGAATTGTAATAGACATCATTATTTGCACAGTCTTCTGACAAGAGTATCATGTCTGATTTCTAAGGAGAAAGCCAGATTTAAATTTCACTCTATAGAACTTATTGAATATGAAATATCTAACAAATCAACATTTTTATTAATTGAGTGTAAAAACATGCTTATTTGATATACCCCCAAGTCCATACAAGGTAATATAATACAAGAAATATTTAGATTTTTTCAAATGAAAATTTTGTCTAGAACAGTACAGAGATTTCCCTTTTTCCACAGTGAAATTCAGCCTCATTACAATAAAGGGAAATCTTTTATATCTATAGCTTTAAATTAGTGTATAAAACATCCTGCTGCATTCAATTTATTTAGATTTTCACTTTGTTCTCTATTTGTTTTTATAATAGGGATTGGACTCAGGGGTATATAACCACTGGGTCACATCCCCGATCACATCCTTTTTATTATTTTTTTATTTTGAGACAGGTCTCATCAAGTTGCTTAGGGTCTCACTACGTTGCTGAGGCTGACCTTGAACTTGTGATCTTCCTGCCTCATCCTCCAGAGCCACTCTGATTACAGTCTTGCTCCATCAAGTCTGGCTATTCTGTTCTCTTTAGAAGAACTATTGAACATAAATATTTACGGACTGAGAGTCAGTAGTGTGTCATGTGTATAACTGAGCTTGTGCAAGAAAAGTCATTTGTCAAAAGAAGGTTATAATGTATCAGAAACATTCAGTTTTTTGCAGCTTAAAGAAAGGTCCATCCATTGTTCCAGAAGCTATAGTATTTGGAGGAGTCAGATTTCTTTCCTCTTCTAGAATTTCAATGCTTTCTTTTTGGTAAACATATATTTGTGTGTGTGTGTGTGTGTGTGTGTGTATGTGTGTGTGTTTATGCATGTATGTTTTACATATATATCTATACATGATCCTTAAAATGATTTGTAAAACAATCTGTTCATAAAGATCAAAATCAGTAAAAATGATTCCATGCTTGATTTTAACAGTTAACAACACTGGAACTATTTTGAAAGGATAGGTAGATAATATATAGTCAAGATATTTTTGCATTCTATGCATCAAACTAAGAGAGAAATTTCTATGAAAGATGCATACGGATAGCATTAAAATGGTTTCATTCAGATTGGCTGGTTAAACTAAATGCTACCAGAAGTTTTCCTTATTTCACATGGCCTGAACACTCTGGCTGAACTGTGAACAACATAGAAACACAAGTATTTTAGAGATAGAACATTAAAACAACCTGATTGGGCTTTGCACAATAGAGAAACTCCTAAGAGAGCTAAAGTATAGTAGCATGCTCCAAAATAGAATAGATCTTCTGATTATCTGGCCACTGTTTAAAATGATTTAAGCCACTTAATAAAAAGCATGATTCAGAATGTTAGTATTTAGGCAAAGACCATACAAACACTTCTGCTCCTTGGCAAGGCAAGAACAGTTATGCAGTACACAACTCTGTGAAGTCAGAGGCCTAAAATAGCAAGCTGTAGTGCGTTCTGGGGTTGATTTGCAAATAAATTATATTTACCATATTAGAAGAAAGATTGCCTTTCTGATTAGAAGTGAAAGGAGTGTTATGCAATAAGTGTGAAGAGGTGACTCTTGAAGATAAATGCCAGTTGTTTCTTAATATGATGTGTGTGTGTGTGTGTGTGTGTATTTTTTACAAGGGACTAAAGAATTTTCTGGGTTTCCCCTAAAGAGAAGTTTAATTTGTTAAGTGTATAAGTTAAATTGGGATGCCTGTACTTTGTGGAGCTCTGGAAACATAATTGTGCCTGGGCTATGATAGGTAATTTTCAGGTTTAATTCTCCTTTGAGCATTTGGATGCATTGGTGATTGTAATTGCTGCTCACTACTAAAAGGTTGAAAAGTCCTGATGAACAATTCATTCATTGTCTTGTTCACATCTGGGTTAATGTTTCTGCTTAGAGAACTCTGTACCACTCTGTTCTTTGCTTCTTGCCACAAGATCGCGATGCCAATTTCCCTCTGTTTACTTGGAAGTCTTGAGGCTGATGTATCGGTGCTAGCCACAAATTAATGGAATTCTTTCCAGCTGCAATGTTTGTGGATAGTTTGACAATAAGCCAAAAAATGCTGACCTGCTTTGGCTGTTTTTCTCTTAATTACATACCATTCTTAATGATGATGTAAACACAATTACTAGTTGAAACAACCATAACATTTAAGATATTGCAAAGAATAGATGAAACAGTTATGGAATGTAGCAGGTTACAACAACAACAACAACAACAACAGTTCTTTGCAGTCTGAAGCCAGAGGTCATATCATTTAAAGAGAGGGGGCATTTACGAAGGAAAATACCAGTGTTCACAATGAAACAGAGTGGTATAGAGGTCAAGATCTGAAGTCAGGGATCCAGATTCCTGCTGAGGTTTTATGTCCAGTCTTTGTTCTCAGAGTGAGCATTGCTTCAGCTCCACTAAGAGATTAGAAAAGAACTGTGAATGGAGGTGGTGCTGGGGTAGGCTACCCAGGCTCTATCTTGAAATGAAGATAGAGTCTAATGCCAGATCTCCTGGTTTATCTGGGAACAGAACATCTGATGAATTCCACCATTTTGTTCTGGATGAAAGAGAGTCCTATGTTACATGAACAACTGGGGCCCTCTGGGCATTATGACATTATGTCAAAAGAACAAGGAGACCCATATGCTGATCCGATAGACTCTTTGGAGTGGTAACTATTGACTCTTGAATCTTGTACCTAATTGACAGTCTCAACATATTTGTCATATCGAGTTGATTCTAAAGTTAATTTGACTATTAGTTGAGTTTTGTTGAATCAACCCAAACTTTTTATACTCTTGGAAAAGTCCAATTCAAATTATGACATTTTAACTCCAAAATAGTGGTCCTCTACCTGGTCTGTTCTTTAGAATTGCCTGAAGAGATGTGTTTTAAATTAAATTAAATTTGACCTGAATCTATCTTTGTATCTTGAGTCTGTAGGCAGCAAACTACAACGTAACTTAGTATTCAAACAAATTGCAACCTAACTTAAGGGCATTCTTTTTTTTAAAATTTTTTTAGTTATTGATAGATCTTTATTATTTATACGTGGTGCTGAGGATTGAACCCAGTGCCTCACGCATGCTAGGCAAGCGCTCTACCACTGAGCCCCAGCCCCAGCCCCTTAAGGGCATTCTTATAAGGAATAGCTGAGTCTCAGCCAGTTACAGCATCTGAACTTGAAGCACTCAGCAGCCATCTGACCAGACCATGTCCACATAGGACTAATGCTTCATCAGATGCAAATGCCAAGCTGTAACCAATCATGCTGTTTCTATATGTCATTTCCTTTTTCTGTCTAAATACTACCTGCCCATATTGCTAAGTGGAGCTCACTGAACCTATACTGGTTAAGTTTGTTGTCTGACACATGAATTATTCTTTGCTCAAATAAATTCTTCTAAATTTAATTTGTTAAAGTATTTCTTTTAATATGCATAAAATATTCATACTGGTACCCTACTCCCAGAAATTAAATACGATTGATTTGGAGTGAGGTCTTTATATGGATGTCTTTTGTTAGCTTTTCTGATGATTTTTTTTTTTTTGGTACCAAAGATTGAACTCAGGGGCACTCGACCACTGAGCCACATCCCCAGTCCTATTTTGTGTTTTTTGTAGATACAGAGTCTCACTGAGTTGCTTAGTGCCTCGCCGTTGCTGAGGCTGGTTTTGAACTCGCAATTCTCCTGTCTCAGCCTCCCAAAGTGCTGGGATTACAGGTGTGTGCCACCTCCCCTGGCTTTTCTGATGATTTTAATGTCAAGCAAAGACTGAAAACTACTGCTATAACAGGATTATTATTATTTACTTATTTATTTATTCTATTTAGGTTTACGTGATAGCAGAATGTGATTCATTATACACAGAGCACAACTTTTCATTTCTCTGGTTGTATGTGATGTGGAATCAGGATTATGAACACAACTGAAATATAGATGTAATTAAAAGGCCATTTAGAGGAATGGTTATCTTTTTGTCAGTATAATTATTTATTTTACTATAGTCACTTTGGTACATCTTGAATACAAAATCATGTGTCAAGAAATATCATAAGGTCTAGGTGCATATATGGCAGGAAAAGTATTCTTTCTGCAGGAATTTAATTTAAAATTTTTACTGAGAGGCTTAAAATGCAAGATAAGATGATATGCATATTTCAGAATTACAAGCAGAATAGAGTATATATGTTTCTCTAAATTCACCAGTTTCACCAAATTGTTAATGGGGAGAAAGAAGTTGGCAAAAGAAGTTATGTTTTCCAGTGACTGCATTGAAGGAAATGATTAAACATTTGCAAGTAAGACATAATGCATGGAATAATTAGAAAATCAAAAACAAATATCATAGAATAAAAATGAACCTGTGCTCAAATTGACAGTACAAGCAACCCTCAAGTTTGCCCTCCAGCTGGCATTCTTTCCAATTATGTTATTGGTTGAGAAGCAGAATGTACATATTGAGTCTATGAAAAACTGGAAGTTTGGAAACCTCCAATTTATTATCCATTATTAACAGAAGAAAATAACTACCATATAATAGCTCTAGGAAAAGAAAATACAGCACATGAAAGCATGGATGAGCGAAATAGTTGCTGTAGAAAAAATGTAACAATTTTGAAATTCGATGATATGGGACAGTCTGGTCCTGTCTAAAATAACTGCCAGGCAGAAATTCTCCTCTCAAGCCTGAATTTAATGAAATCATATGGTTATGAATCAAGTCCAAAAATGGAAATCAGTAAATGGACCACATCCTTCCTATGGTTTCGAAAATTTCTATCCTGCCTTTTTCTAGAAGAAATGTCTTGATTATAAGTAAACGAAAGCGTTTCCAACTATACAACTTTACTCAGATCAATATTCTTTTTAGTATCAACTTAAACTTTTTAGAGCTCAAAGATTTAATTAGTACTATGAGAGTGCGGACACATTGCAAGGGTTTCCTCAAAAGCCTAAATCTAAGATCTTCCCCTTCTACTTAACAAAATATGCTTTTCTTTCTTTCTTTCACTGGTGCTTTCTCAATTAAGAAAATATATTGATCATGGAATTTGGTAGTGAGAATTTCATAAACATATTAAATTCTTCCCTGGTCCCTCATTCCCATGGAAACTTTTTCAATAATGATGAAAATGTGGGTGGTCCTCCTTTCTACAAAATATTCCTAATTGTTCATTATTTCTGTAAAATTCTCTACCAGGAACACATCCCATTCTGATTTCCCTTTCTCTTCTTGGCAAATTCCGGCACATCCTTCAGGATTTATATTTAATAAAGTCTAAAGTTTCCCTTTCACTCACTCTTAACAGAGTTAGCTTCTTCATACTTAGTATACAGCAAACTGCTATGAAACCAATTTTATTTATTTTAATTATCAGTTTATATGTCAGCTGGAAACCCTAATTTCCCTGTATGATTTATAATTAAACCATGATTTAAAACTTTTATTTGCACATTTTTATTTTAATTTGTTTTATGTAAGTAACCCCTGATCATAATGGACAAAATAGGAGCTAAACATTAAGAAAAAATCACCCATTATCCTACCAACCAGAGTAAACTACATTTGACTCTCTGCATCTATGAGTTCCCCATTTGCAGATTTTGCCAACTGCGGATCTAAAATATTTGAGAAAAAAATTGCATCTGGGGTCTGGGGATGTAACTTAGTAGTAGAGCACTTGCCTAGTATATGTGAACCTCTGGGTTCCATCCTTAGCACCAGAAAGAAAAATTGCTTCTGTATTGAATGTGTGTACTTTTTTCTGCAATTATTTCCTAAGCAAAACAACACAGCAATGTTTACATAACATTTACATTGTGCTAGGTATTATAAGTAATCTAGATATGATTTGATGTATATGTGAAGATACATATAAAGTATATGTGAATATGACACCATTTCACATAAAAATCCTGAGCATCTACAGATTTTGGAATCTTTGGTGGGAGAAAAGATCCCATGGATACTGTCAAACAACTGTACTAATAATGCTTGATATATTTCCTTCTGGACTCTTTTCAGATATTTGCTCTTCTCAACAATATTTGATTGCTAGTTTCACATGTACACCTTGGGAATACTTATTCAATTATTTTCTTTAGCTAAATATTGAGGTGAAAAATCATTGAATCAAATGATATGATTTTTAATTGTCATTCTGATTTACACTGCAAATTGACATCTCAAAAACTTGTTCCAATTATTTTGTATGAAAGTTCCCATAGGCTGTGAAGATATAGTAGATGTTTCTCTCTTACTTGAAGGACAGAAAACACTTTTTATTCGTTTTTCACTTTTAGTTCCTATAGCACCATCTAGCACAGTAGGTTCTCACTGCTTATCAGAAAAAGATGGATGAAAGAAAGGATGTATGGAAAAAAGAAAGGTGCATTGGTTTGCACTGTCAAAGCAATGCAACTGATCTCAGCCTTTCAAACCAGGTAAGAAATGTAACTGATCTCAGCTTGTCAAACCAGAAAGAATGTTGAAACGCTGTCTCCATTTCTTCATATCCTTTTGTGCATACTCACTTGTGTTGTCTCATTGAGGGTACATAATACTCTTCCTCCCTTCAATCTGGGACTGAGGTCTGACTTTGTTCAATGTCATATAGATGGAAGTGACAATTTGCTATTTCTAGCCTGTGCTGAGGGGTTTTCACCTGCCTTCTTATGTCTTTACCATCATCAAGAAGAGTCACAGCTGCCTCTTAGCCTGAGATGCAGACTTAATTAAACAAACACAGGAAAATATTTGAGCAAGCTGTATGTGCAGCTTCCAGATCAATCATCTCAGCTGATCTTCCCATGAAGCAGAATATTCCTATATACCACAAGCAAAGAACATTTATACACGAACTAAGCCCATCCTACATTACCCAAGCCCCAGCTGATCTGCAATGATGTGTGAGCTCTCATAAATTATTGTTGCTTTCAGCTCCTGAGTTTTGCAATGGTTTGTTATACATTATTATTGTAGTTTTCCTGATGAATTGCTCCTATGGCTACAGACTTGTCTCGGATTTTTTTTCCTTCCAAGTTACCTAACTATGAAAGAAATCAGCAAACTTCAGTGGGCACATTTTCTGCTCATCTTTTGGACTTATGAGCTCATGACATCATTTGGAGGTCAAGGACTCATGAACTGCCCAGTAGAAAAAACAGATTTTGGAAAGATCCTGGTTCAGATGTTGCCTTTGCCCACTGTGGTTAGTTCTGTTATGCTTAACATTTCACTTTGTAAGTCTGAATTTAAGTATCTTCTCTAAAGCAAAGATATCAAGAGTTCTGTCTTGTGGGACTACAGTGAAATTCAAAAGATATGATATACAAATAACATGCTGGGATTCTAGTCAATTTATCTAAATATGCTTTCTGTGAAATTTGGTATTTAGCAATGTGTGTTTAGTATAGATACACATTTGCATGCAATAAATCATCATTTTTCTTTTTAAAAAGAATTCGCACGACTCATATAGATCTGAAGCCCTAGAATATTTATCTCCTAAAATATGAGTAAAGGGTGCTCTGGGTTTCAGGACATTTTAGCTTTAGAGCATGAGAGACCTGTGCTAGGGCATTTGGAGATGTTCTAAAAGGAGTTGAAAGAGATTGGGTTGAAACAGTAGAGCAAGTGAGGTTAAATAGGTCAAGTTAAGGCCAGGCATTGTGGTGTATGCCTGTAATCCTAGCACTTTGGGAGGCTGAGGCAGGAGGATCCTGAGTTCAAAGCCAGCCTCAGCAAAAACAAAGAACTAAGCCACTCAATGAGACCCAGTCTCTAAATAAAACACAAAATAGGGCTGGGGATGTGGTTCAGTGGTCAAGTGTCCCTGAGTTCAATCCCTGGTACCAAAAAAAAAAACCAACTAAACAAACAAAAAAGCGGTCAGATTAAGGAGTTGGAGTTTATCTGGAGGTTATAGGGAGGACAAGGAAGGTGTGGAGGGCGGGGGAACACTCTAAGGAATATAGGGCAAATGGTCAAGAGCAGACTGGCAATGGAATGGAGAATAGACTGAAAATGCCAGTCTCCAGGGAAGAACTGTGTACAAGCTTTTGTAATCCATTGTGTAGCAGGTGCTCTGATGAAGGAAGTTTTCCATAGGGATTCAGGCTTAAATGGGACCTCTACTTACTGCCTAAGGAACCTCTCAAGAATGAGGATGCTGTTGGAAAGAGGACTTCAGCTACTGCATGGAGCAAGGTCCCACTCCCCCACAAATGAAGCTGCCAGGAGGAGCTAGATGGGATGATCATTGTCCTCTGTCAGGGTCACAAAGGAGTTTGGAACCAGGGAGGAGAATCCTGCTCAATGTGACTATGGAAAAGGCCTGAGTTTGGATAGGTTGCACAAGGTGTCCCTGGGTTCACATCAGCTTCACTGGAGATGAATTCCATTGGTTCTTCTTGACTTGAGATGAGAGAAGAGCTGCAGTCTTCAAAGTCTCAGGCTGGGAAGACAAGCATAAGAGCAATGTTATTTGGTCTTCCCCATTCTTACTAAGTCTTACCACTTACCAAGCCAGTGGGATCAGTCTGTGTTTCTGACAGCACATTGGATTAGGTTTAGAGAGAGAGGTTTTATGCTGTAATCAAGAGCTACCCATACTAATGTTTATTAGAGAATAATCATTTGTTGTAAAACTTCTTTTAAAATTTTGAAAATGTTATTTCTCTTCTTTATAATGATTTTTATGTCTTTTATATTTCCTTCACTGAGTTACGACTCAGAGCTTTAATGGTAGACTAAACTCCAATCCAAACTCTGGCTTTTACAGGCAACTGAATGGTGCTGAATCCGGTGATTTTTATCCAGTATTACATTCAACAAATTATTCTTTGGATTTGAATAATCAGAACTGTGTTGTTTGAAATAAGCACAAGTTTAAATGAAAAGATATAATCTGGTCTGTTTTGATAGGTAACCAAGCTTAATTATATTTTTCCCCAAAATGTTATAATTTCAATAAATTTAAACACATAATAGTTAAACTATTAGGCACTTTTACAATTAAAGTTGTTTTAATTAAAATTTAATGTCAAAGAGTAGGAATTATAGACATAAGGAACTGAAACAAATTTATATTAACATGTCTGATTTAATGTGAAACTGTCTTGGAGGTTTAAGCTCCACAATGGCATAAATAATATACTATTAGTATACAGAAGATCATGCAGCTGATAAATAATAGGTTAAACCATGCCCAGTTAATAGTCTCTTAATTCTCTCTCTTTCTTCTGCAAACAGTTTTTTAGAAAACATACCATATTATCTCAGTTCACAGTTTGCTCATTCAAAAAATAAAATGACAGCACAATGGTATTCAGAGGGCTAATTACGTATCTATGAAGTAATTAAAGCAACCATCAGAACTACTTAATAGCATAAAATATAGTTTAATTGCTTTTATTTTATTACTGACACTGTGGGATTTTTAATTTGCCTGCAAAGATTTCCAAAGCAATGGATACATTCCATAATTGTGATAAGTGGAAATGAGGACTGTTTTGTTAAATTTATCCCAGAAACTTATTCTCAGGCCAAATGAGGCCTTCTTTTTTTTTTTTTTTTGGTACTGGGGATTGAACTCAGGGGTACTTGACCACTGAGCCACATCCCCAGCCCTATTTTGTGTGTTATGTAGAGACAGGGTCTCACTGAATTGCTTAGCAACAAGCCGTTGCTGAGGCTGGCTTTGAACTCTGGATTCTCCTGTTTCAGCCTCCCTAAGTGCTGGGATTACAGGCTTGAGCCACTGCGCCCAGCTTAAATGAGGCCTTCTTAACTTGTTAGAATTCACTGAGCACTATGTTCCTCTAGGTATTTGTAGAGGTTTAACAAAGCAAAGCAAAAATACATGAGAATCAGTTAAATATTTAAATTATTGATGGGCACATCTGATATCCAGTAGTATCTCTTTTCCCTCACTCCCTCTCAGTTATTTGTTCTTAGTACTGTTTTGCTTATCTTCCTATTTTGAATCTTATGTTGAAAAATATTTATCCTGAAAGTAGTGCAATTGATGTGATTTAAAAATTGTTTGGCGGGAAGATAAGGGGAAATTTGGAGTAGATGGAGAAAATGCAATTTAATCCTTTTTGAGGAAATAATGAGCCAAGTGGTCATTCAATATGATGAAGTTCAGGTCAAAGATAGGATTTCAAGGGGGAAAAAAAGACTTCTTGAAGGTTTTGTGATGGTGGAGGGCAGAGCTGCTTTGTTAGAAGAAAAAATAAAGAGTACAACTTGAAAGAATGGAGAAAAAGTCTCTTAATAGAGAGCTTTAATTTCCAAATGATGGAGCTAATAAAGTGTTTTCTGGCATATTCTGTGGAAGTTCTCAAAAAGAAACAGTGTGAAAAACTAGTTTTAAATAAACTTCTAGACATCTGGAACACCAAATATATAGTAGACAGAAAAAATGGCAAATGTAGTGGATTACAAGTGTATGGAGTGAATGGAAGTGACTTAGGAAGTAAGTTAACAACTTGAGAGACTTGGCTGGAGATGGTGACGTGGAAATCCATACCACCCAACCCAGTTTGCTTGTAAATCAGAAAATGGCTGAGGAATTAGCAGGAATAGAGAGGGTTGGTGAATTGTGGAGGCAAAAAGAATAGGTCTGTTGGAAGATCAGTTAAATAAATACTCCTTACCCCCAAACAACTTCTATTTGCTATGGAGACAAATTTCTCCCCATTCCCCATACTTGCAAGAGCTTAGAAGTTTATCCTCTATAGATATTGAACCTCCCAAAGTCTAAGAGTTAGGATGAGGAGCTCAGAGGGGAATGAGCTGGAAATATTGAATTGATCATAATAGGATTAAGTAAAAGTCTGAAAGCCAGAAGGTGAAAAATAAATACTCTTCCCATGTACAGAAGTGCCCTTAGATATACCTTTGGAAGTTCTTTTCTCTTTTTTCTTTTCTTTTTTTATTTCTTTCTTAAGGTGCTAGAACAAAGATCAACAGACTCATGAGATTGATCTGCCAGATGAGCTCCCCATGTTTTCATTAAATCTCCGATGTGCAAATCCCTCAAATATGGATAAAACTTCTAGCCAACTATTGTGCGTCTTACTGTTTTTGTTTTTGTTTGTTTTTTGAGTACTGGAGATTGAACTCAGGGGCAATCTCGACCACTGAGCCACATCCCCAGCCCTATTTTGTGTTTTATGTAGAGACAGGGTCTCACTGAGTTGCTTAGTGCCTCGCCATTGCTGAGGCTGGCTTTGAACTCACGATTCTCCTGTTTCAGCCTCCCTAAGTGCTGGGATTACAGGCTTGTGCCACCACGCCCAGCTGTGTCTTATTGTTAAATGTAAATGGATAACCAAGCAAAATCAGCCATAGAAGAAAATCCTATTACAGGAAAGATATAGACCAAAACAAACAGGAAAAAAGAAGTCAGAGGAAGAACATATGATACAGGGAAATGAAGACATATTTGAGAAAATCATTTAATCATTTCAAAAAATGTATAAAAATGCTAAAACTATTTGCACCTTAAAATTTTTGTTATCAAAAATTGAATAAGCAAAAAATAAAAACAAGAATTACTAATAGGATTAACAAAAATGGAAAAAATCAATCGACTATCGAAGGATAAACTTCGAAAAATGCTGAAAATATAGAAAAAAAGGAAATAAATGATAGGACAGAATTTAGAAAGTGAAATCACTTTATTCCAGGTGACTTGATATGCAGCAAATACATGTTTGAGAAAATGGGAATAGAAATAGAACAGAAGTAGTGAGGAGGATATTAAAACTAAATAATGTAAGAAAGTTGGTCAGTACTAAAGATACAGAAATAACCCATCAAGTATTCAATATAATGAATGAAAAATATTAACATAAGGACAATATTATAGTGATATTTTAGGACAAATAATAAAGAACAAATTTTAAAACTTCCAGAAGGGGAAATATGAGTTCATTGAAAAGAATTAGGCATAGGGATAGTGGAATGGTATCAGACACTCATATTGGAATGTAGAATGCAATAAGGCCTTCACAATTGTAAGAGAAAATGGTTTCCAAACCAAAATTCTGTCTGTAGCAAAACTATCATTCAATTGTTAGGAGAGAACACTGCTTCAAAATCTTCCTCTTTCTTCCTCCCTGAACTCAATACTCAATCTCAAGAAACTACTGGAAAATATGTTTTAGCTGAATAAATAAATGAAACAGAGGAAGATTTGGATCCAGGGAATCAACATGTAAGAGATGTATATAGAATTTATAGGATGAGGAAAAGGGAAATTTCTAGATGACAGGTGTTTTAGCCTGTAGAGTCAACAGCACAGGATGTTACAGGGATATATGAGGGGCTCCGGGAAAAAAGTCTCTAAGACAAAAGCCACAACTGCTAGTGATCAGAAAGGATTGCCCATGTTGAAAAGCTTTTTTCAGGGTGTATTATTAGAGCCACTAGACAATATGAAAAGTCTTAGATTTAAGCAAATGTAAAAATTTCCTCTAGAAAACAAATAAATGTACTGAGTGTGGCTCAAACTTCTGTGATATCCTTACCAAACCTTAACTAAGACTGTGCGGTGACCTAGGACATTCCAGTTGACCTCTCTTCCCTTTTCAAGGTCAGACTTGCATCATGGTCTTATGGCTCACCTGACCTCTTTCCATTTTTTTTTCACACAACCATTTTTCCTTAAAATAATATCCCCATTTATTTCTATCTTGGTTTCTGCTCATTGGAGGAGCCAGATGAACACATTTATCATCTATCACAAATTCATTATGGTGGATAGAATTGTAATATTCAGATGTTCAATTTTCTCAATTACAATACACATAAAAATTCATCATGCTCACCAAATAAAGCAGGTACTATTATTATTTTCTTTATTTTACAGTGAAAAAGTAAGCTGAAGCAGGCACAGTTTAAATAATTTCCCCTAGGTTGCTCAGTGGACTGAACTCATGCCATCTGCCTGTAGAGTTGGTTCTTAAACATTACAATAGCTTTCTCTTGAACACTATGTTAAGATCTATCAAATGTGCATACATGAGACTTCAGTGGTTAAAGTGTCAGATTTAACAAATGGCTTCCAAATATTTTTATCTGATCTATTTTTTTTTCTGGAGAGAGGGTGGAAATGAAGGTGTTAGTGCAATAAAAGTTGTTCCTGAGTATGTAGAAGAACCAGTTCTTACTCACCAGAAGCTAATTAACAATGAGAGAAAAGTCCTAAATAGCTATGGCTCAGTGTTTCACCTTCCATACTCACAGCATAGTGGGCTGAATGGTGGCTTCCAAAAGCATATGTCTACATCCTAATCCCTGGAACCTGAGAATATTACCATATATGCCAAAAGAATGGCCAAGAATATGATTAATTTAAGGATTTTGAGAAAAGACACTTATCATGGACTTTCTGGATGGGCCCTAAATGCAGTCTTATATGTTTTTATAAGACAAGGGCAGAAGGAGTTTCTAGCCAGATACACACAGAAGATGATGTGAAGACAGAGCAGAGAGATGCAGCCACAAGCTGATAACAGCCACCAGAAGCCAGAAAAAAAGGACCTGATTATCCTCTACAGTCTCTGGCAGGTGTGTTGCCCTGCTGACATCTCAATTTTTAACTTCAGGCCACCAGAACTGTGAGAGAATGTACTGCTGTTGTTTTAGGCACCCAAAGGTTGTGATAATTTTAAGAGCTGTGGTAGGAAACTAACACACAAAGAATGCACCATATTTTTGATTGAAAACCAAATAAAGATGAACTAATTCTACATGGATACAGGAAATATTTACCAGGGGGAATGGGGTTTACATTTAGCTTTAAAGGGTTTTTATCAGTTGGAAGGTAAATAAAAAGTGTGTTCAAGAAGAAGAAACAGCACAGGAGAGAGAATGCATTGGCTTCAGAGAGGGGAGGGTAGTTCAGTGGCTCTGGGCTGGAGGCAGGGGAGGAATCCTGAGAGGTGGGGCTGGACAGGACAGTGGCAGCCTGTGAAAAGGCCTTGACAGTCATGCTAAAGCCTTCTTGTTATTGTGGTCTGGTACATTATGAAAACTAAACAAGGGTCTCCTGACTAGTGGGGAATGATGAGATAATCATATGGAACTCTGTAGGGACAGAATTGGGAATTAAGAGGCCAGATAAGATCATTTTGTAGTAGTCTTTCAAGAGAGAAGAAGGGATGAGCCATGGCTATAGAATAAGATTCAGGGCAAGAGACTTTGCTTAGATGGGGACAGCAAAGGGAAAGAATGCCTGGACATAGTTGGAAGGACAGTGACATTGAAGGAATGTAGCAGCATCTCTATCATATACTGGGATAATGTGACACTGGGATGCTCAGCAGTGAGTGTCGGCACATCATCAGCTCAGTGACCTTGATCACTGCATTCCTCTCAGCCTCAGCCTTCTTTCTGCAAAGCAGAGAGACGAGGAATGTCATTTATCACACAAAAATATTGTAGCATTATCTAAAGTTTTTTTTTTTTTTAACTATATGCAAGTGAGATCATTATAATGGCCACTGTTAGGGAAATGACACCTTCTGGGCATGCAAATGGTTAGTGCCACACAGGTCTGAGATCAGGAGAGTCAGGATTGCCGATCCAGATTTGGAAGTCCTCAGCAACCAAGGGAAGGGAAGGCAGTCATCAGAAATCCTGCAGGACAGAGAAAAGAGAGAATGCAGAGCCTCTAGGAATCTCTGGCTGCTTACGTATAAAAAGCAAATGAAGAAAAGCAGTATAATATGAGTGAATAATCAGAGACTGGGGGACAAGAAATATCTTCAAGAAGGGAGAGGGATGGCCATTGGTCTTCACCTGGTTCTATTAATAGTGACAGCTGCAGTAGATCTAAAGAGAAATGGGAAATTTTGATGGCACACCATATATGCAGTCATTGGAAGCCATGTAATTTTTTAAGAAGCCAGGCTCTGGGGTTCATTTTTTGGGGCTGTTCAGTACCTCTATAGGTTTCTTCTGAGTGTTGAGTGAGTCCAACCTTAAGATGCAGTTTTTTCTTACTTTATTGAGGTGAAATTCATATGACATAAAATTAGTCATTTTAAAAAGTATAGTTCAATATCATTTATTCAGAACATTTGTAAATGTCATATAACCATCATATCTATCTAGTTCAGAAATGTTTCATCACCCCTCAAAAGACACCTTGTACTCCTTAAGTAGTCACTCTCATTCTTCCCTGTCCCTAGATCCTGGAAACCTCCCAGTCCCTATGCATATATACAGATCCTAAAGTATGGAGAACAGGTATCCAAACAAATGCTTGTACATGAATGAAATTCTAGTTTCAAATGGGCAACTTTGAAGGAGGTCAGGTCTGGCTAGTTAACCTTAGAAAATGTGCCCTATAAAGACAAAGGCAGGAAAATGAATTTATTAAGACTGGCTTTTATTTTGTGACTTAGTTCAAACTGCTCTCAGTTCCCAAAGCAGAATCCAAGGATGACAACAGGTTCTATGAATTAGTTTCATGAATACAAAAGGTGAGTTCTGGGTTAACCATATAAAAACTTTTAATAAGAGAAGCTCATCATCTAAACTTCATTGTTTTCAGGGTGTATTTTTAAAAACTGTTTTATAATCAGGGAAATTTTGCCCTTAAGTGAATACTATTTGTAAATAATCCTCTCTAATTGAAGGCTTAAAATGTCTGGGCAAAACCAAAAATGACTTGCTACCCAAGATTTAGTAACAGTTTAGGTATTCAAACAGGAGCAGCTTGAAGAATCGTGCTTGGGTTTGATCTTAGTAACCCTACAATTACTCATCTCCCCAGCTAGACTTTCCCTGAGCAAAGCAAAGGGTAACCAAAGTGCATTAATTGCTCACTGATGACTCAAAATAAACAAAACTCTTATAGCTTATAATCTTTCTTTCAAATGGTCTATGTTGTAGATAAAGAAAAGTCCTTCTTTGGTAGTGAATTACAATTTGCCCATCAGATCTTCTTCAACTCCAAATACCACTGCCTATGTCAACCTTTTGAAAACTGTACATAAAACAAATTGAGCTTTGTAGGCTTAGTGAAAAATTATGAAATACTAATTTTACAGGTGCATAAGAGAAAGCTGTAGTTACAAATATTAGAATGCCATTAAACATAATGCACTCCGTATGCAGGGGCAGTTAATTTAATATTAAGCCAATAAAACATTTACCAATGCCAGGGAAGGTTTTGGTTGTTGACAGCAGGCTAGGTGTCCCACAGGCATGCCGTCTTTCTGTTTGTGAGCCAATTTTGCACAGCTGCTTTCTCTGGAAATCATGGCTCACTTTAGGCCTTCACAAGTATGACAAATAGCTTCTCTATGCCTTAGCGACGGTGGGGAAACTTAAAAATATTTAGGAACATTTATTAGCTTGAATTTAAAACAAGATTTTGTTGAAGTTTAACTACAGCTTTGGACTAGGTGGAGGTCTGGTTATTGCAGGAAATGCTACCTGCTCATGTGGGGATATATTTCGCAGGGCACTACATAAAATTATCACCCTAAGTTCAAAATTCTAATATTGAGCCACAAAATGGATAAAATTAGAATGAATTAAACACAGCTGTCTGGAAGTACTGTTGATCTCTTGGTTGCCATTATAAGATGTAAAATAGACCTTTAACAGATATAAAATAGATCTTTGTATACAGGGAGCTTCCAATCTATGCAGGAATTCCAGATTTACAGGTAAAGGGCATATTAAGGAAAGAAAAGTGAGGTGCTAATTGAGTTGTTTAAATAAGGCTTGGGGTAGACAAAGCATAACTGGGGATAACAATCAAGAGAAGTCCACCCACTGTAGGAGTTTGGGAAGGAAGATGGAAGAGGTTTAAGCACATGTGCCTACGCACACAAGATCACATGGTTTGAGAAAAAGTGAACTAATATGGCTGAAGTGGAGATTTCATCTAGAGACCTGAGGCAGGCATAAGGAGGTAAGTTTGGATAGATTGAATGGACTAATTATGGAGGCTCTTGAATACCAAGATAGGATTACAGATGTGCTTTGCTGTAGGAAATGTGTGTGTGTGTGAGAGAGAGAGAGAGAGGGAGAGAGAGAGAGAGAGAGTGTGTGTGTGTGTGTGTGTGTGATGAAGGCTTTGGGAATATGACTGTGACAAAAAAAGGAAGGGTTTGGGAAAAGTCCAGTACCATAGCCTCTTGGATTAGCTAACATTGCAGGAAATGCTAACCTGCTCAGGTGGGTATATATTGGAGAAAAATTTAAAATTCACAGTATGCTTAGAAGATTAAGTAATAACAGACCTGTACTAGGTTGGAATTGGCAGTGATAAAAAGGAATGGGATGTTCTGAAGAATCATTTGAAAGACAGAAACATTCTGAAGAAGTATTTATAGGATCAGAGAACTCATTGGGTATAGACAGTGACGTGTGGGCAGGTCCAGGCGGATTCTGGGACTTTGAGTTTTGGCAACTTGAAGAACAAAATAAGGAAACCTAAAGAGGCAACTGACTTAGATGAAGAAAAGATCAGTTTTAGACATGTGGAGAAATCCATGTGGAGATTCCTAGTTGGCTTTTGGGAAGCCAGGATGATACACCAGAAATAGATTCTGGCATCATCACCCACAGAAAGATGTTTGCTGAAATTGTGAAAATTGGGGAGATTTCTGAGAAAGAGAGGTTAGGAGAGAGATAGAGATAGAGATAGGTAGACTGATAGATAAATAGAGATTGAGTTTGAGTGATTTGTAGCACACTAGAGACCAAACACTCCTGTTTGGTTTCCAGATGTTTAGTGCTAGCAGAAGTGAAGTCACAGCTATAAAGAAGAAGTATGCCTGGAGCTAATGGAAAATCAAATCTTTTGTTTCAAAGCATCCAGTCAATAAACATTACTGCATTGAGGATTGAGAAAAAGTCATTGAATTTCCTGAGTAAGCACTTATAAAGCATCTTTACTAGAGCAGTGGAGGAAAACCAGTTTCCAGAGGCTAAGGAGTAAGTGACTTCTGTGAACGCAGAAGCCATGAATAGAAACTCTTTTGAGGAAGTGAAAGTCAAAGCAAAGGGAGAAATGAGAAAAGCATTTTGGTGTCAGAGTGGCATCAAATTTCCATGTTTTTGACATCAAAGACATAAGCTTATTTCAGCCAAGGGAGAAAGAAATGTAAAAGAAGATATTAAAGCACTAAGTAGAATGTGTGTGCATGATCTTAGAAGGTAAAGGATGTAATGATAATAAAGTGGAATATGGCTTCTGCCAAGACAGGGGAGAATTATAGATGATGGTTGAAAGCTATAAGAAGATACAGACATATCAACATTAACAGGTTGTTGGTTCTCAAACTATAATTTTCAGACAAACTACACCCTCAACATATGGGAATTTGTTAATAATATAAATTTGTCTTTACCTAGACTTACTGAGTCAGAAGCTCTAGGAATAGGACCCAGGAATGTATGCTTAACAAGCCCTGTAGATGATTCCTATATGTCCTTCAGTGTGAGAATCCTGTTCTAGGTAATGCTGGTACAACATGCTTACATAGTTCATGCACAGATGAAAAAGATGTATTAAAAGGTTGGAGTCAGGACATTGTTACAAGCTCAGAAAGCAAAAAAAAATATAAAGTATAAGTCATCAGCAATATATTAGCAAATTAACCAAGGAAGAGTACCATGCTTGTTTGGCACTATAGACACAAATAGCTGTTGTCTGGATAAATTTTTGGCAATCAGTAGACAAAGCCCTTACTCCAGGGAGTACATAGTTTAAGAGAAAATGGGTCATGGGGAGTAAAGGTACAATAAAACACTATTTACAAGGAGACAATGAAACCACAAAGTAAGCAAGCCAGGTTCAATTTGGAGTGTTTAAAAGCTAATTGCAGATAATATTGCTCCTGTTATCAAAGCAGGACTGGACCTTTAGCAAACTGATCACCTTTGTGTCAGTTATCACACATATCTGGAAGTCATATGATCGTATTGTTTGAGAAAATCTCTTGCAATTCTAACTTATCTTTCTTCTACTACTGGGTAGTAGAGGGTTCTTCCACACCGATCCACTGGTGGCTAAAGTGGGCCCGATGGTCACTGATATCTTTAGAGTTGGACTAGGAAGGAGAGATAGCATATGCCCTTTGTGCCCACACAGTGTCCCATGTAGTAGACACTATGCACATGTGGCTATTTAACTTTCAATTAATATAAATTAAATAACATCAATTCCTTAGACAGACCAGTCGTATTCCATGTGCTGCATAGTCACCCATGGCAAGTGGCTGCCATATTAGCCCTCAGAGTTCACACATTTCCATCATCACATTTCCATATTTTGATTTAAGAGTCTTAATACAGGTTTTGTCAAAATCATGCTCACCAATGAGATGCTTTTCAGCGGTGCTAAGAATAGATCACGTGTGAAAATAGTTGGACTAGGGACCTAAACTCTGGCAGTCTCCATCTGCTCTGCATACATAGATATTTTGTAGCTTCTATTTCTACTAAAATGTGGAGATCTTCAAAGGAAATCAGGTAATGGCAATATTGCACTCATTTTCTTCTTTATTTTTGCTATGGCAGAGGGAGGGCAATAAAGTCATCCAGGAAAGACAAGTTAGTTTGGCTAATATTTTAGCACTCTCTTCATAATTTTATTTGCACAACATTCTTTTGTTTTTGTCAACATTTATCATCAAGAAGGTGGCTTAGTTGTATTATTATTATTATTATTATTATTATTATTATTATTATTATTATTACTATAACTACTACTGCTACTACTGGAGACAAAGCAAGACAAATGCATTATAAATAATGACTCAGATGTGTATCTAGTAGAATCCCATGCCTAGATGAAGCTGATTCTTCAGGCTTGGCTTGAGGCCCTTGTAAAATTTCAGTTATTTTTAACTTGACTTTTGTAAATGAAGGCTAGAAAGAGAATGATATTATTCTTCCAGTTTTGCTACCTAGAAGGGTTGTTAGGTAACTTTTCTCTTCACTAAACTAAGAAGGTAAGAAAAAAAGGGCTGGGGCGGTGGCTCAGTGGTAGAGCGCTTGCCCGGCATGCGCGAGGCACTGGGTTCAATTCTCAGCACCACATACAAATAAATAAAATAAATGACCATTAACAACTAAAAAAAATACTTGAAAAAAAGAAAGTAAGAAAAAGAGAGAGAGAGAAAGGGAGAGAGGGAGGGAAAAGGCAGACAATAAATTATTGATTTGATAGTCAATCTGTCACTATCTGAAGGCAAGGGGGTCAGACTTAAATTGATAACCCTTGAATTAATAAGAAGGCTGCAGGCAACTTTCATGTCTCAAGTGCAATGGACGTCAGACCTTGAGGCTTGAGTCTGTAACTCTGATATTCTGATTTATAATAAGAATTCATTTGATATTTACAGGAATAAAATTGCTCAGCCAGAATAGTGTTATACTATTATACAAAGGTATAAATCCTTGAATGATTTGAAATTGGAGAAGCAAGAGTTTTGTTTGTGTGCTTGTGTGTGTGTGCATGTGAAGGTTGTTGCAGATTAGAACAAGGACCTCACCTGTAAGCTGCTTCTGCTGTCTAGGTGAAGGGTCTAATGGCAGCATTTCTTGTCTATGCTTTGGTGGTGTTCCCTTGGGAAAACAAGTACTTGCATGTCCCCTCTCTCCTGTTTTCCTCAGATATTTTTTTCCTCATTCTTGTCCTGGGAAAACCAGTGTTCTTAGCCTTTCTGACGAGGCTACCAACATCTTCCCTATGAATCTTTGTGACAATCTAAGAGGCCTTTTCTGGGCAATTAGCCACATATAATTATCCTAATTATATGTTTAGTTCTAACGTGTTTCTCTCCAAAGTTAGTGTAATATTTGTTTATTTGGTTCTGAACTCAAGGTAGAAAGGGATCTCTTCTTTTACAGGTGACACCCAAGGAGCCACAATGTAAAAAAGGTAGCCCAGAGAGGAGTTGCTTTTCTGGAAGAACCTGCCAAGGAATCTTCTTAAAATCTTTATGGAAAATGGAAAACTAATCTTCCTTTCAACCTTCTTTTCCTCGTTCTTTCTTTCTTAGTAATTCTCATTTTCATTCTTTTTTTTTTTTTTAACCAGTGATGGAAATCAGAAGCCCTTAAACACTGAGCCACATCTCCCACCCTTTTTATTTTTTATTTTGAGACAGGGTCTTGCCAAGTTTCTGAGGCTGGCTTTGAACTTGCAATCCTCCTGCTTCAGCCTCCCTAGTCACTAGGATTACAGGTGGGCACACTGTGCCCAGCTATCATTACCTTTTTATTTTTTTTAAAGTAAATATGAGATCGACACAAGGCAAAGACCTTTTTATTGCACCCTCTCCAGTTTAGTACCTTTACTAACATTGGTTGGCATTAGGTCAAAACCAGGCAAACACAGGGCACTCAAAGGGAGTGTTCTTTCAATGTTTGTGCTCAGAACATCTAGCCTTCATTTTGAGAACTTTTAGATAAACATCATCCCAACACCTAGCAAAGTCTACTTTGAATCTGAGAAGACATTCAAATTTCTTTCTCTTTCCCCACATTTTCCAGAGTCCTTCATGGTGATGATCTTCATGGGTTAATCAAATATTAATTACATAAAGTGATACAAGCTAATGTGTTAGCTAGATTTTCTATTACTCCTCCCCCATAAACTTTATGAAGTGCACATGTCCATGTTTGCTGGAGACCCTTAGGACAACTGGAAAGAGAAGGAGTTTCATGCAGCTAGCCAGGGGAGGAGGCAGGAGTGACCATGTAGATTTTCATTCTCCCACCAGGAAAGTCCTGTCAATGACTGCTTTTTCTCTTCCATGATGGCCAGATCTATTAGGAGGAGCTCACATATTTCTTCATGACTAACCAAAAAGGGGAAGAGTAATATGTAAAGAATTGATTTTTTTATCAAATTAAGGATAATCCAAGTAGTTTATGAAAATAATCACATTTTCTCTAAATTTGCTCTTCGTCTCATTAAAATATCCAATGTATTCATCATTCATACTCAAAATGCTTACATCATTTTCAGCTATGAATCTCTCAAGGTTGCTGGGAGGTAAGTTTTCCAAACCATACATCTCCTGATTCTCTCATCATATTCTTTTAGAGTCCAAATTTTTGATGTTTCAACTAGGCATACTTAATGCCATGTCTCAAACAAAACTTTTCAATCTTTCTTCCCTTGGTGCCTGGTGTGTGTGCCCCTCACCTCCTCCTTCTTCCATAGAAGTGCTCTCAAAATTTGCCATTTCTTACAGCTGAGTCTACTTGCTTTTCCTTTACCTTCTCTGGTTCCTGAAGTCCTACCTATATGTGAAAGTCCAATTTAATCTCATTTCCTTCATGAAGTTCCTTCTGATCCCCTCAGCTACAGATCATCCCTCTATCATCTGCTTGACTCATATCTGTTCTTTAGCCTTGCTTTGCCTTGCACTGAGTGGGCTAAGAGCTTATCTATTCCATTACCTATTAGAAAGTGAACAATCCAATGATATTTAGCACATGCACAATATCATTGGCATCACCACCTGTATCTTGTTCCAAAATGTTTCATACATTCCAAAATAAATTTTTAATTCATAAAACACTTTATATTGTTCTTTCCTTCTAGTTCACAACAATGGATTCATCAAAGATTGATTAGATAAATGTGTCCATGTGAATGGCAGGCAGCTAATCTGTTACTCTGCCCCCATAAATTTTAACTCAGTTCACACATCCAATTTTTGAGGCCCTTAAGGAGTAAAACAGCATGAGTTCCAACTCTGGAAGGTCAATCTGTGTTCTGTCTCCATGGATTTATCTCTTTTGGATATTTCATATATATGCAATAATACATGATGTAACCTTTTCTGTGTCTTTGACTTTGTTCACTTAGCACAAAAGTTTGGAGGTTCATCCACATTGCCTGTATTCATTCTCCGTGATATTCCTTTGCATGATTTTTGTCAATCCATTCATCAATTGATGGGCATTGGGTTATTTCCACCTTTTCACTATTGTGAATCATCCTGCTGTGAATATGCATATACATGTACTTGTTTGAGCAGCTGGTTTCAATTTTTTTCTGTATATTCCTAGTAGTGGAATTGTGGAGTTGTATGGTAATTCTATGTTTAAGTTTTTGAGGAACTGTCAAATGTTTCCCTGGTGGTCCAAACATTTTGCATTCCCAATGGTGATATAAGAGGATACCAATTTCTCCACATTCTCACCACCAATTGTTATTGTTATTGTTTGTCTTCCTATCAGTGTTTTGGGTAACAGGTGATGCATCATTGTAGTTTTAATTTATATTTTCCTAGCGGTTAAAAATTTTGAGAATCTTTTCATGTATTTGTTGGCCATTTGCTTTTCTTTTTCTTGAGAAATGTCTAGTTAAGTTCATTCCTATTTTTTAATTGGATTGTTTGTCTTTTTCTTGTGTTATTAAAAGTGTGTGTGTGTGTGTGTGTGTGTGTATTCTGGATCCTTATCAAATATATGATTTAGAAAACTAGCTCTTTCTTCTTATTTAGTTCTGATTTCAAATATTACCTTATAAGGAGAGGACTTTCCTGATGCCCCTGGGGTGAAATTGGTCTCCCTTATCATTGACCATTCAACAACTCAATTATAATTTCTTGATATATGTATAGTCTTTGAAATTATCTTGCTAAATTATTCATATGTTTACTGGAATGAGGAAATAAACATTGTGAAAGCAGTGTTTTTTTCAGGGTCTAGAACATATCACATCAAAAAATGCACATAATTGCTGAATTATTAATTCAGTAATTAAAGAATTGTCTGAAACCAATGTCAGTTTGCTCTCAAATTATTCACTTGTGTATAATAAAGTTATTTGTTTCCAAAATTAACAGTGTCTTCATTTTGTCATTTGACTCATCTCTTTAAATGATTATTGAATTTTGAAGGTTTTTTGAATGACAACTGGTTAAATATAACATTTAATAAATGATAAAGCTAATGAAAGATTAGTCTTATTTTAATTTCATCTTATGGAGAATATAATAAGTTGAAAACATTTTAAAGAATTGTATACTTCATGAATACAATGTGGAATTTTGTTTTTCCCATTGGTGTGGATGATGGAAATGTTTGTTATAACTCTGGAAGATAATCCAAAGAAATAATATTCTCCTGAACCACCTTTCACCTGGTGTCTCATTTTCAATATGAGATAAGATGAAGTTCAGGAAAAGAAAAGGCAACCAAAACTTGGAAAATATTTTCAGTGATAACACAGATAAAATAGTCATGATTTTAATATTGGGGATATTGGGAAGAATGAGAATGAGAATATTGGGAAAGACTGGCCACCAAAATAAAACAAGAGGCTATTCTTTCTGTCTCTGTTTCCTATAGGGAAGGGGACAAGGGGAAAGGGCGTGCATTAATTTCATGTTAAAATTAAGTTTACACATTTCTTGGTTAGAAAAAAAGAAAAGGTAAAATATTTTTATCCCATTCTACTATGTAATAAAGTACTAGTGATGTTTACCAGTGATATTCTGTCTCCAAATCAATATCACTGAAGAGAGGATTTGATTGTTCATCCTAAAATATACCAGAAAAAGCAACTGAACTGCTGCAATCCTGTCTTCTCAGCAAAAACAAATAAGTAGAAAGGAAAGACAGTTTGTATGTTTGGAAAGGAAAATAGGTGAAATCCATTGTCTAAATTATGCCTGTATAAACTTAAAGCCTTTTGAAATACAATTTCTTACAGATTATTGTTCTTTTTTGCTCGATGTATAATCAGAATGTCAGTGCTACCATGGACCTTACTTAAAATCTTGAGTCTGATTTTTTTTTTTTTTTTAATTTGGGAGACAGTGTGCCTGAGCAGTTATGGGCATGAAACTTAACATTACATGGATCTGGGCTCAAATACCAGTTATGTTCCATACTGTGGGACTCCAGGCATGTTCTTTCATTGTCAGGTTATACTCAGTTAACTCTTTTGTAAAACAAAATATTCTGTATATCTTGTGATGATTAAATGGCCGCCTTGATTTACTTACCAAGCTTTTCAGTTTGAGTTTATCTCTTTGTGTATCTTTCCTAATGGCTTCTCTGGTAATTACAGCGTATATATGTGACTTATCACAGGCTACTAGTATCAACATTTTACCACTTTTAGTGAAGTATGGGAAAATCTCTTGCATCCAATTTCCTTTATTGTTTCTACTCCAAATATTTGAAGTTTGAATACCAAATGATCTTACAAAATTTGATTCAATTATCAAATATAATTTATAAAACATGTAAGCATAAACATAAAGTATTATATATGACCATGTTTCTACTCTCTGTTGCTCTTCCTCCTTCAAAAGTTTTCTTTATTCAATCTCTAAAGAGATAAAAGAAAAAATAGTAAGTGTCAGATATCTTTATTTCAAGATATCTTTTTTTTAAAGATTTTTTTAAAAGATGGACACAATATCTTTATTTTGTTTATTTTGTTTATTTTTATGTGGTACTGAGGATGGAACCCAGTGCCTCACATATGCAAGGCAAGCGCTCTACCACTGAGCCACAACCCTACCCCTAAAGACATGTCTTAAGTGACAATTTGTTTTAGTTTTCCTTCACCTTGTTTTTATTTTCCTTTCATCTCTGAATAATTTCACTGGACATTTATAGTTCATTGTTCATGTCTTTCAGCATGTGAAAAATATTGCAACACTTCCTTTTGGGCTCCATGATTTGATATAAGAAATAAGCTGTCATCCAAAGGGGCATTAAAGTTTGTGTCTTTAATTTGGAATTTTTCGGCTGCTATTTTTTCAAATACTCTTTTAGTCTCACTTTTTTTCTCTTTTCATTCTGGACCTCTGCTGATATCGGTGTTGGCTCTTCTGTTGTTGAGCTATAAGTTCCTGACTCTCTGTTTTCTGTTTTTAGTTTTGCTTTTTGGAACATTTCTTATCTGTTCCCCTCTGTTGTTTGTCTGAATTCAACTGATTTGTCTTCAAGTTTGTTGATTCTATCCTCTATCGTTTCCCCTTTCTCACTGAGCCAATCCAGCAAGTATATTTTGAATTTTAGTTATTGTATTTTTTCAATTCTATAAGTTCCATTTGTATTTTAATAACTTTTTTCTTTGCTGACACTTACTATTTTTTTTTCTTTATTTTTTCTTTTATTTCAAGAGAATTTGCAGTTTCATGTTAAATCATTTTTATGATGATTGCTTTGAAATTCTTGTTACGTAAGTCTAATATGAGATTATTTTAGTGTTGGCATTAGTTTGTTGTCTTTTCTTGTTTAAGTTGTGCATCTGTGGTGGTTGTTTTTATCTGAAAGATGAAATTTTTGTTGTGCTCTGGAAACTGGCTTATTATTATGTTTAGGGATTCTGAGTCCTATTTACATATTTTGCTTTATATACTTTTGTGACTCTTGTTGCAATAGTAGCTTAATTTTAAGAACTTTTATGAGGTTTCCTGGTCAGTTACTTGTGAGATCCTCCTTGCTGCTACCATCTGGTTTCCTTATTGTCTCCTAAAGGAAGTGGAGTCTCAGACCTATAGGACAAAGGTACTGTCCAGCTAGAGGCCAAGCTGTGTTGGATTCCTCTTGCTAGTGTACCAGGCCGCCTGAAGTATCTGGGTAGAAGAAGAAAGTCTCAGGTTAAGTGGCTTTCCAGACAGGGCTTAATTGTGGTGGGACCCTTTTTTTGGTACCACTAGTCTCCTTAGGTCTCTCTATATGGTAACGCAATCTCAGGCTCACTGGGAAAGGAGCATGTTTCCTGCCAGGACACTTGTCAGTAGCAGAGATTCCTATCTCCTCTTACCAAGGCTGCTGGACTCGATTGTTTTATTGAAGAGACGCCTGTTCAATATGGTGAAGAGATAAGACTACCTGGACTGCCTTCTGTTGCTGGGAGTTAAATTAGAAAATATTTGCTTTGGTTTCTCCTTCAGGGAGGGGTGTCAGCCTATGAAGCTCTGCCACTGTGGTCCTCCTTCAGTGATGAGTCCCTAGTCAATCTTCCTTCTTCTTTTCACCTTTCAAAGTAGAGTTATTCCTATCCTTGTTTTATGGTGCCGCAGAAATATCGGGTGACTTTCTGGATATCACCCAACTCAACAATGGTGCAACCGTGGTTGAAATCTAGGCATTCTATTTCTGTATGGCTTAAAACAAAGCAGAACAAAACAACAGCTCTAAATTAATCATTTACCATTGTCTAACTTTTGCCATAACTGTGATGCATGTAGACAGAAACTTTCATTCAGGAATATATTTCTAAAAATTGAAACAGTGTTATCTCCTAAGCCATTGATCCAAAATTAGGACCATGGAAATAGCAGTTACTATGTGAGACAATCAGAGATGTAGTTGGCAACTATACTTTCTGCATGGAAACTCATTTCTTAGGCTGACAACCAGATGCACGTGTAACACTTAAGATAACTGGTCCTGAACCTAGACTAAGTTTTAGAAAACATTAAACAGCAACTTTAATTTTGGGGTCAATTTTTCCTTATAAATAAATGGTTCATACTGAATTCCTATTTAAAAGGGAAATATGAAAATAAAAGGAAAACTCATATAAATTATAGCACTACCCTAACACACATTTTCAAATCCTTCTGTTCTAATTTCCAAAAAAAAAAAGAGCACAGATAGCTCAAGCTGATAATTGAAATCATGGTTCTGATATTCTATAGATAGTACAGTTAATAACTCACCAAAGCATTTCATATTTTATTTGAATATGAAACAGAACATTTTAAAGTGAGCATTCCTGTAATTGTAAGTTATGAAGTGTTTATTTTATAAGAACAGTATTTTTATAGTTGTAGAAATATGCAGTTTAATCTTAATTAATTCAGCACCGTTTCTCAGTTAGATATGACCCATTTGGAGCTTTTAGGTATTTAGTATACACCAATCCAAACATAAAATTTCTCTTTCCCATTTGAGGTTCAATTTAACATTGCAGGAAAGTGAGCTAAGTTTTGATTTTGGTGGATTTTAATCACACTGTGTATTTTGATTATGCATCACACCTTGGAGTTGTTTTTCATCATAGCTATCAGATTCATCCTTTGAATTTAATTTTTTTTGTCATGGAGGTTCTAGTTCTTCTGTATATTCTTTTTTATTTATATTTCAAGAAAACAGTAATATAAGATGAAAGGAGTAGGTAATTTCATCATGAGATTCCTTAATATTTCAAATTTTGGGTGACTGGCCTATAGTGGAAAATTTAGAAAAGGTCTTCAGACTCTAGACTTTCCATGGAGCTGCTTGCTCTTTGCCCAGCAAATATTTACTGTGTTCCTACTATGTGTAAAACACTGTGTGGGGCTTGGGGGGAGATTCAAAGGTGAGTGAATCAGACAGGATCTAATCTCACAATCTGGTTAAAGAGAAGGGATGATAAAGTATGTTCAGAAACAAACATAACATAGGGAGGTATTTGATATGTCTCCTAGGAAAGATCCAGATAAAATACTAACAATGTTGAGAAAGACAATCATCCTAGGGTATCAGAGCAGAAATCCATAAAATTGGGGATGCTAGAAATAGGCTTTAAAAATGGTCAGGAATTCATGGAACAGAAGTGGTGACAGATACATTCCAGGCAGAGGTGGCTGTAGGTGAAACTATGGCATGGGAGAGGGACACACAACTTGTGTTTGAGAAGAAAAATATCAGCAATTTCAACCAGACAGTTCGGTAAAATGGAGCCACAATAGGGAATTGGCTGGAAAAGTCTAACTAAAGGCTTTGAAGTTTTGTTTTTAGGCAATTGAGAACTACTGAAGCATCAGATCACAAGAACAGCATGTTTCAAACTCTTTAGGAAGAATGATTTTCTAAGAGAATGTCAGCAAGAACAGGAGTGGGAGAGATTTGAGACAAGAATACCTGGTAGGTGGCTATTAACAATGGATAATGTTAACATTAAGAACAGGATATAAGGAGCAAATTTAAGTAACAAAACAAAGTAGATGTTAGTAGAACTTAGTAGAGTATTGGTGTGTGTGTGTGTGTGTGTGTTTGTGTATGTGTGTGTGTTGGTGCTAGTTAGGGAAGGGTAGGCTTAGTAAGGAAAAATGACAGCATTTTTGAGGGAGAGAGGTACTAAGGATTGAATCCAGGGGTGCTTTAACACTGAGCTACATTCCCAATCTTTTTAATTTTTATTTTGAGACAATTGCTGAGGCTGGTCTTGACCTTGAGAACTTCTGGTCTTAGCCTGAAGAGTCAATGGGATTATGCCTGAGTCACCATGCCTGGCTAAATGATAACAATGATAGCATTCTTTTTTTTTTTTTTCTTTTTTCTTTTGGTACCGGGGATTGAATTCAGGGGTACTTGACCACTGAGCCACATCCTAAGCCCTATTTTGTGCTTTATGTAGGGACAGGGTCTCACTGAGTTGCTTAGTGCCTTGCAGTTACTAAGACTGGCTTTGAACTCGCGATTCTCTTGTCTCAGCCTCCCAAAGGGCTGGGATTATAGGCGTGCACCACCACATCCGGCTTAAATGATAGCATTCTTTACAGGTACCAGAGAGAGCCTGGGATGAGCTGTTTGTGGTAGAAGGGAGGATGATGACTTAGATTCTAGTTATGTTGATTTAAACTTCTGAGAAGTAGGGATATTAAGAAACTAAATATCTAGAACAGAAGTTGAGGAAACCAGGTTTAGAAACAGAGCTTTATTTAGTTCTCAGACCTCCATTTCTGTAGCAGACTTATTCAGTTAAAGTACACCTTTCAATCAGGGCTCAGAGTATATTTCAGAGCCTGTGTATAAAAAGAACATTCACAGTCCAGATGGCATTTAAAGATTAATAACTACAGTTTTCATTATACCAGTGACAAGAATGAAGCCTCAAATTACAAACATTGTAAATTTTAAATTACAAACATTTTGGGGGTCATCCATGAGCCCCCAAAGCTTGTGTCCTCATTCCTAGTATGTATAAGTGGATGCATTTTTATTCTTTCCTAAAAGCCTAGAATGCTTCTTTATGGATAGAAACAAAACAATTAATTATCTTACTCAAATCTATTTCCTTACTGTCTACCCATCTCCTGTTTTATTCACTTAGGAAACTAACAATATGTTTGAACTCTTGTCCAGATCACTGTTTTTTGAGGAGTGGGTGGGTACCAGGATTGAACTCAGGGGCACTCAACCGCTGTGCCACATCCCCAGCCCTGTTTTGTATTTTATTTGGAGACAGGGTCTCACTGAGTTGCTTAGAACCCTGCTTTTGGGGAGGCTGGCTTTGAATTCACAATCTTCCTGCCTCAGCCTCCTGACAGGTGTGTGCCACCACTCCCAGCTTCCAGGTCACTTTTGATACTAGGGATATTCATACACTTTTCTTACGCTATCAATACATTTTATACCAGATCTGGCAAAATGTAATATTTTTTGTGTGATTATAACCTTACTAAATTTGGTATAAAACTTATAAAGTATTTTAATATTTAAATATTTATTAACTATTTTTAATATTTTAAAGGTTAAAAAAAGTTTAAAAATTCGCCTGAATGAGATGAGTTTTCAACACAACTTCCTATTATTTATGCAGAAAAATAAAAATAGATTGTAATTTTGAAAACTAAGAATGTCTTACAAAGACATAGATTTTTGGCAATCTCAGGTAATTGATAATACAGACACTTTTTAAGGTAAAACTTGTCAATTTGCTTTCCAATGATTGATTTATTTTCCCTTGCTTAGAACTAGATGGAAAGGTTTTTAACCCATCTCCTCCAGTTCAGCCTGTGTCATTTCCTCTTGTTTTCTTCCCATTATATCAAGTTTCCATTTTGTGATCTGTGTACCCATGGTTGTTTAAAAAGGGAGCCCAGACGCATAGCCCATAAACATCGCTTCCTCTGTCTCTTGAATTTATTTAAATGGCTGATACTTGAGCCCAAGGCATTGTTTATACTAACACCATGGAGTCAAGGGTACGCATTACCCCCACTCCTAGCTATCCATAGGTCAACAGCATGAGGCGAGACCTCTCACACACCATTGCTTCACATCTGAATCTCCTTCCTCAGTCACTCACTTTGGTCCTCACTCACCCCACTTTTTTGGAAAGTCAAGAAAAATGCATGCTTGCAGCCTGTCAAAAGTGTTTTTTCTTTTCCCCCAAATTCCTTATTTGTTTCCTATTCTTTACATATGCTGTGTCATCATAGAAATCACAAATTGGCCTTGGTTTATTTTCTAACCGATTCTGAATGTCTGTACTTTCCTGCTACAAAGAGAGATCCCTCGTTTGTCCAAGTCTTTAACAGGTGGGAAATTTTCTTAGAACAAGTTGAACGGGACTATTATTTTAAAGAAAAAGTAACATTTTTTGAAAAACATACAAGATTACATGTTTTTCTCAGTAGATTTCAAACCAACTTATTTCCTCTTAATACTGTCCATGTGGTACATGATTTTATTATTTACATTTAGAAAATAAAATTAAACTTTATTTAACTTATGTAAGTGATTATCATGAAAAATATTCCCTCGGCCATTTATTTGTAACAGAATTTCTCTTCTTGCTGGCCAACAAAATGTCTATCATAATTGATTTTGGCTTTGGAAATGTTTCCCTTAAATTTCATCTGCTCCATGTCAAAGAGATACTGAAAACCAGGGTCTTGTGGTAGAAACTATTAATAGTGTTAGAGAGTAGAAATTGTATTCTAGTTTATCAGTGATATGTTCTGCCCTTGGAACATAAGCATGCTTTGTGTATAAAGATTTTCCTAACAATTGCAAATAATTCAGTCCTTCTCAAAGAATATTTCCACCTATAGGAATATCATCCTCTGTCTGTGGTTCCCACCATGAAAGATCTGTCAGTTGACCTGTTGGAATGACTTGGATTCTAAGGGTTTCTCCTAATTCCTAATTCCCTTCCAGGGCTGTGTTGGTTTTAATTCTCTAGCACCATGCCTCATGTAGGAACAGGACTGATTGCTTTTCAGAGATTAAGGTTTAGGAGAGATCAGGTCTCAGAATTCATCCATTCACATAGATTAGGCCAAGTGGAAAGCCAACTCCCAATATGTTTCTTAGAAGGGTTGGGCACTCCTGGTTCTGCCCTTCTTCTCCTGTCTCATTTATGAGTCAAAATAAATAATAAAAAAGTGGTTTCTATCTTGCTTATCCCCATAAACAGCTCCACATGGCTGAATGGTAAACTAGAGATGAAGGAGTGAATGCCATTGGAAATATGCAGCCCCAGATAGGCGGTTTCTATTTTTTTTTTTAAATTGACATAGTTAATTCAGAGAATTAGAGCCATCTTTGTTGAGCCCCTGAATTGATTCAATACACGTACTTGTCACACTAGAGTCAGGGCTTAGTTGTCTGCATACCCTCTACCCCACACAAGCATGCTCATACAAACACATATGCACGCTTTTCTTTTAAATAGTTAATTGTCTTCTTTTTTTTTTTTTTTTTTTTTTTGGTACTGGAGATTGAACTCAGGGGTACTCGACCACTGAGCCACATCCCCAGCCCTATTTTGTGTTTTATGTAGAGACAGGGTCTCACTGAGTTGCTTAGTGCCTCGCTGTTGCTGGGGCTGGCTTTGAACTCGGGATTCTCCTCTCTCAGCCTCCCTGAGTGCTGGGATTACAGCCTTGCGCTACCGCGCATGGCTAGTTAATTGTCTTTTAAACTCCATTTTCTAACTAAAACAAGGATCGCGGTAGGCACTTTACAAATACTTGTAGAATAAATAAGTGTATGAATGCATCACATTGTAGGGATGTCTCAGATACTTTTAGGCTGGTTGGTTGATTTTCAGAATGTTTCAGATGCACAGAAGTAGAAGAGACTCAGAGACCAGAGTCAAAGAAACAAACACTCCCTAGGTGTTCACTTGCAATAATCCAGGCCAAAGACTCTCCTGTTTTATTTTGAGAATGTAACTAACCTCATATGTTCAGATGAGTTTCATTTTAAATGTGAGACAACTTGTGCTTTGAAAGATTTTGAAGTGCAATGAACCCACTTAGAATATAAAAAAGAAGGTTGGAGAGGTCATTTGTCTCTCTGTCTCTTAACTTTTAGTGGGAGATTGGTTTTCTATTGCCTTTTAAAAAAATGAATAAATGAATCAGTAAAATAGGATCTAAAGGTTAATAAACCAGAGAAAGAAAGCACACAGTTTTTAAGAACATTCATGAACTTCAAGGCATCCATTACATGCTAAAATAATTAATAATTACTATCACTTAAAGGTGATTTCTAGGAAATATTTTTGAGGTTGTTTAAATTAGATTATTACAGGTCCTTTAAAAATAACAAAAATGCATTAGGAAAGTTTCCATTACCTTTTCCATCACTTTAGAATACTTTTCTGTATTAGAAGATATGAATTAGTGACAGAATGAATACAGAACATAGCACTCAACAGTACATGTGATAAAATCTTTAGGCTTATGTGTAACAACGTGTTAACAACTGTTAACCACACGTTACACTCCTGTGCTTGGTCTCAGGTTTGATATAAACAAAATCATTGCTGCTACCCAGTAAGGTCAGGAAATTTCTGGTTCTCGACTCTGAACACTTTTAATTTTTTTCTTACCATTTTTACTCAGACCTCCCTTACCTTTCTCAGCCTTTCAGTGACTAAACCCTTTGGATAAACAGTCACCCAAAGATCATGCACTGGCCCTTGCAAAGCTATGTGGGAAGGACGAGAAAAAAGAGGTTATTTAAGCAAACTATGCTCTGCTCATATCTATTCCACCTGGAATTGTTTGTTTGCAATCTTTTCAAATCCTAGACAATCATGGCTGTGTAATGAGTGCATTTTGGAGGAGAGCTGTTCTCATCGAGCGTAAAGTTTTTCTGCTGTAAGGTCTTGCACATCACTTGTAACAGGACTGAACTGACCTCAGGGAAAATGTGAGAATCAAATCATCCTGATTTTCGAAAGGGAAAGATGAAGAAGGATGACTACATATGCTTGGAAGTAAAAATTGATAGCTTCTATTTTATTTTACTTTATTATTTTTTAGAATTGGAAGAAATATTTGCTGTCCACTTGGTTCTTATGGTTTCCTAAATGCTGCTTTATTAGAAACACCACTACTTTGTAACTCTGTGTGGATAACATTTAATGCACGTTGGAAGATAGAGGCAATTTTGGAAAATGCTACTTGATCAGAAAACCCATGGAATATGCTGGGTTTTGTATTACATGGGTAATAAACAACATTGGAATAATTATCATCTTTATTAATTGTTGTCATCTTCCAAAAGTGAATAATTGGTATGTCTGAGGTAATAATGCATGGAGAAATTGAGGGCTTATACATAAAATATTATTAATGCGTATTACTTAAAAATTTTTAAACACTGATACATACTCAAGTTTATTATTGAAGGACAATTGATATGTACGTATTTATATGCATATATGCATATATATATATATGAGAGAGAGAGAGGAAGAATTTGGAAGGCACAAATTGTAAGCATAGATATGTGACTGCTAGAAAACTACCAAATCATAAATATGCATCAATGTCGGCTTTAGACAATGAATACAATCTTAGGAATCAGATTTTCCTTTTAATACTGGCAATGGGCCAGGCTCAGTGGCACAGGCTTATAATCCCAGTGACTCAGGAGGCTGAGGCAGGAGGCTGAGGCAGGGAGCTTACCAGCTCAAAGTCAGTTTCAGCAACTTAGTGAGCTTTTCAGCAATTTAGCAAGACCTTGTTTCAAAAAATAAAAGAGGGCTGGGGATGTAGTTCAGTGGTCAAACTCTCTGGGGATCAATCCCCAGCGTTCTTCTCTAAAACTCTCCCTCTAAAAATACTGGCAATGAAGCCTGGCTTTAGTGAATGAATGCTTCCTCCTAAACATCTCAGTATAGATTTTAATCCATAGTTTGTGTTTTCTCCTCACACTTAAAGGAGCTTTTAAAAAGGAGGATATGTTGTATTATATACAATATTCATTTGCCCTGCAGAGACATATGGAAGTGCTTAGATGGTAATTATGCTACAAATAAAAAGCAAAAATAACACAAATAATCTGGCACCTTAAAGAGTTTCACTCTTTTAAAAATGCCTACTGAAGACAGGCATGGTGGCACACACCGGTAATCCCAGCACTTAGGGAGGCTGAGACAGGAGAATCGTGAGTTCAAAGCCAGCCTCAGCAACGGCGAGGCGCTAAGCAACTCAGTGAGACCCTGTCTCCACATAAAACACAAAATAGGGCTGAGGATGTGGCTCAGTGGTCGAGTGCCCCTGAGTTCAATCCCTGGTACCAAAAAAAATACCTATTGATATAATTATGCAATTATTATAATCATTCATTTCTGGGGCTCTTTCTTCTAAGGTTTCTATTAGGGATCACTATTTTTTTCTTGAGGGTGTCTCCATTGTCCCATTGTTAGACAATTATGTTATTCCATTTTTTTCCCTTTTCTCTTGAAATTTCTGGGTATTTTTCTCTTTTCCTCCCAGTTAATGCATATCAAAGCTCCACACACATTCATAACTGAATTGTTGCTTTTTAAATTATGCATTAAATTGTGCAAAAACTCTTGCCTATTGGGAAAAGCTTATTCATTTATCTGGACAAGCTACTGCATGTCCTTCAATAGAGAACTGCAACCACCTGCCAAGCTATTCTATTTAATTGTTTCCTCAAAATCTTTTGCCTAATGATATATTTTAGAGAATACTTTAACTTATTTGAACTATATGCTAATGCCTAACACCAGTCATAAAAATAAACTTTACAGTATGGTGTGGCCATACTGGAGAAGTACTGATGAAAGATTGATACTGACAAGGTTTTTTGGACATTAAAAAAAAATGATTGGCAGAATCTTAGTTTTTATAAATTACATTATTAGATGATAGCCATTAGAACACAATCTAAAAGAATTTTGTTCATTTTGTTGTTGTTCTTGTTCTCTATTTAGTTTACAAGGACATGAGTATAGTCAAACAATTCCCCAAGGTTAAACAACTTTTATACTATTCATGTTCTAGGTTGGGAAAAAAATAAAATAAAAATAAACAGCAACTAACAGCTGGGCAAGGTGGCACATACCTGTAATCCTAGTGACTTGGGAGGCTCAGATAGGAGGACTGAAAGTTCAAGACCAGCCTCAGCAACTGTTTTAGTCAGCTTTTTTGCTGCTGTGACTTAAGGATCCCATCAGCACAACTGTAAAGGAGCAAGAGTTTATTTGAGGGCTCATGGTTTCAGAGGTGTTAGTCCATAGATGGCTGGCTCTATTCTTCAGGGCTTGAGGTGAGGCAGAGCATCATGGCAGGGGAGTGTGGCAGGGATGTGGCTCTCATGATAATCAAGAAGCAGAGAGAGACTCCACTGGCCAGATACAAATATATACTCAAAACCATACCCCAATGCCCCAACTCCTCCAGATACACCTTACCACTTCAGTTACCAATTAATCCCTATCAGGGGATTAAATTACTGATTGGGTTAAAATCTTACAACCCCATCATTTCTTCTCTGAACCTTCTTGCATTGTCTCACATGTGCGCTTTTGGGGGACACCTCACATCCAAACCACAACAGCAACTTAGTGAGACCTTGTCTCAAAATAAAGAATTAAAAGGTCTTGGGATGTGGTTCAGTGGGTAAGTGCCCCTGGGCTAAATCTCCACTACTAAAAAATGAACAAAACCAAAAACAACTAATGCTTTCCTGTCTAAGAAAAATTAATACCAGGGTACTGACCAGATCTGTGGACTAGATCACAAACAGCTCCGAGCAATTTGGGGAGTATTGCAGAGCAAAAGGAAGGTGGCAATTGATTCATGAGAGTTCATACCATAAAGTTGCAAATGATGAACTTGAAAGTTCTATATTTATTTTTAAAAACTGATCACTGAACAGGTGATTATTAAGAAATAAGGGACAACTAGAAGCAATAGGTGTTCACAACTGTGATATTAAGGTTCACCAGTGATTGCACAACAAAAAAAAGAATTGCATCCTTTTAACTTCTGCTAATCCTTAGAACAAGGTTACCTATAACAGCCCTCATTTTACAAATGAAAAGAACAAAATGCACTCACTTTAATTAATTTGCAAGAAATAAGTAAACAGAAAATAAACTAGCTAGGAGTAAGACCTCTGGGTAGTGTTACTCTTCAAAATTAGCCTCAGCATATATACATGTACCCCCATTGATACTTTATAAATTTTAATGTAATATGTATATATATGTAGATTTCACATAAATATGTAGATTTTACATAAATTTTGTATTAATTATGGTTGCATATTTATTTTAAAATTTTCAGAAAATGCAGAAGTGTATAAAGTTAAGCCTAATAAAAAAGTGAAAACACAGTTGATGGGTATGACTATAAAGCTTATAAATAGTAAGAAGAAAAATTTCATAACTGCTTTAGGTTGAATACGTCTACCAATGTCAATGTTCCTCAGTGTGATAAAACCATTGGTAGTTTATCTCAAAAAGTGATTGGAAAGCATTATTTAATCAAATGATCTGTAGCACATCACACGAAAACAATGGTGTGCACACATGGAAAGGCCATGGCCCCATAGGTAGGTTTGTTGAAATAATGCAGGGTTGGTCAATTTTGGCATGTGTAATGGTAAATTCACTAGGGTAAGTAATCCATTGGAAATTCATTTTATGAGAGAAAGAGGATTTTATTCATTTTCATTTAAGTTTTTTTAATGTTTTGATTAGTACATCACAGTAATATATAGTAGTGTGGCTCATTTTGACATATTCATACATGCATAGAATATAATTTACTCCATTTCAATCCTTAGTACTTTTTCTCCCCTCTTTATTCCTCTTGTTCCTCTTCCTCTACTCTACTGATCTACCTTTTGTTTATTTACTGGCTTTTTGGTTGGTGCTTTATGGATATACATAAAATGTGGCATTCACTGTGATATATTCATATACATACAGAGCATGATTTGGTTAATTTCATTTCAGTTTCTCCCTTTTCCCATTCTTCTTCCTTCCCTCTCAAGCACTTTTCTCTACTCCACTGATATCCTCCCTATTTTCACAGGATGGCTCCTGTCTTTTTTTTTTTTTAATTATTTTTATTTTTCTTATTTCAGTTTAGCTTCCACACATGAGAGAAAGCACTCGACCTTTGACGTTCTGAGTCTGGCTTATTTCACTTAGCGTGATGATCCTCAATCCTATCCATTTACCTGAAACATGTCATAATTTTATTTGAGAAGGAATTTTTAAATGACACAGGATTCTTCTGAGGAGCCATGATGTAGATTTTTATAGATACTAAAAGGCACTGATAACTTGTGGAGCGAGGAAAACCCATTGATTACTACAGAAAATCTAAACCCAAACAAAGCCCATACCTGCTTTCTAATCAGTCCGTCACTTTAAATCACATGCCTCTTGATCTTGTTTTAATATTGAAGGAAGCAGCTGAATGTGGAAAGAAGCATGACAATATTATCAGATGTCCTTTTTAGATTGAATCTGTACTTTCAGAACCAAAATATTCTGACTTTCATAAATGAATCTAAAATAACACTTCTTTTTCTTAAGAATTCTGTACTTGTAGAATGGAACCAGGTCCCTACAAATTAGCCTTATCCCAAGATGAATTTCCTTGCTCATCAGATAAAAATATGCCATGATACATTATTGACCATACTTTTATTTATGTTTTTGCTTTAATTTTTAATTTTTTGATATTTTTCATTTGTGCATTGTAATCTTTTATTTTATTTTATTTTTATTTATTTATATTTTGTGGAGCTGGGGATTGAACCCAGGGCCTTGTGCATGTGAGGCAAGCACTCTACCAACTGAGCTATATCCCCAGCCCAGTGCATTGTAATTTTACATGATGATGGGATTTGTTGTTACATATTCCTACATGCACACAAGACAAAAATATAATTTGGTCAATATCATACCCCAATATTTCCCTTTGGTTATAACTTAAAAACTCATAAGCAGTACAAACTTTTCAGAGAAAGACTGAATTACACATTCACTTAGTTTCTTCTACTTCTTCTGTGTGACATACTTCTTGACTTTACAACTAACGTGCCTAGAAAGTGAAGGAACCTGACATACCAGATGAGTCTTGGATAACAGAAGAGAGGGCAGGGGACTTGACAAAGGCATGTCTAGTTTGTGGTTTGTGTTTTCTTTTTCTGTTGTGTGGATGGGCAAGAGAAGGGGGTATCATGGGTAGGATGTGTGATCAGCTGTTACCAATCAATGTGGGAAACTCCCTCATGATCTGACATTCTAAGACTGGTCTGGTGTTCTGTTGAAAATCATCCAATCCCCAGTGGATGGCTCTCAGTAGCAGATCCTAAGTAAATAGATCTTGATGAATAGAAGTTCACATAGCATTGTTTACATTTCCTATTCTTCGATGAGGTTGATTGGCTATATATTTCTATCAACTGTGTCCTCTCCTAAAGAATAGACTGCAATATAATGATAGTAGTAGTCTTAATATTTATTGGGCTTTGTTTTGCACAGCAGATTTTGAATGAATGGAGCATAATGTAGAAATTTCAACTATCACTAAATCCTTATACAGAATTCAAGAACCATCTTCTTGTTTTAGAAAAAGTAGGACTAAAGACATGGTTCTCAAACAGTTTAGAGTCTTATGATTGGATTTTCCTCCAGATTTAAAACTAAATATCAGTTGTTTGAGAAGTCTTACAAAAATCATTAACACCCATCATTTATGTGCCTGGTACTGTGAATGTTTTGCTTCCAGCATAAAATTTAATTCTTACATTGCTCCTGTGATGTACGTATACACGCTTATCCATACAAATTCATAGGTGAGGAAACTGAATCTTAGGATTATTTAAATAACTTGTCCAAGATCACAGAGCTAGAAATTAAGTAAATCAGAACTAAAACCCAAATCTGCTTGACCCTGGATTTCTGCTTCAAATTGGAGCAATGGTGGGTGGGAGAAGCAAGACCTACTCTTAGGTCCTCCACATTTTCAAGTGAAGCAAAACCAACCTCCCTAGTTTTTACCTGCCATCAATAGTAGGAATGGTTACCAATTTTTTTTCTTTTTTCTTTTTTCCTCATCAGCTCTGCTTCACTTCTACCAATGGTTGCTATTCTACCACTTACTTATATGAAAGAGAAGTCAGTTAAAGATACAGGTCTGAATTCTCCAGGTGTCAGTGAAACACAAGATATGAGGGAAACCAGAGCAACTGTTGAATGTACATAGGCAATAGGAGAGACCTCCGTAGAACTCGGTAACAGATAAAAGAATATACTAAACATCCACACCTAACATTTCATCCCAGTCATTTTTAGTTAAACAAAGTTAGTACCTGGCAACAGCTGCCTATGGACAAGGTTTATAGCACAGAGTTTGCCAAGATCCAATTCCAGCTCTTCTTCTCTTTTCCCATATGTGTGTGTGTGTGTGTGTGTGTGTGTGTGTGTATGTGTGTGTAGCTGTGTGTGTGGTGTTTACTATGAAGTACAATTTTCAGGGATGAGGTTTTAATAGGGCCAGGTGCAGCACTTTTGAGAATGTGATAATTCCTGAGAAAATTATAAGAAGGTTTTATTCTTCCCCTCCACTCTTCTTTATTTGTGAGTACTAGAGGTCATGACTGGAGGCCTTTCCCTTTATTGGTTTTTCCCTCCATCATGATCAAGAAACAAATTTATGCCAAAGTCAGAGTGAGTCAGACAATAAGGAACAAGAGCACATTTGGACCAGTGAGCATGGGTGTACTGAACTGAGTCCCAGCAAACTCTCTTTCTGGATGTTTAACCACATGCAAACAGGATGGGGTGGTGGCTTCACAATGGGTGTGGTTCTCCCACCTCTCCTCCCACGAACTCCCCTTCCTCTTTTTCCTCTGCATGTGTTTCAAATTGGAGCAATGGTGGGTGGGAGAAGCAAGAGCTGTCCTGTGAACTATAAATAACTAAGCCAAGAATTCTGAGTGTTTGAGGAGGGGAGGTCAGGGGAGATAGTAGAGTGAGGGAAGTGGGAAGCTACCCAAATGTAATCATTTGCATTGCCTCAAACCGAAGCAACTTCTGTAGCATACTAAGAGTATCAAGTAAATATGTGGCCAGCCTCAAACCCAGCCTGAAGAAAAAAAATTTAAAAAAGAGATTATAATAGAGATGGTCCCTGATAGATAGTCACCTCCCTTAACTTTTTGGAAAAATACAGTTATAGTCAGACTAAAGTGGACCAAAACCCATGGAAAGATTGATGGAAATTCATTTTAAAAAGCCACACACATGAAAATAATTTACACAGGAGGCTTTCTCCACCACAGCTGTGCTGCTTATTTATTTTGGACTGGTTTCTGCAAAGAGTGGTACCAAAAAATGGACTCAATTCTTGCTTGATAACCTTACAAATGTCAAATTAGTGCCCTGAACTCAACATCCCCTTGCCTGAGTAGTCTGTTGTTTAAAGGCAAATGGTCTTTTAGGGTCTTCAGATATTCATTTCTTTAGCATTTATTTTAAGACCCCACCCCTGGATCTCATCCTTTCCAATCTATGTAACACTTGGTCCTGTTTGTCCTACAATTTAAATATACCCAGAAGAGGTACAGTGAAAGAAGACTGAAGAAGATGAGTGCTAAGTGTGTGAGCTTGCCTCTGCCTGGAGGTGGTAAAGATGCTTGTAAAGAAGACTCCTGGACCCATAAAAGTTGTACAAAAGGATTCTACAGAGTGTTGTTGCCCCACCCTAGACATAGACATCAGAGGATAGAGTTACATCTACTTTGAAGCTGGCTGACTTTAAGTTCCTGAACCAGTATGAAAGAGGTGGCTCATGGGAGTTCCAATGCACCTTACTGGGCAGAATTTCCATTCCACCTTGAAACCAAGTAGAGCCTGGTGCCGCGAAGCCAGCCAACACATGTTCAAGGGGGTGATCTCCTACACGTGTGATCAGAGACTTCTGGTGCCGTTATTCATTGAATTGTCCTCTGGCAAAGATGGAGATGGGGATTGATAGACAAAACTCTGCCTTTGTAAAAAGGGCATGTTTCTATAGTTCTGATCTGGTTGATAATCATACTCATTATTGAGATGCACTCCCTTTCTTCTGTGTCCAAAATACTTCTTGGTCAATCTAGAATTACTTGGAATGAACTCTTCTAGATCAATACAGACTTCACCTCTTAGATCACCTTTCAGTGGGATGGACTTGTTGGAAAGAAGAACTTATTCTCTAAAGTGATGCTCTTGTCATTTATTATTGAATCTTTGCTCTATCTCTGAAGGAAGTAAGGATGTTGAGGTTATCTCTGGGTGAATACCTGGTTGAGGTACTTCCTTTATAGATCAATGTAGTAAAGCCCAAAGGTAGAAAATTATGCTCATGAATCTCATAGTCTGTCTGGAATTAAACTTTACAGTGGTGCTAAATCCATTCAGTAATACCATTCTTTCTTCACTGAAAATGGTAAATGTTGCTGAAAATCAATTTTGGCAGGCATTGAAACTCTTACTGATCCTAACTAAGATATTTAACTCAGCCAGGCTGTTTTCCTTGATTTTTTTGTATTCTTTCTTTTGCCACATTTATATTAAAATGACTAGATGCCATAAAAGTTAAAGTTTACAAATATTTAATTTTCTTCCCACATTAACTTATCAATATACATATGTCAACTTCCATTTCATGAGCAAAATCCATGGTAGGACTGTATCAGAAGGTTGATTTGTTGTCAAGTCTGAAAAGTTTTGTCACTAAATCTAGTATTTGATAGGCTCATCTTTGCCACAATTGGAACAGTGGCCGTTGGTTACTATTTTTTCAATCCAAAGTAAGGGAATAAAGTTGACTTAATGAAATCAAGAGCCCTATCTTGTCTGTTCTCATTAGTGTATTTTATTTTTAACATTGTAATTAAAAAATGAACACAGAGACACCGGATCAAAACCTGACCTTAATCTTATTCTTGCTTCAAAAGACACAAACATGTCAAACATGTCGCTTTTCTCACTGAAGAAAATCGATGCAACCATTTGCCAAAATAAGCAATGTCTCATTTTGCTCTGGCCCAGCCTTTCTCTTGGGGGAGAAAATGACATCATCCTGCTGGTTCCTTGACAGGGTTCACTTGTAACAACCTTGAAAACCAGTCCTAACCCCTAAGTATAAGCTTAAAGTAAAAGCAGGGGGAGAAAAAAGTCCTATTGCCACCAGGGGGCGATAGATGCCCCAACCCAAGAAGTCCCGCCGCCACCCCGGACCCCCTGCAAAAAAAGCTGGAATATGCAGTCATTTCTCTTGTATTCTCTTCCCTGTTGGTGTCCTTGGGACGTTTTGTAATCATAGGGAAGCATCTCCTTTTTCATGGAATAATACTGGAAATAGAAATACACATAAACAAAAAAGGCTCTGGGACTGAAAGGGAGAAGGTTAGTTGTACCAGTGAGACAGGGAGTCTAAGCAGACATGTTTGTAAAAGTGTATGATCTTCGAAAGCCATGTGTGCATCCTGGTCCTTTTGTACTATTGATACTTCATGGCCCTGTTTTCTCTATCTGTAGTTTGAACACCTGCCTTTTAATTTTCTGCTCTAATGCCATAAACAGATTTTAACTTTTGATTTTAAATAAGAATTCTAGAAATATTTCCCTACTTTAATTATAAGTGGTTCATGACTGAATTGTTTTTTTTTTTTTCTGGAATTAAATAAAAAGTGTACATATTCAGGAAAAAAAATGAGACACCAGAAGATTATTCTTTGTAATTTTCAAATTTCTGTTCAGAGTAGTAGTTACCAACCAAGGCAACATCCATTCCTTTCTGCTCCCTTCATGGACATTTAGCAAGATTTGGAGACATTTTTAATTATTACTACCTGGTTCTGATGCCAGGGGGCATGTTACTACTGATATCCTGTATGCAGAGGGAAGGAAGATTAATTACTAAATATTGTTCACAGCACAGGGAAGCCCCCATGACAAAAGATGATCTAATCCAAAATGTCAATAGTGCTGAGGTTGAGAAATCCTGTTTTAGAACAGGACAAACCAGGGACTGAATCTTTCTCTTACTTTGGTGCAAGTAGTAATAGCTTAAAAGATGATGCTCAACTGTAATCCCAGCACTTTGGGAGGCTGAGACAGAAGAATGGTGAGTTCAAAGTCAGCCTCAGCAACTGCGAGGCGCTAAGCAACTCAGTGAGACCCTGTCTAAATAAAACACAAAATAGGGCTAAGGGTGTGGCTCAGTGGCAGAGTACCCCTGAGTTCAATCCCTGGTACCAAAAAGAAGAAAGATGATGCTCAAGTAATGTCCAACACGAAGAAAGAGTTGTCATTCAGACTAGGAATAATGATATGGTTTCTCCAGAACAGGAGAGACCCATAGCAACGAAGAGAATATCAGAAATAATGTCAGTAAACTTTGCCAAACCATGAGAAACAGGAGAAAAGTTACAATTCTATAGATAGCTGTGACACTTTCTGAAAAGGAAATTGTAACTTCTGAGTTCTATTGAAAGCTGCCATGGTGTGAAGGAGCTAACCAGATGTATCATACTATGAATGTCCTTATTTTTCCTTTCTCTGCCTAATGGAGCAAATATAGTGTATGTGGATTTGAGAGAGCCTCAGTTTCTTATGACTCATGTTGGATGAGTGATCAGTTTGGGTAGATAAGTAGCACAGTAGTGATCAGTGGGTTAATAGCAATTGAAACTGCAATTGTCTTATCCTAGCTGCATGGTTTGCATTTAGTCCTTTCTTATCTAATATTTGATCCCATCTTAGGTAAAAACTGATGATCAAATGGGAATCAAGATATTGGTAATTTTTTTGGCATGAATTAAGATGATGCCAAAAAGGGGGAATATATCAATAACAATGAAATGAATTTCAGCATAACTCCCTAAGATCCCAACACAGGCAGAGGTTAGAGGTGATGGGGTTAGAGGAGAAGTTGACAATAAAAGCAATTTCAATATTGGTGGCCCACGACTTCATATTGAGTCCAAGTTAACCCAAATGACTTTTGTTTGTGTTAATAATATTAAATACATTAATTAAATACATAATATTTAGAAGTTGGAATTTGTGTTGGTGAATGCTGAATGTTCAGAATTGGATATTAAATTAGCTCAGACAGCAGAAGGAGAGATGCCTATTTACTACCTCACATCAGCAAAATCACTGACAAGCTGGACTATTATGGTTTGCTACATTGCTGCATTTTTTTTTTGAGAATTGCAATGCATATTAACACATTAGAGGCTCTGAAAAGAACTGCAGTTAAAACACACACCCACACACACACACACACACATACTTCTTTAATTCCTCAGTGGAGCATTCAAAACCCTCCACTATATTTTTTCTACTTTTTCATCTGTAGTGCCCATAATCCCCCTTATGAGTCTTTTGTTCTAGCCCCTCAGTTTTTAGTCTTTTTTACCCATTGACTCTGCCATTTTTTTTTTTATTTGGAAAGTTATAGTTCCTATGCCTGCCTGTAGGAGATACTGCTCCTAAATTCAAAGTCTAAGGGAATCTCTCTCATTCTTTCACTTTTATCATAGGCTAAAAGTAGTTGCAGTTTACTTATTAGCTTCTAGAAATACACTAAAACAGTATATTCTGGTGTACCTTACAACAATTGTTATGGTGTTTCTCATCAAGTAAGTGTTCAATAAAACTTCTTGGAGTTATCAAAAGAACTGTAGAGCAGTTGGAACTCAATAAACCCATGCCTGGGTTGGGAAAAATATGTTTAATATCGAGGATGTAGAATTTTATAATTAATAAGAACAAATAGAAAAGAATATCATGAAACAGTGACAGCCTTTTGTGATGAAGCATTGAGGCAATTCAGATTTATTTTTAAAACAAATTGCTCCCATTTAGTCACCCTTATCCCAAACTTGATTATTGACTTCTAGATGGAAGAGTTGCTTTATAGAGATTATTAGATTCCAGTAGATGAGCCATCCTTTCTGTTTTCACTATTCTGTTTTTAATATATTATTTACATTAGAAATGCTTGGCTGTACCTCAGCCTGCAGTTGGACAGGCGTTCATTGCAAACTGGTCTAAGTTGGTGATTTTGCCCTGTAAGTGAATGTAATAATAAATTTTTGATCTTCCTGTCAACTTGATCTAGAGAGAAAGGTTTTTGATTTAGATTTTGAAGGCCTTGCTCTGAAGAAGTCTTTCTAAACATTTTAAATTATGAAGACTAGGGCTTGATTGTTAAGAGTTAGCATGTAAAGGAGATTTGTTTAGAAAAGCAGCTCCTACTTCTTTTTTCTCCAGAAAAAAATAACCCAAACCTCCCAAAGTGGGCAGTTTCAGCAAAATCATCATTGGAATCATCTTATCCAAACTTAAGCTGAACATAAGAAGTCCACAGAAGAGAAAAATATAGATTATTTTAAAATAAGAACTGAAATGCTATGTTAAATGATATCTGTGTTTTATAACAATTCTCTTCCCTATAGAATTTTGTTTCTACCTCTCTCAAAGTTTAATTCCTTCATATTTCATAACTTTCAGCTCAATGTCAATAATTAAAGAGATTAATTTTCTAAGAACAGTGGTTATGATTAACAAATTATTCTGAAATCGAATTAAGAGAAGAATGAAGGCATTCATTTAGGGAATATTGTGGCCATCTCAAGAAGTTTTCTTCTGGTTGAAATAAAATGAGAAAAGAATTAAAGTTTAAAAAATTACTCAACTGGTTTGTACATACAGAATAATATGTCATTGGTTCAAAAAGAATTCATTAAACAATTACCTAGTTAGATCTCATTTTTCCTTCCATCTTCTTTATCTACAGAATTAATGCCAGGATAAAGCAGCACAATTGTAATTAGCCACCATTTCTTGGCCCTTTCGTGTTTAGCATCAAATCCCTGAAGAGCTATGATTCAGTACCCAGGATATCTAGTTAAATGCCAAGTGAAACAAAGGTAAACAAGAAATATAAAGAAAATTACCCTTCTTTCTTTGCATAATGAAATGAATCTTATAAGGATGTGCACATGAAGAAACACGAGAGCTGAGTTCTAACTATTTGAAGAACATTGCCATCTGTCCCCTCCCTGATGAACTTTTCACCAGATTCCTCATTTAAAAGTGTATTCACCTGCTAGATAAGGAGCAGAGATGTGTGCTGCACCCTACAGTGAAAACTACAGAACCCTAAAGAAAGAAATTAAAGAAGACCTTAGAAGGTGAAAAGATCTCCCATGTTCTTGGGTAGGCAGAGTTAATATTTTCAAAATGGTCATACTACCAAAAGCATTATACAGATTTAATGCAATTTCTATTAAAATTCCAATGATGTTCTTCACAAAAATTGAAAAGGCAGTCATGAAATTCATCTGGAAAAATAAGAGGCCCAGAATAGCCCAAGTGATTCTTAAGGAGAAAAGTAAAGCAGGAGGCATCACAATACCAAAACTTTTAGACTATAGAGCTATAGTAACAAAAACAGCAAGGTTTTGGCACCAAAACAGACTTGAAGAGCAGTGAGACAGAATAGAAGACACAGAGACAAACCCACATCAATACAGTTATCTCATACTAGATAAAAGTGCCATAAATAAACACCCGAGAAAAGATAGCCTCTTCAACAAATGATGCTTGGAAAACTGGAAATCCATATGTAGCAAAATGAAATTGAACCTCTCTTTCTCATATTGCACAAAACTCAAAGTGGATTGACGATCCAGGCATTAAACCAGAAACCCTGTACATATTAGAAGAAAATGTGGGCTCAACATTTTCTTAGGAACTGACTCTCTCAGTAATACTCCTAAAGCCCAAGAAGTAAAATCAAGAATCAATAGGTGGGATGGTATCAAACTAAAAATCTTCTTCACAACAGAGCATGAAGAGATTGCTCATAGAATGGGAGAAAATCTTTGCCACTTGCATCTCAGGTAGAACATTAATCTCCAGGACATACAAAGAACTCAAAAAACACCAAAAACCCCATAAATAACCTAATCAATAAACAGACAAAAGAACTGAATAGGCACTTCACAAAAGAGAAGTACAAATGGTTAAAAAATATATATTAAAAAAAGTGTTCAACATCTTTAGCAATTAGAAAAATGCAAATTAAAAGTACACTGAGATTTCATGTCACTCCAGTCAGAATGGTAACAATCAAGAATTCAAGCAACAACAAATTATGGTGAGAATGTAGGGAAAAGGTATTCTCATATATTGCTAGTGGCACTGCAAATCTGTGCAACCACTCTGGAAAGCAGTAATGGAGACTCCTCAAAAAACTAGGAATGGAACCACCATTTGACCCAGTTATACACTTCTAGGTATATATCCGAGGGAGTTAAAATCAGCATACCGCAGTGACACAGCCATATCAAAGTTCATGACAGTTCAACTCTCAATAGTGAAGCTATGGAGCCAACCCAGGTGCCCTTCAACAGGTGAATGTATAAAGAAAACATGGTATATATACACAATGGAATATTACTCATCCATAAAAAAGAATGAGTTTATGAGTTTTGCTGGTAAATGGATGGACCTGGAGACTATCATGCTAAGTGAAATAAGCCAATCCCCTCAAACCAAAGGTAGAATGCTCTCTCTGATATGTGGATGCTAACACACAAGTGGAAGGAGGTGAAGAATAGAAGTTCAATGGATTAGACAAAAGGGAATGAAGGGAAGGGAGGGGGCATAGGAGTAGGAAAGACAGTGGAATGAATCTAATGACTTTCCTTTGTATATGTATGAAAATACCACAGTGAATGTCCACATCATGTACATTCACAAGACTGGAATCCTAATTAGAATAAGACATACTTTATATTTTTACAAATATGTCAAAACTACTCTGATGTATAGCAAAAAGAACAAATAAAAATGTCAAAAACATTAGTCCCCAAAGTTGACCAAAGGTATTTAGTGTGATTTGTAGTAAAATACTGAAGTGTATTAAGATAGAAAATCATTAACAAAAGGTGAGAAGAAAAGATCGAGGCTACAGGGAAAAAAATGAAAAAAAAAATCTCAGCAGAAGAATGCCTGCCCTTCTGGCAAAAGCGTGAGACTCATCAAGGCATTTGGGTTTTTCAATGTACAGCAACTAAGACAGTTGCTACCCAAGACTGATCTGGCTCTTCCAATTTTGCCTCAATTTGCTCTTTAATTATTTGTACTAATCATTTGGCCTTCAACAGTCCGAGGGGCTAATAACCCCAAAGCCTTCCCAATGTTTCTAGGACTACTTTGTTAGAAATTTTATCCACTTTCCTTTAAGAGACTTACACAAACATGCTCCATAGCTGGCCCATTCTCTTTTTTTTTCCCTTAATAACATACATAATTCTAAGCTTTCCTGGGAAGTTAATTTGAACTAAACTTAAATCCCTGCACTCATATGTAACCCAGTGCCTGGTTAAGAGAATCCACACATGTTGAGCAGAGTTCCTAGCCTCCCCTATGCCATTAAAAGACTGTACTCACTTTTATTGCATGAGTTTCTCTCCCCCTTCTATATTCCAGGTCTTATTCTGACCCTAGTCTCCATAGGCCCTCTCCAAGATCACATCCCTAACTCTATACTCTGTCCTCTCCCAGGGAACTCTTGTCTAGTCTCACTTCTGGTTCCTTTTAGGGCTATCAGTATTGATGACATAAAATCTTCATCTCATTTAGATCAGTACTTTCCTTTTCTATTGGCATCATCTATCTTTCTGTTGTTGTTCTTTCTCTTCTTATCTCAATAAGTTTTGCATCTTTAAAAGCAAAAACATTGAGTTTCTAATCCATTGTTTATTCATGAGGTTTTCAAGAATCATTTTTGGATGTTGAAAAATTATATATTAACTCACTGTCTTTGTAGCACTATCAATCCTAACTTTATTATATTATGGTTGCTAATGGATGACTTAAAGATTATGTGCAAGGGGCTGGGGCTGTGGCTCAGTGGCAGAGTGCTCGCCTAACACATGCAAGGCCCTGAGTTTGATCCTCAGCGCCACATAAAGTAAATAAAATAAAGGTATGTGTTCATCTACAACTAAAAAAATTTAAAAAAAAGATTATGTGCAAGGAATTTGGGTGCAGGTAAGCATGAAAATAGATATTGACTTGCTATGCTTCCTTGAGCAAATAAAAGTTATTGGCTGGAAACTGCCTCTCCTTTCCCCTCCACCAAACCATTGTCTTTCTTCCCATGAACATATTTTAAAATTGCCTGTTATTGCTTACTCAATGTCCTAGTCCTTTAATTATTTCTTTACACACTATCACTCAAACACTCCTCCTTTACTTTATTTTTCCCATTTGCTTACAAATATGATTTCACCCTACATATGAATAAGAATTTCTCTTAAACCTCCTTTCACTGTAGCTCATTTATCTCACTTTATTCCCCACCATTTCCTGCTACCCTTCACCAAAATATTCCTCTAAAGGATAAGGTGGCCAGTCTCACTCCACTTTTTCTACTCCACTTTATTCATAAGGCCATGATCCAAGGCCCATCTTAAGCTCCACCAGGATCCCTCCTGTCAAGGCTAATGATGACCTCTGACAGCCAAATCAGTGAACGCTTTTCTGCCTTCCAGGTACTTGATCCCTCATCTAGGTGTTCATTTCTGAGGCCTTCTCTTTTCGTCTCCCTTCTCCTCTCTTTTCTTTCTCTCTCTCTTTTTTCTCTTCTAATATTTTCTTCTTTTTTCTCCATAAGATTTCTTTGTGGACAATCTCATCCATAGTCATAGCTTCAAATAATACTCTGCATACAGTCTGGGAGAGCAAGGATTGTCCAGTGCAATATCTGGAAAACAGTAGGCATTATATTAGTCTTCTCAGGTGGCCTTAACAAAATGCCATAGACTGGGTGGCTTGAAGAATGGACATTAATTTCTCGAAACCCGAGAAACGAAGAAGACCAAGACTAACGTGCAAGGAAGATAGTGCATTCTGAGGCTTCTTCTCTTGGTCTGTAAGCAGCTGCCATCTTGTTTTGTGTTCACATGACTTCTTTGTTTAGGCATGGAAAGGAAGACCACAGTATGTCTGATGTCTTTTTGTATAACAGCACTAATTCCATGAGGTCAAGGACTCACCTTCGTGACCTCATCTAACCCTAATTACCTCCCCAAAACCCAGTTTGTAAATACTATCATTTTGGGGAATGACCTTTGTCAGTGTGAGAAATAGCCATCAGAGGACCATAACATGTTCTGAAAATGATATTGCAGACTTTCATATTTGATATTGGATATATCTGGTGGCTTTTCTCCATGGAGCCAAACAATTGCTTGATTTTTTTTGCCCATGCTCATAACAATGTAAATTTTAGTGCCTAAAAATAATTCCAGTTACACTTCAAGTATATGAAGCATTTGACTAGTATAACCAAATAACGATGAATAAAGACCAAATGCCTTAACCTTTTTCTAATTTAATACCATTTACATTTGTAGACTCAACAGAATTTCTTCCCATATATGTCACATCTATTGCCAGCCATATCAGGGTTCATCTACATTAGTAGTTGAACAACTTATTTGAGAGGAAAATTCTCCTACCACACCAAAACTCTATGTAGTTAGGGGTAAATCTGATTGCTTACAACTCTGCTTACCATGAGGCATTTTCTTACCATGAGACATTCAACATGAATGTTGCTAAAATTATAGGCTCTGTTGCTAAACTACTATGGATTTCCACTCAACTTCTCCCAATTCCTGGCAATGAAATAATTATTTAAAGTCTCTAAACACCAGTTTTCTTCTTAATAAACATGGCAGTAAATTGGAGTTAATAAAAGTAGTATGCATTTCATAGGGGTGTGTGTGTGTGTGTGTGTGTGTGTGTGTGTGTGTGAACTCTAATGTAAAGTATCATCCAGGCATATAGTAAATGCTCAATAAGTTTTGCCTTTAAAGGGGAATAAAATAAAATCACATTGTTTTATTCAAGTTAATGGCAGATAATTTGAAGAATAACAGAAAATGGTGCACTTTTAGTAGAAAATTAATCAGCATAGAAAACCTTTGGGAATCTATACTAATGGTGGGATATTAATGTTTAGAAGGCATAATTCCCGTCATTTAGGTCATTTAGGGCCTTTTTGAGTAGATAGAACAAATTCCTTCCTCATTTTCTACTATATGCCCTTAAATCAGTAAGTATAGAATTTTTCTTTAAAAATTTTTTTTTTGGTGGTAAGGTGAACAAAACCAACTTCTCTCTGAATTAATGTATTTCAATGCATGTTCTAAGATTGTTTAAATATTAAGTTTGAGTGATTAATTTAGACTGTCATAGCAATAAAAAGTGTATTATCTGCTACCACCAACAACCTTTGAAAATGTGACTTCTATGATGACAAGAGCCCTTCCTCCAATCAGCTGTGTTGGAAGCATATCTCAGCCTGCAATTAGAGAAAAAGTTGGTTTGAGTTAAGTGCAGTTTTTGAGATTAATGCTTCTTTTCAAAAATTTGTTTAAATCTGCTCTGGAAAATTCTTAAGTACTATTTTGGTCTTCTCTTCCTCTTGAGCTTCATGGGCAGCTTAGCTGTAAAAGCCAATATAGTTTAGATTATGGGTATGGCAATTCGAGGAATCCTAAACAGTGTTTTTCAAATATTGACATTTTGAACCTGATAATTCTTTTCTGTGTGTTGGAGTGGGGGTGAGGGAGGTGTCCTTGGCAAAGAAAGATGTTTATAGCATCATTCCTGACCTCCATCAATTTGACAATAGGAGCGCTGTCTCAATTTTGACAAATAAAATTGTCTTCAGACAATGTCAATGTCTTCAGCATGGAGAGTGGGGAGTGAGGGTAGCATTGAAACTAAGGTTCTAAAGAATATTCTCAGAAACACCAACCTGAGGATCAAAGGTTCTTTTACTCTGTGTGGGCCCAGCTAAAAACTGATTCTTTTTCCATAAACCTTTTCTGAAAAAAGTCTAAACTCATTATTCCTTCATTCCCTATTTCCTTAGTATTTTTATTTATTCTTATTTTGTAATTATGTAAATTCCTTATAGGTTTTGGTGGTTATTATATATTATATATTATTCTTTTAATATATGTTAGTTATCCCAGTAACCTTTTAATGTTTTGGAGACCAGGAATTATTTAAAATGTATCTTATCTAATTTCATGAGGAAGTTAGGTACGGAAGCACATCATTATTTACCTAGTAAACACCACATATAAAGGTGCCAACAGAAGATTTTTGCTTATTGAATGTAAACTTGTAAGTCAGTATATTATCCAGTCAGATTCCTTCCATTGCTATCTCTTTAAGAATGGAAGCTGGTTAATTCCATTAGATCAATATGATTGCTTTTTACTCTACTCAAAGTGTGTTTTGGAAAGGTTTTAGTACAATTTATCTGTCATTTCAATAGAGAAAAATAGATGTGTTGGTGTTGTCTTTAATTCAGGAACAATAGATTGTGTCTCAGAGGGAGCTGAAGTCACTAGTTTGTAACCCGGCCTTAATTTGGGAAGTTAAATTATACAGCTCGAAGAGTAGGAGTCGGTAATGGAAAGACAAGCACACTTAAAATATGAAAGACCTTGGATGTGATTCTTTCCTGTTCTGCCCTGGGAAGTCCCTCTGAAGTCACGGGGAGGTCCCTGAGCCCAGCTGGAACAGGAGCAGCCCCTGCACTTCCATGAAGACATCCACTTGGATGGCTGTTAAGTGGGGCCAGTGAACTCATTCCTAATAACCAGTCGATTCCTTTTAGTTCATTTTCCAGGGCAAGATTAGATCATGTTGGAAAACCTCACCAAATAACCTTATAAAAAGAGATGAACTCACTCCCAATTTTCATCAGGTTCTGAAGCAAAACCATAAAAACCACTATCCCACCTCAGGCTACTGGAAATAAATTTGCATTTCATTCTCAGGCACAGAAATATCTCTGGGCAAATATTTCAGTGAGAGGAGCTCCTGTGTTTGCTACTTTCTCTGGAAGCCTATTTTCTTTGACTCTTGTTCTGAAGACCCATTTGGCCCATGGCCACGCAGGCCAGATAAGGTTTAAAAGCACCACAGAGAATTTATGTTCTCAGTTGTGAAAGAAGTCAGAGCCCTTCAAATTCTTTCTTCCAATAAAGAATTGAGGTGGTTGGTTATGTTATAGTCAGTTCTTCAGTTATTCCCTATCTCGGCTGTCTTCTTTAAGAAATAATAGTAACTATTCCCCCATAGACAGAAAGTTCATATAAATGTAGCACTTCCTCAATTTACCAATCAAGTGCCAGAGATGGCTAAGGTCCTTGTTTGCTAGGTGCCATGAGAGTGAGTGAGTCCAAAGGGCAAAGAGCATGTTACATGGCTCAAGATCCACAGGCTTTATTCATGCTGATTACTTTACTGAAATTTAATTTACATTCCATAAAATGTACAAATCCTAGTTTTGTAGTCAACTTTATGCTACTGTGACCAAAAGACCCACCAAGAGCAGCATAGAGGAGGAAAACTTTATTTGGGCTCATTATTTCAGAAGTTCAGTCCATGGTTGGCTAATTCTATAACTCTGGGCCCAAGGTGAGGCAGAACATCATGGCAGAAGGGCATGGCAGAGGGAAGCTGCTCATAACATGGCAACTGGGAAGCAGAGACAGAGAGCGCTACTGTCCTCACCATGAACAAAATGTAAACTCCAAAGGTACATCTCCAGTGAACTACTTTCTCCAGCCACACCCTACCTGCCTATAGTTATGACTCAGTTAATCCATGTCAGTGGATTAATCCATTGATTGTTATAGCTTTCATGATCTAATCATTTCATCTCTGAGCCTTCTTGCATTGTCTCTCCCACATAAGCTTATATCTAAATCATAACACCTAGGTATACAGTTTAATGGATGTTGGTATGTGTGAATCCTTGCCATCCAGAATATAAAAGAATTATTCCATAACTTCAGAAAATTTCTCTGCACCCTCTCTGATCAAGCTTCTACCTTACTGCCAAAGTCAACCACTATTCTTAGCTCTCATTGCCATAAGAGTTTGTTTGATTATTATGCAAGAAGAATCACATAGCTGGGCATGGTGGTGCACACCTGTAATCCCAGCACTTTGGGAGGCTAAGAAAGGAGAATCACAAATTCAAAGCCAGCCTTAGCAATGGTGAGGCGCTAAGCAACACAGTGAGACCCTGTCTCTGCATAAAACACAAAATAGGGCCAGGGATGTGGCTCAGTGATTGAGTACCCCTGAGTTCAATCCCCGGTACAAAAAAAAAAAAAAAAATAGAATCACTTGCATGGGGGTAGGAATGATAGTAGGATGAATCAGAAATCATTACCCTATGTGTACATATGAATACATGACCATTGTAACTTTACATCATGTACAACCAGAAGAATGAGAAGTTATACTAAATTTATGTATGATATGTCAAAATACATTCTATTGTCATGTATAACTAATTAGAATAAATTTTTAAAAATCATAAATAAAAGAATCATATATTATGTATTATTTCTGCAGACATTTTTTTGGTTCAGTATAATATTTGTGAAAATTATATTAAACCATAGTGTATATTAGTTGTTTTGTCCTCTTTTATTCCTGATTTTATTCACACAACCTTATTGTATAAATTTAATACTATTAGTTTACTCATTCTAACATTTAAGGACTTTAAAATGTTTTTGTTTTTATTAGTGCATTAGAGGCATATATAATATTGGGATTCATTTGGACATAATTATACATGCATGAAATGAATATCCTTTTCTTCACTTCATTCTCTACTTTTTGTTCTTCCTTCCTCCCACAAGTTTTTTCTTTTTTATCCTCAGTTTGGGATTGTTATGAACAATGCTTTTATGAATATTCATTTGCCAGTCAGTTTGTGGGACACATGCATTTATTTCACCAGGGTGCAATGACCAGGTCATAGGGTAAATGTATTCAAACTTATTAGAAACTGCCAAATACTTTTTTAAAGTGGTGGCATTCTTTTATGTTCTCAAATCAACAATGCATGACTTCTAGTTGTTCTGCATTTTGCCAGTACTTGGTATTGTCAATTTCCTTTTGATGGACATGATTTAATAAATCCCTAGTGCCCATTTCATTTTGGGCAGTAGTAGTCATGGACAAAATGGAAAGAAATGCTAAAGGAGCTTTTTAAA
>CM053401.1:150038360-150122076 GCA_028644305.1 Xerus rutilus | reverse complement strand
GGGAGGGGTAGAGGGCCCTAAGTGGTTACATGAGAGTTACAAGGAAAGGCTTAAGTTTTGTGGAACAAAATGTGGTGATCCAACAGCAGAATCTGCCAAGGAAATCTCCAGTATAAACCCAAGAACTCACTGTTATTTTCATTAGTACAATTTTATGACCTATCTAATAAAAGATGACTTGATATCAACATGGATATTGGGTGTTCTATGCTACAGGAATTTTGATAAGACACACAACGTTCTTTTGATAATTCATTAACTACAACTAACATAGTCCAAGTTTATAATGAATTTCATTATGAAGCAAATTTTTCTATTGCATAGCACTTGGTGACTTGATTTTGTTTTTAGAGCCTGGCTTCAATATGTTCTGTTACGTGCTTTCCTCTAGAAGTAAGATGTTTTTATAAACATTTCTACCCACAGCATTTTGTATGTGCTTTACATCCATCTTCCACCCTTTTCTGTGAAATGAGCCCTAACTTTCTAGTGCAGATCCACATGTTCTGAAATGGTGGAAACATGATTTTTGTTATAAGTTAAAATATTCTCTTTCATTCTTGCCTACAGGTAAATTTTATTTTCATGAAATGTTTTCATTATCAAAAAAAAATTTGCTGATAGGTGGTGTAATTTCAAAGGGTCAGGCTGTAGATATCATTCTGGTATTTCTAATTCCAGACCAGACAGAGGGGACAAGCAAACCGTGAAGTCACTGTGTCAATTTGAAGTCCTAATGTGATGGAGAGAAGCAAAGCACTTTTAGATATGACTTTAAAGTAATTTTTTAAAATTATCCCTTGGAATTCTTATTCTTCCAACTTGAGTTAGAAGACACAATAGCAGTGCCTGAGATGGAAGCATGAAAAAGAATCTCACAGAGTGTAGTTTATGCTCAATGTGTTAGAAATGGGAACATTTGCTAAATTCCAGATTTGTTTTTTTTTTAAATGTGGTTCCAACCTGCCTTCTTATGTTTCCTAATTGTTGGGCAACTTACGATATTCAGTAATACTGAAGAAAAGATAAGCAGTAGTGCTATGGTTTGAATGTTCTCCTCTAAAGTACGGGTATGGAAGATGTGATGGTTCTAAGAGGCAGGACCTCTAAGGGGTGAATGGTTCATAAGGGCTGCTCCCTTGTGAAAGGGATTTGAGTCCTTGTGTTAGAGGTTTCCCACTTGCCCTTCAGCCTTCTGCCATGTGCAGAAGTTCTTCCTCCCCTTGGAGAGATGCAGCAGCAGAGCCACATCCTAGAAGCATAGAGCAGAGCTCACCCGACAACCAAACCAGCTGGCACCTTGACTTTTCACTTCCCAAACCCCACAACTGTGAGAAGACTAATTTTCATTCTTTGTAAATTATCCAGTATTGAGTTTTCTGTCATGTGGCATGTTTTCAAATATATCCTGATCAACAGGTTGAAAAGTTACCTGAGACCTCTCTATTATTTATAATATGTCCATGTACTATCCCAATAACTTGAGCTGACTAAACATCATTTGTGTATTTATCATCATTGGTATGTATGGAATTGCAGAACTTCTTTAAATGGGAGGTAATGTGAAGAGCATAGTTATTATTATCATAATTTTGTGACAAGGCAATTTTTAGTATTCCCATAGGGCCTCATAATTTGTCCAAATTTATCTTGGGTTACCATTTGTCACAGAAGAAAAAAGAAGAAAAGGAAATTTATCTTTAGGAAAAATAATGGTTTTGACTGATTCCATATTTGCAAGGTCTTGTTGCGAGTATTTATCTTCTGTAAGTGGCTGTCTTCTCCATGTGTGTGGTGTGTATGTGTGTGTGTTGATTGTGTATGTATGTTTCTATAAATGCCTGCACATACCTTCATTAGGAATTATCCTTTTACTCAGTTTACTGAGTTTTTATAAACCTTTGTGTTTTTCACAAGGTCTCACCCCACTATCAGGTTTCATGCTGAAACAATTGATGCCTTAAAAGCTGATGTGCATGGCTAGGAACTTGGAGTTGTCTGGTTGTTGCCTTGTCATGGATACTTATGGACAACGCTGCGATTTATGGGCTGGCCCATAGAACTCGAGTCTTTATGTGAAGAAATTGACATTTATGCAAATTAATTAAATGCTTTGTGTTGATCCTTACCACTTTCTGCCTCTTAGTTTCCCTGCTGTTTTTATCACTACTGTCAGCTGTTTGGAGATACACATATACAGTGGCTTAGTTCTAGAACAGCATTAGAGAAAAAGGTTTCCTGTAAGCCAATAAAAGGAAAGGGGAAAAATATTTGTTTAAGAGAAAGTTAAACAACTGAGAACATAAGAATAGGAATCAACTAGTCAAGAGAAGCTATTATACTGCTTTTGAAAATGTTTTTGACTACTTGAATGTCATAGAAAAAAATAAATCTTTTTAGAAATTAGAATATTCTTTCAAAGCAACTGCTTTGTCTGAATTTCAGTTAGAGGCATTTAGTTGCTTCTATCTGCTTTTGATTGTAAGAGTCAAAGCTTAATCTTTTTAAAAAAACTGATCAAAGTTGTTTGGATTTTCAAATCATTGTATAAACGAATTTATCGTGGCAGAGACCTTAATGTGTTTTGTATAATGAACCTGTTGTGGTAACTATCTTTGCCTTCCTATTTCTCATTCATAATATGAAGGGAAATTTGTATTGTCTAATACTGCAGCACACAGATAAATGAACTCAGAGACACAGAAAAAGGAGGAATTCTGATCAAAGCATGATGAATCTAGGTTTGTCCTCCTCACTTTTCTCCTTTAACAATTGCCAACATATTTGTCAATATATTGATTGAAAACTTGTTATTTCTACTTGGAAGAATTCTTGTCTTGTTTCTCCCCATGGTTGAGTGAACCAGCACTTCTTTGAGCAGGGGGCTGCTTCTGTGTTGTGATGACTGCTAGGCAGAATATATGTGTGTGTGTGTGTGTGTGTGTGTGTGTGTGTGTGTGTGTGTGTGTTTGCTATTTTTAACTGAGTTAATAGGTTCCAGAATTATTATTTTATTGTGACATTCTCCTAGCATCCCTATCTTCGAATCTCCTGTCTCAGATGTTCTTTTGTAGAAGGGCAGTAGGTGATCATAGTATTGCTGCCAAACCTTTGTAAGCATTCAACATGAGGCTGGGTCTGTATATCCCAATGGGGAGGAGCTGCATAGCTTTCTTTCTTTCTCAAATTCCTCATTGTTGAGGTAAGGTAAGTATAACTCATTTCATAAATGTCTGTAGGAAGTAGGAGGCAGAGAAGTAGACTGAAGACAATTCAGAGACAATGGAAGCTATACTAGTTGAATACTTAAACTATCCTGTCCTTACTAAGAGTGAAGCATGTGTTTTCATTCTTGGTAAATTTTGTTGCTCGGCCAAATCCTCACATATTGGCTTATTCTCCTCTTGTCTAAAATATTTGTATATATGAATTTAGTTACTTTTATAGTAAGCAAAATGCCTGGTTAAACAAAGCTACCAATCCACAAGAGGAAGTATTCCAGCAGGAACCATATCTAGCATGAGTTAGAAAGAGAAAAAATGAGCAAAAGCTCAGACTGGCTGGGCAATTTTTTGTTGTTGTTGTTCACTATTACTGGAAGCAAGGCACGACCACTTCATAGCTGTACAAGGTTTGGATTTTAGAGCAATCTGCATCTCCTCATACATTCATAAAGCTATGAGGTGGGCAACTGCGTGATCCTTCAGTGTTTATGTGTGTCAGTCCCAGAGGTAAGACTGGGTGCCAAGAACTTCCAACAATGCAACACAAAATATGCAATGGTCAATATTTTAAATTGTGTCTCCCTAGTATAATAGCTCCTTACTGCCTGCTCGGTCAAGGGTATTGTAAAAGAGTATACAGAGGCTGAAACAGTTGTGAAAGTCTATTTCTCAAGTTAAAAGTAATAACAGATTTTTTTTTGAAAAGGTGAATTGAGTTATCCCAACATAAATTGGAAAGAAGTAATTTTATCATCAATCTTATTTTAAATTTGTAATTATTTTATTATAAAATATAAATAATATACCATGCTATTGTGAAATATAAACATACGCAGGTTACCGTGTTAACCTCTTTTAAGTAACCATTTCAGGTGCATTAAATACATTCAAATTATTGTGCAAACGTCACCACCATCTCCAGAACTTTTTTCCTCTTCCTCAACTGAAACTCTGCACCTATTAAATAATGCCTCCCTATTATCCCCTTCCTGCAGCCCTCGAGAGGCCCTTTCCACTTTCTGTCCCTCTGAATTTGACCAATGTAGGTAATTCGTGTAAGTGGGCCAATACAATGTTGGTCCTTTGGTGCCTGGTTTATTCCACTGAGTGTAATTCTTTAAGGTTCATCCATATTGTAGCATGGGTCAGAATCACCCTTTTGTTTTAAAGCTAAGTAATATTCTGTTTTGTGTATATTCCATGTTTTGTTTATTCATTCATCTGTTTATGGGCCCATGTGTTGGTGATTGTGAACAATGCTAATCACTTTCATTTTGAAAGGAAAGACCCTGAAATAGAGTCACTGTTTCATCATAGGGGTTTATGGTGGATTAGAGGACAGCAAATTCCATTAAGGATGGGGGCTCCAGACACAATGTAGTAAAGCCAGGTGTGTATTTTGTGTGCGTGCGTGTGTGTGGGTGTATGTGTCCATAAAATATTCTTAGAAATCTTTGCATCATGCAGAATATCCAGTCTCCCAGGTGACTATCTTATGCTTTCTTCTTCATCGCCATTAAAAAAAATATTAAAAGAAACCAAATTAGACAGTTAGTTCTTTGTAAGTGCAGTTTCTGATTTTAGATAGCACAACTCTTTTATCTGCCATTCTGTAGTCTGTGGTGGGAGCACAGAGGTTTCCATGGTTTTCCTCATAAGACAAAGCCGAGTCTTAATTGGGCACAGTTCACCCATCTACCATCCATCTGTTTGGAGATGAAAGGTGACTGCCTTATCTTCTGGAATGGAGAGATACGTGTTTCGTTCACCTGTGATTTTTATGGGATGGGGCTCTGATCCAGGGATTTAGGGTCTTATGAGGGCCTCCTCAATGGGATGCCTTTTAATTGCTTGAGTTATATTAGTCTTTGAGGTAAGGTGCTATTCTCCAGTGTCCAGCCAAGCCCTGAGATCAGCCCTCCTCAAAGCCACAGTAAAATTTGGCAAGCATGAGTAGGGCAGGGATGCTAGCATCCCAGATCTGAGAGAGGTCATTTGGTCCAAAATGCACTTCAGTCATGTTTATGTTTCAGACAAAGTGCTTACAACACTGTCGCTGACCTTTCGATCCCCATTTCCTTGTGCTTGTGCTTCCAGGAGAAAGTGATCCTTAATTCCAATCTTTACTTTTATTAGCTCTCAGAGTGAACTAGGATTTCAGTCCAACCTTATCTTTGGTATAAACATCCTGTTACATTCATATCTTGGAGATATCTTGGAGAAAGTGATTAAACACATTTCATCATGAGAACAAAGGAAATCTTTTAATTCTTTCTCCTTCCCTCTTTTTTTTTCTGTCCCCACCTTCTTTTTCTTCCTTTCTTTCCTGGTTCTTCTCTCCTTCCCTTTCCATCTTCTGTCCTTTTCCCTCCCCTCTTCTCCTCCCCTTTTCTTCCTTTTTTTGTTCCTTCCCTCTTTCTCTTTTTTCTTTCTTCTCAGATTCATAGAATATAAGTTGAAAATTCAAGAAAATGCAATTCTATAAAGTTTAAAGAAATATACGTTTTCCATTTTTCTCATGACAATTGATAATTTTATAGATAGCACAATAAACAAAACATGTCCTTCACAATTTATCTTATGTGGCAAAGGTAAAATATTCTCTGTGGAGCATTGGAATGATCTATGGTTGGTCTTTTTCAGTGTCTAACAAATGTTTGAAATATAATTCTGCTCTCCAGGAGTATCCCCTCCATGTATTCTCGATATTTTCAGTAAGGAACAAAAATGTCTTTTATTTTTACTTTTTTATTTTTGCACCCGGGATTGAACCCAGGGAGCTTTAGCAACTAAGCCACATCCCCAGCCCCCACCCCCATCACCATTTTTAAAGACTTGGGACAGGATCTCACTAAGTTGCTTAGGGCCTCACTACTTTGCAGAGGCTAGCCTCAAACTTGCAATCCTCCTCCTTCAGCCCCCTGAGTCGCTGAGATTACAGGCATGCACCATGGCACCCACTAGAGCATTTCCTCTTGAAGTTCCCAGGTATTTCAGGCCTTACGACAACTTCAGGGGCTTTTGCATATGACATATCCTGCTCCTGGAGGGTTGTCTTTCTTTTTTACAAGGTTAATATCTACTATCCTTTCAGATCATTTTAAAAAAATGTGGTCTTTGCAAATTCTAACTTAAAATGCCATTTTCTACACAAAGGTTTCTCTAATCTCCTTACAGACAGTGTTAAGTGAAGCTCTCTTTTCATGTGCTATGATCTAGATGTGATTTGTCATCTCCTGACGATGAGACATAGTGGGAGGTCCTAGGTCAATTGGGGGTGAGCCTCAAAGGTGTTTATGATATTTCTTGTTTGACTCTACTTTGTTCTTATAAGAGGATTTTTATAAAAGCCTGTGCCTGGCCCCACTTAGTCTCTCCCTGACTTCCTGTATCCTGGTATGTTCATTTGCTCCTGCATCTATTCCTACCCTTGGCATCTGTAATGATGTGACATAGCTGAGAACACCCTCCTCAGAACTCCAACTGATGCAATGCCATGTCCTTAAACTTTCAAAACTATGAGCTAAGTAACTCTTTCCTTTATAAAGTTGCCTGCCTCCAGAAATTTGTTATACTAATGAAAGGCTGGTTAATCCACATGCTTTGCCCTTCCTCCTCTGAATGTGGTACTTGTATATTTACTTGACCTTTTGTGATTAGGCTACAGAATCCTTTGAAGCAGGGATTGTGTGGTATTTTCCATACTGAGTGCTTCTTCCATACTGAGCAGGGTGCCTAGCATCTGAGAGGTGGTAAATAAATATGTACTGAATAACTCAGGAAGAAAAGCAATTGCACACATCAAAAAGGAGATCTGACCTTACCGTCATTATGGAAAGCAATGGAACATCTCCACATGAGGGGTGTGCTCTCTTATAAACATAACCTCTCATCTTCAAAAATCCCTGAAAGAATTGTCTCCATACAAATGGGGAAAATGAGAGCGAAGAAGACAAACCATTACTGATCAAATGCAAGGTGCCAACATCTGATAAGGCCTTCTTTCTGCAATCATACCATAGTAGAGGGCGCCACGTGGCAAAAGAACCCCAAGCACATAAGAAAGGCAAGAATGAGCATGAGCTAGATGCAGTGATGTACATCTGTAATCCCAGCAGCTCAGAAGGCTGAGGCAGGAGGATCACAAGTTCAAAGCCAGCCTCAAGCAACTTAGTAAGGCCCTGAGCAACTTAGTAAGAACTTGTCTCAAAATAAAAATAAAAAGGGATGGAGATGTGGCTCAATGGTTAAGCACATGGTTTAATCCCTGGTACCAAAATTAAATAAATAAACAAAAAAAACAAATAAATAAAAAGAATGAGGTAGTGTGGGAAAAGGATAGAACTCATCAGAACTTATTGCTAATGCAAAATTTAGCACAGCTGAGAATACCCTCACCAGAAAGGTGATACACTGATTTATGGGCACTTGCTAAGGGTTTGGCTGAATGGTTACTTTGGAGAAATAAGCTTGGACTATGTTAGAGGAGAAGTATGTTGACCAACTTCTCAGCATGTATAGACACCCACAGATTCAGGTGTTTTATGCTCCCGTAATTAAAAAAAAAAAAAAAACATCAGTGTACAAGGCTCACCACTCATGACTTAAATACTTCTTAGGACTCCCCCCTCCAATGCTGTCACAACAGCAGTGAAATTTCAATATAAATTTGGGGTATATTCAGGATATAGCACAGAAAATCAGACAATTTTTAAAGGTGAAGGTTGTTGAATGATAATGAAATTGTGCTAAAATTATATCATGACAATTCAGTCTTTCCCAGATTCTCATGTTAAAGGTCATAACCTGGAGGGAGAAAAGGGGATATTATTTTTGTTGGGGAAAAAAAATGGTTTTTATGGGTTCTTTTTAGTGTGGAATGGGGGACATCTGTTTGGATCTAAGTGAAACTAAAAATGTTGAATCCAACTTATTCTGAGGCTTTTTTCTGGGTGGAAATGGTTTGCCATCTGGTATTTGAGGAAGCAGGCTTTCCTTAACCTGAAAACACGGTCATACGCTTAGCTGAGTTACGTCTCTTGCAAAGTAATGGCTATTCTTTTCGGGATCATCACAACTATTCTCTATAGTTGTGATGATCACTAGACCCAGAACTAGGATCTAATCTCAGTATGCTCCAGGATGAGAGACACTATAAACCAGGATGAAATGGCAAGACTTTGATAATATGTATTTCCTGAAACCTGAGAAACATGTGTAAGAAATTTTCTAAAGGCATTAGCCCCCAAAGAATATAATATTAGATTGGGTGAAATTAATGATATTGGTGTACAGCACTATTCAGAGGTGACTCTGAAGGACAGCATAAAAGCAGATCCATACAGAGGGTGGAACTTCATAAAGTATAATGTTATCCACCACATCTGGAGTGAGAAGTGGCCAGAGTGCAGAACTATATTGATTTATGGGCACTTGCTAATGGTTTGGTTGAACGGTTATGTTGAAAGAAAAATATGTCTAGGGAAGAAGCATGTTGACTGACTTCTCAACATGCATACAGACCCAGCCATATAGGTGTCCTGAAGGCCTCTGCTCCACTTGTACCTGGGCTCTGCCTGCATGTTCATAGCACTAATTCTTTTCTAAACATGACAATAGAGTATATTTTAAAATATTATACGTGCATAGGATACATATAACTTCTTCCAATTAGGATCCCATTATTGTGGTTGTACATGATGTGGAGTTATTTGTTGTGTATTTATATATGAGGATAGGAAAGATATGTTTGAGTCATTCGACCGTCTTTCCTATTACCAATTCCCTTCCCTTTCCTTCAAATTCCCCTTTGTCTAGTATAATGAACTTCTATTCTTCCCCTCTCTTGTTGTGGGTTAGTATCCATATATCAGAGAAGACATTCTTGGGACCAGTCACAAGATAAAAACAACATCATTAGGTAAACAGAAGAAATTTACTATAAAAAGTATCAATCGTAGTAAAGCATAGATGTAAGCTAACATAGTCTTGTTAAAATGACAATGGAATACTATGAAGACAAAGTAGATCACCTGCCCACCAAGTAAAATTGCAACCTGTTGTAGTATCTCTTTGTTCATAGTGCAGTGGTTGTTTAATCAAATATGATAATGCTGAATTAAATACATGCTTGGAAAAAGAGATGAATCACCTTTTGAAGAGCTCATTAGGATTTGCCTTGTGATTGCAGGGATTCTTCTTTGAATATGGATATTGCAGAGACATACTTTGGTAAGTGATTATTTTTAAAAATTGCTTCTGACCTTTCTTAAAAATAAAATGAAGGAGGAGTGAAGAGTAGACTTGTGTCTGAAGTGGTGCAAGAGCTGTATGATCCACACAGGGCTTTGGAATTCAGAAAGTGTTACTAAAGGAGCAAGCAGCTTGCTGATTGGATGTGGACAGTTCACCTGTATCAGACATGATTTTCTTTGGATGCACAGGACTTTGTGTGCAGCCTTGGAATTGTGTTGGCATGACTGGAAGCGCCTAGAGAGAGGCAAGCAGGATCTAAGAAATCTGTTAAATAGAGAGAGAGAGAGAAAAAAAAAATAAAACCTCCATAACCAGTGGCAGTAGGCCAAAAAGGGTGTTGGGACAACTTTTAGGCCCATACAGGTTTCTATGAAATTTGTCAGGTTATTTTCCCTCCAGTATTGTAATTGTTTGAATGGAGATCAAAACCAAAACCATTTCTTTGCACTTCTAACACCCTTATTTCTCTCTATTCCTTTTCTTATTTTGATATTAATAGAATTTTATCCAGTGTTTTATTTTCATAGAAGATGACAAAATCCAGACTTAAAAATACAGGCACAGATCATTCTGGAGGAGTTCTGGATTAAATTTCCTGTCAAACAGCATAATGGAAATGATAATTCTATAGAAGTATTTGTACCAGCAAGTTACTAAAAAATAGCGTGAATTGTGAGCTATGTTAAAATAAGAAAATGTTTACTATCAGAGAATGGAAGCCAAAATAGGGAGGAAAGTTCATGTAAGGTAGTTTCAAAAGGCAAATAATTGGGCTGGGGTTGTAGCTCAGTGGTAGAGCGCTTGCCTTGCAGGTGTGAGGCACTGGGTTCGATCCTCAGCACCACATAAAAAAATAAAGATATTTGTGTCCATCTACAACAGAAAAAAATTTTTTTAAAAAAGGCAAATAATTGATAGTATAAATTGAAAGAAAGAATTATGAAATCAGACTGCATCCATACCTCTCTGTCCAGTTGTTGATTTAGGAAGATATTGCCTTTCCACCCACAGTGGCATTTGGGAATACATGGAGGGTCTATTAAAATGGAGGAGGGGGCCGTAACTGGAATAAGAGTGAGACAATATAATATGTATGAGTTATTGTAATATGTAATATATAATATAATATAAGTTTATAATTAATAAGCATTACATAACCTTTCATATATGATGTGACATATATTAATAATTTTTAATACTGCTAATACTCTTCTTGAAAAACAGCATTTTGTAAAACAAAGTTAAATGTGGCTTTGGAAATGGTATTGCATATAACTATAGGAAAAACTAGCAAAAAAGCCTACATTAAGGATTTTTCTATAGAACAATTATCTGCACCCTATCCTAATAACAATGTGATGATAGAGAGGAAAATTTAGGGATTCATACAGATGGTAGAAGAATAAAGAGACATATCAGTTAAGTAAAATGTACGATGTTAGGTTGGGTTCTGCATCACTGGGAGAGAAAAAAGGTGGTATCAGCAAAAGTCAAATTTGGACTTCTTATTAGTTTCATAAAGCAAATATTTGTGGAAATAACAAATAAGCAAATAACAGTATTGTAACAATGTCAAATTTTCCAAGTTCTACCATTGTGTCACAGATTGTGTAAGAACATATCCTTGTTCTCAGAAAATACTACTGTATTCAAAGGCGAAGAGTCATGATGGATGCAACTCACTCTTAAGTGGTTCAACACACAAAACTAAAATAGGTGTGTGCTATGTATACCTACATTGATATTGATACCCATATACATATCTATATCCATGTATAGAGAGGAAAAGAAAGTATGGTAAGAACAAATGCCATAAAATAGCAACAATTTGCAATTCAAAGTGAGACATATATTGCAACTCATTGTATTCTTCTTGCAGCTTCGTAATTTTCTTTTTTTTAAAATTTATTTATTTATTCTATTTAGGTTTAGATGATAGCAGAGTGCATTTTGATTCATTGTACACAGATGGAGCACAACTTTTCATTTCTCTGGTTGTATGTGATGTAGAGTCAAAACATACATGCGGTCATACATAAAGTTAGGGCTATGATGTCCATCATATTCCACCAGCTTTACTGTCCCCCTGCCCCCTCCCCCTTCCCACCCCTGTGACCAAAGTTTCTCCATTCTTCCCATGTCTTCCCCCACATTATGGATCAGCATCCACTTATTAAAGAGAACATTCAGCATTTGGTTTTCTGAGATTGGCTTACTTCACTTAGCATGATATTCTCCAACTCCATCTATTTACCTGCTCATGCCATAATTTTGTTCTCCTTTATTGCTGAGTAATATTCCATTGTGTATATATACCACAGTTTCTTTATCCATTCATCTATTGAAGGGCATCTAGGTTGGTTCCACAGTTTAACTATTGTGAATTGAGCTGCTATAAACATTGAAGTGGCTGCGTCACTGTAGTATGTCGTTTATAAGTCTTCTGGGTATAGACCACAGTCATATGACTTTCTCAATCTATGCAGAGAAAGCATTTGACAAAATACAGAACCCTTTTATGTTCAAAACACTAGAAAAACTGGGGATAGTAGGAGCATAGCTCAACTTTGTAAAAGCTATATATGCTAAACCCAAGGCCAACATCTTCCTAAATGGACAAAAATTGGAAGCATTCCCTCTAAAAAATGGGAACAAGACAAGGATGCCCTCTTTCACCACTGCTATTCAACATAGTCCTTGAAACGCTAGCCAGAGCAATTAGAGAGATGAAAGAAATTAAAGGGATACGAATAGGAAAAGAAGAACTCAAGCTATCATTATTTGTAGATGACATGATTCTATACTTAGAGGATCCAAAAAATTCTACCAGGAAACTTCTAGAATTAATAAATGATTTCAGCAAAGTAGCAGGATATAAAATCAACACCCATAAATCAATTGCATTTCTATATATCAGTGATAAACCCTCTGAAAGAGAAATTAGGAAAACTACCCCATTCACAATAGCTTCAAAAAAAATACTTGTGAATCAATTTAACAAAAGAGGTGAAAGACCTCTACAATACAAACTACAAGACACTGAAGAAAGAAATTGAAGAAAACCTTAGAAGTTGGAAAAATCTCCTATGCTCCTGGATAGACAGAATCAATATTGTCAAAAAGTTTTTCTTAATAAAAAGTTTTTTAAAAATATAATTGAGAGCTAGTTAAGTGCTGCAGGTGTAGCTATAGAATAAATCTAAGTATGGATTGGGAAAGGTAGGGATAAGCTGTAAGGGGAGATGTCCAGCATCTCCTTTGGGGGATTTTTCTTCCTGCCGAGGAGGATGTAAGCCATCTGAGAAATGAACATCTAGAATAATTAGTAAAGAACAAAAGACAAAGTCAGAAAGATAGTTTCAAAAGTTGGAGCCCCTGATGGGTCCAGTCCACGTGGGAGCTGGAACTAGATAATAAGAAAATGGCGCTCATGGTTTATTTAAGGGAGTACATCAAAGGCAAGGATAAGGTTTCAAGGGTGGAGTCTCACTTCGGGATGTTTTGCAGTCAGCAAGTTGATTGGCATCTTGGTAAGTCACACCCATCTCAGAGGGGTTGTGCAGATACAGCAGGTCAGCCCATTTCTTGTGCTGTGTGGGATCTTTGGCAGAGCTGAGGGGAAGGTTCACCTGCATTAGTTGGTCTAACCCTGTAGGGGTGCCATGGGCATTCCCAATGCTAGACCTCTCCCCTCACTGGCTGCAACGCTGATAGTCCACACACAGCCCATGGAAGGCTCTCTACAAAGCTGGACAGTTACAATCTGATATATTCATAAGATGATTTTAATTAAATAGTCTTGGAATAGACTATTAATAAGAGCAGTGAAATTTTTGAAACTGGAATAACGACTCCTTAACAACATTAGAAAATTTCTTCAAAGCTAAGTGTTGCTAAAGTTCAATTTTTTTTCCTTTGGTACCAAGAATTGAACTCAGGGGCACTGGACCACTAAGCTACATCCTCAGCCCTATTTTGTGTTTTATGTAGAGACAGGATCTCACTGAGTTGCTTAGCACCATGTCTTTGTTGAGGCTGGCTTTGAACTCACAATTCTCCTGTCTCAGCCTCCCAAAGTGCTGGAATTACAGGCGTGTGCCACCATACCCAGCTCCTGAGTTCAATTTTAAAATACTAAAAGTGGTTGCCATTTATCTTAATGGACATAATGACAACTAAATTGAACTTTTCTATTTCTGAAATGTTTTTGGGACTCATGTAGCCTGTTTGGTCAATGTATATTGTTGACTCGGATTGAATTGAATTTAGCGTTAACCTAGTACTTGCCTAGTGTAGACGCAACCACATATTTCTAATTGATGTCCCTTTATAATCAAGGCATTACTATTTTGTGGCTAAATATTAGGTAAATTAAATCAATTTACCTTTCATTATAATAACTCTAGTCCTCTTTCTCTCTCTTTCTGTGTTTGTAACCCATGAGGGTACCTGCTCTTTGTTCTCATCTATGAGTAAAAGTTTATTTGAAGTGTGACTATCACTTCATGCATTTTTGTTGCTTGGGGGAAAATGTACACCACTTGTGACCCTTGCCTGTGTCCCTGAGATATTTCAGCCTTTGCAGTTAAGTGTAATTGGCAGTAGGATACACTTTGTTCTGTACAGTTAAAAAATGGGCCTCTTTGTTTGGCCAACCTTCATGAACTTCCTTTTATTTCAATGGCAAATGAAACATTTATGTAAGAAAGAAATATTGTATCCAATGGGAAATGCATTGCATGTGTGATATATTTCATATCATGACAGATTTTTCTTGAGCCTATACTGTTTTTATTCACAACGTGAATACATGACTTTTCTTCAGGGGTCAGTATTTTAAAATAACCATTATTTGCATTTATAGAAAGAAATGATAAATGTTAAATGTTTTTATAGTCAAATATCATTTTTAACTAAGGTTCCCAATAAAACACTTTCCCTTTTTATATGAATTCTTTTTCAAATTAAAAATAATATCAGATTTTGTGAAGCAGGAGAACCAGAGCTTAAGCATGGTAGGTGAGGGGCACATCACTGCCACACTGTCATTCTGGTGAACCTGGATAATCCATCTTGGCTTTATCTTTCCACTTTAATCTAGCCCTGCTCAGCAAGTGACATTACATGGTCTGAGGTTCAGGAAGGGCATGTTGAGTAGCGTCTCAAAATAGTCTGACATGCTTAATATTTGGAGAATTTATGAGCCATAGGACAGAATCCTGGAGACTGACATCTGCAGTGAGAAGTCCTGTAGCTATGTATGCCCCTGGATGGATGGGGTGGTATGACTTGGAATGACATTCATCAGTTAGTTGTCACGAAATAGAACCACAAAACATGCAAAGCAGGAAGAAAAGTGAGAGACGTAGAGATCTGTGCTGAAACGCTTATGGGTTCTGCTGTTAGAAACATGTGTCTGTTCATGTGCCTGTTGAAGGAACTTGCGGATCCCTGAGAACTGTTCAGGTACCCTGTGCTTGGGAGCTGATAGTACGCTAACTGGGTTTACAGAAGCCTCTGGCCTTTCTACCTTGACTTCTTTCTTCCTAATAAAGCATTAAGATCTTCCCAGGCATTTTAAGAAGTAGTCAACCCTTTGCCCTTTGGGACTTTATTAAGTACGGTAATTCCATTGCCTTAAAGATAAACCCTTTGACACATCCCCTGACAGTAATCCATTCCTTGCAGAGCTTAGGGCCCTGAGCAGCCACAGCATGTTTTCATTACAGAGCTCTGGCCTTCCTCTGTCTAGAGCCTTAAGTATTGATGAGATCCCTGAAGTTTGACCATCTAACAAAGACTGTATTGCAATCCCAGGCTCAGCGAGCTACAAGGGAGTTCAGTGTCCTGAGTTTATGACCAGGCTGTATCTAAAAAAATTTGGATTTAATATCTTCCCTTCTCCTTGTTGATACCTGGACCGCCACTTAAAGATTCTGAACCTCTTTTTTTAATTGATCCTGAATATACATTTGGAAAGTTAAACTTCATTATCCAGACGGAGCCCAGTTTTTGTTTATATTCAGCCATCACATGAGTTAAATGACTAGTGTTATAGATTCTGCATGTATTTCAAAGAATGTCTCCCACTTATTTTTCTGTGCTTTAAGGTTGTGATATAGCTCAGAGATTGCCACCTGAAGGGTTCTCCAAAGCCAGGGGCTGCAAAGGTATCTCTTGAAGCTTGATAGAAAATGCAGGATCTCAGGCTGCACACTAAACCTGCTGAATTCAAATCTGTATGTTCACAAAATCCACAGATGATTCTTATGTATTTTATTCTCTGGAGCACTCTGGTTAGAGAGGATTTGGTTGATGCTTCTACTTTGTCTAGAATGTTGGGATGCAACTAACGTATTATTTCACCATACAATCGTATTGCTCCACATAAAAATTATTCTAAGTGGATTTTTTCATTGCTAAATTAATATTCATTTAGGAAACATATTTTTATGTTAAGCAGTTAAAATACATCAAAAATATTTTATCTACTAGTCATAAATCTTCAAGAAAGGAGGATTTTATAATCTAGACTTTTAAGAAAAGTATTCGCAACTGGGAGATGGACATGAGATTTGTACTTAACCTGGAAACTTCAGGACATGAATCTTGCTCACTCTATTTTCCCTGTGAAAATGAGAAACACACGTGAGGCTCTGGAGCTCACCCCTAGCACGACATTCTGTGGGCTTACACTCAGGCCTGTTTCACCAACACTACTCTGTCTCCTTTTCTTTCGACTATCATTCACAGGAGACAATTCAGAAAAATGAGAAGACTTTACTTTCAAACTCTTGTCCAGTGCAGGGCTTCTCAACCTTAACATTACTGAGAAGATGGGATAATTCTTCGTTGTGAAGGTCTGTCGCCCACTCACTACCAGCAGCACAAAACCATCCCCTTTAACACCATCCAGTGCTGCCCCTGACTTGCCCCCACCAAATGATAACAATAAAAATGTGTCTAGACATTGTGAAATATCCCCTTTGGGGCAAAATGATGCCCAGCAAGAACCACTGACTTAGAAATATATATGTACTTTAATTATTTTAACTTTAATACAATTTTCTCTATCATCTAATGCTTCCTATGAGACTGCCTTCTTTGGGCCGAATTAGAAGTTCCAGGTAACTAAGGCTTTAAACCTTTCACCATCGATGTCAATTTGCTTTCTTCAAACTTTGTTCGAGTTCCATAGTTCACAAAAATAAGAGAGAGCCTTCAGTATCTGCTTGATTATTTTAATAGATGTGCTTACAGGCTTATGAGTCTTATTCTTCAGTTGCACTGATATCATGAGAATGGTTTTAGTGGAGTGTTTAATCTCACAGGCCCTGAACCCATAGCTATGTGGTCTTAGGCAAGCCATTTCTACACTTTTCCCTGCCAAACACAGTTCTACTAGGTAAGTGTGTTGTGAGAATTAAATGACACATTCTATTCATACTACTTAGAATCACAACCAACACAGAGAGGAGCAATACATTTTTATTGTTATTATCCTTTTGGGTTTTATGTATACCTCAGGATCTTGTCAGGAACACAGGACATCAAGGATCCTTTGAACAAATGCAGAGTGTGTATTTATGAATTTTACTAAGGAGAGTTTTAGCTTATATTTAACATATCTAATTTATGTAACATATTTAATTTCTAGCATAAAATTTCTTTCTAGGCATTAAGAATATCCTGAAACATGCAAATTGATTGTTAAAAAAAGAGCTACCCTTAAACCAACTCATAAAATGCTCAAAAATGGACAAAACTAACCAATATACAGAAAGCTATTTGGGGGCTTTGGGTGGGTGGAGAGGTAAATTGAAAGGATTCCAGGGAGGCTTCTATGGCTGCTCATTTTTCTTTTTTTAAATCATCTTGAAGCTGGTAACATGGAAGTGTCAGTTTGTTTATGGTTTAGGTACATTATTTATATTTCAGGAAAATTTCAAACATATCCTACACACTGATAAGCTATAGAAAACTAAAAATCATGTTTTAAAACTAACTATTGTTTTGGGAAAAGTAAAGAGTCCCAGAGATAATACATTTTATGTATTTTGTTGAATCGTTCTGGTATTATTCTTATGGTTTTCTAGGGAAGCCTGATTTCATAAACTCTGTCTGAATTTGTGTTATAAATATAGGATGGGGCATGAAAAGAACATATTATATGTTTGTTTACATTAACATAGCCAAACACAAACCTGAATTTTTTTTAACCCAGACATAATATGGAGAGGTACCATTTGGATGACTTCAACTATATTTTTAGCTACTCATGCTATTGTTAATGTGAAAAATATAAAACTAAATTATAGGTCCCCCATTTTCATTATGGGACAATTTTATAGCTGTCAAAAAAGTTGTATTTCACACTTCCCACATTCACCATTCTCCGAGAGCTAGGGTTTATAGGTTTTTCTTTGGTTCTTTCTTTAGTAGCTGGAAAGTTGAAACAGTAATGATTGTGTTGTAAAGTTGTCAAGATAAATAGACCACACAAAGCAGAGATGAGGAAGCTTAAATCCCATAAGAAAAGATATTATATGAACTTTTGTTTATAACCATGTTTGGTAAACACAGAAGCTGGGGGCTTGGATAGCCGTATTATGCCAAAACTTCTTTTTGGGGGGAGGAGGGTACCGAAGAATGAACTCAGAGGCATTCAACCACTGAGATGAATCCCCAGCCCTATTTTGTATTTTATTTAGAGACAGGGTCTCACTGAGTTGCTTAGCACCTTGCTTTTACTGAGGTTGGCTTTGAACTTGTGATCCTCCTGACTCAGCCTCCCAAGCCACTGGGATTACAAGCGTGTGCCACAGTGTCCAGTGCCAAAACCTCTTTTAAGCCAAGAATTTCAACTTCTCATTCCATTCTGTCCCTCACCCCGGAACAATTTGACTCCTAGGTGTTCTATGCCTTTTTATTGCTGTTTCTGTGTCTCTTATGGAAGTACCAAAAAGTAGAGACCAAAAGTGAGATCCAAGGACGTGGATTAACGTCCAAGGACGTCTTTTAAAATTATGCTTACATTTAAGAACAAAAAGCATTATATATAATTAGCATCAATTAATTTGAGCCAAAAATAGAAATCATAGTCAACTTCAATGTTGATGCAGGTTGAGGGACAGGTCAGATGAAAAGTCATCATTGATGTTCGTTGTCCTTTGCTTCTGAATCTAAGACATGTTTGTTTCTCTAAAGATGCTGGCAGCTTGACATGAAGGGTTCTCATTGGTCTAGTAAATCAAAATGTCTTTTTCATATTCCAAGAGGTAGGCCTCTCCAAGTGATTTTCACAGAGGTAAAGAGTGGTTAGTTAGTAATAGGACTCCACCTGGTTTGCCTTGGGTTTAAAGGCTGAGTACTGGCTTCATCCCTGGGGTGCAGGGTGGAATTCTGGTAACAACACTGAATATGTCCTTTGTTCCTCTGCTCACTGAGGCTTTGGAAGATTCTCATTAAATACTTTTAAGAAGTGCTAACACAAAGCATGATACTAGGTTCTAAGGAGAATCAAACAGCAGAAGGAACATTGAGGGGAATGTGAGACAACCAAAATACTGAAATCAGACATCCTTAGTTAAATGAGACTACGAAAAGGAGGCCTGTCTTAGAGGGAGGAAGATGGCCTCTGGATTTGATCTAAAACTATAAGTCATCAGGATCCCCAACTACATTTGCATATATATATATATATATAATTCCCACACCAGAAAGATGTACATTTATTAGGAACAAGTGATATGAACATATGCCTAGAACTAAAGCTAAAAGCCATAATAATGAAACCCAATGACAAATTCCACAGCTGTGATATAACTCCATATGGTATTCCCATGATCATTCCTTTCTAGATCCCTTGGTTCTGTTAGTCCTTCCACCATAATCCAGAACTTCTTAAGCCCTGAAAGTCATGTCGCCCTTCTCTGTAAAATACCAGTCTATTTCATGTGTACAGTTTATTCTCTAAAAATAACGATCAGCGTAACACAAGCAAAGCAGACACAAGACTGACTTTCCTCCCAAAGTCAAGCTGGTTGTTGAGTGACCTGCTTATAGCTGTTGGGTAACTCATGGCTGTGTAATCAGTCAGCCCCTGGAGCTATCTCCATGGAGCTGAATAACCTCTGTCTCGGCCTGCCAAAGGTTTCTCAGCTCAGTGCCACTCTTGAATGACACTCTGTCATTATGCTATATTTAGGCCATGAAAGTTGTAATTAGCTTTGTTCTGCTGCAAACTGATCCAGCCTCACAGGCAATATAAAGGTAATGAAATGAGTAGGCAGATATAAAACTCTGAAAAAGCCTCATATGCAGGAAAATTTCATGAGTTCCAAACTAAAGAAAGAACGAGAGAGAGAGAGAGAGAGAGAGAGAGAGAAAGAGAGAGAGAGAGAAAGCACGCTTCTATAGTTCCAAAGCTGAGAAAGAAGGCTATCAGCAGGAGTTATCTTAAAAGCCACACCTAGGTATGGCCTGCTTGCAACAGAATTTTTAACCAAGTCCCCACTCCCAATTTTACCCCCATCCCACTCCCACTTCACTCATGAAAGGCTGTGCTTTGTAATTTGATAATATGTTGTGAAAGCTGGTTTCTAATATGATGTCTCAGATCCCATTAAGGAGCCAGTTTTCTCTAAAAGTACATTTACCTTTAGAATTCCATTATTTAGTAAACACTGCATCATCCCTTCTAGGAATTGTCTGTAATCTGTGCCATCAGGGTTTTTTGTTTGTTAGTTTGTTTTCCAATGACACAGAGTCTTGCATATTTGCAGGAATGGAGGCTGCTAATAAGAAAAGAACTTATAGGAACGTATCACACTATGAAATCACAGTGCCAAAATCACTGTTACTAGATGATCTTTCATTCTCCTGCTTGGCTATAAGGTCCTTGAAGGTGAAACTTTCTATTGTATCTTTCATAGGTTTTCATTAAATATGAGCCAACCATGCGTTATTTACAGGGAGTCGTTAAGAACCTGCACTTGGGAGGGGGTGGGGATGGTTTCTCAAGGGCCAACCTAGATATTTTTCATATGTCAACTATTTTTTGCTTGTCAACTCTTGACAGCAATTTCCTTTTTCACTGTCACATATGCCTTTGGGGATCCCTTTCTATCTGTCAGTATTGCTCTGTGAATAAAAGTTCAAATAAAAGGAACAGGTGGAGAAAGAGATAAGATTTTTAAAGCAAAAATAAATATCAATTTTGTGTATCCGTAATTAGAAAAAGGATGCAGAGAAAAGAAAAAGAAGTTTAGAGAAAAGTAATGACAGTATGTTGGTAAGTCGGGATGCGATACATCATGGTGAACTTGAGGGTGGCAGGCATTGCGGTTGCCGTGGTGTCTTGGGGCGTGCCAACTTATTGTACCTATAAATAAGTAACACTTAAGAATGTTATTTATTGTATTTTGTGGATTGTGGGAGATGAAGTGAATGGAGAAGAGCCATTGATCTAACTTCAAGTAGAGTCCCAAGAGTGAAAAGAGCAAATATCATACAGACCAGAGGTAAGGACTTGGATGCTGGGTAGAAGGAGACATCTCTATCTGGTTCCAACATCAGATCTGCATTTGTCATGGCATGAGCTAGAAGTAAGAAAACACGCAGGACAAAAATTTGAACAATATCTTATATTCAGGTAACTTTGGACAGTTTATCTGAATATGTTTGCATCAATTTTCACAGTCTATCTGCACTGCTCTTTGAAGTAGAAATGCTCAAATTCGTTTCATAGATGAGTGAAACTCAGTAGTCAAATAGCTAGATTGACCAAGTTCTCAGCTAGTTAAAAGCAGATCCAAGATTCAAGCCTAGATCTGTCTCCCAGTTTAATGTTCATTGCATTTCCATCACTTCCTGGCCTGAAAAGAGCTTAGACTGTCTTGAAGGAAAACTAGATCTCATGAATATTTACAATTTCCAATAGGGTTCTTAAATGAACTAGCTATAATCCATGGCCAAAATTTTATCTTAATTTTTATAATCAGAGTGTGCAAAAATCTGAATGCATCTGCTTCCATTTCTTGAGAAACAATAAGAGGCAAATATATTTTAATTTTGTTTTTATTTTTGGTCATCCATTAGAAACTATGGCGTTTTGCTCTGACAAGTAAATGGTTAAGAAAATCAAGTACTTTGAGAGTTTTAAAGTTAAATAAATATATTGAGTGGTGTCTGCTCACTTCTTTCATTGGCTAGTAAACATCTGTTATTGTTTGTAAGGAAAAATACACAAACTCCTAGTGTAAATCTCTTCATACTAGTTGAATTAGTTAGCATATTATAACAAATGTGCTTTCCTGGGGGGAGGCATGAGGGTTGGAATTTATCTTCTTTTTTGAACGTTGCATATTCTCATTTCAGAGATTGAATTATGGTTCAGTTGATAAGACAAAAAGAAGGAAAAACAGGGTATAAGAAAAAGGTTTAAATATCTTTATTTTATGGTGCTTAGTTTTGGATTTTAAGTTTACTTATTTTTTTAAATCACTGTGTGATTTTTCAGTGTAAAACTTTTTTTCATGGCATAATAATATATCAAAAATCCCCAAGTATAAGTGTTTATGTTATTCATAACAAATGACATTTGTTCCTTCATTTGTTTCCTCAAAGTTGATTTTTTTCTTATTCGGAACCAAGCATTAGAAGGATTTGACATTTTATAGTTGATGAGGGAAAATGGAAAAAGCACAAACATCTGTCTCTCTCCCTTCCACCCTCTTCTCTCTCTCTCCCTCCTTTAATAATTCCATCCTGGCTTGACAATGATACTTTTTTATCCCCTCTTGAAATTTCCCAAACTGTTTTTTATTGTTGTGATAAGACCCAAGTTAGAGAGTTGAGGAGTGGAAGGAATTCTCCTTAGGAAAATGTCGAAGGTGTGACTGGAAGGAAAATGGACTTGGGGAGAGGAAACACACTTACCATACTTACCCTTGACAAGGTGTCAGCTTTGTGCCACTCGCAATGAGAAGTCAATCCAGACTGTGTCACCCGAACTCAGATTTCAGCATTGTACTGCTTTTTCTTTAGGAGTACAAGCAGAGTGTGAAACTTCTGTTTCCAAAGACACACTGTCACACAGAAACGACACATAGAGACACAACTGATGAATATTTTCAACCCAAATCCAGAGAAAATCAGCTTTCAAAATGTGAGAGGTACATGGAAAGTCTTAGTATCAGGCCAAAAACAAATAAAAGCTTTGAGATAAAATCGCATTGTGATCATGATGAACATTAGCTTTCTATTTCTGTTTGACGCAAAATTCTCACAGGTGGTTCTAATTAGACATAAGTAGTGACAGTGGCCAGTTTGACTAAATCCAGATCCCGGCCAAGAGTAATGGAAAAAAGTCTCAGCTTGCCTTCTTGAAAAATGGAATCTATATTGAGACAGTTCGAGGAAATGACGCCTACGGTGAGATGTGAAACCCATAGCTTGAGCCCCTTTGTGCTTTCTTTCTTTATGGAGTCAAAATAGTATAAAACACCTAATGACATGTTTCTTGCAGCCCATATTAAATTCCAAGTTTCTCAAAGAAAGCTTGTATTCCTCTATCTTGGCCGAACTGTCCACTTTGACATCAAGGAGATTAAAAAAAAAAAAGCCATGTATTCTAAATGTATTGCCCATAATTTAATCCCCTCCTTTTTTTTAGAATAGTTGAATGGCTATTTGAAAATACTGTCAAATCAGCTTCTAAATAATTCACTGATATCAGGCTGGGGCTGTGGCCCAGAGGTAGAGCCCTTGCCCAGCAAGTGTAAGGCACTGGGTTCGATTCTCGGCACCACATATAAATATATAAAATAAAGATCCACTGAGAAATAAAAAATATTAAAAAAATAATAATTCACTGATTTCATGAAGACTATTATCACCTTTCATTTTTGTGGGTGAGAGAGAAAAGGAAGAGCTTTTTATTAGGAAACTATCCAAACCTCGTAAGGCTGGTAATGTTTGTGTTCCTCAGCATATATGTTGTAAGATAATACAACTTCTTTCTCGTCATCTTCTTGTTAATTCATACTAGTGTTCTATGAACTGTTCTATGAACTGTATTTCTCCTTGAATAAGAAATCTCAAAAAAAATAAATGCATGAGGGTTTAAGGGACACTCTGAGTAGTGTTTACTTCTTCTTAAACAGAAGCAGCGCGTACAATGGTGTCAGTACACTTCAACAAATGGTTTGAGTGAAGTTTGAAACGCAGCCCACATACCTCCCCCTAAGCTTTACCCTCTATTCAGCAAGGCGGCTGCATTTGCCTAGAAGCAGTGGCAAATTTTCTAATTTGCTGTATTCTACTTGTAAGTCATTTAAAAAAATTTATTCTTTTTAGTTATCCATGATGGTAGAATGTATTTTGGCAGATTATACATACATAGAGTATAACTTGTTCTATGAAGGATCCCACTCTTGTGGTTGCACATCATGTGGAGTTACCTTGGTTGTGTATTCATATACAAGGCAAAGAATGTTATGATCTATTAATTGTACTGTCTTTCCTATTCCCCTCCTCTGTCCCTTCTCTGTGTTTCCCTTTGTCTAATCCAATGGATTTCTATTATTCCCCTGCCCAACCTCTCTTGTTTTGGGTTAACATTCACACATTAGAGACAATATTTGGTCTTTGGATTTTGGGGATTGGCTTATTTCACTTAGCATGATATTCTCCAGTTCCACCCATTAACTAGCAAAAACCATAATTTCATTCTTCTTTATGGCTGAGTAATATCCCATTGTGTATATGTACCACATTTTCTTTATCCATTCATCCATTGAAGGACACCTGTATTGTTTCCATAGCTTTACTATTGTTGAATTGAGCTGCTATAAACACTGATGTGGCTGCGTCACTGTAGTGTACTGTTTTTTTTTTTTTTAAAGTCCTTTGGGTATATACTGAGAAGTGGGATAACTGGGTCAAATGGGGGTTCCATTCCAAGTTTTCTGAGGAATCTCCATACTGCTTTCCAGAGTAGTTGTACCAATTTGCATTCCCACCAGAAATGTATGAATGTACATTTTCGTCCATACCCTCACCAACATTTATTGCTACTTGTATTATTGATAATTGCCATTCTTGCTGGGTGAGATGAAATTTCAGTGTAATTTTAATTTGCATTTTTCTAATTGCTAGAGATGTTGAACATTTTTAACATATTTTGGCCATTCATATTTCTTCTTCTGTAAAGTGTTTGTTCAGTTTCTTTTCCCATATATTGATTGGGTTATTTATTTTTCTGGTGTTAAGTTTTTTTGAGTTCTTTGTATATCCTGAAATTAATACCTTCATAAGTCATTTTAGCAAACCTGACCAAAGTAATAAATAAATAACAAAAAAAGCAGAGCAAAAGATTACTTATGTAATTATTTGCTTCTTTTTGCCAACCTTCTAAATCTCTGAACATATTGTTGCTAAAGAATCTGAGTATTTAATTTTTTCCCCCTGGAAATATGGTATGGCAGGATATATCAGCCACTGATATTTATGATTTCATAAACATGGACATTCAGCTCACTGAGACATGGATGTCCTTGGCTGACTATTTCAATGCACATTGAAAGGTAGGTTTAAAATTGGGAAAGAAAGGGAGCAGGAAGAAACAGAGAGGCCCATATGTACATGCTTTTGACTAATGACAATGACTTATTTCTACTTTCTGTACTTGTACCTAAAATACAATGTAAAATAGATGCAGTATAAGCAAGTGGTCTTTAAAATGCTATCTTATGAGACCTGTCTTCGTTGTTAACATTCTGGATATTACCACATTCATTACTGTTATTTTATCATATTATATTATTATTTTATCTCATGCAAAACTATGCTTGAATTCAGAGTGTATAGAACAATACCTAGATATTATATTGAAAAAAAGATTAAAAATGTAGGCTGGGCATTGTGGCTCATACCTATAATTCCAGCAGCTCAGGAGGCTGAGAAAGGAGGATTGCAAGTTTCAGGCCAGCCTCAGCAACTTAGTGAGGCCCTAAGCAACTTAAGCAAAACCCTGTCTTGAAATAAAAAATTTAAAAAGGCTGAGGGATGTAGCTCAGTGGTAAAATGCTCCTGGTTAATACCCCAGTACCCTCCTCCCCGCAAAAAAAAAAAAAAGAAAAGAAAAAGATTTAAAATGGGAAGAACAGTGGGACACAGTGGCATATTCCTGCAATTCCAGCACTTCCAGAGACTGAGGCAAGAGGATCACAAATTCAAAGGAAGCCTCAGCAAAAATGAAGTGCTAAGCAACTCAGTGAGATCTTGTCCCTAAATAAAATACAAAATAGGGCTGGGAATGTGACTCAGTGGTCAAGTGCCTCTGATTTCAATCCCTGGTACCCCTCCCACCCCAAAATGGGAAGTACAGCAAATCTGAACAAATAGAGCTAGAAATTTATAAACAGCATGTGCTTGCAAATGTTATTTAACTGTTTAAATTGATCTCCAGTGAATACCCAGGAAGTTATTACCAACTCTTGCTATTTGCAGATGTAAAAGGATGTTTTCCACATCGATGCGAATATAATTGGTTTTTATTGGCGATTCAATTCCTAATGATGGCTCATCTACAGGAAAAGGCCTGGTATGTGGATCTCACCTTTTAACTAATAGTGAACAAATAGATATTCCTGTACTATAACATTAGAGAATGCCTTTGATTTTAGTAGGAGATCTTCTGATAATGAGAGGTATCCTGGAGAGAAATATCAGTCTCAGAAGGTAGAAAATATTATCCTCTTTGCTCTTTGCTCAAATCACCAACAATCTAAGGAATGCCCTGAGGCCTGGAAGAGTTATAGAAGATCCAGCCGCTTATCTCCCAGGACTTTCCCAAATCATGGGAGATGGTTTATATACAGAAGAATAAATAGTTTCTAGATATCTGTAAGATTTAAAGAAAATTGCAGGTAAAGCTCAAAATCTGACACCTCCAGAAGGGAATCATTTTGAACAAATTTGATTCCTAACTCCAATCTGGAGTCTATGACATATCTTCAGTTCATTCCCAAAGAAATTCAAGATGTCCATTTGATTTACCTCCATCTAATATATTTCACCCAAGCCATCCTTATTAACAAAAAAGGGATGGTTTCAAGCAGCTGGTTTTGCAACCAATAATCTCAGCTAGGAGTCTCAGGCAACTAAGTTGTTCCATTCATAATGAAGGCCCTAGGGCCATACTTTTTTCTTTTTGACTTCCTCATCCCATCTCTTGTTATCTTTATCCTTTCCTCTGGTTGCTCATTCTGTTTTATGATGTTGTCTCTTTTCGGTGGCAGTAGTTAGAAAAATTCCATGTGGCAGCCTGAGTCACCCTCATCCTCCTTCACTGGACTTTGGGTTAGGGGCCTCCCTGCTCTAGAAAGCAGGACACCTGCTGGTCCAGCAAGACAGACCATCCTTCTCACTCTCTCAGCTTCCCCAGCTGCAGCAGATGTGCATCTTTTTCTCTCTGGAGTTAGTCTTGCATGCAACTTTTAATCCCATCTGTTCAGTTGTCTCTTCTCTGGGCAGAAAACTGCCTTTGGGGGCTTCTATTTTCTTGTTGACTTTCCTAGTGTCCACAGTGAGGAGGTGAGGAAGTGTGGTAGTATGATGTGAGGCCCATTCCAGTATCATGTAAGTGATGGTAATGGTCATTTTATGTTCTCAATTTTAAGTCAACCCCGGGAATTCTCTCCTTTAATTTAAGATAGGCTCACCTGAAGCACTATAAACTTCATCAACTTTTTTTTTTCAACTTATAAAAAAAGAACTCTTCACAATAAAGCACTATAAGTAATAATGCAAAAGTACAGTTAACAAGATGGCATTCCCCAAGCATACTAATTAAATCCCTCTCCCATGGCATGCTTGGCAATGAGAATGTGAAAATTTCGGGGTGTGATTGGCTTTGTATTCTGAATAAGCCAGAATAAGGTCCTGCTCTAGGCTTCAGTTTTTCCCCTTTGTAATTATTGTGGTTGTTGGTGGTTGTTGCAATGATTTCTTCTACTTCTGACTTAGTATGTAATTCTAGATTTTAAATGTGTGCATTTCATTTGCATTTCTCTCCAAAGATGATATATCACGTGACTATTTCAATATAAAGATTTTTCTGTGGTTGGCACAGCAGCAAGTTTTTAAACAATTGTATAAATATTTCTATTGGTAAGATGATACTGATATTGCAGAACAAAATCCATGAAATTGGAAGGGGGCAGGTAAGGCAATCAGTGTTCTCTTGGTCCTAGGAGTCTCATTGACTGAGCAGTAAGGGCCTTGTGATGTCAAACATGACTATATCTAGTAGAGATAACTTTTCATGGCATAGTATATGGGAATCAATAGAATACATGTGTCATGTGTGTTGTGTTTTATAGTCTCTTTACTCACTGGAAGGTATATTTCTTAGGGAAGAATTTAGCTGATTATAAAACTAATTAAACTAACTTTGAGGCTGTGCATCTCATGCTGGATATCCAACCCCTGCCAATGTTGGGAATGACTCACAGTGCACCTTCTTAGGTATTATATTCAATAAATAATTGTAAGTAAAGATCTAGGAACCAGAAGAATATTCTAATTTCATAGTGAAAAATCTCCTGCTCTCAAATGAGCAGGAAAACACCAGGGCTTGGGAATGTAGGGTCATGACCATACCTGAAGACTGGTGGTTAGAGACCCCAGGTGACCATGGAATTTAAGCCATTCTTCTTCCTCTCCTAGGTGTACATGAGCGTCAGCCACCTCTCTTCCTTTCCCATGACCTCTGACATGTGTCACTGAACCAACATCATAAGCAGAATTTTTAACCAGCTGGGAAAAAGAGGGAAAGGCAAGTGAGTCATCTTTCTTCTATTTTCTTTTTTTTTTTTTTTTTTTCGGTATTTAGAAGTCAATTTAAAAGAAACCTCTTCATCTTAACAGATAAGAAGACCATAAATACTGCAATGCCTAGTTTCATAGTTAATATACAAACCCATCAGGAAGGGAGTATAGAAGAAGATGACCCTCAGTACTCAGATAAATTAGACTTGTAACTCTTGTTAAGTGTGATGGAAGGGACATTAAATCAGCTTTTAAACCTGTGGAAGAAGAGGTGTTTTTCTTTCTCACAGATGTTTCAGCAAAACAAAACAGAATGCTAGAATTCCCATTCAATGCAGGAATGGCTTCTGTACTTCTCCAAACATGTAAAGAGGCCTGGTGTCCAGGATCCTGTTAGAGTTTAAGTTCTTTGTATTTCCAACTCCAAAAACATCTGCCTGACAAGGAGGGGATACTCCATAAATTTCTAGTAAGGAACAAATGACTACATGCTCATTAAAAGTATCGAATCTCCCAATTGGTTCCAAGGGATTGACAAACACAGTCTAACACAAAATCCTTATAGCATAAGACAGGTGAATTAAATATGAATTGTTTGGAAGTGATGCAGATCACATAATAAAATAAAAAGAGTCATCTTTTCTAGAAACCCATTTTTAATGTAAAAATCATGTTCATAAAAATAAAAGTTTTAAAGTTTTTTTTTCCCAGGGATTTTCCATTCACTTACTTCCCAGGGTTAACCTGCACGCTATGTGAATTTGGAAGTCTGTATAATTCTTTCTGGACTGTCCTTTTTTATTAAGTGGATGCCTCATGAGCAGCTTGTAATCTTAATTATGCTCAGATTTGATATAAGCCATTTTAATAGACAAAGACTCTTTGAAGATAAATGAGAGGGATAATAACTCTTGGCAGCATTGTTGTTCAGGAAATTTCAATTCTTTCATAGGAAACTGAAAACACTTAGAGGATTAAAGTGGCTATAACACACAGATGACAATCCCCATTTGAAAGCAGGTTGTTCTCACAATTCCTCTATGTTGACTGTTCTAAGAACTGTCTAACTTAACCATAGGCTCTTCATTCTATAGAGGTAATATTGTTTAAAGGACACTTTAGCCTGACAAATCAAGTGTTGAGATAAAGCATTAAGAGTGATACACTCCTATGTAGTCCTCACAAATACACTGCTGATTGCTGCATCCTGGTCTAGTGTTTAAGCACTGTACTCCTTTCCTTCCATACCACGGCAACTGGACACTGAAGTCTCAGCAGAGAGCACCATGAGAAGTGATCCACGGAATGAACATGTATGCTGTTTACAGACAGGTGATCTCCATGTTTCACACTCGTATTTGCTTGGGCTTAGTGTTTTATAAAACAGCATAAGGGTGATCTCCAAGAATTTCAGAATATTTCATTTCTTATCTTTGTAATACCAGCCGTTGTTTGTATCCATTGAGAAATGTAGAGCCTGGGGATTGTACTGGAAATAGACTTATAGATCTTCACCTTGGGAAGAATTTTAAAGATGACCTAGGACTGGTTGGTAAATGTTAATGTACTTACAAAACTTATGAGAACCATGATTAAATGCAGATGCATCAGGCTGGGGATGTCATTTAGGGGTGGAGTGTCTGTTTAGCTTAGTATATGTGAATCCTCAGTTTCAATTCCCAGCAAAACACTCACACACACACACACACACACACACACACACACACACACACACATCATGATCTTTATGCTCAAACCTATTTCTGTACCATTTTCTGTCACTGATCTGAATGGACCAATTGTGGTATGTTATGGTTATTTTTTCTTGGGCTAGTTCATTTGCTCATTCTCTGTTTCCCTTGCATATCGTTTTCTTCAACAAATTATTCTGGCATAATAATAATTTACACTTGCAAACTATGGTTTGATTTATTAATATCAGTAATTGAGGTAGGTCTACTTGATACAAATGGGAAAGAAATTTGGGGGTAATTAGAGACTCTTTGGCTGTGAAGAGAGACAATAGGGGTGAAAGGGACTTAGGTGAGGAGCTGGTATGTAGGAAGCTGGGCTTTCCCTTAAGGCAGATGGAGAAGTTGCCTTATGGGACTTATTCTCAGGGGATGAGTTCTTTGCTTTTTCAGTGACAGAAAATTGTCTGGAGTTCTGCTTCTCTTCCCTGGAGTCCAGAACAACTCTAAAATTGCTAGGGGCAGATTGCCAACTTTATTCTGAACAACTGTCTTTTGGATTTTTCCTGAGGGCAAATGCCTTGATCAACAGCTACCTTGGGGCTGGGCTGCCTTGGAGTGTACCATTGTGTACCACGGCCTGCTTCTGATGTTTTAAAATCAAATAAATGTGATGCTGTAATGAGGACTTTTACTGTGTTGCCCTGTGGGTTCTGTCACATTTCCGGTTCCACATCTGCTTTGGACTTTCTGGACATGCCTCCTGTTCCAGCTGCCTGATGTAACCTTTTCAGTTTTCCATTGCTGCCTTAAATTCATCCTTCTTTTTTTCTTTTCTTTTCTTACAGGATTTTGGGAGGGAGGAAAGAGAAATGCATGCATTTAATAACCGCCTTAAATGTGGAAGTGCTGACTGAACTTGGTATATGAATGTTCCTTTTCTCAAAATAATATCTGACACAATAAGATGTCCTTGCTGTGGTTTGTAGTTCAATAACACTGGTGATTCTGTAGTTGGCATGAAATGCTAGCTCCTTCTGATGCAATAGTCCACATCTACCAGTTATTAGGTCTCACTCCAACTCTTAGCTTTTAAGTGAGGCCAGGATTTACATGGCCCAATCAAGACATGAGCACTTTATTTATTTATTTATTTATTTATTTATTTATTTATTTATTCATCCATTCTACTTAGGTGTACATGATAGCAGAGTGCATTTTGATTCATTGTACAGAGATGGAGCACAACTTTTCACTTCTCTGATTGTACTCGATGTAGAATCACATCATATATGCAGTCATACATGAAGCTAGGGCTATGATATCCATCTCATTCCACCAGCTTTACTGTCCCCATATGCCCTTCCCCTCCCTCCCCTTTGACCAAATTTCCTCCATTCTTCCTGTGTCCTCTCCCTCATTATGGATAAGCATCCACTTATCAGAGAGAACATTCGGCATTCGGTTTTTTGGAATTGGCTTACTTCGCTTAGCATGATATTCGCCAACTCCATCCATTTACTTGCAAATGCCATAATTTTATTCTCTTCTATTGCTGAGTAATATTCCATTATGTATATATGCCAGTTTCTTTATCCATTCATCTGTCAAGGGGCATCTAGGTTGGTTCCACAGTTTAGCTATTGTGAATTGAGCTGCTATAAACATTGAAGTGGCTGTGTCAATGTAGTAAGCTGTTTTTAAGTCCTTTGAGTATAGACCAAGGAGCGGGATAGCTGGGTCAAATGGTGGTTCCATTCCAAGTTTTCTAAGGCATCTCTATTTTGCTTTCCAGATTGGTTGTACCAATTTGCAGTCCCATCAGCAATGTATGAGCGTGTCTTTTCCCCCACATCCTTGCCAACACTTATTGTTATTTGTATTCTTGTTAATTGCCATTCTGACTGGCGTGAGATGAAATCTTAGGGTAGTTTTGATTTACATTGCTCTAATTGCTAGAGATGTTGAACATTTTTTCATATGTATGTTGATCAATTGTATATCTTCTTCTGAGAAGTGTCTGCTCAACTCCTCAGCCCATTTATTGATTGGGTTGTTTGTTTGTTTGTTTGTTTGTTTTGGTGTTAAGTTTTATGAGTTCTTTAAATATCCTGGAGATTAGTGCTCTATCAGATGTGCATGTGGCAAAAATTTGTTCCCAGAATGTAGGCTCTCTATTCACTTCATTGATTGTTTCTTTAGCTGAGAAGAAACTTTTTAGTTTGAATCCATCCCATTTATTGATTCTTGATTTTACTTCCTGTGCTAAAGGAATCTTGTTAAGGAAGCCTACGCCTAGCCGCCATGATGCAGATTTAGGCCTACTTTTTCTTCTATTTGGCATAGAGCCTCTGGTCTAATTCCTAGCTCTTTGATCCACTTTGAGTTGAATTTTGTGCATGGTGAAAGATAGGAGTTTAGTCTCATTTTGCTCCATATGGATTTCCAATTTTCCTAGCACCATTTGTTGAAGAGGTTATCTTTTCTCCATTGTATGTGTTTGGCACCTTTGTCTAGTATAAGATAATTGTATTTAAGTGGGTTTGTCTCTGTGTCTTCTGTTCTGTACCATTGGTCTACATGTCTATTTTGGTGCCAGTACCATGCTGTTTTTGTTACTATAGCTTTGTAGTATAGTTTGAGGTCTGGTATTGTGATGCCTCCTGTTTCACTCTTCTTGCTAAAGATTGCTTTGGCTATTCTGGGTTTCTTATTCTTACAAATGAATTTCATGATTTTCTTTTCTATTTCCATAAGGAATGATGTTCAGATTTTAATTGGAATTGGATTGAATCTACATAACGCTTAGGGTAATATGGCCATTTTTATAACATTGATTCTGCCTATCCAAGAGCATGGGAGATTGTTCCATCTTCTAAGATCTTGTTCAATTTCTTTCCTTAGTGTCCTGTAGTTTTCATTGTAGAGGTCTTTCACCTCTTTTATTAAATTGATTCCCAAGTATTTTATTTTTTTGGAAGCTATTGTGAATGGGGTAGTTCTCCTAATTTCTCTTTCAGAGGATTCATAGCTGATGTATAGAAATGCAATTGATTTATGGGTGTTGATTTTATATCCTGCTACTTGCTAAATTCATTTATTAATTCTAGGAGTTTTCTGGGGAATTTTTGGATCCTCTAAGTATAGAATCATGTTATCTGCAAATAATGATAGTTTGAGTTCTTCTTTTCCGATTTGTATCCTTTTAATTTCTTTCGTCTGGCTAATTGCTCTGGCTAGTGTTTCAAGGACTATGCTGAATAGCTGTGGTAAAAGAGGGCATCCCTGTCTTGTTCCCATTTTTAGAGGGAATGCTTCCAATTTTTCTCCATTTAAGATGATGCTGGGGGGCTGGAATTGTGGCACAGTGGTAGCGTGCTTGCCTAGCATGCGGGAGGCACTGGGTTCGATTCTCAGCACCACATAAAAATAAAATAAAGATATTGTGTCCACCTACAACTAAAAAATAAATATTAAAAAAAAAAGATGATGTTGGCTTTGGGTTTAGCATAGATAGCTTTTACAAAGTTAAGGTATGTTCCTACTATCCCTAGTTTTTCTAGTGTTTTGAACATAAAAGAGTTCTGTATTTTGTCAAATGCTTTCTCTGCATCAATTGATAAAATAATATGATTCTTATCTGTAAATCTGTTGATGTGATGGACTACGTTAATTGATTTCTGTATGTTGAACCAACCTTGCATCTCTGGAAGGAACCCCACTTGATCATGTTGCACAATTTTTTAAATATGTTTTTGTATGCAATTTACCAAAATTTTATTGAAATTTTTTGTATCTATCTTCATCAGGGATATTGGTCTGAAATTTTATTTCTTTGGTGTCTCTCTGCCTGATTTTGGAATCAGGGGAATCACCTCATAGAATGAGTTTGGAAGGGTTCCCTCATTTTCTATATCATAAAATAGTTTGAAGAATATTGGTGTTAATTCTTCTTTGCAGTTTTTGTAGAACTTGGCTGAGAATTTGTCTGGTCCTGGGGTTTTCTTGGTTGGTAGGCTTTTGATGGCATCTTCTATTTCCTTGCTTGAAATTGATCTGTTTAAGTTGTGTATGACCTCCTGGTTCAGTTTGGGTAGGTCATATGCTTCTAGAAATTTGTCAGAGGACACGTGAACTTTAAAGTTACTTGTTACTAAAGTTTTCTGTGTATTTTCAATAGTTGAATTTGGAGTGAGTACCACAGGCCCACTATGTACATAATAGAAGTTATTGAAACATCTGATACAGAAAAGTCACACATTAAATAGCTGTTAACATCATAGAAACACCAATAAAATAATATAGAGGAATTATAATACTTTAGATTTGATGGTGCTGTAGAAAAACTCCATTCTGCATCCTCGTCAGGTATGCCATGAGATTTATACTAGCTTATTTTTTTTTCTCTCAGCAAAATGAAATTATGTGGTAAATTAGGTGTCAGACAAGTCTCTCAAACTTCTGAAGTTCATCTTTTAAATTCACACAAAAAATACAGTCACAGAAATACTGTCTAGAATATAATAATATAGATTTATTAATACAGTGTCTTGTAATATGCTATAATACATAGTAACACATAAATAGTACATATATAGTAATATAGAACAGAAATATATTATAAAATGACAACATTTTACAATCTTGATATTTTAGAGCTAACTGTAATTGCCAACTAATTTTAATATTTTGAGTCTCAATTTGTAGTACAATGTATCCATACACATATTTTTTCTTCCTTACTTGGAATCCAAATTATGGAATGGGAGCCCTCTTCCCTGAGTGGTTCTACACAGTAAGTTTCAGACAACAGCTCTGATTCTGTAGCACTATGCATTGTTCTGTTCTTTCCTGTAACTTATTATGATAAGTTATGATATAATATTAAGTTCTCAAAACATGCTGAGAACATGGAATACCACAAAAATAACAGAAATGCACATGATTAAATTCATTCCATGGAGCCAGTAGCTAGCAGTGGTACATGAAGGGTAAGGGAGAGGTTTGCCATTCTCTGGCATGTGAATATTTCATTTTCTTTCCTTTAGTTGCACTTATCTCTAAATCAAAATGCCTTTCCCTTGTTTCTTAGAACAACACTCATCTTTTTATACATTATTTGATAGTAGTATGGCGCTTTCTCTGTCATCTTAAATTCTTTTTCTCAGCAATTCTCTATTCTTTTGTCTTAAGACCAAAAGCATTTTTATCTCAGTGTTTGAGGAAATTTAGAGTTATGAGAGTTAAGCAATAATTGGCCTCGTGCACAATACCATGAATGTCCTTGTCATTCGGGAGATGTGTTTTGACCCCTAGGTATTTCTGAATCCATGCCTTGCTATTTAATATGGGGCTCACCAAGTAATCTGCTAGATAATCTCCAAACAGTAAAAGGAAACTTGGATTAAAACTAGATGAAGTTCATGTTCCACCACAATCACTTACAGAGACAGAGACTCTATCAGAGAGAGATATAGTTTATGGAAGGTATAAAATGGTAGATGTTGTTCTTTGCAGCTATGCCTAGCAAATTGAATAAAGATAATTATATTCAATCTCATCACCTATGGGTGACTGATAAATTGATTAGATGGCTCCCATATTGTCCTTGAGCTTCAGATGAGTACTATGGCTTTTAGTGAAGTTTAACATGGGACTTTCCAAGACCTTGCAAATGATGACTCCCTCAGGTGGAGGAGTAATTAGGGAATTATCCATTTTAATTTTAACCAACTAGTTTCAGAAGATAAAATGAATTTGTAATTACATGGGAAGTGAGTTCGAAATGAGTGATATGGTCAAAACAATTCCCCACCTTCCCACTTCCTCTGTCAGTAATTCAAAAACAGCTACTCTAACCTCTGCGTTCTGGACTCTGCCATCAAATGCAAGTAGTTCGGGGTGACTCATGAAAGAGTAACTATGTCTTCATTGATAAAGGCAAGACTTCAGCCTCTGAAATTTATCACGATCTCAATCACTGTTGTTATTCCAACATCTAAGAATTAATAGAGTGTGTGATAATGGCTAACTGGAGACAGTAAGGACTTCAGTCACCCAGGAAACTTGCGAAGGTAAAAATAGTCTCCAAGTGGTGAATCTGCAACATTTAAACGCAGTACTCACCATGGCTATCCAAGAATAAATCCACTAAATATTATTCTTCTTAAAGGGTGCCAGTGTGATTTTCTGGATTGCTTTGTTGGATGTATGAGTATTTTGACTATGATTATTAAATCTTTGCATATTTTAGATACTTTTGGAGGGTTAATGACAAAGGCTTTATCATATTCTACCTGCAAGTGATTAGACATTTATAAAACTAAAAACGGACCATTCACTAATCATAAAGTGTGTGTCTCCTAGGAAACTGATTGATGGCAAAGGAGGAGGGTCCTACATTTTTGAACAATCAATTTCTTTAAAAGGTGTGCTATAGCCCGGTGTGGTGGTGCGTACCTGTAATCCCAGCACTTTGGGAGGCTGAGACAGGAGAATCATGAGTTTAAAACCAGCCTCAGCAAGGGTGAGGCGCTAAGCAACTCAGTGAGACCCTGTCTCTACATAAAACACAAAACAGGGCTGGGGATGTGGCTCAGTGGTTGAGTACCCCTGAGTTCAATCCTCAGTACCAAAAAAAAAAAGATGTGCTGTGCTGGTTTATATGTCCCATTTGTAGGATTATTGGTAAAGTGTGGTGTGTACTTTTTTCTTCTTCTCAATGCCAGCATGCTCATTTCAGCGATTTCTTTATTGTAGTATGCAGGGACATACACTAAGATGATTTAACATCTTAGTAACCTAGCTTGATATGAGACATTTGAAGGTTTTAACCATTGGAAAAGTCATTTTAACCATTTGTAAATTTATTTTTGGATGTTTCCTCTCTGATGACAAAAGAGAAACCAGCACATGTACTGATCCACTTCCTGGGCTGTCAGTGCCCTCTGGCAGTACTCATACACTTGTAGACATGTCTGTTCACTTCCCAGGTGGTTTTCCAAGGGGGAGGTTCTTGGTTTAGTAGCTCTCAGGCAATCTTTAAAATTAAAAACAAAAACAAAACAAACAAACAAACGAAAAACAAAACAAAACAAAAAAGCAATTAAATTGTAGGAGATTTGCCACATGGAGCATATTGACTCCAAGACAAGACATCACGAGTCAAACTATTCCTCACCACCCACATCAGGCTTAATGGTAAAAACCATCTACGTTTAACTGAAAAGGAGCATGTGCCTACCTCTACCTTCCTGTTCTTAAGACAGTTAGATAACACTTCCTGAAGTCCTGCCATTTGATGGGACAGTAAGCTTGGAGATGCCACTTGCACTGTGATAATGATATTTGCAAGTCTGGCTTGCTCTGCTTTTGAGACAGCAGGACTGTGGGTGGTCAGTGTTCTCTTGATTTTGAAATCTTATCATTGTCAGCATGGCTGAGATAAAGTTTACTTCTAACTGTTTTGAACTTTTGGACATGGACACACAAGGGATTTTTTTTTTTATTGGAAAGATTCCTGCAATTCTTAACCTGCACTAGCCACTCAAATGTTTGGTTCTACAATCCAAGGGCTACATTAGAACGAGAAAGAAATGGCAGATGGTTCTCTTGCTTAACTTTATAAAAACCATTTAAGATTTAAGAGCTAACATTTGATAATTTAGTAGGCTACACAAATTAGTTCGGGATTTTGGAGCTTTTATAGATGACTGGTGTAACTTTCCACTTACTTTTTAAAAATACAGAATTATGAATGTATGGTAGGAAAATACTTCTATAAAGTTATGTGTGAATTTTTATGCATGTATACCTATTTACATATTAGGAGCAAGTATATTCTAACAAGTTTAATTTCTAGAATATTGCATTTTGAGTTGTAAATTCTTAAAGGTTATTCATGGATGCTTTTTGTAAACTTCATTGGATGTAAGGTGTTTGAGAAGGATTTAGAACTAAGCCTTTCAGTGGATAAGAAAAGAGTACAGATAAAGCCACTGGTTTGTTTCTGAAGAATTTCTAACGTAGTTTAAGGCTCAGATATCAGAGGATAGATGAGATTCAAGATCATAAGAGAACAATTCTCTAGAATTTTTTAGAGAAACAAACCAAAGAGTTTAAAACTGCATTTCAAATTGTCCAGTAAGTAGAACAATGAATCATCGATTAAGAAAAAATTATTTTTTGTTAGCAGTTATGAGGCACATCTGACAGGCATGTATTAAATGGAATGACATAGGAATTAAAATCTTTACCCTTTACCAGGTACACCAGTAATGCCAGCAGCTCAGGAGACTAAGGCAGGAGGATCATGTGATCTAAGCCAGCCTCAGTAATGACGAGGTGCTAAGCAACTCAGTGAGACCTATCTCTAAATAAAATAAAATATAGAGTTGAGGATCAATCCCAGGTACCAAAACACAACAACAACAAAAAACTTTGCCTCTGGATAACCATAGCTTACCACATTTCCTTGGAAAGATGGCCATCCTGGTTCGCATGAGAAACTGATTTTAAGTCCTATAACTTCAGGCCAGTCTTTCTGGAGCTTCATCAATATGTTGCCCAGAATTCTCCTAAAAAGACATTCTAAATTTCATCCTCAGCTCCAAATATCAATACTAAAACAAAATATACGTTTACTGTGCTTGACCTGAAGTCAGCAAAAATATATGGGCTCATTCTTTGTTAAGAGTCAGAAGCAAACTATATAATGAGCATATGTTACATTTTTTTTCACAACAGTTTCCACATTAATTCGAATTTCTACTTTTGTTTTATTTTGATCCACAGGAATTTTTAAACAGCTGTCTGTTTTATTTATGTTGGTGAAGATGTGATAGTGAAAAAATAAACAAAAGAACTAAAGATTTTGGGGAATGACTCCAAAATGGCGTAGGGACTCTGTGAGCTTCTTTTCTATATGAATTTTCTATTTATTTCTTGTTCTCATTGTCTGCAGTTTACAGATGAAGAAATTACCCTTTAAGTGACTTATCCAAGTATATATTAAAGATAATTAAAGACTAATTAAGGACAAAATGGGATTTAATGCTAACTCTATTTACTCCTGGGCCTACTCAATTATACCAAAACTCCTGTCATACAACTTATGTGAAATGTGTATTATTTTCTTAACGTAAGCATCTATGTATTGCCAACCTTCTTGACATGTTATTGGCCATTTGACTTTGAAGTGAGGGATGGAAATATGCTCAAGATTCAAATTATAGTGAGATGTTTGACACTTTTTTAGACATAGTAGGCTAATACATTAATTGTGTATAGGATTCCACAAAAATGTACAGTAAAATATGGAATTTACATATCCCGTGGCTAACAGGTATTGAAAGAATAAAGATAATAAAATGTGTCTAAAATATATAATTTGGGTAAGAAGAAAACAAAAACTGAAGTTTTGCTGATACACACAGAAATCTGAAATTGGATACACATTGATGTAAGTGCTATATGGCTTTCCATAAAGCTAATTTTAAAGGAGAATTAAATGTACAATACTTGCATTACATTGGTATCTTTTTGAGAACTATCTTTCCTAAAATAATTTAGACTTGCCAGATATTTAAAACACAGTGCATATCTCTCACTGGTGAAAACAATTTACCCGTATCACAAGTGTCTTCTGCGTTCTTTTGTGTTTGACCTGTGGTTTATTTAAATTCCTGCAATCATCCTTCCTTCCTGCACTTCCTGCTGCCTTGTCTGAGGAGAGCCTCCTAGTTACCTCTGCTTATTTCGACTTCTCCATGCAGTCTTCCCTACCTCTCCCTCCTTTTGTGGACTCTCATTTCTATTGCACACAGAGACATAGGTGCCCTTCCGTAACTAATTATCTCTTTTTAAAAACTTGTAATTGTTATTTTTAGTTAAACATGACAGTAGAATCCAGTTTGACACATTTATACAAACATGGAATATATCTTATTCTAATGAGGATCCCAATCTTGTACAAAATGGTAGGATTCATTGGGGTGTATTCATATATATACATAGGAAAGATATGTCAGATTCTTTCCACTGTCTTTCCTATGCCTATGTCCCTTCCCTTCATTCCACTTTGTCTAATTCACTGATTCCCCACTGAATGTTAGTTCTGCCCTTCTGCAACAGCTCTTTCTTAAATGCTGGCTTCATATTGGAGGCTCATTCTTTGCCTGGTGTAACTGTCTTCTAGAGAGGAGGATTCTCTTTGTCTATTATTTACTAAGAACTAAGGCCAACAATTTTAAGTTATGAGTAGAAATAATTTGACTCAACTTAAATTAAAACTTTCTAATGAATAGAATGTTTCCATGATGGGGGGTCATGTTGAGAGATAGTGAGAGGATGCAAGTAGAAGGTAAATGATCCTTTGGAAGAACTTGAGGGAATCTGAACTATAATTGGCAATTGGTAGGCTCTGTCAACATTGGGGGCTCTGAGTCTGTGTTGTTATTACCATGGATATTTCAGGGGAAGGGGGGAGACTAAAGGAAGAAGGGTGAAATCAGTTTCATCTTACTTCATGATAAAAATGTAAATTCGTTTTTCTCCCCAAAGCAATGGTGTGATACAAGATCATGTTCTTAGGAATAGCTTATTAGTTAGGCATTGCAAAAATTAATTGTGAATAGAAAACCTTTTATTCCATGCATGTTATTATTTTTTTTAATTTTTTTTTAGTTGTTAATGGATTTTTATTTTATTCATGTATTATTTATATGTGGTGCTGAGGCTCGAACCCAGTGCCTCATGCATGCTAGGCAAGCGCTCTACCACTGAGCCACAGCCCCAGCCCTCATGCATATTATTTTAAAGAGCATAGATTGTTGCTCCAGATTGTAAAACCAAACAAAACTCACCACCAGATTCAACCTCATTTTACTTCAAACTGTTCTTTCCTTCACTGAAAATATTATTCGAGATATCAAGCTTATGAGAAGAATTCTTAATTCTAGCATTTAGAAATAAGATACTAATAGTATCACCTGGGCTTGTGGCTGCATGTTCCCTTAAATTTCCACAGAATGAATTGAAGTTCAGCGTAGGTGCATGGGTTTATCTCTGCATCAAAGCAGAAGGTGGCTTCAGCCTGGCCTGTCTGCATGCTCTAAATACTGGCTGAGGCATTCATCTGCCTTACAGACTTCCTTCATGGGAATGGATTGAGATAGAAGGAAATCTTCAGCCTAATACACCATGTACAGACACATGGCCACTTAAAGAGGTGTAACAATGAGTACCTATGTTATATATTCATTCATTAATTTATTTACAATAAAATGTTTCTTTGGTGGAGAAAAACAAATGTCCCCAATTTTTTTTTTTTTTTACATTTATAAAACTTTTTATTGCTTAGGTGCCCATGCCAAATCTGACAGCATTGTTTTTGTAAGTAACAATTTTAATGTAAAGTTTTTATCCTAGAAGAAATGATGGGGCAGGAGGATCGTGAGTTCAATGTCCCCAATTTTTGTGTCCTTACTATTCAAGTATTTACCTGCCAGTCTGAGGATGCAAAAAACAAAAATTGTTTCTGACTTATTATCAATCACCACTATTATTCTATAAAAGTCTTTCAGGCCTTAGAAAAGAGTAAAGTCTATCTGTGCTTCTAGAAAATGCATTTTTGCTGGTCATACTATATAGAGAAAAAAGCCTTGTCTAATTTAAAAATTGTCATTGAAAAGATGGGTGAATTATTCAACCACTCAGATATTTTATACTCCTATGATACCCTGTCTTTTCAAGGTGAGTTCAGAAGATTCCATTTGTTTTCTTGTCACTTAAATCCATCCATAGTTGGCCAGAGTTACTTCAGTTTTAATAAGTCATAATTGTAAATATGTTTAGATGGACTTTGAAAACGAATTGAATCAGTATCACCAATTCATACCATCGTGGCATAAGAGGTTCACAAAACCCCTCAGTGGGCAAAGACTATGGCCACCATGCTGTCCTCAGGGCACAGGAAGATGATGATGTTAATGGTGTGGATTCCAAGCCCAGGTGCTGGGTAGCATGTGCTCTTTAGATGTATGATGTATCTGGCCCTACCCCAGTATTAAAGAGATCATTTTAACTCTCCTGGTTGTGGATTTTTCATATGCAGATGGACAACACCAAACATTCTCTTCACTGAGAAAAAAAATGTCGCCACTTAAACATGAAAGGGGAAGTCCAGACATAGACATTGGATTCCCCTGAAAAATATTTAAGGGATAATTTTATTGTACCTTTCCAGCTTCACTCTTGACTAAAGCAAAAACAAAAACAAAACACCCTGGAATTGAAAATTATGGCTTTTTTCTTTTGTCTATATCTCTCTTTTCTTTCCAAATGTGTATAGCAGAGTCAACAATGCAAAAAACAGTCCAAGTAAATCTGTGGGTCATTAATATTTGGATATAGCTTATCAGAGGTCAAAGTTGCCATTTACACTACATTACTGCAAATCTTTTGAGCAATTATTACCTGCCTTTTTATGAACAACAAATGGGTCATGTGTATGATCTGAAATCATTTCATTTTCAGACATTTGAGAACAATTCATTCATTTACCATAAAATGCTTCAGATATTTATTTATCAATTGATGTAAATATATATATTAAATTATAGCACCAGAGTGTTGCAATGTCTGATACAATCACCATTAGCCACATGTTATTAAACACTTGAAATATGACTAATCTAATTGAGATGTGCTATAAGTATACATATCAAATTTCAAAGTTATAGTATGAAAAACTAATGCTAAATCTGTCATTAACAATTTTTTATATACTGAAATTATTATATTTCAGATGCATTGGGTTAAATGTAATATTTTATTGTAATTAATTTCACCATTTACTTTTAATGACTATAAGAAAATGCAAATTTACATTGTGATTCACCTTGTGTCTCTACTGGACAATGACGTTCTAGAGAGATTGCTATGTTGCTAGGCAAAAATTCAAACATTTTGAAACGTCTAGATGAAGGAGTGGCAAAGGACTTTCTGAGCCACAAACTCCCTGAGGTTCAAAATGACTTTAGACCCAAGGATCTAGACTTTATGTGAATTTATTTCACAAAGTGATTTTTGGCAATCCCGCTGTGTTTGATGCTGATCAGCTCTCTGTGAAGTCTGTTTATCAATTTCCACAATTTTGGCCAGAGGGAGCATCATTTTGGTTTTCTTCTGTTCAACACGATGTCATTTAAAGGAATTAAATTGCTTGCCAATTTAAATTTTACTTGCAAATTTAAGACAGTCACATAAATCATAGTCCTTTTTTGATTTATACCACTTTTTAAATTTATACCATTTCTAAAAAATTTAAACCATACCACTCATTTTTGAAATACGCTTTATAATGTGAAATTCTGTTGAAATAATAACTTGGAAGAACAAGAGAAAGACTCCATAAATGTAATTTTGTGAACTTTTCTATTGTCAGTTGATAGAGTAGGTAGAATGGATTAGGAAGGAAAGAACCAAAATAGCCCCCCTCAAAAAAGAAATCTTTGGATGCCCTTCCTCTCCTGTGTGACATCCTACTTATCAATGGAATTACCTTAGTAAAATAAAGTATGTCCTATTTACCTCGATTGATTCTCCCTGCCAGGGTTCCCTTACAAGCCATCATCTTTGTTTGCCTGTATCATGGCAGTGTCGTTCCCCTCTTATCTCATCACACACTCTGTAATGGAAACTTGCAGAATTTTGGAACATCCGAAATCATGTCATGTCATTTCTCACATTAAAACCCTCTAGTACTTCACAATGAACTTAAAGCAAAAGCCCAGTCCTTACCTACGCATACAAAAGGTGGAAACTCTTTGTAGTGCTTCATTGTTTCTCTGACCTCACCTGGTGTCATTTCTCCTTCCTCCCTCTGTTTGAGCCATGCTAGTATGATGTTTATTTCTAAAATACACTAAGCACATTCCTGCTTTGGGCCTTTGCATTTGTTGTTTGCTAAGTCTGTTCTCTTACTTCAGCTTTGCATATGGTTCATACCTTCTTGTCATTCAAGTCTCAGCTCAGATTTTGCCTCTCAAGAGAGACCTCTCATGATCACTCATCTGTAGCAATTGTCGGTTCACTTTCCTATCCATAACACTGTTCTGAACAGTACTTATCACTATATGACTTGATCTTGCTAGTTTGCTTGCTTAGTCTATTCCCCACCAACCATACACACACGTGCACATGCATGCACACACACACACACACACACACACATACACACACTCTAGCCTCCTTAAAGGAAAATCTCAGATGCTATATGGAGGAGCCTGAGTATGTAGTACACCTCCAGTGATTATTGATGAAATGAATGAAAACATATGCAGCAATTATACTGAGACAGACTTTTGACTTACTTCGTTATCCACATTTCTCTTAACAATTTGAAGATGTCATACTTCACCATTTTACCTATTTATCACAATCTGATAAGCTTTTTCTTAAGGGAGACCTCATGCCAGAAAACAGCAATGTGTAGAGATTTTGTTCAATGACAAATGTCTAACTTAAGACTGAGTGGTGTATAAGCTAGATGAGGATGGAGACCTGGGTTCTTCTCTCTGGTCTCTTCCCCGTAGACACACTGAGAATCTATTTCTTTACAGTGTCCCTGTCTGCCTAGGACTCACAGTCTCCACAAATGTAAATGAGGATCACTCAGTGATTATGCTCTAATATTTTAGTGTGAGTTTAATTGTAAGAAGTGCAAGACGCGTGATTCTTAGATTGTTCTGGAAACTTAACCAGTAGTCTTATTTCTGATTGTCATTTCAATGGCAAATTGTCAAATACATGCCACACTCATGGTACCTGGTGAGTAAGAAATTAATTCAGCTTTATTTCCTCTCTCCTCTGTGCACAATTTCTAGTAAGTTGTGATTCCTCTTCTTGTTCACTTCACCCCAGGCAGGGATGGGGGAGATTTGGAAAACAATAGTTAAGTAGATTTACAATTGCAAGAGTGCTTCATTTGACATGAATACTCTGAACGAAGGTATACATATTAAACCATTATTACACTTTGCCCAATTAATATTAAATGCATTTCGTCATTTTAAAGACTTCTTCAGGATATTTCCAAGTATAATTTTGCAGAGCAAGGAATTCTGTACTTTGAATAGCCAAATCCTTTTTTATGTTCAGTAAGTTAAAATTTGGAGATGTAATGCCATCATCATTCCTTATGGGCATCTAGGAACAAAAAACAGGAAATAGATTGATGAAGCTGTACAATTCAATTAACTCCATTTGTTTGCAGAATCTTCTTAGAACTTGGTGATATATATATATATATATATATATATATATGATATAGTATTTTTAATCCTAATTTTTAAAAAAAAATTTTTTTTAGTTGTAGATGGACACAATGTCTTTATTTTATTGGTTTGTATGTGGTGCTGAGGATCGAACCCAGGGCCTCACGCATGAGAGGCAAGTGCTCTACCGCTGAGCTACAATCCTAGCCCCCCTAATTTTATTTTTGAGGTATTGCTTTGCTATGTGAGAAAGCATCGGTATTCTATTTCTGTGGAATCATTTTCTCCCAATTTGGTAAAGCTCCTTTTCACATGTATCCTGTCTATTGCATTCAGCATTCAGTGAATTAACAAAGCTGACAATTTATAGAGAGAGAAACTGCTAAAAGATCACAGGATAAAGAATTCTCATGATACAAATGAAGTAGGCTTTTTTTTTTTTTTTTTTTTTTAAGTTTACTGAGAAGATAGAAAAGATGGGCCGGGCGCAGTGGTGCACGCCCGTAATCCCAGGAACTCAGGAGGCTGAGGCAGGAGGATGGCAAGTTCAAAGCCAGCTTCAACAAAAGCAGGGCACTGAGCAACTCAGTGAGAGCCTTTCTTTAAATAGAATACAAAATAGAACTGGGGATGTGGTTCAGTGGTTGAGTACCCCTGAGTTCAATCCCTGGTACGCCCACCTCCCCCCAAAAAAAGCAAGGATGAGAAATATGTCGTTTTATTCAGATTCCTAGATGGAGATAGTGAATCAGATTTCTAAGAAGAGGAACAAGAGTTAGCTTGAGAACTTAGCCTAATTTTAGCAGCATCTCTCTTAAAATGTGGGGAATGTAAAAAAAAGTATCTTGTTCTAGGCAACGTGTTGATTAGGTATGAAGAAAATTTCTGGCTTATTTATAGATCATGGTTGGTATTCCTGAGGAATTCAGCTACCTCTCAATTAAAAAAAAGAAAGCAAAGTTCACAGAAAGAAAGATTTAACTGAAAGAAAAGAGATGTACTCGTGAACATACTTGTCCTCTAATGTCTTTTAAGGTGATTTTGTTGTTTTGTTTATAATGGGCACGAACTGTGGAACTTGCCTCCAGATTTTGAATGGATTTGTTAAAAAAAAATCATTAACAATAATCTGTGCACAATGTAAGTATATTTGAAACTATTTTGTAGATTGGCTTAATACTGAGAATGAAGCTGAATAATTACTTTAAAGTTTGTATTTGACATTTGTCCTATTTCGTATTCCTAGAAAATCTATTCTTTTCCTTGAAGAATATTCTAGCAGCCTCAGGCTGAAAAGAAGCTGATTCACACAGTCCCTACAAACTCAAACTCAAAAAAATAAAATAAAATAAATTTTAAAAGGTCCATCTGGAAAGAGAGAGAGAGAGAAAGTAGTGACAAAGAATAAGACCTAGAAGAATGTAATCTGCTTATAATTTTGTGCAAAGTTAGAAAAATTATGATTGTAACAATTTTTTTTTCTATTTGCCTCAACAAATGTTTTCAGTGAACAGTGAAAAAAAAAAAAAAAAAAAAAAAGACCTAGAGCTATTCCCCAGGGACTCTGCACTATCTGTGGCACAATATGTGGTCTGACCCAGATGGGCACCAGGCTGCCCTTGACCACCAGCCTTTCTGGCTGGCCTCCCCTCCAAGGTAGGGCTTACCCTCACATAAAATTGCCAACCAGGGCCCACTTGGGTATAGAACTAATTTAGCCTCCGGTATACTTGATGAATGAAGAATTTCCTCTTGGGACTAAATTATAGGGCTTGTTGAAGTTGCTCTTTCGTGATCTGTTATTTGGAGGTAATTTTCCAAAAGCACTGGGACACATGGCCATGAGCTAGAATAGGATTCACCGTGAACAGCTGCCACGCGCTGGCTTGCACATCCCACTCTGCTTATCCTCTCCACCAGCCTCCCACGCCTCTGCTCCCGCTTCCCGACAGTAGGCCTAGCCAACAGAGCTGGACTCATGTTAGATCTTTACTTTCCTTCTTAATTAAACCACAAGAATGGCGCCTGCCCACCTTTTTCTGTACCTGGGCTTCCAGAAATGTAGTATCTTGTCGTGACACGTAACACACTTAAAAACAGATGAGCAGGCCTTAACCCTCACCCTCCGATGGGGCTGATTACAACCTTCTGTCAAATTCCACCTGCCCCCTCCCCTGTTGGCTAGAAGATAAGCTTCTGATCTTCTCTTGGCTTTTTGAACTGTTGGAAGCTGTGTAAACACAAGCTGCAGGTTAGTTAGATTCTATTTGACCCAGGGCCTGCTGAGTGCAAAGAGATTACATTTGAAAACTCCCTTGTCTAATTAAGTAATGGTGACCTATGTCGGGTGGTTGCTGATGAGGTCAAATAGCAAGAGGTTTTAGTCCAACCTGCTGCAGCTGGTCACTTGCTGATAAATGAGGAGCAGTTAGTTTTTAGTGAGTCAATTTCCCTGCAGAGCTTTCTTTTTATAAAACACTTGACTTGTGTCCTCCCTTAGAATTTCTCATTTGAGTTTCAGCACTTTGGGGAAGTTTTCACATTCCAGAGTGACAGGTATTTCTCCTATTATAGTGACACCTTTTTATGGTTTTTGCAACTCTTAGTAAACTTCAAATGATTCAGAAACTGATGTGCTGTGCCTATAGCTCTCTTTGGACTATTGATTTATTCTAAATCTTAGAAATCAGATGAGGACCACTTTGAATATTGACATTTGGGTGAGGTATGGGAGTGAGCAGGAGAGGAAGCTCCAAGGAATTGGTCTCAAGATCTGGACCAAACTATGTATAGAAGACAGGATCATTTGGTGAGCATCTACTATCTAGAATATGCTGTTGAAGGCTCTCTTCACTTTTATCCCCAGTCCTTACCATGACACTTAGAATACGAATTAGCCTTCTTCCCTTCTAAGATTCCTAACGCCTGAAGAGATCAGCCACTTGTGTAAATGCATGCAACCATGAAGTGAAGATCTGGATAAAGAGTCCAAATTCTCTTAACTTTAAGGCTTGCGCATTCCAGGTAATTACATAACTTCCCTGTGGAAATGAAAGTGTCTATAGGCTGCCAGCAGAGGCCAACTTGATGGATACAGATTTTTCTAGTGAACAAGTGAATAAAAGTGAAGATAAGAATATAGACCTTGGAAAAATTACCAAAGAAGCCTTCTCCTTCAATATTAAGCCTGTACACTGGTTGTCTCTAAGCCTCTGTCTGGCTATCTATCCTTTCTGTAAGCAGCATCTGTTTCCTGGAGTTCTAGAAAAAGATATCTGGAATTCCTCAGGGATACCGTCCTTTGCCCGAAATCCAGCTCATGAGTTCTGGCGGCCAGAGTCCTTTACGTGTCTGGCCACTGTGAATACTTTTGAGCCAATCAGAGTCAATGAAATAAAATATATGTTATTGTAGAAATAAAGCATGTGATTTGTAACAGACATTGTTGCCCCTTTTCTCCTGCCTCAATTTGGGAAATACAATCTAGAATTCCTGCTGCCATCTTGCCCACATATATGGCTATCTGGATATATCTGAGAATCAGAAAGAAATCGGGTCCTGGTGATAGTGTTGGAATCCTGATCAAGCTCTGCATGATCTTCCTCTGTACTTCATTTCAAGAATTCAGAAATGTTTTATGTATTTTAAAACTAAAAACTTAAGAGATTAAATATAAATATCTGGCTAGATCCATATAACCCAGTCAATGATGGGATAGCAATATGACAATGTCTCCATGTTTCCAAAGCCATTCCTTTTCTATGGAATCACACTTATTCCAAGACAGAAAGAAGGACTTTCAAAAAGGGGAGGCCATGTATTTTCATAAAGGATGGAGACTGACAGTGTAAAATTACATTTCTTATAAAATCTTTCAACATTGTCTCTCAACTCATTTTTTAGCCTGCTTTTAGATTGAACACATCAAAAGTTGGAAATGTTTCTGTTAATTATCCCCAAGAAAATAATGAAAACTGTCCAATGGAAACATATTCTAGTGTCTTGCAACTTTTGCTCTTGATAATTCTGCACAATTTTACATATGTAATTCTGGCTATATTCTCAGCCTCATGAATGATGTAATTTTTTTATACTCTTAAAAACCAAAGCAAGCTCACAATTCTAATGAATGTATTGGGGTAGTAAAAAATGTCTTGTCCTCTTTAGTTTTTATCAAAGGGCCTAGTTTCTAATATTAGAGACATGAACTTTTACTCTCCTTAAAATACTTTCCAACTTCTCTGTCTTACACCTTCATTTAAGGGCTCAAAAACAAGCAACAGGATGAAGGTAAAGGTCACATTAACTCTGAGTATAAAAGAAGACATTAACTCTCCTCTTTCATGCTACACTCCTTTTCAGTGGAGGGAAATATACTGAAATTACTTTTCTCCCTTAGAGATAACTTGTTTTTCAACCAAACCAAAAACCAAAAAACAATAGATGCCTGATATATTGGGATATTTGATAGCAACATATACACTTTATAACCCAATAAAACCCAGAGGTGGAGTCCTTTCATATAACTTACTTAATTTATTCCTATTTTTAACCACTTTTTTTAATGTTATGATTGTTTTCATCTTAGAGATGAGTATTAGGAAGTTTAGGAATTAGTTGGTTTGCTCAAATCTGCCCAACCTGTCCAATGGTGGAGCTAGTTTTTGCTCTAGTGTTCTGATCTGAGCATACACTTTCCATGATTTCAAATATCTCATCCAATATCTAGAAGTCTGTAGAGAAGAAGAGTTTAAGAGGTTAGAATGCCTCCATATTATTTCTTTTCTCTAAGTTCAAGTGAGCTCATTGTCTAAATGCCTGAGAAAGACTTGTAATGTTTTTTGTTCTTAGTTATCCCTTCTGGGAACCACAGGAATTTTGATTTTCCTAACCATTTGTCCTCCATCAAGCCCAAATGTTGAAAGGACATTATTTTTATATGCCAATGATGGCAGTATTTGCATGTGCAAATCATGTAATTACTTAACTACCCAAATTGTGCATGCAACTAAGGTAATTATGAACTTGGAAAATTGCTTTAAGAATCTGACCCTGGAAAAATTATGATAGCAGAAAATGAGTGTTGGAGGGGAAATTTTTTGCAAAGTTGATTTTGTTATTGTCATTGTTGTTTAGTGGAAATGTAAGGTAGGCTGATTAAGTTGCCTTCTTTGCCTCTGTTTTGACATGTAAAGAAGGAAAATAATATTTACTTACTTACAATGGATCATATAAGGGAAATGGAGAAAATGCATACAAGTGAATTAGAAAAATGACAGAACATTAAAAAGGGTGATAGTATTTTTTTTTTTTTTTTTGGTACTGGAGATTGAACTCAGGGGCACTCAACCACTGCGCCACATCCCCAGCCCTATTTTGTGTTTTTTTATGTAGAGACAAGGTCTCACTGAGTTGCTTAGCGCCTTGCTGTTGCTGAGGCTGACTTTGAACTCATGATTCTCCTGTCTCAGCCTCCCAAAGTGCTGAGATTACAGGCTTGCGCCACCACACCCGACTGGGTGATAGTATTTTTAAGTGGACTCATTAACCTCTATTTTGGAATATGTATAAGTCAACATTTTAATTCAAGTCTTTGGTTTATCTACTCAGAGATTATATATCATATCGTGGCCAAAAAACAGCAAAAAATAAAACTATGAAAATATAAAATAGCATTGCTTTTATCTGTCTCTAGGATGCATAATAATTTTTCATTTGATTCTCTTAATTCTATATGGCTTATAGAAAAGGAAAGATTAACCACAGTTATATCACATGAATCTGAAGCTCACTGAATTTAAGACTTGTATCAGCTTCATGAGTGTTTAAGAGGCAGATTGAGAATTTAGCACCAGGGTGTCTGACCTCAATTATCCCTTTTAATAACTTGGACATTCCTATCAGAGAGACCATATTTCCTTGCAAATAGCAGTTACAGACATGCATGTATAAATCATTTATTAAACGCATTCAGCAATTTACCTACTTTCTAATAATTCGGTCAGTGTAATAATTTGTCTTGAATTAATTTGAAGATTACCACTGCATTGTATATAAGGAAAGGCCTTGCTAACGAAATTTGTGCTGAAGAAGGTGGAGGCTCTTAAAACCTGCTTAAAAGAACAAACAAATCAAAGGGCCGTGACTGTACTTTGTCCTTTCATTAAAACAGATAAAAGTGAGTAGAGACTAGTTCCAGCTCTGTGAGTCACCAGTTAGGGTTCCTGTTCCACTGAGAAGAAACTCACATTACTCTTCGTTTCCCATAATTCCTTTAACCTTTCCTCCTGACTGATGGTGAGGTCATTACTGCAATGGAGAGTATGATCTGATAAGAGCATGTATACATTATACCTCTCTCTGAATGATATTCCCATTAAGTACCCAAGCCTTTGAGTATTGTGAGGGTTCTAAAGAGCACGAAAGATCTGAGAAATTTAAAGTCTCTAAATCCCAGTGATGTTTTGAAAGTGATTCTGAGCATATGTGGCAAGAACAGAACCACAGTCATTGAGTTTGAATCTACATTCTGTTCTTTAACCATGGGGTGTGGCCATCTCCCTCTGTCAGTTCAGATGTGTCTGGATAGAACAGGACCGGGGATACCTTGGCCATCAAATGAGGGTGTTTCAAAGAATATGAACCACTAAGTCATGTATACCCAATGACTTGGCAGGAAGTAGAATCATTACCACTTTTTACAGTCACAATATGTCTGAAGTTGTGTTTGCTCTGGTAAAATAAACAGTCATTAGTATGATTCACATTTTTTCCAGCTTTAAGAAAGGGCAGATAAACTATCTACCATTATTCTCCTCAAACTTTTTCCTCTTTTTCTCTTTCTTCATTTTATTTTTATTTTTTTACAAATCAAATGTTTTAACATGAGTTGCTACCATTTCTTAAGCATTTACCAGATGTCCATCCTATTTCTAAACACATGTCTATGCCTTATTTAATGTGGCCTTCACAATACCCTTGTGTTAGGCATTATTAATTTCTTAAATTTACAGGTAAGGAAACAGAAGCTTAATGAGCTTAAGTAACTTGCCTAAACTCACACTGACTTGCTTTTATTCATAAGTGCTCCTTTGAGTTACCTCTGTACTCTGAAAATTCTTCACTGATGACTCCAAGACCAGCCCATCAATGACAAATAGACACATACTGAAACAGATTTTCTTTCATCTACTATACATGCCTATCAAACAAACACATGAAGCCACATGTTGTCTTTTCAATGAATAGTCATATCCATGCCTTTGGTTTTTCCATAGAACCATGTAATGCTGATATTTTGATTGATAATAATTAGCAATGTTTTCCCAGCACCATGAAATATCATTTTAGCGTGCAGTAGTGAGAATAGAAGAATGTTTTGATGGAAGGTAAATTTGAAAACTTTAGGAAGTAGCTTTATTTTCCACTAAATAAATCATAACAAGAAGCTTCAAAAAGCTTTCAGCATGAAATGGAGCACTTTATATGGAAGACTCTTTTTTGCAATGCTGGGAAGTGAACCCATGGTCTCATGCATGCGAGGTAAGTGCTCTACCACTGAACTACAGCCCAAGTCCTAGACATCCTCAAATACCCAATGTTTCTGCCAATTAATTGTACATAGTGCAAGAACAATATATTTACAGAATAAATTTTGTCTTAATTGAAGACTGTCAACGCTTCCTCCTCCACTCATATTTAGAAGCTCCAATTAGCTCAGATAAGACTAACAAACACTATGGCACTATAAAGAGTTATGTGGTGGAGGCTAAGGATACAAAGAAGATGGAATAATCCAGCAGGAGAGGCATAAACAGAGTGCAGAGGGAATTTCAGAACTGCCCTTAAGAAAAGGATCCCTGGAAAGGTTCTCTAGATGAAAATTCAGCCGAGATCTGCTGTTTATAAAAATAAATCTGGTCCATTTAAATCAATTTCTGTAACTTTGGATCTTTCCATTTTATTTCTTCTTAACAGCTTGCTGATGAAATTTAAGCATAAAGGTTTCCTCCTCAACTTCTTCTGGGAGGACTTCAGTGATGAGAGTTTGGTCAATGTGCTCCCAGAGGTCTGCTCTGGTAGCATAGAGGTCCTAAGAAGCTCTAATGTGGCTCTGGAGTCCTTGCAAGTTCACAATTTACCAGAAAAGCTCATGTAGAGCTACAGTAGCCACTGGCTATATGTGTTTTTTAATCACTTGAAAAGTAGCTAATGTGAGCTGAAATGTGCTGTTAGAGTAAAGTCCACATTGAATTTCAAAAGCATAATATAAAAAAGAATGTGGAATATCTCTTTAATATTTTATATGATTACATGATGAAATAATAACATGTTGATGATATTGGTTTAAGTAAAATATACTCTTAAATTAATTTCATGTACTTCTAGTTACCTGTATTAAGGGTGAATGTTTAAAGTAATTAGAATATTTAAAATGATACATATGACCCATATTATCTTTTCTGTTAGGTAGTTCTGATCTAAAGCCTTCCTATTTTCAATGAAAGGAACTGCTTTAAATACATTTGCTTGAGAGAGAGAATTTATCTTTTAAGTGGCCTTCCAAGCATTGAAAAATCTCGTGAACCAATGTTATTTTCCTCTTTCTCTTGACTCACTTCCTATCAGCTTTTCATAAAATATTCTAAATATGATCTATAAAAAGCCAAAGAATTATAGAAATCCTGAAAAACCATTTGGAAAAAACAGTAAAACAAATCTCAGAATGTAGAATAGTGGTGAGTGAAAAAAAATCAGTGAACAGCTTTTTTTTTTTTTAATCTTCTTTAGTTACAACTTTGTAAATTGTTCAAAACCAAATTTTGCTTAAAAATGAAACAACAGATCATGGGATTTTCTCAAGGCTAGCATCTTTTTAATGCTGTTGGTTTCAAAGTGCATTTAACTTAAATGATTATGATTAGAGGTTTTGTGTTCAATAAAGATTTGTCTCAGGAGACCCATGCTCTAGCTTTATGCATTCTCCAATGTGCATTTACTCTGTTTCCTTAAACGTTAAAATGAGCTTGTAGAATAAACAATCTGTTTGCTTTTACTTTTGGATTGTGTTTCTACTATAAACTGCATTTATAACATATTTATAAGTACAATAACTGGAATAAAATTGCTAATCTTTTATATCATCATCTTTCACAAAATATATCTAACTCAATATTTTACTTTTTTGCTAAGAAATTGTGTTTTTAAAATTTTTGTCTATAACCAAGGAAAAGTTGCACAATCTGCATTGTGATGTTGGAAAGAGTAATTTTACTTCAGCACCTAAAATCTGACATCAAATGTTTTCCTTGGTTAAATAAAAAACGGGAAAAAGGCTACTCCAAAAATGTTTCCAAAACTTTTAAAAACAAAATTCAAAATTGGTTGAAAAGATAAACAAGAAATCATTGGAGTGATAAATACAATGTATACATAATTAAAATAATCAGGGAATCCTTCAATTATTATTTTTTTACCAATTGAAATCTGTCATATGAAAAAGTAAATAAAATAAAAATTTCACAGCTTCAACTTGCTATGGAACTAAGTCAGTTGCTAGAACTGTATTTTAATCTCTTTTGTTATTAATGTTGTTAGTAATAATAGTAGTAATTTTATTAGATGATATTAATTAGCACCTTTCCATAGACCCACTGTGAATGTTTAATATCTCATGATCTCATACTCCTATAATAACTACTGTATTAGAAATGCTAGTAATTCAGGTCTATAAAACCAATGAAAGACTGTTATAGCTGTAATTTTGTTTCCTAAACTTGCAACTTTTTAAATGAAGACATTAAACATATGATTCAGCAGTCTACAATATTATACTTTTGTTATCCTTTATGTATTATATGTACCAAGAGAAAAAGTATATTAAAATAATAATTCTCCTGTAAAATGGTGATTTTTTGTGTTTATAAATTTGCACCAAAGTATTCTTGAAATAAAGATTTGTAAGCAGTGCAACACATCTTGATAGTTGAAAATAATGGCAGTTTAATTTGAGAAGACAGAAGACACGTCCAATTGTTACCCAAAGGGTTTTCCCTTTAAATCTGCAGGGAGGTCAGAAAAAAAAAAATGTTGCTGTATTATTATTCCAGTTGCCTGGCTCTAACTTGCTGAAATAAGTAAGAGGAATTATAACAAAATGGATGGAGAATTGACCTGGGGAATTTGCTGCAAATTTCAACCATATTTGAATTGTGACTGCTACAAATAATTTCAGCCACTTGACTATGAAATGCTTCATCCTGCCACCCAGGGAATATACATGCTCAGTTCAGGTTGCCTGGCTTTGGTATGTGTTCTGAATTTGCTAAACTGAACATCTGTACCAAAGCTCTGAGTTATCTGCACAATTTAGTGGCTGGCTTTCAATATTAGCCTGAATGAAAAATTATGAAAACTCAGAATTATTTGAACAATAACCAGGTGATAAAAAACAGAAAAAAGAAAAAAAAAAACTGAGAGTGTAAAGTTGAATTTCCAAGCAAGGAAAATTTATACAACATATAGGATCGAGACTTTGAGAAATGGACCTACAGATTAAATGTCAGAGAATAACCAAAAGAGAATTGCAAATTAACTTATAAATAGATATATGTGCACATGAAAAAAGTCCCTGAGAATATCATTTCCCTAGCACAAGCAAGAGTGAGATTGAACAAAGTTTAATGATTACATAAGGGAAACAAATTGGTTGTTTCTAATATACCCCTGAGTTAGATGACTTAGTTCCTGATTGGTTGGTTGCAGGGTAGCTTGGTGCTGGCCAGTTGTTAAAGCTCAGATCAACCTTTGGTTTTCAGGAGCTGTATTGACCTTAAAAGCCATCAAAGTTAAATTCAGATAGCTCCTTTGAGTCATAGATCACAAGGCGTAAGCTAATCCCCAGGCGGTTTTTCTTTTCTGGTTCTAATCCGTTTTCTGAGAAAAGGCTGTTCTGGTTTCTTCTAGAGACAAGAACACTAGCTGTTTTAAAACCTTTCATGCTTTCTAGGCATGGAGTCACACAGTAATTATGTCCTTCATCACAGGTAAAGTAGGAGTTTCTTATGGGTTTCATGGAAAATAGCCAGATGAAGAGGTAGGTGCTAGTGATGGGAAGAGTCAGCTGAAGGAAATCCATTGCACAGAGAAAATGATCAATTTCTCTTTTCAAATATTACTATCCTAATTATGGTTCCAGAAGCCCTGTCTGTAGATTAGCTGACCCATTGCTCTTGATCTCACTGCAGCTCTTGGGTTCTTTGATCTACTTGTCTATATCAAATAGTGGGGTGATAGGCACGTCTCCATTTCCCCTGGAGTGGGGAGAGAACAATCTAAGCACAATTGTTTTCACCCTGCACTATTAAAGCAAAGAAATTTTTCAACCACCTTATCTAATCCCAGGGAAACACACCAATGTTTTCATAGCACATCAGAATGCATCTGTCCTTTCATGGGACAGTCTTATTTTTGGATTCTGATGTTATTATACAGATAAACTCATCTATGCAAGCTTCTAGGAAACAGATTGTACTAATGTATTCCATAAGGCATGGTTATCTTTACTGCAAAGTGGAAAAGATTTGTAAGGTCTAATTTTTGCTTTCAAGGAATTTAAAGTCTCAGTGGAAAAATAACACATCATAAATGGCACTTGTTATAGTGGTAAGTAGCAACAAGATGATTAATCATTCTAGCTGTCACAAAGAAAAGACTTCATAGGAAACAAACAAATTTTGAACTGTAGAGGTGTGAAACTATTTCCTCCAGAGGTAACTGTATATACCACAACCCCATAGAGGTATGGAATTGAATCCTATGTCCCTGAGACAGTGAACAGGGACATATGACTTGAGCAGGGCCAGTAGAAGAGAAAAATCTGGAAAAACAGGAATACAGGGGGAAAATGAGGCTTTAAATATCAGGTGTAATTTTGTCTTTTGTGGGTGGTGGTGTTATTTTGACTGTTTTTGCTCAAGAAAGCCATAAAGTTGAGAAGGGAAGTGAGTTGCTCTGGTTTGCAGGTTAGATAGATGCTACTATCAGCATTGTGAAGGATGAATTAGCTGCAAATTTGATTGGAAAGCAATCATAATAGTTCAGTTAAGAAACCATGAAAGCCTAAATGAAAAGCAACTGGTAGTGACAGGGGATGATGTAAGAGGGCTCATCTGAGAGACAGTCCAGAAGAACAGACAGAAATTGATTATCTGGTGAATACTTTGGGAAAGAGACAAAGACAAGGCAGGGAAATTAAGGCAGAGGTGCTGTTTCCAGCAGGGTCCTTTTATAAGATATATGAAGACTGTCTTGATGGACAATGAAAGGAAACATCACTTAGATGGAGAAAAACAATGTATTGTGGCAGACAAGAATGTATTGCATCATAAGTAAAAATTCTAGGGGTAGATGTGGCTGGGATCTAGGCATTCGAAACATGCCTTCATTTGCTGACCTCTCCACCTCTTGAGTTTATTTTCATCCACGTTGAACTTCATTCTCAGGATCTAGGGGATTTAGCAAGACTGACAGTAATCCCAGTCCAGCGTCTTCCAACAAGTCCATCAGAAAACAGAGACCTTCCCCCAAATTTTAATTAGGCCACCAGCTCAGGTGTTCCTTGACTACTGTGGCCATTGATATCAGTTCTCCAGTTCTCTGATTGAACCTCACAAATGAAAGCAGTGTGGAGGTGGTTCTCTAGGGAAAATTTGGAGTCTTATGACAAAGGAATGGGAAATAGGTTTTGAGTAAACCACCGCAAAATCTCATTTCTACCTTGTAAAACACTAAGGTAATGAATACTGAAGAGAGGAAAGTTTATGTGGGTGCATGAAAAAAGAGGAGCTGGCTGTTAAGAATGGTTTGTGTGTCTTGCTTTGTACATTATGCAATTATTCACAGCATTATAGTAGCCATTCACGGCCTGACTCTGCCAAAAGCAGGCAATATACTATTTGACAATGTGTATTGTACAAGATATTGTATTGTCCTATATATAGCAAGCATTTTCACTCATAAAAGATTCCAATATGCACAGGGCCAAGTATTTATTTACTGACCCATGATTAAGTAAGAAAATGATTTTTAGATGCATTATAAGAATTTGTATAATGCATTTAAGAATGTCTGCCGAGAGTGTAGGTAGGTCTAACATTTATATTGCTTTCACCTATACTCCTTGATATTTTTGGTTTGTTCAAATGCATGAAGATTGTGCTATATAGTTTATCTATTTTTTCCTTTCTCATTTTCCCGATTTCAGTTAAATAAGCCATATGTAAGTAGACTACTTCATGGCACATTTTATGATCAAGACATTTGACAGAAAACTTCAATAACTTAGAAAATTTGCTCCTAAATATTCTAACTCAAATATTCTAACCCAATGCTGCTTTTTACGAATAGACCATTTCTCCATGTACTGTACACAAATCTGAACAATGGGAATTTGAGCACAGTAATGCATATATTTTACACTAGTAATGCCAAATATTTATTTATTGTTAAATTTTGTGCTATCAAGTTGCTATCACTATAGGTTTGAAATAATTATGGCATAATTAAAATGTGGAAGTTTTAAGTCAGCAGTGATTTATTAGAAATGACACTATATAAGATCACAAGTGAATTTTAATTGGATTGTCTGTATTATTTATTGCATCATTGTCTTGGCGTAGTTCTTAAACATTTACTATTCTCATAGATGATTTATATTTAAAATTAAAATAGGTGAACACTGTTTGCCAGACAGTGAGGAGAATGGAGAAGAGGACTGACTGAGGAGTACTTGGCTATGCAGTTAGGAGAAATGAGTTCTGATGTTCTGTGAATATAATTCACAACAATGCATTTTATATCTCAAAATAGAAGAGAGGATTTGAAATGTACTCAGCATAAAGAAATGATAAAAGTTTAAGGTGATAGATATGCCTATTACTCTGATTTCATATTTACCCAATATACACATTCATCAAAACATCTCATTGTACCTCATAAATATGTTAAAATAATATGTCAATCAAAAAGTTTTTTTAAGTAAAATAACATGTCATTCTGAAACACTTAAACAGTGCAAATCGAACCCTGATAGCTAGAGTTTATTGAAGTGTAATATAGCAGGAGAGCACTGGACTCAGAAGCTCCAACCAACCTCCAGTTCTTATACTCTCATCATTTTAGGAACGCAAACGTGAAGTCCCTCACATTCACAGAACCTCATTTCCTTTTCAATAAAATCGAGAGAGTGGGGATTATTAGGAAGGGTAAATACAAAGTGGAGCTTCAGTGGGCTGATTTAAAAAAGGATGAGACAGTCCAGTGAGAGCTACTCCCCAGACACAGGAAGAGGTTTGCAAATTGTTAAGGCAGAGGAGGACTGCGAAGAAGTTGAAGTTTCCTCGGGAAATTACAGAATTGGGTATGGTAATACCCAGCACCTCTGATTTGTTTTGCACACGTTGTCCTAAGGTCTATTGTTAAGGGTGAGATGACAAGGTGTATGTGAATGTACTTGGAAAATGGAAAACACTCTGAATGTACATTGTTATTACTTTATAATTCATCTGAGAAAAACAAGCATTTTCTCATATAAGATGATCTGACAGGTTCCCTTTTTCTCTTAACACCCTTCTAAGCAAACCAGATTTTACTTTGTTTTCATTAGAATATCTATATGTTTGGAATCGGGAAGAAAACTGGACCAGTTTATAATGCCTAGTTATCACATGAGGAGAGCACAAGTCCCTGAGGGGTTCTAGAGTTTACATCACAGGAAGAAATATGTTTTATAGGGGGAGAGAAAGAAAAAGAAGGAGAGAATGAGAGACGGAGAGAGAGAGACTTCTAGATAGAGTCATGAATGTGCCCTCTGGATTTTAGTCCACATTTCTGACAGGATTTTTGTCAGGAATCAACGTCAGCCATATGGAGAGAGAATTTAATTAAAATTAGGGAGTGTGTGCAGCAAGAAAGAAACAACTTGTTGATCCAAATATTTTAGTCAATTTAGTAGAAAGGTCAGACTGACTGGTGTTTAGCTTTGAGTTGACACAGTCAAACCTCTGTGTGGGTATTTATAGTAAACCTAGAGGGTTTGATGAGATGCGGTGGTAACTGAGAAGAAACTACAGTCTGTGAATTCTCTCTTTTTTTTTTTTTTTTGGTACTGGAGGTTGAACTCAGGGGCATTCAACCACTGAGCCACATCCCCAGCCCTATTTTGTGTTTTTTTGTAGAGACAGGGTCTCACTGAGTTGCTTAGCACCTCCCCGTTGCTGAGGCTGGCTTTGAACTCACGATTCTCCTGTCTCAGCCTCCCTAAGTGCTGGGATTACAGGCTTGCGCCACCGCACCTGGCTTGTGAATTCTCTTATTCTGTTCAGCGTGGTAATGGCTAAGCCTGGCTTGAGTGATAAGTACAAAGTTTTAGAATAGGAAAAACAATTTCTTCCCCACAGAAAAGTCTCCTAAATAAAGATTGCTGGTTATGGATGGACAGTTAATAGAGTCTTTTTTAAAGAAGTAATTTTTGATCACATATTTTAAAGACTACCTTGACATATATCAAAATTAGGAAGCTTCCTGGCAGAAGTCATTGACACATTCATTGAAATAATTTTGTTGAAAATTAAAAGGATAATTAATTTGTAAACTTCTTACTCAAGAAATTGGCTGATATTTTTGAAAATAATAATAATGTCTCATGCTGATGAGGATACTGAAATGGCAGCTTTGGGGACTATGATTTGGCAGTTGACATTCAATATTTAAAAGGTTTCCTACTCTTACAAGTTTGTCCCAATAAAATATGTTTAAAGATGTAGGTATTTTTGTAAGATCAATCCAAAATTAAGTTTTATAGGAGATGACTATAAATTAGTTACATCCATCTGACTAAATAATATGCAGCACTGAAGAAAGGGTGAAGAAAGGGGAAAAAAGGAAAGGAAATTCCATCAAAATAGAGGAAAAATCAGTAGAGTAGAGAAGAGGATTGAGGAGAAGGAAGGAGGAATGGAATGAGGGAAGAACAGTGCAGTGGATCTGATGAAACTATCACTGTACATGCATGAATGTGCCGCAGTGAATCTCAACAGGAAGTATATCCACAAGACACGAATTTAAAAAAAAAACTATAAATACATTGCAGAAAAATCAGTAGAGTAGAGGGAGGGGAGACTGGAGAAAGAGGAGGGAGGGGGAAAGTCTTGGGGACTAAATTAGTGCAAATTATATTCTGTACTCTTGTGATTATGTCAAAGTGTGTCCTAACGTTATATGTAACTAAAAAGAATCAATAAAAAATAAATTCAAAACGAAAATCACATTCAGCATTATCTAAAGGCGTGAAAATGTTGATTTTATGCTGAAAGTTTTTAGAACAAGAGTAGGTCATAAACTGTATTTAAAGCACAAAAGAACAGAATGTAGAGTGAACAGAAAAATATTGAAATACTGGTAGAAATATGGTTATCTTTGAGTAATGGCAAAGAAAGAGAAAGAGAGAGGTGGGGGTTTGTAAATTTGATTTATTGCAACTTCCAAACTTGGCCAAGTGTATATGTCACTATTGTGATTAGAGAAAGAATATTAGCTAAGTTCTGAAGAGAGGGCACCTGCAGTCCAAGCTACAGGTGTGGCTGAGCTGGGAGGATCCCTTGGGCCCAGGAGTTCGAGGCCAGCCTGGATAACATGGTGAGATCTCATCACAAAAATCAATAAAAATAGAAATATACGTAAGAATTTATATTGGGAACAGCCTGTTTTCTCCTTTGTACTTTCTGCTGGGGAATTACTCTCACACTTCTGTCATTTTACACTCTCTATGGTATTTTATTCACATTCCTTTAAAAGGTTTTCCTCAGAAACACACCCAAAGAAGAGAAAGGGCCAAGGCTGGCAACATCAGACTTAGTCATCCCATGGTCCTGTGCTTATCTGCCCTGTTCTTCCTTGTCTGTTTTCAACAGTTGGAGATTTTCTGTCAACTCCTGCCTCTCCTTGGTCAAATACTGGGTTCGCATTTCATTCCAAGTCCCCACCTTCTCACAGACTGCTGAGGGTTCACCTCTGAGACAAGAAGGCTCTCCCACAGAATTAAAAGGGGGAAAAAATCATTCTTCAGAAAAGCCTAAGGATACTCTGCTAGTGAGCCTCTTTTTCTTTTACCCCTTATAATTTATTAAAGTTCTAGATCTTTTGAGAATGAAAATTATCTTTTCCAGTACTTTCCTAAGCAGCTCCACCTGCTGGTGCTATCCGGTGATTCTTTGTGATCTGCAGCCTTGCCCCAGATAATGTAGGAGTTTTCCTCAAAACATGACCTCTTTTTCATATTTCTGCATCACTTAGTTCCTGGCATGAGAAGAAGTGGGGTTAGGTATTTTAGAATATTTTCTTTTGGTCTTAAACTGTGTTTAATTTGACTCACATTTAATTCCTTTCAAGTAAATGGATGAACAATCCTAGAAAATATACCTGAGTGTGCTGAGGTTAGGGTTTGGAGGGGTGAGCTACAAATTACCACCCTCTTAAGCCTCTCTAAGGATAAATTTAGCAGAATTTCACTGTTTGGAGAACAGAATATTTTATTTGGGAATTCAACAGACAGTGACTCAGATTTCGAATATTTTGGACCTTCTAAGATGCTTGACAAACAGGTATGAATCCTACACCTGCTTTGACTGGAGGTCAGCTGGATATTTTCTGGAAGCATCTTGTTCTTTCTTGAGGTCAACTGAGAAGTTCTGGCTATATTTCTGATAGCATTTCATCCAGACATCTCCCAGGAGACCTATCCTTTGTACCCACTCCTTAAAAGTCTGGATCAACATTAAAATCCTTATTGGAAAATCCTTTTGGGATCAGTAAAAAAAAAGACATAGTAAGTGAGTGTTTTGAAAGGAGCATTGATAATTGGCACACTGGCTGCTGTTTCTCCTAGGAGTCCATTGATAATAATCACTCATTCATTTTTAACATCAGTTTGCTTCATGCATTGTAGATGCAGGAGTTGGCTTTGTGCTTGATAGTGTTGGCTGTATTTGCTTTGTGCCTGGTGAGATAGCGTAGGGAAGGTGCCAAGAAATTGGGAGAGAGGCTGCATTTCCCAGTGTTTACTCTTTGATCTTACTCCTCATGTTCTTGCTCTTGAAGGGGGAAAAAGTCTGCTGTAGTGAATCCAAAGCTTCCTTCCTGGTTATTTTCCCAGAGACTTGGCCTCAAAAATTTTCTCTAGACATTTTTATTTGGCATATGGTACATTTACTCAGTGCCCTTTAGAAAAGGCATTTTACACACACACGTACACACACACACACACACACACACACACGTGTTCAACTATTGGTTCAGTACAGATTTCAAGATCACAAATCATATTAAGTCATATCTACCAGCAATTTATTATGGGTCTTTGTTTTCACATGCTCTCTGCCCAAGGTTATCTTGTTTTTAATTAGAATCTCTAGGATTATAAATTCACAGAACAAAAGAGAACCCAAATTGAAGGACTAAAGATGTCACACTTGGTTACTGACATGATCTTTTGACTTCTTAGTAGTATTTCATATTTATCATTTAGTACCTAGATATTATAAATTCTGAATCTATTATAAACTGGAATATCTTAATACCTAGGCTGATCTTGCAGTAATCAGTTCCCAAAAGACACAAATTATTTTACTATTTTTCAAATTTTGGAAATTGAGTCCATCTCTATTCACACAAAGGTGATCAAATAGAGAAAGAAAAGATGAAACTATTTCCAAAATCTTCCTAACACAACTGCAGATATTTCCCAATCTTTTCCTATTTTTTTAATGAAAAAAGGGGTGGCTGCTAGTTGTACATAACTTCATTTCAAATATCTTTCTTTCTTAGTATCTAAAAATTATACCAACAATGTTAACCAGCTCCAGAAAACTGTGTAGTAGGCTTAAAGATGCTAAGGTAATGTTTACATCTTAGTTTGATATGATAAATTCTTGAAAGTTTTTTAATATCTTTATCACATTTTTTCTTTGCTTTTTGGATCATTTTGTACAATAAGTACTCTCATATTGTCATTCTGAATTCAACATGTTTTTCTACTGCTGTCTGCTTTTCTACTGAAAAAAAAAAAAGAAAAAAAACATTCCATTTAATCTCTCCTGCTTCTAAGTTCATTATTTTACACTGCCCTTCACTTTTAAATAGCTTTATCTTAAAATGTATTCATGTTCTGAGTTCCTCCAGTTAAGTTATATTAAGATTATTATTTTCCAGGTAAACATAACTGTAGATGTTATACATTCATAGTCTCATTCTGTTTTCATTGGCATCTTTATAAACCTTTCTTCTTGCTCTGGACAGCTGTTTTTTTTAAATTTTTTTAGTTGTAGATGGACAGATATCTTTATTTTATTCATTTGTATGTGGTGCTGAGGATCGAACCCAGTGCCTCACGCATGCGAGTCAGGCGCTCTACCACCGAGCCACAATCCCAGCCCCTGGACAGCTGTTTTAATACTATTTAATGATGCTTTTATTTCATTAAAACAAACAAAAACAAAACACCTACTATGAAACAATGCTTTTGAATAGCTAGAAGTTGTAAACTCAGGATGAAATCCAGAAATATTAGCTCCATATTCCAGCTCTGTGGACAATGACCTATGTGCAGTGGTGTGCTGGTAAATGTTAACAACCAGTTCTCAAGCAAAACAGGCCCTGATTTGTAGAGTTTGCCAATTTCTATGTAGTGCTTCCAAATCCACTGTGACTAATTTTAAGCTGCAGGTTGGAAGTTGCTGACCTCTGGGAGGTAAGCAATGTGCACACTGGGCTCTCTGAGAGCTGGGTCTTCTATAGAATTCATGGACCTTGGTTATAGCACTTAACTTTCCTGACTCTTAGTTTTCTTTTTCTTTCTGTCTTTCTTCTTTCTTTTTTTTTTCTGGATAATATGCAAGAATCTTCATGATGTTTTTTGGATATATCTCTTTGTGGGTAACTAACCACATACTGGTGGGGGGATCAAAGTTCAGATGTTCACAGCCCAGGCAGCCTCCCAGCAAAGCAGGTGTGCCCTGGAGATTTTCCTTCCTTCAATGAAAGGAATGGGGGTTAGGTGAGTCTTAGTTTTCTGCTGTATAATATAGATTATGTTAGGACTGAATGAAGTACTTACGAGAAAGCCCTGAAATATAACAGTTCCAATAAATATTTTCCTAAAATCGTCTATTAATGTAATTACACTATTTCAGGGATATATTGTTTATATAAAATAAGTATATTACCTTCTTACTATCTTGTTGTAAAATTAAACTTTTTATCACCATGTTAAACTTTTATTTATCTTTGTAGTATTCAGTTTATAGAATTTCATGCTGAAACTGACTATACCTAAATATATAAAAGGTAGGATTCCTGCCATTATGAAGGAAATTCTATTTCTTTAGTAGTTTGTACTGCAGCAGCACTTAACTGCCAAGCATAACTACATGATATGATAGCTGTTTGCAACTTTCCTGCTGTATCACAGAAAGAAGAAAACAGAGAATCCAAGTTAAATTTGGTTTTGGTCCATTGGCGATTGTAGGTCCCAAAGATTTGGAAAAAGAGTAACACTTCTCAGCTTTACTACTATGGAGATTTACTTCATTCAGTCATGGATTATGTGTTACAGTCTCTAATAAGTATTAAGTTTTACTTTAGAGGAGGCATTGATTTATTTTTAAAAGAATATGTTCTGTCTCTATCTTAACCCTTTTAGGTCCATATTGTCCAGATGAATTATTTGCCCTTGATGCTTTCTGCTCAGTAGTGTGGATAATATGAGCATGCTCTAACACTTCCTATATATCTTTCTCCTTATCTCAACTTCTGGCTTTGATTCAACTAGGTGACTCTTCCTCTCCAGAGAAAATGCTGGAGGGTTAGAAAGAAAGCCACAGGGCATTGGTTGAAACCAGTCAACAATCAATCAGTGAATCCTAGATGTACCTCTTGTGCCTCCTATGCATCAAACACGATGGTGTGAACCTACAAAATCAGAAGGAGAGGAAATGAAAGTAGTTAAGTATTGAAACATGGAAGGAAAATGTATTATATATATATGATATATATCATATATATCATATATATATATATAAAGCATTTAAAATGTAAATTTAAAGTATACTTATGTATGCTAAAAGTAAAATGCTTGTATATTTGTTTTAAATTGAAACAAATGCATGCAACATTCATAATACACAGCGATAGATATACTACATTTAATTCTGTCTTTTTACATTTTTCAAACTATTTCTTCTTCAAAAGTTAATTAGAAATCGTACTTTTCTTCCTCCAGGTGTGAAAGCTTCCCATCTATTCAAAGCTTCATGTAGGTAAATTCTATGAAATTCTGATGAAATACATATAATAGTAGAAGACATATCCCCCAACCTAGTTTTTTCACATACTGACATGCTAGAGGGTGACTTCATGGATATTTATTTGATGTTAGAGCTGTGGGATTTGGATTTTGAAAGTTTATATTTTTTCTTCTCACCAAATATAAAAATTAGAGGAGGCAGATGACACAACAGTTAGGAATCAAATGTCCTAGTGTAGGTAGGCGACTTTTTACATTTCAGCAAATTAGTCAGTTCAGCAAAGCCACAAGTAGTGTTGTTTCACTGTCAAATTTCTTGGAGATTACTTGACCTTTTAAACTTCACAAAAGTGAATTCTGTGTAGATGATATTCAAAAATGCAGATTCTTGGTTTCAAAGTAGAAAGCTCAGACTTTGTTTTATGCAAAGATGCTGGTTCATATAAGTTGGGGGATTAATCAGTGTTATGGCTGTGGGGCTGGCAAAATCTGTGATATCTATTTGGTTTCCTCACTTTATCTCTCTCGAGTGATCCATCAATCATTTTTCTCTAATGGGACATTAGACTGAAGTAAAAATCAAACCTAGTTAATGAAATTTAGTATAATTTAAACATCATTCATACTTTGAGATCTGAAACTAATTACAAGCACAATTTGAATGTTTCCTTATCTTTCTCACATGCTACAAAGGTCTTATCTTTTTGACCTTCTGATTGAAGCTAAATTACAGAGAAGAAATACATTCAGTGCCTCATTTGGGAGATTTTGTCAATGTCACAAATATCTGTATAGTGTGATTCTTGAGCTAGTTATATGTTCAAACATTAATTCCTCTACTCAGTACTATATGACTTGATAAAAATATTAAAAACTCTCTGTGACTGTGGACTCCTCAATAAATGGGATCAATGATACAGTCCTTGCAGAACTGTTTTGAGAAATAATTGATCAATAAATAGGAGTGATTGCAAATCTTTTCTAATTAGTTCCAGTGATTTTCATACAGAAATTTGTCTATAATTTTTTTCTCCTTTTCTCATCAAGAAGGACCAACGGGAAAGAAGATCCCCTGGAGCAGGGTTGACATAAGGCCATGTGAGTGTTGTTAGTTCTGTCTCAAGGCTCTTCCTGCTGAGATTCTGAGACCTGGCAGAGCAAAGCTCAAATAAACACAGCTGCTTCTATGTCCCTTCTGAGGTGGTGTAGATGACTGTGTCAGCCTCTTTATTAGAACAGAGCTCTTTAGGTTCATGGAAAAGTTTCAGCTTTAAAATGAGGTCAGAAAGTCACAAGAGTACTCATGTATTCCGTAGAACATTTATAGAGTGAATGGTGCAAGCCCAAGGGCACAGGTTCCAATCGCAAGATAGAGAAGATCCTTCCATTTCAAACAGAGGCCATGAAATGACAAGGAAGCATCTACAAGCCATGATCTTATGGTTCTCACCTCACTGAGCTTCAAGTTCTTTCAGTAGGCAGAAAAGAATTTGATGATGGGAAACATAGAGAACTTCAGGACAAGAAAAGTTAGCAATTCCATGGGGCATGAAACTTCCATTTATTTTGAATGTAATCTGCCAGTTATAATAAGGTGATTTATATTCATTTATAAAATCCATGCAGTGTACATACAGTTATCCCTAACAAGGCCATTGAAGATCATAAAGATTGAATCACTAGACTAATACATATGGACTGACAGATTGCAGAGCCCCTGATCTTTGCATTGCATGATTCTATAGTAGCACAACAGGTGAATGTTTAAGTGTGCTTAAACAGAACAAAAACAAATCATGTTGACTATTGTCGTAGGTCCTATTCTGAGAAGAACTTGAGACAAGGATTAGATTCATGTGATTTATTGAGGGAGGTCTCTCCTGTCAATGCTATAAAGCAGTAAGGAAAGCAGAAAGCAGAAATAGGCATTAGGCAAAGAATGTGATCATTCAGCCTGATCCTATGGGTACCCCTGAAGCTTGAATGACATTATAGAGATGGTCTTGGTTTGAGGTAAAGAGGTCACATTTTGTATCACTTAATGTGTCTTCAGTTGGATGCCAGCCCATCCATCCACTTGCACAGGTGTGAATGCTAACCTCCTATTTAGGGTTGCTCCTGTTTGGTCAAGGGTCAAGACTGGCCAAGCTGGCAGCTGAGGCTTGGTGTTATTGAGCGTGACCACTACATATCACATCTATCATCCATCTGAATTCACATTAGGAACAGAGATACTATATAACACATTCTGTATTGCACAAAGCTACTGACCAAACTGTAGTTTCAAGTCAAGTCTCCATGTCACAAGTATAAACCTTAAGATTTACCTATAGGATATATTGGTGACAAGCAAGATGGGGTGAAGAACTATTAACAGAGTACCTATTATGGTATCCTTCAGAGTTTAACTGACTACAGTCTCACAAAAACCTTCTAGAGAGGCATGATTCTGCCACACCTTATGTGTAAGAACCATTTGGAAGCCAGGTGTGGTGACACAGACTTGTAATTCCACCAACTCTGGAAGCTGAGGCAGGAGAATCGCAAATTTGAGGCCAGCACAGGCAACTTAGTGAGACCCTGTCTGAAAAGATTGGGGATGCTTTTCAGTGGTAGAGCATTTCTCAGTTTAATCCCCATACCACACACACACACACAACCATTTGGAAAAAAAATCTCAAAAACCAGACCTGTATAAATATAAGCCCTGACCTGTATAAATAAAAGCCTACTTATAAAGTTAATTTCATTAAAGGCATGGGAATATTCAAACACTTCAATAAAGAATTACCTATGAGTTTGATTAGCATGTACTGGCCGTGTTTCACTGGCAGTGCCATATGATGTATACAAGGCACATTTTTTGTCATTACAGTATCTAGAAAATTCTGAATTTCAAACTATGTGGCTTGAGGGATTCAGGGAAGAAATTGTGATTCTGCTCCACTGTTCCCCTGCATGGATGATGAATGCAGCCTCACAGATTTGGATATATTGTTCAAAATCAAATTGCTGGTTGTTCTGTCAGGTTTTTCATTGCTATGTCTAAAATACCTAAGAAGAACAACTTAGAGGAGGAAAAGCTTATTTGGGGCCCTGGTTTCAGAAGTTCAGAACATGCTCAGCCAGTTCTGTGTCCAGGTAAGGCAAGATATCGTGGTGGAAGGGTGTGGTGGAGGAAAGCATCTCAGGACATGAAAATCAGGAAGCAGCAAGAGATAGCTCTGCTCACCAGGGACAAAATACAAACCCCAAAGGCACACCCCCAGTGATCTACTTGTTCCAGTCACACCCTTCCTGGCTACAGTTACCACCCAGTAAATCTATATTAGTAGAATAATCCATCAATTAGGTTACAACTATCATAATCATATCACCTCTGTCATTCTTGCTTTGTCTCACACATGAGCTTCACATGAAGGTGACATCTCATATCTAAACCAGAACACTAATAAAAGAGTCAATATTCAAAATACATATGGTGTGAATATACCAACACCAGTCCTGAATCTTCCCATGTCAGGATCCAGAGAAGCTGCATTGATGCCTAATTTAGAATATGCCAGATGCAAAAGCACTCACTCTTGAAGTTAGCTCAGACCTCTGAATTCTTTGAGTAATCTGAGTAACTGAAAATAGGAATTTATTTTATAACATCCAACGAGATTACCAGGCAAACATTTTGCATAAATCTAAATAAACTTCTTATTTTATCAGGCAGATAATTTCTTCATTTAGGGAACTTCAATATTTAGAAAGTCTTATACTAAGCCAGAATCCATCTCTTTGTAAACTCTACCTGTAAGCCATAGTCCTGGTCCCAGAAGACTGTTGACCATAATTGTTTCTTCTTCCTCAGCATACCCTGCAAATATGTGAATAAGTAACAAGCTATCTTCCTCAGAACTTCCCTTTTCTAAACTTAGTGCCTGTATGCCTTTTGGCATTTTAATCAAGCTTCTCTGGAAGATTCCTTTTACAAAGAACTGTTCCAAGGCTCAAGGCATTCAGGGATTTTAGCATAAAGTGAAGAGAAGGAAGAAGGAAGGAAGTGGAAGGAAAACTGGGGGAAAGGACACATTCTTAGAGTCTTGTGTCTACTGAAAACCAACTCTTCCTCTCCATGGAATCCAAGAGTAAATCTAGTCCCAGTGTGGCAAGGTGAGTATTAGGAGATTTGATACAGCTCATGAGTCATGGAAGTAAGGGAAATTCAGGTGATGGTGGTTTTATGGTTTCACAGAGTTCATTCATTCAGATTGGAAAAGTTTGCTGGTGACTGAAAAATACTGGGGTCAGATCCGGCCCTGACAACAGTTAAGTAGAACCTCAGATCCTTTCAGAGTGTATTGCTCAATTTCTTCTAGTGACTCCAAGTTGGATTTTTGTCTTTTAAAGTATATGTGAGAATGTAAACTCCTTAAGTAATTTTATTTCATCCACTGCAGTTTTACAAGATCCCAAATGAGTGCTTGGCCCTATACAAGGTTTTAACATATATAGTCATCCCTTGGCATCTGTGGGGCTAGTATAGGAACATTACCCCCCCCCCAAATTTTCTATGCTTGGCTAGTTGACTCAGGACATCTTGTGGATAACAAACTCTGAGGATGCTTAAATGCTTTATATAAAATGGCATTATACTTACATATCACCTATACATGTCTTCCTATAGACTAATTTCTCATAATATCTAATATAATATAAATGCTCTGTGTCATACTATATGATTTAAAGAATGATGATAAGGGAAAAAGGAACTACATGTTCAGTACGTACATATTTTTCCCCAAAATATTTTCTATGCTTGGTTAGTTGCATCAGTAGATGTGGAACCCACAATGTGGAGGGACAACTGTATTTGTTGAATCCATAAATAAACAAATGATTGAATGATGGAATAAATTGAATTTTTTAAGACATAAATTTTAAAAAGTACTCCTTTGGAATATGTCTCTCCTGTCTCTCAATGTCTGTGTATTTGCGTGCTTCCTCCTTCCCTGTTACTTTTTTTAAAGGATACTACTCGTGAATCAGAGGCTCTACAATATCTGGGAATATAGTTGTCTGAGAGTAGAGATGGGGCCTAAGGCAGACAGCCTTCCTAATGTCTCAGAGGACAGTCTTGTTTGTTTAGACTCCGAGAGAGCAAAAGCTACCCAGAGACATTGTAAGTCAATGCCATCCATGAAAAGGAAATCAGAGAACATGACTTAACCAGTGCTAAGGTAATACTAGGATTTGTCTAAATCTAATAATGTGCAGAATCACAAAAGACATGGTTGAAAGGGGGAAAAAATCACAGAGCTGATTTATTATATCTCTGGGAAACATTTTTCTAACTCAAATCTTGTTTATTAGAAATTCATCCAAAGACACAGGGAGGAACTTCTCTTATTTTAGCTTTCACTCCCTTATTCCTTCCCCCGCTCTTTCTTTTCCTAAGATAATATTTTATCTTTTTTTTTTTTTGGTACTGGGGATTGAACTCAGGGGCACTCGACCACTGAGGCACATCCCCAGCCCTATTTTGTGTTTTATGCAGAGACAGGGTCTCACTGAGTTGCTTAGCGCCTCGCCATTGCTGAGGCTGGCTTTGAACTCGCAATTCTCCTGTCTCAGCCTCCCTAAGTGCTGGGATTACAGGCTTGAGCCACCGCACCCAGCGATAATATTTTATCTTTAATGTTCTTTGAGTCCTTACCTTGAGTTGTTTAGGAAAATTTGCTAAGTGTTTCCAATTAAGCCATTTTGTAAAATAGACACATCAGTTTTATGAGACTATTCCAATAATAAAGAAACATTAATTTAGGAAAAAAGCAACATGCTAGAACATAAATTGAAATCCCTTTTGTAAAAGACAAAATCTGGTTGTTATTATTCCCAATATTTTAATCTATTGAAAAGCTTGCATGAGTTCAGCTCAAAAAGCAATTGTTTTATTTTATTTTATACCTAACCTGACTAGGTTATGCAATATTTCATTTTTTAAAATATCCTTCCTCTCTTGTATATTGTAAATATGTATGCAATACATATATATATGAATACAATACATATAAAATATATATGTATATATACACATATATTAATGCAATATGTGTATATGTCAACATATTATTTAAATATTGCTCTTTGTGAACCAAAAACCCATTATTACCCAAAACTTTCTTTGTGTTTCTAAATGAGAGAGCATTAGAAAGACTGTAAACTGGGAATGTGAAGAGACAGGCATTGTAACTCTAAAGTTTAAATAACTCTATTAATCAGATATCTGCCGCATATTTACAACATCGTGGATATCTGTTAATTTTCTAATATTATATATATCTGCCACATATTTGTAACAGTGCAGATATCAGCTGCATAGGTGTAAATTTCTGTGTGATGCTTTTCCTAGACCTAATTATGATTATATCCTTTCCATACAGAAACTTGGATTATAATGGTAATGAGGGTCTGAATTTTGATTAGTAATTTTAGCTTCTACTTGATGATTTGTGTCCCTTTTTTCTCCACATTTGGAGAATGAATTGACAATAGTGATGATAAAATCTTTTAAATTTTACAAAAAATAATATGAATTCATGTAGAAAATTTGGGAAATGAATAAAAGGGGGGAAAAGCACCTTAATCACCAATTATTCCATTTAGGCACAACTATTATTAACATATGAATTTTAACTCCTTTTACTGGTTTACAAAATTATGTTGAATCTTTAAAAGATAAAAATGCAAATATGTATTTAAAATGAAACCATGCAGAAGTTGTAAAATGCTAAAACTCTTTCCCCTGACCTCAGTTCTCATCATATTTCTTGTTCTTAGTTTTCTCCAGTTGCCTTTACACATGTGAAATCACATACTTCCTGATTTGCCTTTTTTTTTTTAAACAGAAACTTCTGATTCCTTACTATAAAGCCTGAGGAATTGGTTTGCTTTTTATCACATCTATTTCCCCTTTTCTTTGCAGCTTCCAATTTTTGCATACATTTTTAGTTCTACTAGTGGATTTGAAGAATTAGACTAAATTCTTGGAACTTGAAATTTATGAATGATTTTTATATTTTATTTTGGGATTTTATTTTCTAAGTATTGAGAATGATGGTTGAACTCTCATGGAAGCTATATTCTTACTTCTGCTACTTTGCCCATCATTAATAGGGGATCTTGGAGAGTCATTTATATTCTCTGGCTCTTAGGTTGTTTACTTATGAAATGCTACCTGTGAATTAAAAGTCTCTTGTGGCTCTAAATTTTTACTATTTGTGGGATGTTGGGAAGAGAACAGCTCTTAATTCAGCTCATTCATTTGGAAGACAGTCATGGAGACTAAAGAATTATATGTAACACCCAAGGTTTTTAATTCCTTTTTTCTTTTTACATTGACTTCACACATGCATATACATACATACATACATGTGTGTGCGTGTGCATGTGTCTATATGTGTTTGTGTTATACACACACACATCTTGCAATAATTGTCATCATATTCTTAGAAATTATGTTATAGGTAACAGCATATTCAGTGATGAACTAAAGGCAGCTTGTATTGCCTTGTGGAAAGTCAGCTGTTGAATCTTTTTCAGCTCTGCATAGAGTGTCATCACACTGACAGATTGAAATTGACCATGGCGGGAATATTTACACCATGAAAATTAGCAAACCATACAAAGTGTACAAAAAATAATAAACATAGTAAGCAGATGTCTTCTGCTTTTAGAAAGGCCAGCAAGAAAGAAAGGAAAGGTGGATCAATGGGTGGGCACCAAATGACAGATAAGATAGAAGTTCTAGATCTATTGCACAGAGGGGTGACTGTGATAACATTTATGCACTGTATATTTCAAAAAGTTGAAAGAATGGATTTTGAATGTTTTACTGTGTCATGTGTTAGCAGAATTCAGTGTTGGAAAAATTAAGTGTGTCCTGTGTGACTATCAGGAAAGGACTCCTGGAAGTTGGTTCCTGGGTTCCTGGGACTTTGCTCCATGCTCCTTTCCCTTTGCTAATTTTCACCTTGTATAATTATGCCATAGTAAATCATAGCTGTTGAGTTCTGTAAGCCCTTTTAGCAAGTTATTGAACATGCTGGTGGCCTTAGGGGCACAGTCAATTGAACAGTATACCATTGGTCATATCGTGAAATTTTATTCAGCATTAATATGAAGTATCACTATATGCAACATCCTTAAAATAAGCTTATGATGTATTGTTAAGGAGAAACAAACAAGTGTATAATTCATTAAATACAAAATATATGTGTGTGGCGTGGTGTGTGTGAAGGGATTGGAAATTTTATAGAAGATTGCATATCAAACCATTAATATGGTTTCTTTTAGATGGTGATATTGATAGAACATAATACTACTTCTATATACTTTATATAGAAATAAAAATGAAATTGTGGGATTTTTAAATGTCTGTTCGATTTTATTTTACAATAACATTGAAATGAAAATACACACTGAGCTGTATTATATTTCCAAATGTCACTATCAGTAAGGTCTTTTTTAGAATTCTATATCATGGGAACTGCAAATCTGTGTCAGATATAACAAAATGTGATATATTAAGGAGCCTCTGTAGCTAATAAAAATAACTAATAACATTGCTCAGGAACATTTTGGGTAGATGGCCTTGGCTTAATTTTGTAACTTGTCATTATTTCCTGTTCTAAATGTCAAGAGAGTCTCCATCCTCCATGTTTAATTTTCACACACAGGCGGCCACATGTGTCTTATCAAACATGCTTTCAGTCCAGACTTGTCAAGTCCACTTCATTTGGCTTCTGGTTGTTCAGAAACATTTTTCAAGTCAAGATTTATGAATAGGAGGTATAATCACTGGTCAGTTTGTTATCAGGACGACAGGTATTGGAATAATTGACATAGGTATGTTGAAATCAAACAGTCATATTGTGATATATACAGAATATACACAATGGAATATTACTCAGCATTAAAAGAAAATAAAATTATGGCATTTGCAGGTAAATGGATGGAGTTGGAGAACATCATGCTAAGCGAAGTAAGCCAATCCCAAAAAAACAAAGACCGAATGTTCTCTGTGATAAATGGATGCTGATCCATAATGTGGGAGGGGGTATGGGAAGAAGGGAGGAACTTTGGTCAAAGGGGAGAGGAGGGAAGGGATGGGACATGGAGGCAGGAAAGATGGTGGAATACAATGGACAATAAAGCTCTAGGTTCATGTATCATTTCACATATGGTGTAACTCTATATTGTGTACAACCAGAGAAGTGAAAATTTGTGCTCCATTTGAGTACAATGAATCAAAATGGATTCTGCTGTCATGTAAGCCTAATTAGAATAATATATATATATAAAAAAATTAAAATATATATATAAAATAATATATATATAAAAATTGTGATATATACAGAACTGAAACTTACTTTAATCCTAACAATACAATGTAATAATGACATAGAGTTTTTCTAAATTTCTCCAGTTCACTAATAAATATTAGCTTTTCCATTTACCTAAATTACTTACTGTTAAATCATCTCCCATTTCTCCTATTGGCCTTCACCTATGACCTCTTAAGGAACTATTGCATTCTAAGTGTTAGGCTGTTAAAATTGTGTTCATAAGTATTTACATAGCAGACAATTAAAACAGCATCGTTACTGTGTTCTATAAAACTACAAAATTACAGACCAAAGTGCATATTGTTAACTTGGTGCATGACTACTTCAAAGCAGACATGCTGAAGATGAGTAGAGTCAATATTCACATGGCATTTTTAGTCTAAGCTCTCAGTCTTTGGTGGAAATAAAAATACAAAGGCTTCTGTGTATGTGGTAAGAAAAAACAAAATTGGGCATGAACCAAAAATTTGACACAATCAGCCTTGATTTTAAACATCCAGATGTTTAATGCTGTAATATCCAGTGATGTCCTGAATGTCATTTTGCATAGGATATTTGATTATGTAGAAACACATGCGCACACACAGAGAAATTTTAGTGCAGACCCAGGGAAATCTTAGGAAATCTTTTCACCTCTCATCAGAGAATACCTTTCTCATTTGCTGATTCTTCCCATCCCCACACTTGTGACCGCTCAGGTAGCACTAAGGACACACTCTCGCCTTTCTCTTTCCTGTTTTCAGGTGGATCATCTTCCCTCAGATTGATGCAGCTTTCCTTTAGAAACCCCATCAGTGATAGTTTCTGCTATGCTTCACTTGATCCAGTTAAATACACTTCCCACCAGGGGATACAGGTGGGTTGATCATCCTCCCACTTAGCAATTCCATGTCCAGGCCAGGACTATTCCAAAGGCAACCAGCTTTATACTCACTGTCTCCTTCTTATTCCTATTGTCCCTTTTCATTTTTCATTGTCTTGCCCAACCCAAGTCCCACTATCATCCTTGGGTACATCAGTGTCCACATGCACGGTTCATCCAACAACTGATCTCCATCCAGGATCTCATTTTTATGAACTCACTTCCACCCTACCTCAGCCACAGTCTATCATGGCTGAAACCACCATCAGCAAGTCCTGTTTTATTCCTAAATTTTTAAATTAAAATATTTCACTGTAAATGACAATATTCTACCATTCTACTTTCAACCTCTTGCTTCACTGATGTCCATAACACTTTCTGATAAAATCATAAGCCTAGCCAGCACAGTGGCAGGTATCTGTAATCCCAGTGACTCAGGAGCCTGAGGCTGAGGGATTACAAATTCAAAGCCAGCCTCAACAAAAGCAAGGTGCTAAGCAACTCAGTGAGACCCTGTCTCTCAATAAAATACAAAATAAGGCTGAGGATGTGGCTCAGTGGTGGAGTACCCCTGAGTTCCATCCCTGGTACCCACCCCCTCCTCCCAAAATCACAAGGCTAGACCATTCCAGATATCTCCTTTCTTTATGTCTGAAGTTGAGCAGCTGATTGTTTTTGGGAAATAAACCATACAGGCTGAGACCCACACAGAGACAGAGGTGCACATGAATTCCAAAAACACTATCCTAGAACTTTTAGGAGCCCATAGCCCTTGAATGATTCCTTATGGTTCTCTCCCTCTCTCATCTTTACTATTGGAGCCATTTCAGATTTTCATAAACATTTCTCTTCTCTGAACTTGGTAGTCATTACTTCAAAGATAATGTTTCTGTGAATGAATCACATCAGGTGGGAATAGTGTCTAAGTTCGCATTCTACATCCATGCTTTAACTATAGCTGCCTTTCTGTCTGTCTCTTCTCTGCCTTGTTTCCCTACCCATCCCTTGATTTCTATTCCTGTAAAACAGTGTTTCATCCAGTTCTAATCCCTCCTGGCCTAGCAATTCAAAAGGAATCAACCCATCTCAAGCACCAATTACACCACGACCATCTCCCTATTTCCCTTTTCACTTAAACTGCTTTCTCAGCTGTGTCTTCCCTCAAGTGAAATTCACATAGTGAGACTCACTATTTTGAAGAGCATATGATTACTCAATGAATACTAGTATATCAATAATGTTAAGGAACCATCAACACTCTATCAAGTTCCCAGGCATTGGCACTATCTGAAGAGAAAGTTGCATATCCAAGAGGCAGTTTCTCTAAGCCACTGAGCACCAATATGATTTTTTTTCCTGTATGGGTTTACCTATTCTATATATTTCATATATATCTAATTAGGCAACGTGTGACATTTTGCGCCTGGTTTCTCTTACTTAGCATGTTTCCAAGGTAGGTCCATGTTGTAGTATATAAGTAAGTTCTCCATTCCTTTCTATGACTAAATAATGTTACAATGTATGTATAAACTACTATTTGTTTATTCATCTATTGATGACCATTTGGGCTATTTTCACATTTGGCTATTGTGAATAATGTTCCCATGAACATGTGTGTACATATATTTATTTTAGCATTGATTTTTCTTTTTTTCTCTTTTTTTGTTTTGGTACTGGGGATTGAACCCAGGGGTACTTAACCATTGAGCAACATCCCCAGACCTTTTTATTTTATTTATTTATTTAATTTTGAGGCAGAGTGTTGCTAAGTTGCTTAGGGCCTCAGTAATTTGTTGAGGCTAGCTTTGAACATGTGATCCTCCTGGGTTAGCCTCCAGAGTTACCGAGATTATGGGCATGTGACACTGTACCATCTTAGCACTGATTTTCAATTCTTTTCTTCTCCATATTTTTATTGGTGCATTATAATTGTATAAAATGGTGGTACTCATTGTTACATATTCATATAGGCACACAATATAACAATATAATTTGGACAAAATTACTCCCTAGTATTTACTCTTTCTTTCCCTGTTCCCATTCTCTACTAATCTCCCTTTTGATTGTTTCAGGTACATGACTTGGGGTGGAATTGCTAGCCATATGATGATTTTTATATTTAACTTTCTGAGGAATTGCCAAAATGTTTTCCACAATGGCTGCACCATTTTGTAATCCCATCTGCTATGTCGAAATTTTCCAATTTCTTTATATTTCCGCCAAGACTTTTTATTTTTTAATTTTGTGTAGTATTATCATACTAAAGAGCATGAAGTGTACCTTATTACAATGTAGTAACTCAAAGCATCAGATTCTCCCCCTCCTCAGAGTTTGTCATTGATATTTGATGGCTGTAATTCATCTATTCATTTAGTGAGTTTTCTGAATTATTTTTGCAGTGACTATAATCCTTGCCACATTTAGTCACTAAAGGCTCTGCTCGGATAGCTCAGTAGTCAGCCAGTGATCTGACAGATTTTCCCGTAAAGGTTGCCTATGACACCCTTTTTCCTTTATCTAGTATTTGTCCAGTGCCCACATACCTAGTGGAGATGGAAGTATAGCAATCTTTTACATCTTTCCTGAACATATGCTGGGTATTGGGTGTTTGTGTTTCACTCTATCTTCCCCAGTACAAGTGGTAGTTCTTCTGATCCTTTATTCTCTCAATGATACTCCTCCTTAGCCTCCTTCCTTCCTGATTTAGAAGTTTGTTCTGTTGCTTGTACCATCTGATGTCCTTTGTCCCATGTAGATATGCGGTTGCTTATCTTTAAATCTTTCCCCAGCTACTCCTAAAGCTAGAAAGTTACTCTTGCCCAAGTTGATGGGGCAAGGGGACCATCGTCAACTTGTGTGCCATTATTTGAGGAGATCACTTAAATACACAACCATGGTATTTTAAGCATAAATTTCATATTAACATCCCAGCAGCTGCAAGCTCGTAAGGAGCACAGGCCATTGTCTCTGTAGCTGTCAAGGCCACTGCTGCTCCAGTTCTGCTACACTAGAGAATGTCAGTGATACTGATGTGGGCAAAATGTCACAAAGTTCTCTCCCTGACAGTCTTTACTGAATGTGACTGAACTTGGATTTGACTCTTGAATGAACCTTCCCATATTTTACTTTCCCAACAAATTTTTGTTCTAGGTAGTTGTTTTCAAAGAATGGAATTTTCAAGAATTCTCTTGGACCCATCCTACCTAAAGATATCCTACCCTATTTATCCTTTTTCCTCATCATCAATCCCCATTGTTACGGTCTAAATCTTTATACTCCTCCTCATAAAAATTTCTTTACTCAAATTAATAACCAATGTGATGATATTAGGATGCAGGGCTTTAGGGAGGTGAAGAGATTATGAGAGTTGTGGCCTCATGAATGGGATTCATGCTCTTATTTCTAAAAAGCCCCCAGAGAGCTAGCTTTTCCTTTCTACCACATGAGAGCACAAGAGCCACCAACAATAGGAAAGATGGACTTCGCTAGAACCTGAGCATGCTAGGGTCCTGATCTTGAACTTCTCAGCCTCTAGAACTATGCAAACTAAATTTCTTTGGTTTCTAAGACACAGTGTATAGCAGCCCAAATGGACGAAAAAACCATCTCTTTGTCTCTCAGTTACTTCCATTCATGGAGATGCTAGATAAAAACATGGATTTTAAGGGGTTGTTCTTGGTATATATTATCATGTATGTTTATTTTTTTCTGGCTTCTAATGCTAAGGTTTTTCTTTCTTTTCTTTTCTTGTTGGCCTTGAGAGTATGTTGGGAATAACACATTGAGTAAGTTCTATTTCACTAGACTAGTTAAGGAAGAACAATGTGCACAGTGGTCTCACCCCATAAATCATCTCATTGTTCAAACCCTCAAATGTCTCAACAGAAAAGGAAGATAAATATTGCAAAAGAGAAAAGGTTCATCATGAATTGAGCAAAAACTTGGAAACTCATGATTATAGAGCAAGAAGTACCATAAGGAAAATTACCCACTAAAAACCAGATTCCCTGGACCTTGCACTATTGCTTTTTCCACAAAAACAAGTGGGTTTGTTTATAGATCTCAATGATGTGCTTCTTTCTCCACACAGTCCACCCTTTACTGTGCTAAAACTGAGAACATCCAGTCTTCAGACTCCAGTACACTCCTTTCCTGCCCATCTTGTGTCTTAACTTGTCTGCCATATTTGTAGTCTCTCCTCCCTCTGCTATTTTTCTCATCACTCTAATATTTAAAGGAGACATTATGGGGCCTTGATTTCATATTCTTTCAGTGCTGGCACACTGGGAAAATCTCATTTTCATGGCAAACAGCTTGGACTGCTCTAAGACAGGATTTATTTTTAAAGTTCCACATTGCACATTGTTGGCTCTCCAGTATCTTCTGGCAAAAAGATGCCAACAAGACAGAACACATAAAAAAGAAGAAAAACACCCAAACATTTTCATTCCCCTTTTCCATATTCTCTGCTAGCCAAAAGGAATGGCTTGAGGGAAGGGTTTTTGCTTTTTTTTTTTTCTTTCCCTTTATTTTTCTTTGTCTAGAACTGGCCGCCATGAGGCACCTTTTGGATTCAGATATTTTCCTGTTGGTTTCTCCTGGGGCATCTACCCTTGAGTTCTATTTTGTTTCATTAATCTAAGAAATTACTGCTTAAGAGAGAAATAGACCTTTGGTGGAAGAATAAGCCCTACATTTTAAGGGTTCTCTCTGTTGAACAGATACATTTGGCTCTCTTGGGTCTTTAATCCATTCTGACCATCTCTAAGGCCACAAAAATTAAAAATATTAAATGTGGGCATAGTGGTCAGTCACTGGGTAAGGTGAATCCACCACAAGTGGAAGGCAAGTGTTTGGTCTTTGCAGATGGTTATAAGGAATAAACCCAATGTTTCTGCTAAAGGTCTTGAGTATTTCATTGAAAAGAACTACTAGAAAGAGTCTAAATATATAATCTCAGGATTATCACTGAGCAATTTCTCTATGGCTCCTTTCTCTATGATTCCTCCTTTTCTTTCATCATGGCAGACACCCTCACTCATAAGCATAGGAGCATGTGTGATGCATTTTTTCCCACCTCAGTCACTTCAGGTTGTTATCACAAAGGAAGCTGTGAGTTTTAGGTGATATTTTCCCTAATGAATAACACATGGGCCATGGACTTCTCTCCATTGTATCACTCCAGTTTAAGACCATTTGTGGATTGTGTGAAAGAATGAAAGCATGAAAGTGTGCAGAATATATTTTGCCCATTTTCCTTCTCAGTAAAAAAAACAAAAAAATTAAAAAAACCAAGAAAGTAATTTCTATTTATTAAAAGAGGATTAGCTAGTCAAGGATAAGTATCAAAAGGTGCAGATGTTTATGGAGAACTTAACTGAGTCTTCAAGTTTGAAAGTGAGTTGGCAAAGACTGAGAAGTAAATTTTAGTTGAGGCTTTAGTACTACAAGTACAAATTTTTTGTGTTTACAACAAATTCCAGGAATCTAGAAACATGAAAACCCACTCCCAAATAAAAAAAATGCATCAAAAACAAACAAAGCTATTTATGCACATACATAAGCACAGTACTGGAATACATATACACTGCATGAGCATTGCTAAATAATTCTAATAATGATGATGAAATATTCTACTATGATTTATTTGAGGTTAGAACATGGAGATTTTGGGGTCATATTTAGTGAGCCCCTTTAGAACCAGTCTGACGTAAGAAGATCATGAGCCAACATTCACAGGCTGCACAAAGGAAAGGTTTATTAGGCAGCCAGAAATCCAGACATCTAGCACAGTTGGCATTATTCTGCTCACCACGTAGAAATTACCCCAGACTTTGTTAATGCCTGCTTGGTTGTAAATATCTCAATTTTGCTTATATGGTACTCCTTGGGCAATGACACTTATTTTGGAGAAGCTATTGGCAACCACAAGTTTTAAAAAAATAAATAAACTGCCAGCCATCAAATACACTCTTTACCTAGTGATGATGATGATAGAAAAAGCAAAACAAAGGGGTTAAAATCATCTGGTAGCCACTTTCTGTGTTGGCCAACAGAGTTCTTTCGATAGACACTTATAGATGGAGACTGACTATATGACTTTGTCATAACTCTCTTTTAATTATTTTATCACCCAAAGCACCAACGACATCTGCTTTTGTTTGAATAATGAGTCCTAAGTATAATTCCCAATGGTTGTAAAATACACTTGCCTGACCAGGATGATCAGTAGCATGGAGGCTAATGAGTATACCAGTTACCATTTTCTTGTTCTTGAAAGCACTGAATACACTTCAAAGATCTCAGCTCAAGTACTAAGAATAATGAACGATTCATATCTTTATCAAGATCATGCTCAGTTTTCATTTCTTAACCTCCTATTCATTGTGTGGCACCAGCCTCTGTATTGCCATGTTTATACTGAGAATGCAAACTTCAAATTGCAGTTAACCAAGTGAACATCTCTCCTGGATTTCCCTGTCAAAGAAATTTCCCCCTTTATCATGGAGACAGAACTTTAGCTTTCCTTTTCCTGTTTCATTCTCATTAGATGTGGTTTGGATGTGATTCTTGAACCAATTTCTGCATTCCTTCAACAAACAATTAGGACAGGACATAAGAATACTTTTTTAGCTTTCTGCCTATATCTATTTAAATTCTCTTCCCATTTCCATGCACACCATTCTCTTTTCTAATAGCCAGACAAAGCATGATTATTTTTCTATTTATTAATTGATTTATTCTACTTAGGTATACATGATAGCATAAGGCATTTTGATTCATTATACACAGATGGAGCACAACTTTTCATTTCTCTGGTTG
>CM053401.1:149995474-150037860 GCA_028644305.1 Xerus rutilus | reverse complement strand
TACATTGGATTTCTCTCAATTACATGTTGTGGGCCCTATTCTAGGTTTCTCATTTTCCCCCTTTTCCTATGACTGAACCTTCTTCCCAAAGATGAGCTCTTTAAAAATGTTGAGACTCCCCCAAACCAAAGGAAGCAGTCCTGAAGTTATTTGTAATTCAATTGTAAATCTACAGCTTGGAGAGATGCTCTATCAGTTTTCCACTGATATGTAATGAATCGCCCCAAAACTTAATGCATTGAAACAAACATTTGTAACTTATTAAGGTTATATGGAAATGAATCCCAATGTATAACTATAATACACTAATGAATAAAAAATGTAAAAAAAAAGAGTATATGGGGGCTGGGGTTATGGCGCAGTGGTAGCGTGTGTGCCTAGCACGCATGAGGCACTGGGTTCAATCCTCAGCACCACATAAAAATAAAATAAAGATATTCTGTCAGCCTACAACTAAAAAATAAATATTTTTAAAAAAAAGAGTATATGGATTGTATGGATGTTGGTTTCACTGAGGCTTATTCAAGTGTCTATATTTGTCTAGTGGGTTAGAGCGGATGAAGGGTCTATTGTGGCCTTACCTTTAACTTGTTTGCAACCAGAGAGATGGAAAAATTGAGCTCTATATATGTACTATGACTTGAAATGCATCTAAATAAATGAATTAATAAAAACAAAACAAAACAAACAAAAATAAATGGAGGTTAAAAAAGTCAGGAAAAGTCTCTGGCAGCTATTTTCCTTGGGATATTAACAGATGTGAGCCTGGCAGAGGTAGGCCAATATGTCTTTCTCACTCAGATTTGGAGAACAGAGTTTTGTTCAGGCTGAGACCTCCAGTCAATTGCAAACTATTTAAATTGCTAGAGGAATTGTTATACAGAGTCCTCATCCTAAGCCTTCAACAAACAGAAGTGAGTTTCTTTACATAGGAGCAGAGTTGGCTGGACCATGGAGGCTTTTTTTTTTTTCCTTATGGGTCAGAAAGAGGAGTATGCTGATAAAGGAAATGGATAACAGCTTACTCTCAAAATGCCCCAATCCCCTGATTTCTAGCATTTGTTGGTTTCCGTTCTACAAACACTCTTCCTCATATAGCTTGTATCAAGTTTCCATTCAACTTGGGAGCTCACAAGCAGAATTGATTCTTGTGAACTAGTGCAAGCCTGCTCTAGCACAACACTTATCAGGAAGAATGAAAGAAGAAAAAAAAAATTAAAGAATTGCCAGGAAATAAAAAAGCAAAGTCTCTAGGTTCTAAAACACTTTGAACAGGTGGGAGTTGAACCCAGGTATGGAAGATGGAACAGAATCACTGATGAAACCTTCTGGTACCTGTATAGGAATACCTCAATTGCTCTTGAAATGTGTGTGCAGAACCACATGCACCAAAAAGGGAAAATGCCAGTAAGCAAGAAAGAAGAGTGCAGTAGAGAGGAAGTAAAATTGAAATTGTTCAGTTTGACTCCAAAGTCATAATTAAAATATGAAATGGACAAATATGTCCCTGGGTTTGATTGTTCATTAGCTCGACCTGAGGAGAGCTTGTGGTATCAGAAGAATACCGTAGTAAACAATACCTAAGGAGGTCGATGGAATTGAAGGACCCTGATGAGAGATTCAGGAATCTGAACTCAGTCCTAGTTCTATTCTGAGAACAACTCTGGCCTGAGCATTTGGCTTATACAAGCTCTAAGTTTTGGGAGTCACCCCTCCATTCAGATTTTCTGTGTAAACATATGCCCAGGCAAAAATGATCACTTCAAAGGTGGGGGATGTATATGGTAGTACAAAGACAACCATGATAAGGCAACAATGACACTCTCTATTTGTAACACAAAATCTCCAGGACGTTCCATACAGGAAGGGAAGGGAACCTGTGAAAGGACTCAAAACAAAGGGGACAGAGAATATACACTTGCTAGAAGTAGTTTTGTTGGGGAGATATTAGTTCTAGCAGAGCACATGATGTCTTTGGCTGCCAGATGATGTGATAACATATGAGGTAAATCAGTATAAGAAGGGACCAGATGATGCCTTCAAATTGGTGTTAGGTCATGTGGGGCAGTGGGATTTGGCCTTGTGACCTACACAAGCAGAGCTGATCTTGAACAGGTTGACACTTTTGTTGATGCTGTACTGACACGGCAGTGGAAATGTTAACTAAAATCCTCCCATCCTCACTCCAGCTTCCTGCATTGACTATTCCTCACTTCTCAGATGAAGATAATACTTAGAGGAATCTGATAATTATTTATTAATCATAGGATATTTTTGTTACCAAGGTATTTCTCTTAAGTGCAGATCTCTCTCTCACACATATACAAACACACACACACACACACACACGTACAAGTAACTCCTGTGAACCTGTGCAGGACTCCTCTAGGATAACATCTCTCAGGAAGAATGAAAGAAGAAAAATATTAAAGAATTACCAGGAACTAAAATATCAAATGTCTTTAGGTTCTAAAACACTTTAGACTGATGAGATTTTAACCTAGTATAGAAGATGGAAGAGAATCATTGATGAACCCTCAAGTGTTTACAAAATGCACATATAGGTTCTGATGCACACAGAAAGGGAAAAATTATAAGTGTTAGGATTTAGATATGAGGTGTCCCCAAAAGCTTGTGTGAGACCATATGAGAAAGCTTAGATGTGAAAGGATTGGGTTATAAGAGACTTAATCTAATCAGTGCATTTGATACAGATGACCTGGATGTAACTATAGGCAGGTAGGGTATCGCTGGAGGAGGTAGGTCATTGGAGTGTGCCTTAGAGGTATATATTTTGTCCACGGAAAGGGAGATAGCTTACTCTCTTCTTCCTGGTGCCACCATGTCCCAGCTTCTTTCCTTCATCACACCCTTCTGCTATGATATTCTACCTTACCTTGGGCACAGAGCAATGGAGTTGGCTATGTATGGACTGAGACCTCTGAAACTGTAAGTGCCAAATAAATTTTCCTTCCTCTAAAATTGTTCTTGTCAGGTCTTTTGGTTACAGCAGAGAAGAAGCTGACTAAACCAAAAAGAACAAGAAAGGATAAGAAGGGATGTATATATTGCTTCATTCACACACACACACACACACACACAACCTGTGACATTTCCTTCAAAAATAGTTTATTAAACATCAAGGAAGTACCTTGACTTAAATTTTAGAGTTGTACACTATGTTCATTTACATAGAAGAATTTGGGGCAATATCATATAGTTTGACCAAAATGTATCAAATATCTATTCAGCAATGGAGTTCCTTAAAATGAGCCATAGGTACCAAAGTGGTCTCTTTAGTACATATGTTTCATTTCCAGAATATATTCTGAACTTGTCTTTGCAATTTATGAATTCAATTAAACCAGTTTCTTGTTTTCCCTGTTGCTATGGCTTAGATATATATTGGATATGTCTCATCTACCAAGTTTCCTGTGCTAGAAGTTTTGTCCCTAGTGTGGTGGTATTGAGAGTTGGTGGACTTTTAAGTGGTGGAGCCGAATAGGAGGCAATTAGGTCATTGGAGGCACCACCCTCAGAACATATTAATGTAGTTCTTGAAGGACCCCAATTAGTTCTTAAGAGAATAGGTTGTCACAATGTAAGGTCAACAGACATGCTTGGCTTTTTCAGTATTGAACTGTCTCCCTTTCCAATTCTCTGTCATATTCAGATGCCATTAAAAGGGCCCTCACCAGAGGCCGATCAGATGAAATTGGCCAATCCTGGACTTTTAGCCTCCAAACTAAATAAAAACTAAATAAGCCTCTGCCTTCAAAACTAAGATAACGAGTAAATGTCTTTTCTTTGAAAGTATCTGGCTTCAGGTATTTTGTTATAGCAAACAGAAATGGGTCAACCCACCTGCACCCATTCCTCTGGACTCATCATCATTTTCATTTCCTTCATTAGGACTTTGGCTTCAAGTGACTTTCCAGTGCCATTAGTCAAACACACACACACACACACACACACACACAGAGCCAGCATATGCTTTTATGGCCACCTTATGGTTTTTCAGAACCATGAGTGCATAGTGTTTCAGTTTTCTGCTTGAAGTAGTGGAGAGAAAAATAGGTGTATGCTTGTAAACCAGTCAGTTGTGGAGAAAGCTCATCCTTCCAGGAGCACAGTGAGAAGAGTGAACTATGCCTATTTATCTACCTTCTGCTTTAGAAGGGAGGAGAGGGCATTCTTGAGAAATGTAGCTTGAACTGCAGACTATTGGGTTGGGTTATGAAGGATATAATTTGGAAAGCAATTTCAAAAGGTTTAGTTATCCCTTTGTCATGAGCCAAGCAGTATCTAAACCAGACAGTCTGTTTGGATAGTGCCCTGATAGTACCAGAGAGAGCAAGCTGATCATAACAAGGTCTTTTCTAAACAAGAGAAATAGCCCATACTTTTATGGGGAGGGATTACTCTATCTTTAGTCAGATAAGAAATAAGTCCAGTCTAAGCCTGATCCCTTCTCTTACCTTGTTATGTTTAGATTTCCCAAAGTTTTGATATTTAGACTCTGCCTCTCTGCCCTGCTAGTAACAGACTCTAGCAAAACCTTTACAGTTAGAGCTGTCAGGTGAACCTAGCTGACTATCTGCAACTGATTCTGTACATAATCTTTGTCCAAATGCCCATAACCCTGAAAAGGTGGGTTCACGTAGAATACCATGCAGAAAGTGATAATGTTTAACACACCTGGGTTATTGTCCAGGATTGGAAGGATTTGACATTGAGCAGAAGATTTTGCTTTGGCTAACTGTATCAAAATTTGATAATTATCTGCCTAGGAAGCTATCTAGCTTACCCCTTAAGGGGTCTGTGTATCATTCAAGTACACAATCTATTGTGGGACTTATAGGGCAACCAGCAGAAGAACTGTATCTAATTACACTAAAATTCTGATTGTGATCTCCCGTCGGACCTGGAACCCTTTGAAAGTACAAATTGAGTCTCAAAGCCAAAGCCCTGAGCTTCTAGGAAGTTATCCATAAAGCTTGCTGTACAACACTGTTTAGCAGACACTCTCATCTCTCTCCTTTGGAGCTACAGCTATCCGGTCTCCTGATTGCCGCAGCAATCAGAAGATGTCAGCACAACCTTGCAATGCCATCTTGCCTCTGTAACATCCCTTGTAGTGTTTCAGTCCCTGCTGGATCTCATCTTCCATCCTCTTCAAGTTGGATGATAATCATCTGTTTCAAAGATACTTTGCTTCATGCTTGATTAACAGATCATGAATGATCATTTACAGATCACTATTACCCAAGCTCATGACTGGTAGTCTGAGCCAAGCTATATTACAAGGGTTGGGAGGGTGGACAAATAAAGTCAGTACACAGAACCCACTACCACAGAACGCTTGGCTTAAATCAAGGGCTCAGATTATTTATATATGGGAATTAATAAGGAACTAATGAAGTTGGGAAATAGAATGGCAATGGGGCCATACACAGTTGCTCACAGAATGTAAACTGAGTTGAACTAAACATGAGGTGGGGAGTGGAATGGCAGCTACCTTTACGTGACTTTTGTTAAGTATAACCATTGGTTTAAACTACTCTACTGAGCAATTCTTAGTTTATTCTTGTTGATTTCCAACTGAGTTCCATGGAGCATTATATTTGTTTTAGAGTATGTGCAGTTATAGAGAGTGAAAGAAATGCCAAATTCACAAGGCACTCCTTAGAAAATCACAGTGGTCTTTGGAGGAGCTTTGAATTTTTACAGAACAGGAACTGGGGGCTCAAATTAACAGCATATAGATATTAAAGTGTTCAAAGACAATGACAAGGGACTGGACTATAACTGTAATGATTTAGGCCCCAAACCTGAAATTTTAAATAATTGTGTTGTGGATTCTAAGTGTCCTCCCTGAAGCAGTTACCACTAAAGCACCGTTTTAACAGTTATGTGAAGCTACCAAACACGCCCCTCTGTATTCCAAGCTTATGCTTGGTACTCATCTCGCCATATTGTGCTCCTCATTCAATTCATCAGACTGGCTTTGAACTTCTACTTTATCTTTCTGCTATTTATGGATTTAAATTGTGAGGAAATGTAGTGGGGAGGTTAATCATATACTTTAAAATTTTCAGACTTCCAGTCCCCAAATTTCATAAAGATGATTTAAAAATAATTAACTAAAACAAAAATAAACCTCTATCACTCTCGTAGCCCATTCTGAATTTGAATTAATCTTTACTGTGAAATGGCTTTCATCTTTATTCTCATATATTCTATAACAAATACATATTCATACCAATTTATGGTTGTTTCTGGACCCTGAGCAGTGTTCTGCTGATTGTTAAAAAAAAAATTAGAACCAGCTTTTCAGATAAGGAGACTTTCTTTTGTTTATACAAATTTTTTGTAGCCATATTTAAAAATTATTTAGTTACTTTCTTGTAATAAAATTTTTCTGAGGTGACAAGATTTAAAATGGCAGAACTATGGCATTCAAAAAGGTCAGGCTCTATCTCTTGCCCACATCCCTACTCTGAGAAAGACAAGAAGAAGAGTTTTCAAAGTAAAGTAGCTGGAAATAGACTCACCTTTAACAACCAACTCCCTTCCCTTTCAAATAACACAAACTTTCCACTCTTCTGCAGAAAGATGTGCGCCTTAGCCTGAGTTTTAATTTTCTTATATGGTAAGGATTCAGAGGGAGCAAACAGCCAATTAAATTAACAGCACCAAAACCTTTGTGATTCTGAAAGGAGAATGTCAACATTGAGAAACGTGAGCAATGCCATTCAAGGCTCAGCCGTCTTTCATTTAGAAGATCCTGTGGCTCCCCTCCATTGGGAGAGGGTGAGGTGAGGTCCTGTTTGAAGTAGTGCCCATAGCAGGGGGAGGAAATGACTCAGTGGCCATGCAATAGTAAAACTCTTCTTCTAGCAAGAGGAACCATGCTTGAACTTGGCAGTCTGAGCAAAGTCTCAGCATGATTCAGGCTTAGAAAGTCACTCTGGCTTTTACTGGCTGATTAATAATACACCATGGAGCTCCTCCAAGCTATAACTGAGGGATGGATATTGAGATAGAGGGATTCTCCCTGGCACACATGTGGAAATGGGACCAAAGGGAGAATGGGTCTTGATTGTGGCACAGAGTTAATAAGGTAGACATTTCACTGTGTGTACTAACCTCACTCCTTAGCCTAGGGCAAAACATCTTTATGCTTCATTTCTTTATCTTCTAAGATAATTGTAACATTAAAAGATTATTCAAGGTAAATTCTGATTTTGTTAACATGTTTTTTTTTTAAATAGGGACAGAACTTTGATTCTTCTCTATTAACATACAAATATTTGTTTTAAATAAAGTGCCCTTAAAATCAACAAATGAATTGGCAAAACAAAGCAATACCCAAATTCTACTCATGGTAGGTCAAAAGGACCATGTTATTAATAAAGCAGAGCGTAATAATAGTGTAGCAGCTTAAATTATTTGCAGGCATTCCACTTATCCTGCAAATATCTTTGAGGATTTATGATGTGCTAAGTGCATTGTAAGGGTTGAGGGACAGAAACAGACATGTAATCATCTCAGCTTCCTGGAGTTTGCTGTCTTTTGAGGGAGACAAAATCATTGTATATGGTTTTGTTTTGCTTTATTGTGTTGATGAGAACACATAACATGAGATCGATCTATCCTCTTATTGATTTGTAAGTGTATAATAAATCATTGTTGATTTTAGGTATAATTTTGTACAGCAGAGCTCCAAGTCTTATTCATCTTGCTTTACTGAAATGTGATGCCTTTTGATTAGTAACTTCCTATTTCCCTCTAACCCCTGGAAAGCTCCATTCTATGCTTCTATGAATTTGATTATTTTATATACCTCATGTAATGGAATCAAGCAGTAAACTCTTTTGAATGGCTTGTTTCACTTAGCATGATATCCTCAAGGTTCATCCATGTTGTACATAATACACAATGTTCTTCTTTTTAAGGTTGACTAGAATTCCATTATATGTATATCATATTTTCTTTATCCATCCATGTGCTTTTGCGCATTTAGGTTGGTGTCACCTAAATGCCTATTGTGAATAGTACTACAATGAATACAGGACTGTTGATATTTCTTTGGAAACTTGATTTTAATTTTTTGGTTAAATACCCATAAAGAACATTCTGAGTCCTATGGTAAGAAATTAACAAGTGTTATTTCTGGTGTCCTATTGGAGGAAGAATAATGAAGAAGTAAGGGATTCACTCGAAGGGCTAGTGACAGCTGGGTCAAATGGCAAATCCAAAAACATGTAGCAGGTGGTGGATGGTAAAGACTAAATAAAAGTGATCAGGAGCAGAGATAATAAAACACAGTGCAGAATGCCAGGATAATTGAGAACATAGCTCCTTGGTTGAAACTCCAGTGGTCCAATTTGCCTGAAGCAAAAGATGCAGGTGGAGCACAAGATAAGACTGGAGAGGCAGAGTGAGTCCTTCTTTCATAAAACCCAAAGTTCTGCAGAGAGTTCTTGGCAAAGAACATCACAAGAGGAGGTAGATAAGAAGACATGGGCTTCTTTCATGATAAAAAAGCTATGTAAGTGATTCCACTGGAGTTCCAAGCCATGTCTTTTGCCACTGAAATCATCTCATAAATTTAATACGTTTTGTCCTTAGTATCATCCATAAAAATCTAGTATAGAACAAGGATCGAAGTTAAGACAAGTCAGATCACATATACATTTCTGATCCTACAAACGTCCTGGGTTTTCTTTTTCCCTCAGTTTTTCAATCAAATCATACATGAAACAATGATGGCTATTTTTATTTTAGAAAACTTTAAATGTGATAATATAGATAGTATTATGTTGTAATTCCTTGAAGAAAAAAAGTGACAGTTGTTGTTTGAATCACTTTACATTTAGAGAGTTGAGATAAGGGAAATACTCATGTCAAAGTTTTCACAATAAGGGCTGGGGCTGTAGCTCAGTGGTAGAGCACTTGCCTAGCATGCGTGAGGCACTGGGTTCGATCCTCAGCACCACATATGAATAATAAGTGAACAAAATAAAGATCCATCAACAACTAAAAAATGTTTTAAAAAAAAGTTTTCACAATAAGAATTAAAGTTGTGTCCATGTCTTCAAGACTTATTATTTCATCCCAAGTTTGCCAATCTGTGCAGCCTATAAATGGTTACTCCCAAGAAACTAGAATTGAATAAAATCTAGTATATCTTATGTAATTCCCTTTCCTTATTTATTTATTTTTTTGCACCACATACCTGACCCTCATCTGTTTTTTAATCTTGTATTACCAATTTCATTTAACTTTAACTTTTACATCTCCTGAAGTTTAAAAAAAAGTAAAAATAAATGTGGACTAAGTGAAGAAGTGCTCTATATTTTATCACTTATTAGACACCCATATCACCCTTGAAGAGTGATTAGTGAGATCATCCCATTTTCTTTCATTATTTCATAAACAAAAATTATATTTTATTTTTAATTCCCCTGGTATTTTTACTCTGAAGAACAGAATTACCTAAGGGGCTTTGCTTCTCCAAATCATAGGTTCTTAAAACATGAAGGTTTAAAGAAAAGCAAGCTCTCTATAAATAATTTGTTTTGGGTTGTTGTTATTGATCAATGATGAAACTGTGATGAAGACCATTTCTTAGAGAGTGTGTTGTTATAGGTAGGGAAGGGTCATAGCAGAGGAGAGACAAAGATAGGACATGGGGTTTGAAATCAAATGACATACTTTCTAATCTAATTCAGCCATTTACTGATTGTAGAACATGTACAATCCTCATAATAGAACTGTTTGATTCCTTGTATTAGTATTTAGGAATACACACATGTATTCTTACATATAGTAGGGGTCACTAAACTGTAGCATAAGCTATACTGAGGACTGTAACCTGGAAACATATGTAAGAATATTATGAATATCAAGCCTGAGATACAGTTTTGTTTTTTCATGTGCCTGAAAAGTTCAGTCATTTGCATTTTAGTAAAAGCAAAATAGAGCAATGACACTTTTGAGTATTGATTAGGCGAGTGGGCCAGGTAGCTAATGCTCTTGGCTAAGAAGATGCAGCACAAAGAAATATGGACAAAAGTGAACTTGTGCACTGAGGGGCTTTGGAGATGTGTGAGATTGTTTGCTGCCATACTAATGGTCTTATTTGACTATACACTTTTAATGATTAAGTCAACTGTAATTGCTGTATTCCTTCTTTACGAGTTAGCATCCATCCCTTTTTGAAGCCCTAGTGGTTACTCCCATCTTCATATTGACTTGCAGTTGACTTGTAATAAGATATCATTTGGTTTGCAATAATATTGCACTTTATGTAGGCTGCTATCATTTCCTACTCTAACACATAACTATTGCTTGTGTGTGTGTGTGTGTCTGTATGAGATATATATAAGATATGTATATGGGGGGGATACTGGGATTTGAACCCAAGAACAGTATACCACTGAGGCATACTCTCAGCCCTTTTTATTTTCTTTTAACAGGTATTGCTATGTTGTCCAGACTGGCCTAGAATTTGGTATCCTCCTGCCTCAAGCCTCTTGAGTTGCTAGTATTACAGATGTGCATCACTGCACCTGTTGAAACTAAAATATTTAAACAAAATAAAATTACTAACTTTAAGCCATAAACCCAATAGCTGTCATAAAATAATTTTTTTTCAATTTATTTGTACTGAGATGCTGTGTGTCCAATGAATAGCTGAGGGACTCTTTCATTAAATAAGCATCAGGGTAGAGGTTTTTTGGAACACACATTTTGGTTTTTCTGAGGATTTCTTTCCTTTGAATTTAGTATTTTCTCTAGAGAATTGATCTGCTGTTTTAGAATAAGCTAGGAATTATTATATATAGTTTTTAAAAGTACAAGAGGAATGCCAGTGCAAAATAAGCTTAAAAGTTACCTCTTAATAAATTGAATCATTAGCTCAAATAACCATTCACTCATGAGTGAGTGTCTATTGAATTTCAATTTCGATTTCAACCCCTGAAAGTGAAAATCCATAGAATTTTAGTGGGATCCCTGAGTGCATGCAATGGAAAGGCAGACCTTGCAGAAGAGAAAACTGGATTCAGATTAAGAATTACATATATCTTCGATTTATTACTGTTGAGACATTGATCCATTACAAGAGATAGAGGGTGACCCAAGCTTAGAGCAGCAGAGCAGCTCCAGTCACTGTTCTCCACGAGGTAGACATTGGCTATCTTGTTGACATATTCTAGAGGCCAGGAAAGTGCCTATGAACATCATTATGTTACTTCACAATATCTGAAAGCATTCTTCCATCACAAGATTTCTTAACACTGCAGAAGAATTAGCACAGAAAGACAAAATTTCATGGCTTAAAGTTATTTATATAATTATTTATACTGTCTACATATATACAGTCACCAGAAATGTAGCTAGACATAATTGAGCTATGTATATTTTAAATACTTAATAAATTAATATCTATAAACTAGTACACAGGTAAATCTCTTAAGCTGTTTTTTATTCTTTCCTTTTTTTTTTTGGTTAGTATTTATTTATTTATTTAGAAGGAGGGATAGCAGGATCCTAAGGACATACCTAGTCTTCATCTAACTTCCTCTGCCACCTATATTGTTACTATATTTAGTTTGTTTAGATTGTTTAGAGTGTCAATACCTTGAACTCTTCAAACTTTTGAAATTTGGGGTTACTTTCCACTTGATGCCCATTATTTCTATGTTTACACTATAATGGGTGAAATTTTCTAAGTGAGTAAGCTTTACATAGGATGAGTTTAATGTTAAAGATATGAATCAATTATAGCTTAACATTTATTAAAAAATGTATTTTGACCATATAGAGTCTTTTGTATTAGTAGAAGAAGATGATCTCATGTGACATTTTAGGGACTAGTATAAAAACAGTGTTAACTGTTTTTTATTGAGTCAAAATGTGGACAGTACACCTCTATGATAGCCCACGTTTTTATAAGTCTATCTCCCTCACCACCAGGACCTTCTTCTTCTTCTTTTTTTTGTTTTACTCACCTGTGTATCTTTACTATCTAGAAATAGATGAGTCTGGTATATAGAATATACTTAATAAATGGGTGTCAATAAGAGGAGTGATTTGTCAATGGTTTGAGCAAATGTGATCTGAGATTTGAAAAAAGTTGAAGAATTTGATGTGATGAGATGAATTGGAAGGACACATAAATGCAGTGTTATGTTCAACTCATGAAGCTAGATTGAGTATCAGCACTTTCATACATTTCTAAATGTTTGCCACAAATTAATTCCCAAGTATGTTCAAAAACTGCCCTTTCTACCCTGAGGACAGTGTGAAGTTTCCTCTATCAGTCTACCATCAAAGTTGTAATTAAGTCATCGAGTCTGTGGTCTATATTTATGATTACAATATATGATCAAGGATTATAAACACCAGGAAAAATGTATTATCACACTGTCTAATTATCACGTTAAGAGAATGACAGCAGACAAACGTTTCATCTCTTACTAGAGAGAAGAAATCTGGCAGAACCTGGGAGTTTACTTTGATGTTGGATTTGTATAAGAAAGTATCAAAGATTGAACTATTTTCAAACGGAACATCCAATGTTGGTTTCATCCAGGCAGTCGGTTTTCTGTCCCACCATATTTTTCTTTGAAGTGGCATAGCCTAGAGTTTGTTTTTAGAATCTACTTATTGCAGGTACGGCAATGAAATTCAAGAAGGTGAAAGAAAAATCAGAAGGCCACAAAGCTAACAGCAGGCGTTATAAGTTGATCTCTGAAATGCGGAAGGTGCAAACAGATTCAGGCAGTGTGAAGGGCCTAAATGGATTGATGGTACTTAAAATGTCATCCTCAGACCAGTAGTTTCATTAAACTCTTGGAAATGCAGATTCTCAGGCTACATCCCAGACCTACTAAATCAGAAACTCTGGGAGAGTGGTTCAGCAATTTATGCTGGAAAAGACCTCCAGGTGGTTCTGACACCTGCTACCATTTGAGAAACACTGTCCTAAATAATGCACAATATGCATCTTATGCATCCTTTAAAGTTTATGATCCTGTTGGTTCCAGTGCCAGCATGGGATCTTTTCTGCTACTCCAGTATATCTGTAAACTCACTTTTCTGAACAATTTTGTCTTATAAATATGGTCTGTATAAAATTTCTCTCTAATTGCTTTATATACATTAATTATGCCTCATTAAAATTCTATAAATGCTACCAGAAGTTAATGTTTCTCATAGAATGATATTTTCTTGGCTGCAGAAGTAAAAATAAAGGAAAGGAAAAGAAATAAACTTTAGCATATTTGTTGGTTATTTGTCAATGCTAAGCAGTGTCAACTGTGGACTTCACAAATGGTGATAGGAGAAGATAATAAAATAGTGAGCATTTTCCTACTTTTCTGATTCATCAACAGTGATGAAGTCCCAAAGAAGGGATTTAAAGAAATAATATATGGAATCTTCCCAAGTTTTCCAAAGGATAAAAGCATCCTAATTAAGGAGGTTGAGTGAACCCCAAGTAGTATAACCCCAAAGAAATGCCAGGAGGCATCATGGATGCCAGGTGCAGTGGCACATGCCTGTAATCCCAACAGCTTGATAATAAACTTTGTAGTTAAAAAATGCAAGAAAAAAACTTCAAGGAATGAAATTCCATATCAAGTTATTCTCTAAAGCAGAAACCATGTATAGTTCACCTGTGCAACAGCATTGCATGACACAGAACCTGGGGACACATTACCCATGTTCATGACTTAGACACTACAAGCTAATATAAAAAGATGATACAACTCTAGTGTGGTTACCGTTACCAAGGAATTATGAATAGCAGTTAAGCTTCTCTATGATGGTTGTTGAAAGATGTTGAAGTCAGCAGATTAGAGTTTACATCAAATGTGATTGCTTACCAGTAAGTTATTAAACTTCTTTGTAACTCAGTTTTCTCATTTGTCCAAGTAGAAATACTAATTTTATCTTATAGAACAATTTTGAAATTCCAAAAGGATATCTAAAGCTTTTATAACAGGCACTAGATAAAGTTTTGGTTATTTTGTACCTGTCTAGGTATACTAGTCATAGTTCTCCAGAGAAACCAAAATAATGGGATATTTATGATTCCACAGGCGAGTAAAAGCTCTCAAGTTGGAAATTCAGTTTTCATCAATTTAATTCAAGACTGTTTCCTCACTGGTTTTCAAATAGTAGCATCAGCCTTATTTGGGAACCTGTTATAAAGTCAACATTTAAGTCCTTAATCACCTCATTTTACCCACTGAGTCTTTAGGGTACACTACAACAGTTGGTCTACAAAAGAGAATTAAGTAGGATCCAGAGCCACATAACATAATGCTCTAAAAGTTCAGGCTACAACAGAAAATCACTCATCCTACCAAGAACCAAGAAGATCACAACCTGAATGAGATCATAGATGGTCCCTATAGATGCTTGAGAGGTTGGGATTCTCTGATGAGGGCTCTAAAGTGTCCAAAAAAAAAAAAAAAAAAAGAACCAAATGAAATTTTTGAATTGAAAAGTGGAATCATTGAAATAAAAACTTCTTGGATGGGAAAGGACAGAGGATGCAATTTGTGAACTGGAAGACAGATAACAGACCCTACCCAAAATGAACAACAGAGTGGAGTCTGGAAAAAAAAAAAACAAAAAAAACAATGAGGCATCATGGTCAAAACCTCTAAAAACTGGAGACAAAGAAAAAATCATGAATGTAGCCAGAGTAACAGCACCTCCTTTGTAGGGAAACATCCATTCAGATGACATGGTGTTTCTCATTTGATGTCATGGAGGCTAGAGAAGGAAGTGGCATATTTTTTCAGATATTGAAGAAAGGACTTGCCAATTACAGGTTCTAGATGCAGTGAAAATACCCTTCAGGAATGAAGAGGAAATGAAGACATTTTGAGGTGAAGGAAACCTAAGATTTGTTGCTATCCTACCAACTCTTAAGCATTACTAGAAGGATTTTTTTCTGAATAGAAAGCACATTTGGCAGAGACTGGCTAGCCCATCTTTAAATCTGTCTTGACTTCTTAAGCCCACTGCTAGAACACATTTCCGGTATTCCTTATTTTTAAGGTGGCCCTGTGACCATTTTCAAGCCAATGGAATACAATCTTCACTATTTTGAGAAAGTATCCTTTAAAGACCTTCCACATGTGACTTTCTAGTGTTCTTTCTTTATTCATTGGTCTGAGCTGAACATATTGGAAGAATAAGATAACAGTACTTGATTCCTTAGAATATCCTGAAGAAAAACTATCAACAAATCTTGATGACCTAGTTTAGAAGTAGAAATAAAATTACATTGGGTATTAACCATTATTCATTAAAAAATTAGTTATTATAGCAGTTGGCATTATCTTGAAAAAGGAGTAAATTTCAAGGTGTGGGGAGGGCTAAGTATGAATACCCATGCAAGTTTATCATTAAATATTTATATCTTTGTCTTAGTCTATTTGCTGTTGTTGTGACAGAATATCTGAATCTAGGTCATTTATAAAGACCTTGATTCATATTAGTTCATTTATTTAGTTCATTGTTCTGAAGGCATGAAATGGAAGATCAAGTACCTACATCTGGCGAGGATCTTGTGATTTGTCATAATGATGACACAAAAGCAGAAAGGCAAGCAAGCTTATGTAGAAGAGAGAAAATATGAGGGACAGACTTATTTTAAAACAATGGCTCTTGTGGTAGATAATTCATTCCCAAGAAAAAAGCATTAACCCATTTCAACCCCATTATTTTACCTTAAAGGCTTTATTATGGTGGAGAGATGAGGTATCCTCCAAAAGCTCCTATTAATGCAGGAATATTCAGAGGTGAATGGATAGGACTCCAGGAGCTGTAACCTAATCAGTTCATCTTAGTTTGAATGGACTAACTGGGTGGTAACTGTAAGCAGGTAGGGCATGGCTGGAGGGGGTTGGTCACTGAGGTCAGGCCCTGGAAAGATTCATTTTTCTCTGTGGTCCCTTCTCCTTTCTCTCTCTGCTTCCTGGCCTCCATGAATGGAGCAGATTTCTTCTACCATGCCATTCTGCCATTATGTTCTTGTGCCCAGACCAAGGACTTGGCCTACCATGGTCTAAACCTCAAAAACCATGAGCCAAAATAACTTTTCTTTCTCTAAATTGTTCTTCTCAGGTATTTTAGTCACAACCAGGAAAACCTAACACAGCCCTCATTTCCCAATATCACAATGCTAGACAAATTTGAAAATGAGTTTCAGAAGAGACAAATTAACTTGAAACCATAGCAACCTCCATCTTTCACAAGTACAGATAATCTTTACAGAATCAAGGAAGCAGCTTTGTGTTTTAGATCTTCATAGATAAAACTGTTTTTTCTCTTAACATGTAATAGTGATTGACTCCCTGCCCACACACACACACACACACACACTTGAAAGTTGTATTCAGATAGAAAGGGCAAGTGATTTCATTTTCAGGACTTTAGATAATAGTTTTCTATCAGAGAAAGGAATTTAGGTCATTAAGCTTCTGTATTACAGTGAAGTGGAGGGTCAATAAACAGGAAGAGAGACCCAGAACTGTTTTACACAGTGGTATCTCAGGTTGGTCTCACCTCTAGTGGAAGTGGTCAGAAGAATTATTTAATGGATACTATTGAAAAAGTGTAGATTGCAGAGGTGGAGACTTCATAGACTTGAGAATAAAGAGGGGAGAAGAAAGGATAAGGTTAACAAATTTGCAAAAATGCAGATATCTCAATAACTTAATGCTGCATGATAAACCAAAGGCATGTCTGTGTGCTATGATATATATTGAAGAGAAAACCACAAGGGTTTTAGATTCTAATAAAAGAGCTCACTGTTTTGACTTTTCTTATATTTTTGCAAGAATGTTGATGTCTTTTTAAAAAAATATACTGCTTCCTAAAATTTATTTTTGTGTTTTATATGTCTATGCATTTGAGAGATAGATGGATAGATAGAGATGGATAGAGAGAGAGAGAGAAGGTTGCTTTCCCTTCTTTCATTCATACTGGAACCCTAGGAACATAAAGATAGCAGGAGAACAGAGGAAGCATTTTCTGAGCAGCCTACAAAGGACTTTTAACCATCAAATGAAGTTAATGATTCCTCTTCTCTCAGCAGTAAGCCCAGACATCAACAGTAATGCTGGAAAATATTTTCTCTGACCTTGAATGCATTTATTAAACCATTGCCTGAGTCGAATTTCCTTGAGATGTTAAATGGAACTCTGCCAAGATATGACAGCCGGAGCAGCAAATATGAGGTCCCTTTGGGATCTGCGCAGTAAATACGAGATGTTTCTGTGAGGTCCTGAGATGTATGGTTTTGTATCAACAGGGGGAAATCCAGAGAGCTTCTGTTTTAAGACATCATGTTCAATAGTGAGGCATTTCTTTCAAGCCTTTCCACACTGCTTTCATTTAGGAGTCCTCATTCTTTCTGAGGACAGTGTGCTGCACAGACAATATGTGGAAGCCACATCCAAGATGATAGTGATCATGGCCAGGGGCACTGAAGATTATGTGAATGAATAAAAGCTGCTTTTCAAAAAGCAAGTTTTTTTTTTCTTTCTTCATTGATGTCCTGTCATCGATTGAGAATGGCAACATTTTGTTTCCTGTTTATAAAATTATGGGATTCTGCTGGAAGAAAAGTGAGCATCCTGGGTTTTATGTATGAAAGGAATGACTTGGCACCTTGTTTGACCAGCATCATTCAAATTAGGGACTTGGTTTCTGAGAAATCCTTGGTTATTCAGAAGTAATGCCTTGCTCTGAGATTTTACCCTTTACACAATAAATTAATTTATCCTGGGAACAAGACTCTTGTTGGAAAAGCGTGTGGGTGGTCACCAGGAATGGGGCAGTCATGGCCAAACATGACAGTAGAGGATGCCTGAGGCTTCAGATCACAAGATGGGTAAGAGTTTTCTAAAGGAGCAGGTGGCTCATTTTCAGATCATTTTAAAAACAAAGCGCATCCCCTGAGCACCTTGATTACCTATGTGCATAATTCAGAAGACTTCACTGACACTATCATCTTTCCTACTTCCTACATGGAGGCTGGTGTTCCTCAGATTTTTAAGAAAGAGATATGGTGACATTGCAATTAATATGCATGGAGACCCTGGCATAGGGTACATCCATGATCACTAAGATAATCAACCTTTATTCCCTGAAATATTTTACACATAACATAAATGGTTGATCACAATGTAATGAATACATGCCCATCATCCAGTTTTATAATGCAAATATTATAGATACACTGAGGTTCCTGTGTTTTTCCTACAGTTTGGACATGGTTTAAGTGTTTATCCTAAGGATTTAAACTTGGGAGGCTTGGTTCTCAGTGTGATGGTGTTGAGGTGATGGGACTTTTAAGAATTGGGTCATGGAGGGAGGTCTTTGGTTACTTGTGGTTACTTGTGATACTGCTTGTTGAAGGGATTTAGGTAGTTTTCAGTGACTCTGAATTAGTTCTTAGTTATTATAAAAAGAGCAAACCTGTCCCCTCCCATCTTCCTCACTTTCTGTCCAGTAATGTGATCTCACCCTCTTTTGTACTGTTCCTGCATTGTGGTGTCATTCACTATCACTAGAGCCTAGCTGACCCAGGCATCATGCCATTAAACTCCAGAACTGTAAGTTACACAAACCTCTTTTCTTTATACAAGTATCCAGCCTCAGGTATTGCATTATAGGAATGAAAAATAGACGAACACAGTCATCTTCCATTCTATCCTTTCTCCATGGAAACATCAGCCTTAGCAATGCACTTTATGACTGGTTTTGCCACACTCTACTTTTGCAACTTTTAGTTCTCAAAGAAGTAAAAACTGGAAAAGTTCAGGTGACTTCCCAGTGTAAACCCTCAACAATCAGGCCATCCAAACATCTACTTTCTCTTCTTCAAATCCAAAGTCATGGGGCATGCTGAGCTAATGCAACAGCTTTACTTCCCTCTTTCTACTCTGTTTCTGGGATCAACCCCCATTACTATTTGAGCTCCCTCACTCATGTGTGTCTGCCCATACCTCTCCACTTCTTGACATTCTACAATGGGCATGACAAACCTACTTCCTTTGAAAGGTAAGCACGGCTTTCATATACCTTAGCTGCTACCAAACTTAAGTCTTTCCATTTTATTTATTGTGCAAAATATCACAGTGGCACTAAACTATTTCAAAATGCTTCCTTTAACATTTGGCCTTGACTATACTGGTTCCTGTGCCTTCTATGACACCCAACTGCCTGATGGTGCCCCTGCCAACACTAGTTTTCCCTGGTAAAAATATCCATCCTTTAGCTTTCATCAGAAAAGTGATTTACTCTAGGAAGACTTTTCTGATTCTTTCCAGGAGGTGTAGGTATTTCATCTCATACATTCCCAGGGGATATTGCTCAGTTTGTAAATTCCTTGTAGCAATTATCATTCTGTCTTCTAATTACACATAAGTATATATACATACCCCTCTAGACATCATAGGGTTGTTTTAATCTGTTTCTTTTTAATTCCTTGTTTTAAAAAGCTAAGTGGTACCCAGAATGAATACATACAAAAAAAGTGTCAAATTAAGAAAAAAAAAAATGAATGAGCACAGTAAGCACTCTGTGTATGCCTGTGCAATTTCTGCTGCATAAAATGCCACCACCAAACTTTAAATGTTATTTAAAATGGCTCCTGATTCTGAGCAGTTCTGATCTGGGCCAGTTGCTTGGATCTGTGGTTGGGCTCTTTTGCACCTCTGGTCCCCTGATGAGCTAGCTGATAGCTTAATGGTCTAGGTTAGCTTCTTTATAGTTGGTTGAGTAGTTGTTTTGAGTGTAGAATCCTTTGTTAAGCAAGTTTGCTTAAGCAGTACGTGGATTATTATTCTCTTGAGCATCATCCCCAGGTCTTACACATGGACATCTTAAGGTTTCAAAGAGAAGCAAGAGAGTAAGCCCAAAAGCACAGATACTCTTTAAGAAGGCCAGAATTGCATTAGGTAATATTCTATTTGTAAAGTCAAGTCACATAGTTAAGTCAGAATCAAGGTGACTGAACACTGGCCAAGGGTGTAGATATAAGAAGTAGAATTACTGAAACTCTTTTTAAACACAAACACACAAAATTACACATGCACACACACAAAACACATATTTTTCATCTATTGAATTTTATTCTTTGTATTTATTTCATAAATAAAATCTGATAGACTGTCGTTATTTTGGTAGTGTTTGTAAGGAAAACACATGCTATTGTAAAATATGGAAATTTGTTTCTGCTTTTTAAATATGTGCTTTCATTTTACTCTGTGTTTTAATTTTTAGCTTTAGTCTTCAATATTCTTTAAAAATATATTGGTTTGAAATTCTTCTTTTCCATTTTTATTTGGGTTGTCTTTCAGCATTTTTAAAAATAATCTTATTTGTAGTGCATTATAATTTTACACATAGTGGGGTTCATGTGACCTATTCATATAAGCATGTAACATAAATTGCTCCAATTCATTTCCCAGTGCTTCCCCTTTTCCTCCCTTTGTTCCCCTTCCTCTACTTTTCTGGTCTTCCTTTTATTTATTAACATGTATGTCTTTTCATTGGTGCATCATAATTTACACATAAAAGCACAATTCATTGTGATCTATTTATACTAGGATAGTTGGGTCCATTTTATTTTCTTGAGGGTATCCTTTGGAGCAAAAGGTCTTTATTTTTAATTTTAATATTTATTTATTTATTTATTTAATCTTTGAGACAGGGTCTCAGGGTTTCCTTGGCTGGCCTTGCACTCCTGGATTCAGGTGATCCTCTTGCCTCAACCTCTTGCTGGAATGATAGGCACACACCACTGGGTCTGGCTTAATGGTCTTTAATTTTTGGTGTAGTTAAATGTATTTATTATTTCTTTCCTTATACTTTTGTTGTCATATCTTGGAATCTATCATCAAATCTGAGCTCATAATTATCTGTTTTCTTCTAGGGATTTTGTATTTTTACTCCTACATCTGAGCCTTTGAGTTAATTTTTATATGTGGTGTGACTTCAGGGTCTAACTTCAGTGTTTTGCATGTGGCTCTCCAGTTGTCCTAGCACTTTTTGTTGAAAAGACTGTCTTTTGCCCCATTAAATTGTCTTGGAAACCTAGTTGAGAATCAATTGAACTTATATAAGAGTCTGTTTCTGGACACTTTATTCTATGCACTGATCTCTGTCCTTGGGCTAGCATCACATCATCTTGCTTACTTATATAAACTTTGCAGGAAGTTTCACAATTGAAAAGTGTGAGTCTCTAGACTTTATTCTTCTTTTTCAAGATTGTTTTGGGCAATTGGAACCACTCAGCATTCTTTGTTGTATCTCATTCTGTCTGTCTGTGTGCAGTTTACTTTTGTCTGAATTATACACTTTAAATCGTATCTCAGTGATGTCTGAGAGTTTTAAACTCTAGTTTAAAATAATTTTGATAGTTTTGACCTTTGTTTGTCTTCCCTGTAGCTCTTGAATGATAATTTACCTAAATACATTTTTCCAGTTTGACACAATTTTCTCTCTGTATTTTAAATATAATATTTTTTGTTTGTTTTGCTTCTGTTTCAGCTGTTGAGAAGGCTGTCACCAATGGTCATTACACTTCAAGTAAGTTGCTTTATTTCTTTAACAATTCAGGTATATGACTAGGTCTTATATCTTTGAGTGTTTCCTCTCATCCATTTTCTCTGTTTTTCTTTTAGAAATTACATTAGATCTCTGTGAATCATTCCCCTCCTCTCTATATCTCATAAACTTTCTTATGTTTCTACAACTTTTCTGTGTGACTTTGTTTAATTTCTTTATACTTTACTTCTAGTTTGTTATTTTTTAATTGTTCTGTCTAATGAGCTGTGTAATGGATTGAATTCTTTTTAATTTTAATTGGTGCATTTCTAGAAGATCTATTTGATGTCTTTTAACATCTGTCTACTTAATTTTTTTATGGAACATCATATTCTTTTACCAATTGTCCATTCATCATCTTGTAGCTTTAATCATTTCACCATACATATTTTTAAATTTCTCTCTAGAATTCTTTCATGGGGGGTCTCATGCAGATTGATTCTGTATGTATTTTTGTAATTATATTTTCATTTTAAGTTCATTTTCAGAGGGGATTAATGTTTATTCTTATATGCAGTCTGTTTGGAAGATGTGTCCCTCCAGGGAAGGTTAGCATTTTCTTTCATCAGATACCCTAGGTATTATTGCCATGGAAATAACTTCAATATTCATTCCTTGGCTTGAGGTAGATAAACTAGTTTATGAGGAGGTAAGTATTTTGAGGTCAATTCTGTGTCTTTACTATAGATTACTTCCAACTCCAAATCCCTTCAGGAGCAACATTTAACTTTACAATTCTCAGGGGAGAGTTTGTTTGTGTGTGTTAATATTTTCCCCCCAAAATTCCAGGCCAAAAGAGAAAAGTCTTTCTTTTCTTTGAATCTTTTTTTCCCTTTTCCCTTCCTTCTTTTCTTCTTGTTCTTTTCTTTTTTCCTTGTTGTCTAATGGATTTTCTTCAATTTCTTTTACTGAGTTTGCCTTGCTTTAAATGACCCAGCTTTGTTAATCCATAGATTTCTTTCTTGTCTCAGGTTGTCACTAAATCTTTCCTTCCATTCTTTATTTTTAAGGCTTAGTAGAACTCTACATTTCTTAGAAGTAGCTTTTTCATGTATAGTTCCCTTTTCTGGAAGAGGTGAGGAGAACTAGAAGTGGAAGGAAAGGTGTCTAGCCGGTTCTATATTCTAGCTGATTTCTTTCATCCTTCAGCCCACAGAGGTGGTTTTCCATCAATACTTGATTAGAGAGTTCTGTTTTCAGAAGCTAAAAATCACTGTAATTAGTTCACCAGTATTTGAATAATTTTCTTTTCATATTTATTGTTGTGATTATTCAATTAGAAATACATCATAGTGTTCCAATAAGGAACACGGTTCCTCTCAGAAGCAAGTAATTCATTCTCTAAGCCCTTATTTCAAATTTTCTGTCCTTTAGTAATTTATTTTTCTTCAGTTTTTATACCTTGTTCTCTAACCTGACATCTGAATACTTGGATGCTTGACCAGACATCAAACTAGTTTTTCAAGCATTTGCCATTGGAGTTGGAAGTCTATTCTTAACACACCAACAGAGTAACTTTCTATGTAAATCATATCAAGTCACTGGTTTGCTCAAAATTGCTAAAAATCCTCTAATAGTTTCCCATTTTTCTGAAGAGGGGGAAAAAAACCTAGTTCTTCCCAATAGCTGTGAAGCTTCTTCAACATCTGGACCTGATTATGTTTCTGAACTCATCTCCTTCCTCTTGTTGGAATGCCTCAAGCACCCTTCCCTTCAGCCTTGGGGTTTTGCCTTGGTTCCTCTTTCTGCCATAAAACTCTCCAGACACGGGAAGGGCTCAATTTCTGACTTCCTTCAAGTCTTCATTCAAATCTCACTTTCTCAGTGAATCACTCCTCAACTCTCCTTTTCCTTCATTCTTGACTCATTTCTCCATAGCATTTGTTACATTCTGACCCAATGTGCATTTCTTTATGTTCTGCCTCCTTTGGCTAGTACATAAAAGTCACAAGGATGAATACTGTTGTTAGTATTGGTTATTGTTGTATTCCTAACAATCAGAACAATATCAGTCAATCAATATTTCCTGAATGCATACATGCATGTTTCTAAGTCCACATTTGTTTCATATTTTCTGCTGTATTGGAGCAAGCTGGGTACTTGCTACTGAATCTTTCCATTCTATACTCATCTAGAATTCTTGCACTTTAGAAAACTGACTTTTGAGGGATAGAATTGAGATAGTGAAGTTTCCTCTTTATATTAAATCTTCATTTTCATTATTTATAAAAGGCCATTAATGGACATAGTCACACTTCCTGCCTCTCTTCCTTGTCTTCAGAAATACTGTGTAGATAACAGTGAACATGGAATGGCCAGATGGAATGGAATGACCACTGGCTCAGACTAGAGATTTTATTCTGACTGACAGAAACACATGACCCTGGTAATGTCACTAAAGACTACCTTTAAGAAGGAACTAAGATTTTGGAAAAATCTTTTTTTAAAAAATTTTCTTTAGTTGTATATGGACTCAGTACCTTTATTTGTTTTTATGTGGTGCTAGGATCGAACCCAGTGCCTCACATATGCTAGGCTAATGCTCTACCACTGAGCTACAACTCCAGCCCCTGGAAAAATCTTTTTGTTTACCACAACATTAAATAAAACATGGTATGATAACATAGCATTACATAGCTTTAATAGTAATTATAAAATATAATTGTAGCTTATGTTAATATCATGAATTATGTAGCTTCCAAAATGCTTTCACATGCTTTATCTTGATTTATATAATTATCCTGAGAGCGATTCTTAGCATCATGTTTCATGAGTACTTTTTCTGCATTGGATCTGCTAGAAATAAATTTGTTTTTTTACTATTGTTTGTTTATTTTCTTGTTTTAAATCTGTTGTTTGTTTATTTTCTTGTTTTAAATCATAATCTCTGTCACCTCAGTTTTCAAAAAATAGCTCTCTTGCATATAAGATTATTTGTTACCAGTTTCTTTGAGTAATTTGATTATGTTTTCTGTGGTTTCTAGTTTTCATTATTTCTGATGGGAATTAAGTTGTTAATCTTACTTCATTTTCCCTAGTATGTGATAAATATTTCTCTTTGGTTGTTTTCAAGATTTTTTTCCTTGCTTTAGCATTCATCATTTTTCCTATGAAGTATCTCTTTGTGAATTTTTTGGAGTTAAAACAACTTGGAGTTCATTGAATTTCTGAATATGTAAAATAATGTTTTCTATAATTTCTGAACTTTTTAGCAATTATTTCTACGAATATTTTTGTTCCTTTTTTCTCATCTCCTCTTTGTACTGTCACTGTGTATATGTTGATATACTTAATGGTGTCTGTCGCAAGCAGTGCTATTAATAATTACTTAGAGGTAATTTGTCTTTAACACAAGCATATATTTGATCACACCAATCATCAAATATAAACAATTGATTCAAAAAGTGTTGAGGGGGCTGGGGTTGTGGCTCAGCGGTAGAGTGCTTGCCTGGAGCATATAAGGCACTGGGTTCGATCCTCAGCACCACATAAAAAAATAAAATAAAGCTATTGTGTCCATCTACAACTTAAAAAAAAATTTAAAAAAAACAAAAAAAAAAAACAAAAAAAGTGTTGAGTGTGCTGGAGCACCCCAACTAGCATTCAATGCATACACTAATTAAACAGTATAAGCAAGTCACACAATCCTAGGGCAACCACGAGCCCCAGAATACCTCCAATGTCACACGTATTCTCTTAGCCAAACAGCAGATGTTGTCTTTGTCCAGTAGTTCAATGGCTGGACACCATGAAATGGTGGAGTTGATCCAGGGACGGACAGCAAGGCAGTCAGTCTCACTGATGTCCTTGGAGCAGAAGCTCCCAACGTAGCAGGACAAGCAGTTTAAATACAGTTCCAAATTAGTGGTGTATGCTGGTGACTGGTTATACCCAGTGACAGCCAATGTCCATGGGTGAGAAGATGTAATAGCAACTGGACATGTTCTTTGTGCACGTCCATGGAGCTGTGTTCCCTATCAATTGTAACCAATCATTGCTAAGTAAGGCTATAGTTTGTGCCCCTTACAGCTCCTTATCAACTGCAAGCAGACATGACTAGGTATGTCAATGGCTGCTGTTTCTTATGGCCAGCAATTTAGTGAGTCCCAGCATGTCCCAGCATGTCTATGGTATATATTCCTTACAGTGTCCAACTCTGAGGCTCTATTCATTTTTTCCCCACTCTGGTTTTGGATAGCACAGTAACTATTGATCTATTTTTTTCTTCTACCAGGTTAAGTCTATTATTGATGCTCTTTAGTGATTGTTTACATATTTTAGTTATATTTTTCAACTCCAGAATTTCCATTTGGTTCTTTTTAAAATAATTTATTTTTCTTTATTATTCCCTATTTAATGCAACATTGTAACCATACCTTGCTTACTTGTATAATTATGGCTTTCTTTAATTCTTTGAACACATTTATAATGACTACTTTGAAGTATTTATTATATCTGACATCCATTTGCTCTCATAGACAGTTTTTGTTGCCTGCTTTTTTTCATATTTTTAAACATTTTCCAGTGTATGGGTTATGCTTTCATGTGTCTTTGCATGTTTCATAATTTTTTTAGTGGAATCTGGGAATTTCAGGTAATATACTGTAGTGACTCCAGACACCAATTCCCCACTGTGGGCTTCTTATTGCTATTTGCTTGCTTATGTGATTAGTGACTAGCTAAACTTGTTTTAGTGAAGTCCATTCTATCTTTCCCAGCTCCCCGCAATGAAGTGTGAGGTGCTGCTTGTCAGGGGATGCAGTTTTGGGCATACTCAGAGTCACCTTGAAGTGACAGTGGTATTGATTAAGCTCTTGACTGTCTCCCCCTTGACCACATCCACCTGTTGAACTCCACTAACTCCCTAGTGGTTGCTCTTTTGTTTTCAACAAAGACCTGAGGGAATAAATTGGGACTGGGACTTATCCAATCAAATTTGAGTTCTTTTTTGTCCCCCAGTACTAGGAATGGAATCCAGGGTGCTTAACCACTGAGCAACAGCCTCATCCTGTTTTAATTTTTATTTTGAGATAGGGTCTCACTAAGTTGCTTAGGGCCTTGCGAAATTGCTGGCTTTGAACTTGCAATCCTTCTGCCTCAGTTTCTGGAGTCACTGGGATTATAGGCATGTGCCATTGCACCCCACTTGAGTTCTTTTGGCATCAGTCTTTGTGATCTGTTCTGATCCCAGGAAAGCTTCTTCCAGCTGTGTCTTTCCTCATTTCTTTCTGGCAAACAAACCAGTCTGCACTTTAACCTAAATCTGCAATATGTGTACCAGTCTTCTCCCAATTGCTGTTCATCCTAATCCTCACTCTGTCTGAGAACATCTATAGGTTTGAACTTTTACACATGATATTGCAGCTTAAGTCAGTTCCTTTGGGAAGAGATTCAGAGCTCCATTTTTATGGCCAATGCTTCACCTGGTGACAAAATCTCTGAGCTATGTTTCTGAAACTGAGAAAGGGACAATGGCCCAATCTCTTTATATGATATACCTATTTTATGAGGTGAGCACTTGGTGAAGGGCAAGCAATATACTCAGATCTTATTGCTTTCATTTTCTAGTAGGGAACCTCTGCCTTAAAAGCCACAGGTTTTTAGGAATGATAAGGGTGAAAGTATTCTTGTGGGCACTTATCCAAGGTGCAGACTCTATCCCATGAGTGGGCAGGGTGAAGATGCTAGCCCCCAGCTGCTCTGAACTTAGTGTAAGCAACAGGTTGCTGGGGGCAGGATAAGAAATGCTAACATCCTGATCCTCTGAAGATAGTCCTCTGGCTAGGAGCTGGGGGAGTGAAGAGGGAACCTTGCTTTCTTGGCTGTACCAGGCAGGGCAGATGTTTCCATCTTACTGAACTAGGAGGACATAAGAAAAAGAGTGAGTTTTGATTCAAATAGCATACGCTGTCCTTGCTTTTGCCAAGTTTCAGTAGATTTTCTTGAATATTTTTTTCTCCATTTGCCGTATGCACTTTGTACTATTTCTAGAGACTACATATAGGTTTCCCGTCCCCCCAATAATTTGCACCAGTAAGATTATGGAGCTCTTCATTCTGTCATGCCAGAAGTCCTGCACTGTAATTATATTTAAAAAAAATTAATTTCCTTTTACTTAACTTCTATCAACATAGAGTTAATACAATCAAGGCCATATATTTTCAATGTGCATAACCGTATAGGATATTGGTTCTCTTTTCCTATCACGATTAATAAGAAATACAAATTTCTAATTTGTTGAGGTAATTTTCCCTTTTGTGTTTATTTCTTTAAACTTCTATTTTAATATATGTTCTTAAACACTGGGCACTGTACAGGGTGCTTGAGAAATATGATCTTGGTTAACCTTCATGCACCCTGTGAGGGAAGCAGTGCCTTGGGGGGCCAGAGACTGAACACAGGACGTCTGACTTTAAAGGCTCAGCTATAAGTCACTATACTACATTACATATGCATGGTGTCTAAAAGGGAATAATTAGCACGTGATAACACTTCTGTAGGAAAAAAAAGTCATAATTTAGACATTCCCAATTAAGCAGGTGCTTACCGACTTTACCCTTCATATCTTACCTGTGGCAATAACAAGAGTAACCACCTTATCATGTTAGGCTGATTAAATAATATCCCATGTAAAAAATTCTTCACAATTATGGATAACTAAAAAACTATTGGTTTCCTAACCCTTAAGTGAGTATTCTACTATTTGTTTTTTGTTTGTTTGTTTGTTTTTGTGGATATCTTTGTAATCTGTCTTTTTCTATTTCTTAACACTTAAAAGAGATTATCCCTTGATGACAGTCTCAGAAACTAAAGGAAGGTCTTCTTAAAATGTAAAGGCACTGATATCAGGACCTAACATTGGTGATGATGCATTGATGAAGAAAGAAGAAATAAAGGCATATAGAACAGTTCTATCATGCTTACAAATTGCAAGGGGGAAAGGAAATCTCTCATATTGATATTGGAAATGAAATAAAAGACTCTTGCTCTCTAGGTTTCTTTTTGTCTAGAGTCTCTGTTCTTATAGTTGGCTAAATTACCTTGTTGCTTCCTAGTGATCTGTATTCTCTTCTGCAAAACACCTGGGGATCTAGTTTAGTTTTTCTAAACCTGTCATCTTCACAGTGGTGTGGGGACCTGCAGCAGCAGCATTATTTGAGAATGTGTTAAACATACAGACAGACTAAGGCAGAAACTCCAGCAGGTGAGTTCCAGCAATATGTTTTAACAGAAACTCCATTGGGTACAAATCTACAGTTTGAGAACCACTGTTTTATACAACTCGGCTTCCACTGGACAGAGCTCCTTATGCATGCTTTTTGACAAGGAGGCCCTGAGTGGACCTCCTTTGAAGCACCCACTTGTGGCCACAGAAATAGTCTAATACTACACTGGTTAACAATGAGTTAATTCAGGATTGCCAGAATCCCACCAGGGGTAATTCAGATGATTTTCCTTCCAGCCCAAACAACAATACACATTACCATCCAGGATTTAGGAGGTGACCACCTTCTACCACTTTCTAGATTCCAGACTCATTAACTTTCTTTTCTTTCTTTGAAGTAGCTTTGGTATCTACCACCCTTGGACTTGGTTCAGACAAAATTCTTTGTTTTGCATAAAGTACTCTCTCTCCCTATTTTTTCCTCATAAACAATGACTTTATCTTCATATCTCAATAGAAGTTTCAGTTCTTGAGTACAGCATTTATAAAGCTCAAAATGGAAGTTTTCTTCCTTTTTTCCTTCTTTTATGCTTTCTTCCTTCCATGTCTTATAGAACTGTTATTGCAGTTTGAAATCATGCTTTCATTTACAGGGGATTTGATTTCATGTTTCTTGGGAAACCATAAACTCCATGAGTGCTAAGTGTGAACCTACTTTTTTCCCTTAATATACCCTCAGGTGGGACATTCAACAAATAGATAAAAAAATGAAAGGCAAAAATCAAGTTTATCAACATTTTGTGATATCTAGGTTTTAATTTATGCCCATGTGAAAAAATATTACTTACTCTTCGTTATTTTGACTTGACACATTCACATTGACCCCTGATTATGTGACAGACATTTTTTATTAGTGCTGGGGATGAAGCAGTAAATAAAATAAGAAAAGAACATCAATACTCATGGCACCGAACATTTCAATTTCTATCAAAGGCCCTAAGTGAAACTAAGAAACTGAACTGCTGAAAATTCCATTTGTAACTTTTATGAAAAAAAATTTAAACAATTTTAATGACTATTAAAATAAGTTAGAGATAATATAATACTATGTAGGATGATATAAATTAACACAGTTCTTAAATTTGAAAGGCCTTATAGCAAAAATTACTCTGAAACAAAAAAGGGCACGAGGTTTCCAATATATCTTTCCAAAATATAAAAAAAAAAGTTCTCGAATAATAACAATGGTTCTCAGTAAAATCTATATTTGTATTTTAAAAATAAAATATACATAATAAATAATGACATGAATAATAGTTTCCTGGCAATGCCATGTTCATGGCTCTCAGGCTTTTAGGGGAATAATTTAAAACTAATGACAACAAGTCTGATTCAGTTAGCAAAGCTTTACTTATCATTTATTTATCTATTTTGTTGGTGCATTTTAGTTATGCCTAATGGTGGTATTCCTTGTTACCTATTGCTAGATGCGCATAATAGAAGAAAATAATTTGGTCAATTTCATTCCCTCGTCCCTCCTCTTTTCTTCTCCTCTTGGTTCCTCCATTAGCCTTCCTCTGGTCTAATCTCTCCCTTCTATTTTCATGAGATTTCTCACCTTTTTTTCCTTTTTCCTCTAGTTCCACATATAAGAGAAAACAGAAGACCCTTGACTTTCTATGTTTGGCTTATTTTGCTTAACATAATTCTGTCAATTTCCATCCATTTTCCTGCAATTGATATGATTTCATTCTTCTTTATGGCTGAATAAAATTCCATTATGTATATAAACAACATTTTTAAAAAATCCATTCATTCTTTGAGGGACATCTAGGTTGGTGCTATAATTTAGCTATTGTGAATTTTGTTGCTATAAACATGGATATGCATGTATCACTACTTTAATTTAAAACTTGCATTTAAAGAGAATGCTTTCTTTAAATGAAAGGGCAGATGAGTCCTACTTACTCACTGGAGTTGCTTTACCTACTTTGGTATTATTTCCCTCTTCCTTTCTTCTGTTTGGAAATATTTTATTTTTCTTAATTATTTCAAATATAATATATCGTACCCAATCTTGACAACCAAAAATAATTGTCCAAGTTAATGAATAATTTCTCCTCTTACAAAAATTAAAAATATTTCAAAATATACTGACATGTATTCATCTTTCCCAAGTGAGGAGCATTTTTGTTTTTTTAAGATTGTCAGACTGGAGAGTTGGTACCATTGGTTTGTCAGCCATGATTAATTAAATACCATACTAAGAAAGGAAAGATAGGAAAGAAGGAAGGGAAGGAGAGAAGAAGAAAGCAAAGAGGGGAGGAACGTAGGGAAAAAAAGAGACAGTGGATAAAGGAGGGAGGGGGGTAGAGAGAGAAAGAGAGAAAGAGGAAGAGAGACAAGGGAGGGGAAACCCCTGACCATATTCCTGTGTCAAAACCATCCCTTTGGGGCAATTTTGTAAGCTTTAATGTGTACTCTCTTTTACTGTAACTTTTTTTTTATTATAAATAAAAACCTGGCATGTCTTTGAAGTTTTCACTGCATCAAAGACTTCCTCCCATTAATTTTAAATTACTCTTCCTAAAAGCCTGTCTACTGTTAGCAGTTCATGCAAAAGATGCACTGTTTTGCTGTGTCCTAGGTTCTCAAAGCAGAAGAACCTCTTAATTGATCTTGTATTTTTGCATCAATTAATACTGAACAGAAAAATGTCCTTTAACTTGTACAATGGCCACAACTACTAGAGACCTTTGAGGCAGATGGAACTGAAAAAAGGCATCTGACCCCATTCTGGGGTTTTGGACTGAGAAGAGAATCAGAAATTGAAGAACCAAATTTGTACTTTCAGCTATTAATTCTAAGTTTTGGTTAATTTCTTCTGCAGTTAGAGTGATAACAAAATATTTCTGGACATAAACTAGTATTTTTAGGGTTTTAAAAAATGAAATGTTGTAACAGAATATTAATTGTCAGACTTACAGACTTAAAGGAGTTGGTAAAAAGCCTTAATTCACTCAAGTCTGTACTACATTTATTTAACAGATATATTTGTTTCATACTTTTAAGTTCCTTCCTTACAAGATGTTCATAATCTGTTGTCTATACTTTTTTTTTTAATGATATCCCAGGAACACTTAACTATGAAACCACATATCCAGAACTTTTTATTTTTAATTTTGAGACAGGGTTGCTTAGGGCCTTGCTAAATTGCTGAGGCTGGCTTTGAACTCGTGATCCTCCTGCTTCAGCCTCCAGAGTCACTGGGATTACAGTTATGTGCTGTGGTGCCCAACTAGCTGTCTTTGCATCAAGAAATTTTATATTATTTCATGATACCTTTTTAATATAGTAAATTGTTTAACATTGAAAATAATCAGTTGCCTAACAAGTTGAAACTATTTATTTCTTTAAATCTGTAATTTTCTGAAATATATTGTCCTAGTATTTCATCATTTTGCTAAATATGAAATTAAAACTAAGCAGGGGGATGCCATATGTAAGGAAATTATATTTTCTAATGTCTTCTCCTGGGTAGTACTTAGCATAATCCTGGGAATAGCAAGTCTAATGGAATAATATATTCTTTAGGTAATAACCAAAGACTCAGATCGTAAGCAAAATATGTTTTGTTCCATGTTATTAAAACAGCCTGTCTATACCAAGCCCAAAGTAACCACTTAATCCTTTAAAACAAGGGCTATAAAAAATTATAGCTAGTACAGTATAGCCTGTGGCTTCTTTGCCAACAGCAGCCAACAGAAGTTATACAAATAATTAAATCAGACACTTGATCCATCACTAGTGGGTCCATTCCTTAAAATTTAAATATGTATGGATCCATCCAACATAAAGTGACACAAAATAGTCTTTTTTATGTTAAATCTGAAAATAAATCTCTCCTGGTATTATCTAACTATAGTGTCATTTTTTAATGACATCCAAGATGCCACAGTGCCAGTACTTGGAAAGGAAGCATTTTTTTGGAACCAGGAAATACCTTTGAGATCCTTTTGTTCAAATGTCTTATTTTAGAGACAATAAAACTAAAAGCCCAAAGGGTTCCTGACATGCTCTTATAAGAACACTATATATGAGCATGAAAGGTCAAGAATAATGATGCCTGGCTAAGGACAGAAACTGGATGTTAACCAGTGAGGTGGCAAAACCAAGCATGGGTGGTAGTAAGAATCAATGGGGGCAGGAGCTGAGGTTGTGGTTCAGTGTAGAGCATTTGCCTAGCACGTGTGAGGCACTGGGTTGCTCCTCAGCACCACATAAAAATAAATAAATAAAATAAAGGTACTGTGTCCATCTACTACTAAAAAAATATTTTTAAAAAATGAAGAACCAATGGGATCCCAAAGAATTCGGACCCCAGGCACAGCAAGGAAACAAGAAGGAAATGAATGAATGGATTAAAGAAACTGTCCACAAGGAGTTATGAAGTTTCTCTGTTAGTGGAATTTGGCTCCTTTTGAAGGTTATGTGTTAGTTGCATGAGGATGATTTTGATAGCTCCAAAACCAGAACCAAGACAGATGCCAGCTTTCCTTCAGTAGGTTAGCAATATAATCTTGTTTAACCAGCCAGATTATTACATCTAATGGAAAACCTTTCCTTTGCACCCTCCAGTCTAACTGATCTACATGAAACCATGGAGATGATTGATGAGGAGCAAAAGAAGCTCACACACAACAGGATTTACTGCAAACTGTCTCTGAAGTGGGTAAAAGTAGATATATATCTAACAGAAGTGGTTTAGCCTACGGGTTAAAACGCAGGGCACGGTATCATGGGTCCAGTCTTAGTCTCTGGCAGTATGACTTTGGACAAATGGTTTAACCCAGCTTTTCTTTCTTTAAACTCATCTGTACAATAGCATTAAGTAATAACAAGGCAGTGATAAGTCCTCAATGTTATGTCATTGACATAACATATGAAATGCTTAGATTAGTGCCAGGTACCCAGTAAGTAGTACTTAATGATTCCTACGGATTTTTTTTCCACCATATACTCAGAAAACCGTTGAAAGAGTAATGAATAAATGAATAAGTAAGTAAATAAATAAATAGATAAAAACAAGTACAGATTTTCATCTAAGAAACTTTTTCTATTTGGCATTACAATTTCATATGCACAAAGTTTGAAAAGTTAGTTCAGCGTCTGGACAAACTTTTATAAAAGTGATTTTAAAGAAGAGTGAATTTGGCTTATAGTAATCAAATGAATCTAAATCTAAATTTTAGGGTTGTTAAAATAATGTCAATTTGAATTTCCTGGGGACTAAACATAAATAGATTGAGTTTTGTTTAAGAATTTGCAAACACTGAAAATACGAAAATTGGCATCTATTACACTTCTACTGTTTGTTATCTACAATATTAAGTACTTTAAAATTTAAGCCGATAAGTAACTTAAGTACATTTTATGAATGTAATAATGAATGAAAAAAATCAAGTTGCAAAAGTATTACACATAGTACTATTCCAATTAAGGTTAAAATTGGGCAATGTTAATATTTTTTAGAATTGCAGTTGACCATGATATATATGTATATATCTTGGCCAAGATATTTTATTTATATATATATAAATATACATGTATATATTTATATATAATATATATATTTATATATATAAATATATACATTTATATATAAATGTATGTATAAATGTATATATATAAATGTATATATATTTTTTTAAGACATGAGAGTGATTATCATAAAATTCTGTATAAGGATCACCTAAGGGAATGAGGAAGAGATTGTATCATAGACAATGGATACATGTGGATCAGGGGTTCAGTATTGATGGGAAGGTTTAATCTTTTGTATTTGCCTGTGCTTGAATGGGCACTTGCTTTATAATTATGTAATATACTACCTGCTTAGATTTATTCCCTTTGGTAATGTTGTGCTGTGTTTCAGAATAAAAGTAAACAACAGTGAGAACAGAAGCTCGAGAGACAAGCATTTCCAAATTGCCACCATTCCCAGAAACTTTAGACTGCCTTTCTAGAAGTGCTGCTAATTGTGGAATATGAGGCCTGATTCAACCTGCATATCCAATTTCCATCTTAGCTACAAGTGCCTGAATCCACAGGCAATTTGTAGACAGGAAATATATAGCAAATTGTTCCTTAGCAGATATGCCTGACAACAAGCTTAATGAAGATGGCAATATTTCAATACCAAATGAGGAATGAAGCTTGTCAGGATCATGGTGTCTATAAAGAAGAATGATACATGGAGCACTTCATCATCCTCATCATGTCTGACCAAAGTAATTTTCTGCCTTTTAAATTGAGTAATTGACTTGGGAGCGATGTTTCAACTTGTGGGCTTATATTAACAAAAGCCTAGAGAGTAATGGGGTAAAATATACTTAGCGATGAGTCAAAAAGTGAAACTGGTTTGGCAAAGCTATCTCATCTCAGTGGTAAATAATTAACTCACAATAAACACTGAAACCAGTTACAGTCAGGCTAAGGTGAAGCTGGAGGTCAATTCTTTAAAGTATCATCTAACTGCAAAGAGTTGAAGGATTTCATGGACTATTGATTTTTATAGAGGATCAAAGAGACTTATTAGCCCTTCATTGAGTGATATATGGTATTTATCAATTCTCAAGATTTCCCATAATTGTGAATGAGGTTTCTGAGTGCCAGACTTTATTTTCCAGAAATGGTTGTAATATCGTCTCCATTTATTCATCCTCTTATAGAACCTGGCCATTTCCCTACTGAAATAGAACTTGATTTTCTCCACATGAAACTGTGTGGGTTTACAACTCATTTGTAATCAATAAAATGAAATAAGTAGGATGTTGTATGATTTTTGAGGTCTAGATCACAAAATCTGATGCCATTTTTATCTTACTCACTGGAGTTCTTATTCCTGAAAACTTCTGAGGCCATATTAACCATCTTATGGCCCTGAGGGTACCATGTTGTGAGGAAGCCCAAACTATCTCACAAAAAGTGCATAATTGAGGCATGAGAAAACCAGGCAACTGCCAGCTGCTCCCATTTTCCCAGATTAGAATATTCTAGCATAGCTGCCATCTGGCTGTAACCATAGTTCAAAGAAAGATCCTTTCTAAATTCCTTACCTACAAAATTTATGAGAGAGAATGTATTTGTTGTTTAAAGACATTGAAATTTGCGTTGATCTGTCACATAGATATAGTTAATTAACCCAATTATTCAATTAATTATTTTATCTTCAAGACTGTTTTCATTAAAAGTTTACTTACAATAACAGGAGACAATATAAACATCTTTGTGATGTTTGTAATTGAGTAGCTAAGCTGTTTGACCAACTTTTGGGGAAGTTTAATATCATATGTTTAATTCCAGAGATGGTCCCATTAGGAACATTTTTTATAGATTTTTTAAAATATCTTTATTTTATTTATTTATTTTTATGTGGTGTTGAGGATCAAACCCAGTGACTCAAGAATGTGAGGCAAGCGTTCTACCACTGAGCTACAGCCCCAGCCCACGTTAGGAACATTTTGATAAACATGAATCCAGATTGTAGATGAGATGGCCTCAGCAGAAAGGCCTCTAAAAATCCTTTCCTCTGTAAAAGCAATGAGAACATTGGCAAAATGTTCAGACTTAAAAATTTCAAGACTGAAAACTCCTAGAACATTCATTCAAGAAAAAATGAATATTAATAAGAATTTTGTATCACTGTATCAAGAAAGATCTCAACCCCAGTTCTATTCAAACTATTTTAAACAAACAAACAAACAAAAACAAAAAAAAAACAAACAAATCTACTAACCTGTAGTCATCATGAAAACTAGTATCTTGGCAGCCCCTGGAGAGGGCAGGATAGATAGGAAGCTTTTTCAAAATCCCAGCCATAGAGAATTATCAGACTGAGACTTATACCATCGTACTTCATGCTCTCCACACAATGGATTTAGACTAGGGCTTACATGGTTGACGCTCTTTGAGCTTGGATTGGAATTACACTAGTGGCTTTCCTGGGACTTTAGCTTGCAGACAACAGATAATAGGACTCCTCAGCCTCCAGAATTATGTAAGCCAAACTTTCATAGTAAATCTCTATCTTCTATCTATCTATCTATCTATCTATCTATCTATCTATCTATCGTCTCTCCATCCATCCTACTGGTGCTGTTTTTCTGAAGAACCCTGACTAATGCAAGGATGTTTGTAGTATTTTATCTTTTATAAGACATTAACTTGAGTGTATATGTGGGCACTGTCAGCTATTTTATCCAATATTTTATTTATTTTATTTTATCTAATATATTATGAAACATATGAATGCAAAACTTTAACTGTTATTTTATATTTATGTCATAATGGGATCATAATATTCTATACATATAATTCATATTAATAATATTTTCTGTCTTTCTGGTACTGGGGCTTGAGCTTCTACCACTGAGCTACATCTCCAGGTTTCCAGATGTTTTTATTTGTTCGTTCGTTTTGGTTTGGTTTGGTTTTGGTATTTTTATTTTTGAGACAAGGTTTCACTACATTGCCCAGACTGGCCTTGTACTTGAACTTGTGATTTATTTCCTTAGACTCCTGATTAGGTAATATTCAAACCTTTTAACTTTTAATCATGTGCACTTTCTATTTTACATTGTTGGTGATCAAAGAATATGGACTATTGTACATCTACTTTAAAAATTTATCAGGAGTTTCTTTTGGCCTAACATAGGGTATAATAATAACACATAAGACTTTTAAAAAAAAGTTTACTCTTTATTTTCAGGGAATGAAATTTGATATATATCTAATAGATCAACTTTAACCATTTTTCAAAACTTATCTATGATTTGCTTATTTTCTCTACTCATTTTCCCTCTAACAGACAGATCAAGTGTCTCATATAATTTTTGTTTCTGACCATTGCTCCTTTCATATATAGAAGATTTTGTCTTATGTGTATATTCGGATACAATGTGATTTGCAACATTCATAAACAGCATAAAGGATATTTCCTTGCTATGACCATTTTTTATCCTTTACATTATAATATTCTCCCTTTGGTCTCATTCATTAGATTTTGGCTTGAATTCCCCTCATCCAATACTAATACTATATTTTTTTGCTCCTATTGTTTTAACACGTATCTATTTTTTTTATTTTTATTTTTTAGTTGTAGATGGACACAATGTCTTTATTTTATTGCTTTGTATGTGGTGCTGAGGATCGAACCCAGGGCCTCACACATGCAAGGCAAGTGCTCTACCACTGAGCTACAATCCCAGCCCTAACATGTATCTATTTTATATTTGCCTTTTGTTTCATATTCATGCTTTTTTCTGGCGGTGTCATATTCCAGATATAGTCAAATATTATTTTTTAATTAATTTGATTCGTTTTAACAGTGGTGAATTTATAGCCACATTAGGAGCTGTTTAAATATTTTCACTGTTTTTTTTATTATAATATATTTTACTGTTTTCTCTGTTTTCTTACTTTTCTACATGGGCTGTCCTCCCCCCACATAGGCATACACATGATGGAAACTTGGAATATATTTATTTTGCATTTATTTCTCATGAATTTAATTCTGTAACTGTAAATAGCCTACATAAACCATTATTTTTTGATTTATTATCTTAAAAATAATATTTATGAACAGTAATGATTTAAAAACTGACATTTTTTTATGGCTCTGACTCATAATTATCATTTACACTGGAAAACTTTCCTTTGGGGTTATGATATCTACATTCCTTTCTGCAATGAACCTTCTCATGGCCTTTGCCCAGAAATCTATATCTAAAGGAATCCTTGCCCGCCACTGGTTATGTGTATTTAACCACGTGACCTTTTGTTTGTCAATTTTGTTTGCTCACAACTTGGTTAGCTGGATTCCTTCATCAGGTAGTTCCATTAAACACACACACACACACACACACACATACACGCACGCATCCCTTGTACAGATTCCTTGTTCTCACATGTTTGAGAATACCTTTGTGAAATCTAAAGTTCACAAACAACATTAATTTTTGCCTCAGGATTCTAGCAGTACTTTACCCATCTCTGAATTCTAATGCTGCTGCAGAGAAGCACAATTATTCCATTAGTGTAGGTCTATTTTTCTTTTATTTAACTGTGGAACTACTTTTCTGTATTAATTTACAAAATAATTTTGTCAATTTATTTTAAGTGATCAGACTTCTACTTTATGTCTTTGTTTCTTGATCTCCATTTTTGAAATCTTTAAAAAAAATGACTTTCATCTCTTTTCTTCTCTCTCTTCATTTTGTGCATTGTATTTTAAATTGCAGAAGGTGATTGACTGCATTATGCTGTGTACATATATGAATATGCCACAGTGAATTTCACCTTTATGTATATCTATAAAACACCAATTAAACAATAAATAAATAGAAGGAAAGTCAGGAGAGTAGAGGAAGGGAAACAAGGGTAGGGAGGAAAGGAGGAAAAGAAGATTTACTGGGGACTCAAGTGGAGCAAATTATATTCCATGCATATGATTATGTGAAAATGAACCCCACCATTATGTATAACTATAATTCACTCATTAAAAAATTTGAAAAAATTCTTTGTGTCACAGGTTTCCCCATCACTTTCTCAAATTTTTGACTTCAGTATGGTTTTTTTTCTCTCCTAACCTACTCCCTTTGGTTCATTTAGTTGTGTTATCAACTTCACTTGTTTTCATGTTTCACTTTTCTTTCTTCCAGAGGAAAAATTTCTCTGAGAAATGTCTTTTGTTTCCAGGGGTACAGTGCCTTTCACTGTCAAGTCTTTGGTTCCTCCTCTTCTCACTTCTCCCTGGGTCTCCCTTCTTTCCTCCCTTCCTTCTTTCTTCCACATTCTTACCTCCTTCCTCTTTTTTTAAAAATATTGATCCTATTTGCATAATTTCTATGCCATTTTGCTAATCTTATGATTTGTTCTACATAATTTCTTTGCTGATATAGATTTACTCTTTAATCATCTCCCCCAAACTCAGGGCTTTGAGAGTCTGACTCTCGTGGATGGCATCAATAACTTCCTATGGACAATGGGGAGCTCTGCAGAAACTTTCAGGAAGAGGTCAGGATATATATTGTCCTGGCTATCTCCTTGTACATGTGCTTCAGGCTGGCTTCATTCTTTGTCCAAAAACCAAGTCCCTACCAGGCAGGCCTCTCTAAAGTTTTGAAAACTACTATTCCATTTGTCCCTTCAGACCTCAGTGTGGTATCAGTTCCAGTATTACTGTTTCTGGTGTCTTGCAATTTATCATATGGTGTTTTGATATCCTACCTACTTCTCCATACACGTTCCATGCATATTTCCCAATTTGAGTGTGCCAACTATTTTCTGCTGGATATAATAATTAGACCCATGAAAACCCCAAGAAGGAAACCCTACATAGAAAGAATGCACTCACTGATAGTATAGACAGAGCCATGCAAGATTCTGGAAACTCATTTAACTCAGTGGCAGAACAGTTGCTGAAATGATTACTGGTGGTCAGATGGAAAAAAGTATAAATGTGGGAGGAGGGACATTGACTAAGTTCAAGAGGCTGGGGCACTTATGTCCTTTAGCAGCAATAGGTGTAGAAAGATTGTAAGTCACCATGCATCTTTTCAGTATCCTAGAGAGCATAATCAGAAGAGGAAATTGAAATCTGTGAATGTACAACCAAGAATGGACAGCCAGAAAGCCTAGATAGCAACTGTGAAAGAGTCCCTTATCTCCTGTAGTTGCTGGGCAAATATGTCTGAGGACCTTGGCTGGGATTTCATAAGAGCTTCAGAGTAGTAATGTATTTTACAAGTTAACCTATTTTATCCCTTTCACTGAAGTAAGATCTCTGGTGAAGGACTGAGTCAGGAGAAATAGATTATTCAGGCAAATAAGAATGGCTTGAGGACTGAGATTTCCTGAATTTTCCCTGACCTTGTCCTCGTGGCTGAGGCAATCCCTCCCTCTCCACTGAGGAATCTATGCATCTTCTACATAAAAGGCTTCCATTGACTGCAAGACATGGAGACCTGGGGCAGTTACCTCATAAGCTGATAGCAATGCTTTTCAGGACACATCTTTACCAATCCACATTGCCTTTCCTGCCACAATGAGATCCAGATCCCGCTATGGCCCAGACACATAAAGCACAAGTCCTGATGGGAAATAGAGCAATTTATATGCCAAAAAAGTATTCCAGCCAAGGTATCATATATGACAGTGGAGTCTAAGGGTGTTTGAGCAAGAAAGGGAAATAAAAGCCTTGGATAACACAAAATACTGACAAGAATGTAATCACCCAGAATTTGTTTGTTTGTTTGTGGTACTAGGGACCACAGTCAGGGCCTTCCTCATGCCAGGCAAGGGTTCTACCACTGAGCTACAGTCCCAATTCTAGAATCTTGGATTTAATTCATTGGTAGATTCAATGGTAATCTGGTAGATAAACTACCTGAAGTTTGGACAAACTGAGGTTGAAATACTGGAACATCAGTGGCACCCTAAAGAAAACTTGGTACAACAGGGAGATGGATGTGTTGGTAGAAATCATTATGTGTAACCTGCTTCTTCTTGAGCAGACAGCCATCTGATTAGCCCAGGGAGGAGGGATTTCCTGGGATATGAGATTTTCAGAACACTTCCAAATGAACTGTGATACTTGATCATTCTATCTTCCACCCTCCAACTGTACACCTGAGAGACCTAGAAATTACTTCTTGTAAAGGCATGGAAAAAACCCACTGCTCATCAGATTCTGGTCTCATATAAGCTGCCATGCTACTGAAGCATCATGATCCACAAGATCCAATAGCACTGGTATGCTTGTGGCTAGAAGACATGTTTTATAAAAGGTCTGGCAAACCACAAGAGAAGAATCATACTGTAGATTCTTTTCTTATTATTATTTTTTAATACTTAGGATTGAACCCATTGGGCACTTAACCACTGAACCACATACTTGTGATCTTCCTGCCTCAGCCTCCCAAGCTGTTTGGATTACAGGGGTTCACCACCAAGCCCAGCAGATTCTTGGGTTTTTGAGTAAGTCCATTCCATCTTCAGACAACAGATATTTTCTTTCAGAAAAGCAATATCTAACTGACTACTGCACCCCAATAGGCTGAACAGCTGAGTATGAAACATCAGGTGATTTTCTAGCATGACTGCCTATGATGAACTGAAAATTGTCTGGCCCACCAAACCATAAAATTACATATGAGCAGTTGCATTTCCCTGTAATAGAAGGATCATATTTGTGAGATCATGATGAGAAAGCACAAATAAAATAGTATGAATGAGAGAGTTCCATGTTACCTCTCTTCTTGCTGTTCTGCTTCTCCCTTCATTTCATAAATAGGAACTCAAGGTGAGTTTCTTATGACCACTCTAGAGATGAGAAAAAGTACAGACTTGGTTTGAGGATGGATATTCATTAGATTCTGGCATCAACCTGAAGTGGAGAGTTATTTCTTTCAATTCTACCTGGAGACTGCCTTCCAAAACAGTGGTGGGCATTATGTAGGTTGAGAGAGATCCCAGTCCCCATCATGAGAAAACTAGTTGTTGGCACTTGGCT
>CM053401.1:149967147-149994974 GCA_028644305.1 Xerus rutilus | reverse complement strand
GAGAGGCGGCAGGCAGTGGTGGAAATTCAAAACTCTCAAAGCATCTAATCTGCCATGAGAGGAAAAGGAATGGCTGGGGGTGGGAGAACCTCAAAGTCCTGACAGAAATTGTAGTACATAGGGACTTAATTAAGGAATAAACAGGGATAAAATAAAATTAGGGAATAAACAGTAATAAAGAGCAGTGCACATTCTCAGAGGCAGAGATCAAAACATTTTTAATTTCTATCTCCCATTAGAAATCTACATCTATACGGGAAGTCCCCAAAACCATTCAGTTCAGTCCTAATTAAATATCCATTAGGAGAAAATTCATATCCTCTGCTTCCCTTAGATTCTAGGGTTTAAGAGTGCTCATTGTCAGTTTCTCCCTAACATTAAACTGTCATTATTTGATTCCTTTAAGTACATTCTTTTCTTAGCTCTACTGGAAAAAGAGCAGGTCTATAATCCTTCATTGACTTCAACAACCATTTCCTTTCTTGACTGGCTATGCTATTTTTGAATCCAATCTGTTTCCCAGACATACCTTGATCTGTAAAACCTTGATCATTTTTGTTAGCTTGCCAATTACACCAATGCCCACCCCTGAAAATCATTTTTAAATATAAGAAAGAAAATGAATCTTAATATACTAATAAGAATGTGATCATTGCCACAAGAAGTTGAAAGATTATTTCCATGTTTACCTGGCATAATCTTATTTACATAACCCAGAATAAGATGGACCATAAACAGTCTCATTACCAGGCAGTTTAACAAAACTTGGGATCCACTCTGTTCCCTGGCTCTTCTTTTGTTGTCTTTATGCTCAGGCTGGCACTCCTAGTCTTAACTGATATAATGTTCTCTGTAACTAGGAATCATCTTTCACTAATTAAGAGTGAAACACTGACTTGACTTTCTGTTTGCAGATTGCAGGTCACTTAAGCATGGCTGTGAACTTCATGCTGAATTCTATAATTCTAATTATAAAGAAAAATAAAGGTTGATGTAAATATTGCTGGGGATACCTATTTCTTTGAAATAATTGTTTTCAGTTAATTTTACCAACATACCTTTCCTCATTTCCCATAGCAGAGCACCTTTGCTCTACTTCCTTCTTTCTTCAGTCTCTCAGCTACAATTGGGAAATACAAAAGGGCAGGTACAGCTCAATCAGCAATAGCTTTAATAGAGGTTTATCTTGGATTAGAATAGTTATTATGAGGGGTTGAAGAGTCTATCAGCATAATATTGGGGAGGAAGCAAAAATAATGCAGTGGAAATGATTTATTTTTGAATTGCATTTCTTAAGGATAACCCAAGTAAACAGAGGTGAAAATGATTCAAGCAGAAATCAGCCCATGCTGCAATGTATTATTCCTTTTTGAGTTATTATTCTCTCACATGGTACAGGCTATAGTTCAAATTTTGAATGTTTCCCTCCAGGCTTCTGTGTTAAGGGCTTGGTGGTCAGCCTGTGTTTCTACTGGGAGGTGGAGAGACCTTTAAGAGGTGGGGCTTAGTGGAAGGAAGTTAGGTCATCGGGGGTGTGCCCTTAAAAGGCAATATTACCTCCTTCTCCTTTCTTTCTTTGCATCCTGGATGCCATGAGATAGAGTTTTCTCTGCCACTTACTCTTAATAGTAACATAATGCCTTACCAAAGACCCAAGGGCAATGGGGATAAGTGACAAGGGACTTAAACCTCTGAAACATTGAGCCAAAATAGGTGATTTATTGTAGTGATGGAAAGCTAGCTCACATATTATGGATTTAATTTCCATTGTATAAGATTTTCTCCTGAAATCATTGAGAAAACTAAAACTGCCCTATTAGACTTCAAAAATGACTGCTTTAAAGTATTCCTGGTCCCACTGAGAAATGCTGCTCTAGGTCAGTGCTGTTTAATCTAACTGGCTACAATGATGGAGGTGTTCTATATCAATGTATCTGAGGCACTAAAATTTAATTTGAATTTGTTTCAACACACGTATAATTAGTAACTTCTGTAATTGAAAGTATAAATTTGGAGATGAGATGACATTAGCAAAGCCAACTCTGACCTCATAAATTAACATTACATAGTGATGTTTTAATCAGTTTTGCATTAATGTGACTAGAAGATCTAACAAGAATAGCTTAAAGAAAGAGAAGCTTATTTTGGCTTATCATTTCAAAGTTCAATCCATGGTTGGCTGACTCCATAGCTCTGGACCTGAGGTAAGGCAGAATGTCTTGGTAGAAGGACATGGCAGAGTTCAGATCATGGCAGCCATGCACAGAGAGATCTCATCAGGGACAAAGGCACACCCACAGTAGCTTACTTCTTCCAACCACACCCTACCTGCCTACAATGACCCCACTGCTACTCCATATCAGTGGTATAATCTATTGATTAGGTTGCAGATTTAGTTAGCTTTTCTTGCCACTGTGACTAAAGGACTCAACCAGTACAATTGTAGAGGAGGAAAAGTTTATTTAAGGGCTTATGGTTTCAGAGGTCTCAGTCCATATATAGCTAGCTCCATTTCCCAGGGCCTCCAGGTGAAGCTGAACATCATGGTAGGAGAGAGTGGCAGGGAAAGCAGTTCACATGATAATCAGAGAGCTGAGAGAGACTCCACTCTCCAAATACAAAATATATATACCCCATAGCCACACCTCCAATGAACCACTTCCTCCAGCCACACTCTACCTGCCTCCATTCACTGCCCAGTTAATGCCATCACGGATTAGTTCTTTAATTAGGTAGAATCTATCACCCAATCATTTCTCCTAGAAACCTTCTTGCATTATCTCACAGGTGAGTTTTTCGGGGACACCTCACATCAAAACCATAACAGTTGCACCTCTCATACTCTAATCATTTCACTTCTAAACATTTCTGCGTTGTCTCACACATGTGTTCTTGGGGGATACATCATACCTATACCATAACAAGTGGGAATGCCAAACCATCTTGCAAGATGAGCCATGACAGATTGTGTCTCCATTTTATATTTCTTTAAAGTCTTTACCAATCTTAAACCAAGAAATTTAACATTGTCTTTATTAGGTATCTCATTTAGCTGAGCACATCATTCATATGTTATTATAATTTTGAATGTTGATCATATCACCTAAATGATTAGCATTTTTCTGGTTTTATGTCATGCAAAAATTTAATAATCTCATCACTTCATGCCATTATTGAAGAAGTTTATGTATTTGTTGGATGTGAATAGTGGAAATAGATCCTTTTATTATAGGATTTAAAATCTCTCTTCGATTGGCCCTATTCTCTTGGACAATTCCAGATTTTCAAATTTTCATCTTATTTTCGAGAATATCAAGGAATTAATTGTCAAATATCTTGTTGAAATAAAAACACACTACATCTAGATATAAGCTACTACCTATGCTGTGAAAAAGAAATGAGATTAATTTGGTATGATTTGTTCCAAAGAGGTTATTATCATCTCAATGATACAGTTGAGGAAGGTGAGACACAATGAGATTATTTGATTGAAGTCAAATAGGTAAGAGATAGTGGACTTGAAAGTAAAATAGCAGAAATATTTGGCTCTAAAACCTGTGACATTTACACTAGATCATTGTGATAGGCAGTTTTTTAGATGGCCTTCTGATATTCACAACCTTGTGGAATCCCCCTCCCTTGAGTAACTTGCTTTTAAATAGTAGAATACCATGACACAATAACCCTAGAAGTGGGTATGTGAAGATGCTTAGTACAATTTGATGCATGAAGAAACTGAGGCTAATAGGAATTAGATGATTTCTGAAATTTACTCTTGGAATTTGTTCAACTCATTAGCTGGATTGGAAGTGGAATCCAAATTGGTCTTTGTATTTTCAGAATTTGTGTTTTCCATATGTACCAACTCTATTATGAGATCAATTTTACCTTCCCATGCTAAAATTTCACAATTACTCATTTATAGTGTATGTCCTGGTCTTCGGTACATATGTAACACATCAGTCTCTCCCATCTAGGTTTCTTCTGCAGTGCTTCTTGGTATGGATGACTAGACACTCTTAGTCTTTATTGTGCCTGACTTTTCCCGGAATGGAGTGTTACAGTTTTATCAGTGCCTACATTTAATTGTTGTGCCCCATTTCTGTTACCAACTATAATTGGGTTAGAGAAACAATGCCTAGGTTTGGCTGTGCTTCTCTGATGAAGGCGCTAACATACTCAGTATGTACGAATTCTCATAATTTTGAAATCCTGTGACGGAAACTTGGTATTAAGGGGAATGGACAAGTTTCCTTTTCAGAGTGTATTGATTTTTATCCTGTAAATCTCTAAGCAATTTATTATGGAAAAAGACCAGGCCCATGACCTATTTCTAAAGCTTGGTGGAGGCAATATTTGGTGGTCAATATTTCCCCATTTAACAGGAATTCTCAGATCATTTCCATTGTCTTTCCCAGTCCCTTGGTTATTGCTCTCTTGTGTATTTTCAGTTGGATTGAATGTTGATCTTGTAAAAAAAAAATGATTGACATGTTTTTTCTTAGTCATGGGTGAAAATCTAAGTATTGGGTTATTCTCAAATGGAATAATGAGTTGTGAATAACATTCAAATTTTTTATTCTCAATACTAATTACTAACATAGTTTTAAAATATCAAGTGTTTTATATGCTAACTGGCATGAGTTTCTAAACTCACATTGAACTTTACTCCTAATACACCTTTTTTTTTGGTACCGTGGATTGAACTCAGGGTCACTGGACCACTAAGCCACATCCCCAGCCCTATTTTGTGTTTTATTTAGAGACTGGGTCTCACTAAGTTGCTTAGTGTCTTGCCATTGCTGAGGCTGGCTTTGAACTTGTGATTCTCCTGTCTCAGCATCCCAAAGTACTGGGATTACAGGCGTGCGCCACTGTGCCTGGCATTTTCAGAATTCTTGTGGGGCACTTGTAACTTATCTTCTCCAACTCTGTCACTCATAATGTGATACTTCAAATCACTGCTCATCTTTGTATGACTTAAACATGTGATTTAAGTCCATTGGGGGCAATGGCTACGTCTTTTCCTCTTTTGACTTCCAAACATAGAGTGCAACTTTCATTTAAATAACAGGTTCATATAAGTATACTGATGTCATTGTACTACCTTCAGTGGAAGGCAGATAGAAGTGATTACTGTATAAAGTCAGCATTTGAGTGGCAGGCACTGTCCAGGCTATATGAACATGACCATGTGGAAATAAGCAACAAACAAACTTTACCTTAAGGGGCTTAGAATCTAGAAAAGGAGACACATAAACTAGTTACAGATTGAGAATTCCTTATCTGCAGTAAATGCGTGGGATCAGAAATGTTTCAGATTTTGGAATTTTTTAATTTAAATTACCATATTTACATATATATAATGAAATATCTTAGAGATGATGTCCAAATCTAAACATATAACTCATTTGTTTCATATACACTTTTTTATTCTAAGTAGTTTTACATGACAGTAGAATACATTTTGACACATCATATATAAATGTAGTATAACTTCTCATTCTTCTGGTTGTACATGATATAGAATCACACTGGTCATGTAGTCATATATGTACACAGGGTAACAACGTCTGATTCATTCCACTCCCCTTCCTACCTCAGTACCCCTCCCCTCTCCTTATTCCCTTCTACCTAATCCAAAGTACCTCTATTTTTCCCTAGCACCCCTCCCTTAGTGTGAATTAGTATCCATATATCGGAGAAAACATTCAGCCTTCGGTTTTTGGAGATTGGCTTATTTCACTTAGTCAAACACTCTTTTTATACATAATCCAAAGGGAATTTTACACAATATCTTAGTACGTTTGCATTTTTATGTCAGTGCTTGAAGTTTTGGATTCTGGAACATTTTGGATTTTAGCTTTTTAGATTAGAGATGCTCAGCCTGTATGTTTTTTTTTTTAAAGTATAATGAGTATAATAATATCATTCAGTAGAATTATAAAGGAAGGAATAATTAACCCAGCCTACCATATAATATGTAACTTAGAACTTTTCAAACAATTGGGAAGACATACAGATACATTATTTTAGGTTAATTCTAAATGACTGGGAAATATTATCTTTTAAAGAGATGATTCCAGGAATTTTGTAATGTATTAATATTTTAGAATCTTCATCTTTGAATGAAATACAAAAAAATCACCACACAAATAAACTAATAAAAAGAAGTAAATGTCCTTTCTATCTTCACCTAGGTTAAAAAAAAATAAAACTTTGCCGGTCACCTCCAAAGCCTTGTCTATGACTGTCAATCACAGTCTGTTCCCTGCCTCCGATTGTCAGTGCTCTTCTGACTTCTATATTAACCACTTCATTGCATTTTTGGATAGTTTTAGCCCTCAGAAGTGCATCCCTTGACATTATATTGTAATATTTCTCATAAAAGACAAAATATGTCTTTTAAGTTTCTGGTACTTTCTTGATATTATAATCTATTAGAAACCTGACCAATTTTGGACAATGCACATCAAAAGCTTTAAAAGTGTCATAAAAGTTAATAGCAAAATTTGAAGTGCTAGTACTTCATCTCAAGGAATGAATCATATATATCTTTAAAACATTTTATCTGAAGTTTTACATTTTATCTTTAATAGTGAAAATTTAAAAATGGTCTAAAGTTGAAAAAAGGAAAATTGTGAAATTATCCATGATAAATGCATATAGTAGACTGCTGTGTAGCTGTAACAAATGGTGTACTTCAAAAAAAGTTATATATAGCACAGATGTTCTGATAGATAAGTTGTGTATAATATGATGAACTTATATATGATACATTTTAACTTATTAATATGACATTTTCACTTATATATTTTATTTATATATATACTTAATTTATTTTATGATTTATTTTTAAGTTTAAGAGTATGTCACAAATAGTGTATACAGTGTAATGCTATTTGTACTAAGAATTATATATGTATATAAAAAGATGACAAGAGAATATAAGAAGAGGGTCACAGTAATTTATCTGAAAGGAATCATTATAGTGTCTTTAACTTTTCCTGTTCTGTTTATCCATTATTATTATTTTTAATTTGTAAAGGATTATAATGCATCCATAATGGATAAAACAAATTTATAAAAAAGTAATCTATATGAAAAAAAAGAGAAATTGACCTTGGTTTTTTCTTGATGTTGTTCCTTTGTCTTCTAATACTTTTTCTGGCATGAACTCGTCTCCCTCTTTTAAGACAGTAAATACTTAATTACAACTAAAAATAAAACTATTATCTGAATAAATAAAATGTAGCATTAGCTGAAACTGATTGGATACTGTGTGAGAGGAAAGACCACAGATAGCTCAGTACTAAGCAGCTGCAAGATGAGCAGGCCCAAGACTGCATTCAGCTCTTTCCCCATCTGCTTGTGGCAGGGGTTTCTGGCATTTTTAGTGGAGCATTCATTATACTTGAGGGCTTTCTAGATCATTTAAGAAATCCCGTGGGGGAATGGAGTGGCACCTAGAGCAAAATTTCTTTCCAAAAGGCATCCTGGGTAGAGAAGCTTTCAGGGGAGGATTCCAAAGGTCAATATTAATCAAAAAGGGCAATGTTCAACAAGCACTATGCCAAGAAATTGGAGCTTAAGCACTGGTCAAGTGGGTCACCAACAAGAGAAGCCCATGGGACCCGAAAGGCTGGAGCAGCTTCTGTTTCAATTGAGGGTCAGGCATGGGGAGGACATAGCAAAGGCAGTGAGTGAGCAAAGACAGAGGGTGCTGGCTCCAGGGCTGGAGTTTAGTGACTCTCATGTTTGAGACAGTGTGTTCCTGAAAACTAGAACCAGACGCTGAACTTCTCTGAACCAGGACAGATACAATCAATTCCGCATGTGTTTAAAGACTATACTAGGTGCCCATTTGTGAATATCTACTTATGTTTTTCAGTCTCCACCGCCCTTTAACTTATGACTCCTCAAGGCTATAGAACATTGAAATTGGGCTTTCAATTGATGTGGTTGAAGAGAAAGAAAAAAAACAGCCTTAATTATATTAGAAATCTAGGCAGAACTTTGTTTTAACTGGTCCCCTCTTCAACTTTTGCAGGCCAGATGTTTCTCTATTAACCCTCATGAAACTAACTGCATCATACACAGTTCTTACACTTGATGACAAAATTTCTTTTGCTTTTTTTTTTTTGGCTGGAGATAGTAACCTATGAGCAACCTCAGCACATAAGAATGAAAAGCTACTTCTGTTTTGATGCTTTTTTCCCTAAATGATCTAAGCAAACAGGGATATGGCAAAGAGTGCATCTCACCAAGGCCAACTTGGTAGCAGGCCACCTCGATGCTATCAATTTTGCATTCCCAGCTGGTGTCTCTGTATAATTTTAATAGAAGGCTCTTACAAATTCCCCACTGCTTGCTGAGGTGGATTAAAAGATGCAAACTCACTGAAATACGCCAAAGAATATAATGGTCTCTACAGAAGATCTGGCTGTGTCAACCAACAAAAGGTTCCAGCTGTGGCAGCCCTGTGGAACAAAGGGAACTCTTGGCTTAATGTGAAGTGCATGCTTCTGACGTTCCAGTTCAGGCAAGAAATAAATAAAGCTATTACAAAGCCCTTGACCAGATGTGTCTGACATGGTCTAAAACGTGTTTGCACAGAAACTTTGCTATCAACATGGCTCGTTCTTATAGTAATGGACATCTGTTGCTAAGGGTAAAAAGGGGTGCCTCCATACTCACAGTAAAGCCCTGGTCTCTTGCCTTCTTTGAACTGCCTTTTCCCTGGCTGCTGTTGTTCACATTAATCTGCATAGCTTCAGTCATATGGGTCAATGATTTATTTAACACAGAATCTAAGTGCTTCTGTGTCATGGAATCAAACTCAGTCCAATGGTCAAAGACTTGAAAATTTCCATTTGTTTTCCAAAAACAATTGTGCACATTCCCCATAGATAACTTGACACTGTTAAGCCCGGTCACATTTTACATCTGTCTTTGACTTATATTGTTCTTAAGGTTGGCTATTGATCATTGTTCTCACATGAATCCTTCATTACTCTAATTGGAACCATTTATAAACACATTCCTTGGACAGATGACAAAAGGATCTGTGATAGACAACTTCTTATTCAAAACAGCTGTCCAATATGTAAATTGAAAGCTGTTAAGGATTGTATTGAGCTGAGAACAATTATATAAGGTTCTAGTCTGTTGTGAATTAAAATGACTGCATTAGAGCTTAAGGGATTTGTAAGGGAGTCTTTCTTTTCAAGAATGCCAGTTCAAATACAGATTAGGGCATTGACAAGTAATATCATGTGAAAATAATCTACAACAAAACTATGCTCTTAGCTTTATTGTTAATAGACAGGTAATACCTTCAAAAAGCACTGTCTACCATGGCCAATACTTGATTACCTTACCTGAATACTCAAGGACTGACAGGACTCAACTAAATTAAGAACCATGCAGAATCCATTATAAGCTTCAGGCTGGAATAGAAAGTTTCCATGGTTTAGGCATCTTATACAATATTTCTTTTTAATTCAGCATTGTTTACACACACACACACACACACACACACAGTTTCTTTTTTTCATTTTTTTCTATAAATGAGATAAAATGAAACTTAAAACTGAGTTTTTATAGAACTATGGAAATAATAAATATCGACTCTTCTATATGTCAGTTATTGTTTTCATTATTGCAATGGGCATAAGATCATTTAAATTTTGATAATTTCATCAGGTAATAAGTATCATTACTCTTCTCTCAAAGGAAAGTAAAGCCAGTGAGGTAAGTAAATTTTCTGAGCATCACACAAGCCATATCCAAACCCAGAATACTCCATTCAAATTACTGTAATTTCTCCCTGGAAAGCACTGAATGCCAAAGATTTGTCAAATGAATTAATATTGGTTACCAATATCCAATATCAGGTAGATAAGAAAAATGGATGATTGACATAAAGAAGACAGATGATACTAGTATTTCCTTGAATCCTTGAAGGCCTCCATTATCCTCAATATATTTATTTTCTCATTTAATATCCAATTTTAAAAAAATCAGTAGCACCATTTGAGATAGACTATGTTAGCTCTATTTGTTTTAACATGAAGTCACTAGCACATAGCTTCAAAGAGAGGGAACTGTATTTCCAACTCACTCATTTCAACTAGGACTGCAGCAAATTAACCAAGTTTTGGGGGCAAATGATGTCTTTGTGGGACTCTCCTTTCAAATGTAAGCTGGTCATATAGAATCAGTATCTTGTGTAATATAAAAAGTCAATGATTATGAGACTGAAAATACTGTAGCCTTAATGTATGGTGGTGTATGAAGAGGACATGAAAACTCCAAAGGTGAAATTGCTGTTAGAATATTTGTCTTGGGAGAGTCCTTTCTTGCAATAATGGTCTTATCTGTACTCTCTCTCCTAGTAAGTAGGCAATGAGCAAGGGGGAAGAAAACCAGCTTTGAAGTGGATAGAATGGGGGCAACATTCTGAATTGATTTTTTTTAAGTGAATGCATTTAATTTCATTAACCTGTTACTGTGGCATTACCATTTCAGTAGTCTATTTATTCAGATTTTAAAATATTGTGTGATAAATACTTAATTCTTGATAATAGAGTAGCATGAGGACTCAAGGAATGAGAAAATATATTACAACTAAATAAAAGAAGATATTTTATCCATATTGTTTCTTGTCTTTTACATGGAACATCTCTTTTTTCTCTTTTCCGGTTTGCTTGTCTTCACTCATATATAAACAAGCCATGCTGTCTTTGCACCAAGAATTAGTTCTCTCAACCCTCTTTGTAAGTGATTACATTTTTGTTCCTCTCCCGTCTTAAAGGCTAAGTTCTCAAGATTTATCTGTGCTTATTCATTCAATCTATATTTTGGTAATGCCTACTGTGTGCCAAGCACTTTACTTTCTAAGAAAGGAGGAAAAAGCACCTGTTTTCAAAAAGCTACAGGCTGTGTACAGATCTGTTGGAACTCTTTCTTATCCACCTTGTCCCAGCCAGTAGCAACTAACACATTCTTCTTATGGAAAAAGACAGTAAATCTGGAGAGAAAGCCTAAAGGTATAGGCACATTTCAAGCCTCTGTTTAAGTCACATCTACTAACGGCCCATTGACCAAAGGCCAAGTCAAAAGTCAAGACATAAGTATGGGGAGGAAAAAAAGCAAGTATTTCCCCAAATTGATTAAATCTACCACAGTAGTTATTTTGGCTTATGATTTTAATCTGTTTTTAAAAAGTGAACACAAATATAATCTCTCATCTTTAGTAATCTTCAACTTGAATAATTTTACAAAAAGTCATACAATTGACTAATTTGAATGCTGCCTATGGAAAAAATAAGGGAAAGCTTAAATAAACTTATCAGTGACTAATTTGGAAATCACTCAAAGATAGTGATATTGTGAAAAATAGACAAAACATCATAATGAATAATATATTCAATCAACAGCTCACTGTTCTAAACTTTTATTATATTCCATGCTAAATGGTATTTTTATTTTTTACTGTGTGTTCTTCAAAATCCAAAGAAATGGACCAGTTTTCTATGTAGTTATGACAGTTTGAGGGTAATTGTTTTCCTATTTTTTCATTTAATAGTCATATTTTTGATTAGGTTCTTGCACAGCCCAGCGATTGACTCATTCTCTCAAAAAAAAAATATCAATACCTACCATATGCCAGGCTTCTTGAAGAAACCATAGCTATGAAACAGCTATCCAAATTGAAAACCTCCATTATTTGAGCATATGAAATGTTTGATCTCTTCAATTCTTCAAAGTCATAAAAGGCAAAAATTTCAGGAAAAGTTTACGTATAACTCTGAGCATATTACATGAAAACCTTACCAAATTCCCAGGAGAATACTGAATGAGATCAAAATGAGTGGTCCCAGGAAGACATCAATTGCTTCAATTGTGTTGCTTTAAAAACAGGTATCTCTTACAGGATGGTTACAATGGTAAACTTTTCTTTGGACTTTAATGAGCTATTTCACTGATGTAGGATTCCTTACATTTCTTCTTTCTAGTGAAAGGCAACAGGTACTTGTTGATGTTAAGGCCTCTTTGTGTGTGTCTGTGTGTTGGGAGTGGCAGATGGTACTAGGGATTGAACAGAGGGGTGCTCTACCACCGAGCTACATCCCCAACCCCTGACTTAATTTTATTTTTTTATTTGGAGACAGAGTCTTGGCTCAATGCTGAGGTCATACAAAGTTTCTGAGGCTAGTCTCAAACCTACAGTCCTCCTGCTTCAGCCTCCCAAGTAGTCGGGATTATAATTGCACCACCATCAAGCATGACAAGGCTTTGCCCTCTTTTGAGGTGTTTCCACACGCTTCAATTTCAAGACTCACTACACTCAGAATGTCTGGTAAGTAAAGGTGTTCAGAATGGACTTCTGCTACTGCTTTCCAAGTCCATGGCTGTGTGCAAACACTGTAAGAGTGATTACTTTCCAAAATAAAGTGCATTCCAAAGATGTGTGAGAGATATTCCTTATCTGGACAAAAACATACAGAATCCAAGGATTGCTCTACTGAGTTAGAATATAATGCTCCCAGTAACCACAGTGAGATGCTGGGCAGAGGGTTATGATTTCTACCAGCTCCTTTATTTCTTTTAAATAGTTTCAATTGAGAACTGTGTAGTATTAATGACAGCATCTAAGTTTGCACCTTGCCTTCAAGTCCTTTGTGGTTTCTGTCTTATCATCAACTTAGCTGCCTTTAAGCAAGAAGAGGATTGGTACAGAAGAGCTTGTGCTGTGATTAATGGTGTACCTTCATTATCTATCATTTTACCACCTTGAATCCACAACCTGACTTTAAGTGCACCCTATGAGCACACACCCTATGTTACATTTCTGCAAGTTTCACCAAAAAAGACTACATTTCTCCTCTAATTACCATCACAACAGCCCCCATTATGGTTTGACCCTAGTAATTTAGTTATATTTATGCAGCTACAATGTACTAAATAGATAATAATGAAGACTGATGCAGTCTAAGGTTGAAGCAAACTATAATTACGCAGACTTAATGCAGTTACCAAAAAAAGGCAGTTCGTACAAAACATGCTCAGATTAAGGAAACACACACACAAATGTGTGAATAAACATACACTGAGCATTTGCTGGTATTCCCAGGGCTCTGCATTATACTTGGAAATTTCTGAAGACTTGCACATTTGGTGCTGATGTTTCTTCCTTATTTTCTATCCTGGACCTGATACTGTCTTGTTCAAAGCTTGAACCTTTCCCCCCCAGTTTTTCAAATGAAGACAGTCAGCAATTTATAAAATGAATCAAAGAGAATATTGTTTCACAATCCGATTTATTTATTTATTTGTTTATTTATTTATTTATCTATCTATCTAGTTATTTATTTATTTTTGCAGGATTCTGAGGATTTAACTCAGGGGTGCATTGCCACTGAGCTACATCCTCAGAACATTTTATTTTTTTATTTTGAAACGGTCTCACTAAGTTGCCAAGAATGCCTTTAAACTTGAGATCTTCCTCAGTTTCCCCAAGCCCTGACACAGCCCCTGGCAGTGCTTCAATTTTATTAAACATGGGAGTTTAAAATTTAAAATTGAAAAATCTGGTCAAGATGTTATTAATCCCAGATTCATAAAATGAGGTAGTGCCCATGGCTATAAATCCTTAAAATAGTGGCAAACAGAGTTATTGCTCCTATTAATTAAAGTTATAGACAGTGAGGTACACAGAACATATGAAGTTAGTCCAGAAATTGCTTTTGTGCAAGTTGATACTTAACAAGCAGCATGTGGTAGGAAAAAGCAAAGGGGGCAAGCAATTATTGATAATCGTGTGTTAACATCGAGGTGTTTCTCTGGAAAGATTTAGATGAACTTTGGAAATCAGTGAGACAAGACTAAAAGTCTAAGTTGGACACCATTCGTAGCTCTTTGAATACAAGGGATAAGATAATAGAAAAAAATACATATAACTGCCTCAGTGTTTCATATAGCTGTTCTGCAAGTCTAGTGGTACTTTGGTTGATTTTCATTTGTTCCTTAGTTATCATCTGAGAAAGACAGGGAAGCAGAAGAAATGGGGCTTCCATGCACAGCCTGAGTCTGAGAAGAGGGAGGAGGAAATACTTGGGGTTTCCTATTCCTCACCTGATTCTGATCCACCTTAATCTCTTTTAAACATGAATGTCATTCTTACACCACGTAGATTAACTTCTATAGTTAACAATTTCTAAGAAGGATGACATCATTAATGTAGAGCTATGTGCTTGTAATAAAAATTCCCCTAATGGTTCTAGGGGTCATGTTCAATTATCTCTGGCTATTCAGGTTCAACTGACTTACATTCCAAAAAGTCCTTCTAAAGAGATTTCTCTCATTCTCCTCATTGTTGAATAGATCTCAAATATTTCATGCCCCAGTAGGCCCGCATTCCTATTTTAAGTACATATCTGGGTAGCAGATTAGAAGAAAAAGGACAGAAGCAAAAATTAAACTTGCCAAGAGGAGTTTTGTTTTTCTTTTGATAATTTTTTTCCCTATGCCTGTTCATGAATTCATAAGCTAGAAATAAATCTTGTCCAAATTTCAAGTTTATGCTCCTTAATGTATTTCATACCCATATCACAAATCCTGTTACTTCTACTACTTCTTTGATCCATCAACTGCCACTTTCTCCACAGGACCAGGTGAACAAGTTTTCAGCCACAGAGAGATCCAGCTGTTCATCTGGGAGTCATTTGAGGATCCAGTGTTAAGAGGTGGAGCTGCTGGGTCTTGCTTCACCTGCTATACTCTTCTCTATCTTTGTAATTGGATTTCCTGATGAGAGAGATGTTGCAGTAGGGACAGATGTTCTTAAAATTAAAAAGAGAAAAAAATGATCAAGGACCAAAGAAATCATATAAACAGGGGGGTGATATGTGTTTGAAAAAATGAAATTTTTGTGCTTTGGATTTCATGTGCTTTTTTTAAAAATTAAAATACACCAATTTGAACATTTGATTCCCAACGAAAGTTTACTTTCTTGCAGAAATCAGAGGAAAAGCAGGAGTATGAGTATTGTGGCCCGTAACGCTTAGTATACCTCCTCTTCAGCTGGTTCCAGGACTATCAGGGCCTCTCCAGAAAGTATTGCTGCTAAACTCTCTTAAGCAGTGATAGCAAAGAGAAGCTTCCAACAGGAAAGAATTGAGAAGGGTCAGTTCATTCATTTCATTTCAAAGCCCACACTCTGGCTTACATAGGATGAGTTTGCCCTTAATCAGATTCCAGCTATTGTGCCATAAATAAAAGAAAATATAGCAAAATAAAATGAAGTACAAAATGAAACAGAACAAAAGTTTCCTTGTGATCTTCCAATAGAAAAGTACAACTTTCAAATATTAATCTTCTTCTCCCATACATATTGCTTCTCTCCATCAGTTTTATCATGAAGTTGGCTTACAACGAAGGATACGTCTTGTCTTTCACTCCATGCGATGGATTCCAGATGTTCAGATTAAATAATGGTGCTCCCCTGTAGACATAATGAACCATAGCAGCAATGTAACTAGGCAAAATGAGCAAACCAGGCCTTGCAAATGATCTTAATTATTTCAACTATGAGGCAACAGAAAAGCACTGGGTAATGTAACAAACAGCCCTTTGAAAGAGCAAACAAAAAACCCTGATAATTTATATTTAAGTTAAACCTGCTCCTTGCAAAGTATAATGTGTGTGGAATAATTCAGGAAGAAATTTAGCACTATGCCATTTTCATACTCAGTATTCTATGTCAAGTCTCCAGGAGCAAGTAGCACATAAAACATAATGCTAATAGTCATCTGCTTTTCAATTTTTTTGATGAGATTCTGCAGTTAAAGAATTGCTCCTGTAGATGTGAATGTGCTTTTACATCATTCAAGATGTCTTGTGTTTCTAGTCTTTGAAAAGGTAGTTACAAATGTCATAACTTAGGTGAGTCAGATTTATATAACACATACACACACAGATGGAAACACACACCTATATCTTTATTTGTACTTTCCATGATTAAGAGAAAGTACAGCTTATATTCTACTTGGCATAACATTACCTAAATACTGTCATCCAGGCCTTGGAAAATGGGGTAAAATTTAAGTTCATGTCAGTGCTGGCCAAGAGGTGAGTTCTACCACAGCGATCTTCGGTGGTTCTCTACTAAGCCATAAATTAATCTGTCTGAATCGTTGACACTCATCCACAAAACACAGGTGGCAGGCTCTTTTCATATACACCAAAGAGATCGAGATAAAAATAAACTGTGCTGCCATTAAAAACATGCCAAAATAATATTTTCCCCATCTGCTAAGTTCAGCCCTGGTGGTAAGTGAACTAACAGGTTTCTACACTCACACTTGATGCACAGACACCACAAGCAATTAATTAACATTAACATGACAGGAGTCAATTGAATTTCTCTCTTCTAGGCATTTATCAAAGCCAAAAACCGAATATGCACTCTGTATAACACTCAAGCTTGTGGGTGTTCAGATGTGGCTTTTCTAAAGCCCTTTTCTATCTAAATATTTGGAACAACATTGGTCTCCCCAACGGACCTGTCAAGGGGAACTCTGTGTCCTGGGTTCCATGCTACCAAAGCTATGTTCAACAGCCTGGCCTGCCTCATTTCTCTGATACCCAGATGACTAACAGGGACAATCCAAAATCTATTTTTACACCGAATCAACTAGTTAAAAATAAACTTTACAGTTTCCTTCCCACTTAAAAAATTTCACACCAAATATGTGTGAATTAAAATGTTTCTGTGAAGAGTATTAGAAATCCAAAAGGAGATGAGTCTTGGCATTAAAAAGCCACTAATTATCTGTAATCTCATCATAAGTACTTAGCAGAATGTCAAACTTTTATAGAAATAGTTGGCTATTATTTTTTGTTTGAATAAATGGACAATTTAGAAAATAGGGAATGTAGCAAAAACATCCTATGAAAATGTCCAGGCCAGGAGAATGTTACTAATCAGTATATACTTTCAAACTTCCAAGAGAAAAATAACTCTGTTATTCAATTTATTCGAAACTTAGAGAAATAAGTTAACTTCTAAAGTTTTTTTTAAAGAAAACCAGAATAACAGTGTATTAGTCAGCTTTTCATTTCTGTGTCCAAAATACCTGATATAAACAACTTAGAGGAAGAAAAGTTTATTTGGAGCTTATGGTTTCAGAAGTTTAGTTAATGATCACCTGAATCCACCATTTTGGGCTCAGGGTAAGGTGACCCATCATGGTGGAAGGTCACAGGGTCATGGCAGAGGAACGTTGCTCAGCTCATGACAGCTAGGAAGCAGAGAGAGAGAGAGAGAGAGAGAGAGATAGAAAGGAACAAAACATACATAATCCTTAAAACACTCCCCCAGTGACCCATTTCTTCTAGCTACCCACACCCCACCTGACTACTGTTATCACCCAGTAATCCATTCAAATTATTAATCCATCAAATGTATTAATTCACTGATTAGGTCACAGCCCTCATAATCTAATCATTGTTACCTGTAAATATTCCTGCATTGTCTATCACATGAATTCCTACCCAAGACATAACAAGCAGTGAGGTGTTGTAACTTTTAAAGTTGAAAAAGATCAAAATTAGGGAATTAGAGACAATGGATGGAAATGAAAATATTGATTTCTCTCTGTATTGTAGTTCTTCATTTGGAGCTGAATTTTTTAAGGTAAATCTGGGTGAAGAGAGAAAAGAAAGCAAATTCAATGGAATAAAAGAACAAATAGCATAGATGTGACATTTGAAAATACATGGATGTATATACAAATAGCATGTTATAGGTCATATAAAGAGACATGAGCATGTTGAGTTTATACCAAGAAGTGGTATAACTGGGTCAGTATATATCCAAAAGAGTTAAAATTAGCATACTACAGGGACGCAGCCAAATCAATACTTGTTGCAGCTCAATTTACGATAGCTAAGCTATAGACTCAATCTAGATGTCCCTCAACTGATAAATGGAAAAAGAAAATGTGGTATATGTACATAATGGAATATTACTCAGCCATAAAAAGAATGACTTCTTGACTTTTGCTGGTAAGTGAACGGATCTGGAGACGTTCATGCTAAGTGCAATAAACTAATCCCAAAAAGCCAAAGGTCAAATATTTTCTCTGATATGTAGATGCTAACACACAATAAGGGAAGTGACAGGAAAAAATAAATGTTCAGTGGATTAGACAAAGGGGAATGAGGGGAAGGGAGGAGGATGTGAATAAGAAAGACAGTGGAATAAATAAGACATGACTTTCATAAGTACATATATGTGTACATCACAGTGAATCTCTACATCATGTACATTCACAAGACTGGGATCCTGAATGGAGTAAGATATATTCCATGTTTGCATAAATATGTCCAAATTGACTCTACTATCATGTATAATGTAAAATAACAAATAATAAAATATCTGCTCTGAAAAGAGAGAGGGAGAGAGACACGAGTTTCTGCTTGATTAATTTGCTGTGGCCTGAAGCTGCTCTGGTAATGCATGTAGAGTTGCAAGACACCTCAAAGGAAAGGCACTGGCAGAAAGAGAAGGTCTAGGTTATATCTCCCTCCCTTCACTCCTTCTTTTTCTTAAATCTCTTCCTTCCTTCATTTCCTAAATTCTTCCTGTGTTACCAATAAATATTTTTAGCTTTGTAACTGAAGTAATCTCCATCTACTCCCTTATGCTAATACCTTCCTGTTGAACTGAGGACAGGAGAGGTATCCACTCTAGTAGTGGAGGCTTAACACAGAGGAATACCTTTCTCTCTCTCTCTGATCTAATTTACTAAATTTCATGATTACCTGTGCAGATTTTCCAAAGAAGGCCATAGTATCTCCTGTGCTCTATATTATTCTAGAGTCTTGCCATCCTTGCATCTAGATGATATCCAATTCTCCTCCCACTGAATCTGTGATTTCCTGCTAACCAAACAGAATATGGAAGAGGTTCCTTTTAATGCTAGGTCATAAAAGGTGTTGCAGCTAAGATGCTTGCTTTTATAGACTACAGAAGAACACTGACTTAACCTGAGCCTACCAGGCTGAAGAGGCCTATTAAGAGATCTAGTATGGTTGCTGGGGTTGCAGCTCAGTGGTAGAGCGCTTGCCTAGCATGTGTGAGGCACTGGGTTCAATTCTCAGCACCACATATAAATAAATAAAGGTTCATCAACAACTAGTAAAAATTTTAAAAAAAGAGATCCAGTAATTTTAACCAACTGTCATGACCAGGTAAGACAGTCTTCTTAAATATTCTACCTAGATCAAGTTCCAGATGACTGTAGCCTCAGATAATATCTACAGCAACCTTACATAAGATCTCGAGCGATAATGCCCAGCCAAACTCTCTCCAAACTCATAATTCACTAAATCATGAGCACGTTTTATGTCCCTAAGTTTTAGGGTAATTTGTTACTCAACAAAGGTAACTAAAACAGTCCTCAGCATTTTAAAGAATGAAACTAACTACAGTTCATAGAGATAAAGCACAACTAACTCAAAACACAGAATTATAGGAAAGGTTAAACACAATGGTATTTTAATGGGAGAAAAATTGGCAGCCTCCTATATTTTTTTCAAACTATATTCTTCAACATCAAAGGTACATAGACATGATGGCAGTATTTCCTATTTTCAATTAAGCATCTCTGGTTCTTTCATGGGGGAAACATTGTATTTCTTATCTCCAAAACAATTCTTATCCAGGCTGATCATTACCTTCTGACCTCAAGTCAAGACATTCTTATTTCTAAAATGTTCATATTGATCTCTGGAAAAAAATAAGAGAAGGCAGGAGATGAAAGTATAAGAAGCATACATGAATAATGTGAATGACAGTTGAGAAATCTCAGTGTTCACTTTAAGTAGATACAAAAAAGAACTTTGTCCATTATATATTGTCTAATACATTTTATAATAAATATCTTCATTTTAATAAGTATATTAAGGGTTTTCCAAAGGTACAACTTACTTCTTTGAAAGATTTTATTTAGAATATTATTCACACATTAACTTAATTTTTGGAAAATCACTGTGAGAATCTTCAATATCTTTCTTTCTTATATTTTTTTGATTTACTTTTCAACCAATTGTCTCATTATATGGTCTTAAGCTTAGGAAAATAGTCGCATTAACCTTTGAGTCTGTTATTTTATTACCTATAAGCTGTGAAGTAAGCTATGATTCAGTTTGCCTGTACTGCTCTGCCCTTGTAGGGGGATGATCTTGCTTATGACAATCTGGCAGATTTATGCCTAGGGAGACTCAGTCCCACCCTGTGTGGGTGTTGGCTTGAATGGCTCTAGTCCCCATGGGGCAAAGAGGTCCTGTCACCTCAGCAAGGCGGGAGGGCAAGTTGGAGCCAGCTGACATCCGTCAGGAATTCCATGGCCAAAGGCATGATCTGCAGGGAAGAGTTGAGTTCACCGTCAAATATGCTAAATTGAAAGGGAAAAATAATGTAAGTTAGGTCATCAACTTGGTCCCAATCAAGAGGAGAAAATTTCTGGCTGTAAAATAACACTACTAATTTTTCTTTTAATTGTGAAGCCACTTTAGCATATCTGTACTAATGTTGGGGACTATGGCAAGGTTGGTTCCAGATATTGTTCTGATTTAGAATAATAAATAGAGTAACAATTACATTTTAAAATTTTTATTGGAGCATTATAATCACACATAATAGTGGGATTTGCTGTTATGTATTTGTACAAGCCCACAATATAACAGTATTTTGGTCAATTTAAGAATTGCATTTTAGCACTGAATTATTTGATGAAGGTTGCCTGGGGTAACTCACCAGAGTCAGAGGATCCAAAGTCCAGCTCAGACCCTCAGTCATCTTACACTCTCTAGTTTTGTTTTTTCCCCCATCTGTAAAATGAAAGATTTTTAAGAACAATTCCAGATATAAGATTCTGAGAATTGAAGAACATCTTCATTTATTTGGAATGCTTTTGAACTTACAGTGTACTAACTTTCAAACTATACAGCTGCTTTTTAGATTGGTTTTAGTTACCCTTAACCTAACAAATTTATAGGCTAAAAGAAGGCAGTTTCTTGTATGGAAAACATCTCTTGATGTTTCTTGATGTTCAATATAAACAAATTGGAAACACAGTGATTGAATTTACCCTTCAATATAGTATTCACATGGGTGGCGGGAAGAGGAGGAGGTTGATGTATACTTAGGCTTTTATCAAAACCCTTCAAATTGTATTAAGAGGTGGATGTATTTAAGAAGACTAAAATCGATATTGGAGTCATGTGTTTTCAGACAAATATACTAGTGATGCATAGTGTGAATACTGCAAAATGCCTGGTGGTTATTTCTACTGCTGGATTTGCCTTGAAGTTAGCGAATGGGTAGCTAATTGGCTAATGGTGTTTGAGAAGTTATGGCTTAGAAGTAAGAATGTAATATTTAGACTTAAGCATCTTATAGAATTTCTGAAATGCTAAAAATTTTAATGCAGATGAGTTAAAATGAATTTATTTCAATAGCAACACAATGTGTGTAATATAAAACACACACACACACATATATGAAGTCTTGCATGTGAGCAAAGGCCCAGGTAAAGAGCTAAAGAAAGGAACCCCTCCCCTGCAGGTGTGAGTATATTTGCAAAGACAGGTTAGGTCTGAGTCACCATTTTGAGTTGTTGGCAAGCCCATGAAGTCAGCCCAGCTTTGTGTTCTACTGATTTGAGCAAGATCTGGGTCAAAATCCAGGCCTTGCCTATGTGGAGGAAAGAACTGGCATGGGCAGACCAAATTGTGAGCAGAGGCCTAACTTGAACTCAAACTCATGTAGTTCAATAGGAGTGAGGGCACTTTAACTTTGAGTTGAGGTGAAAAATAGAAGCAACCAATTTCATTGCCATAAATGGAACCAAAACCATTTCTGAAGCTTCCAGGGACTTGTAGGGGGCTCATTTTAATTAGTGTAGCAACCACTGACTTTGCTGATTCTGGCTGGGATGGTGGAAGATTCTTGAAAACTTTGTGGTGGATCATCTAGGCCAGTGCTTTTCAAACGTCAATGTGCATATGAATATTTGAGGATTTTGTTGAAGTTTCTTATCCAGTAGGTGTGGAGTTGTTCCCAAAGTTGTGTATTTCTTCCAGGTGAAGCTGAGCCTGCTGATCTGGAGATCACATTTTGAGGAGCAAGGAGACCAGTAATTCTGGCTGTACGTTTTAATTATGTGGGTAGGGTTGCCAGATTTGGCTTGTAAAAACACAGGACACACAGTCAATTGAATTTCAGATAAGCAACAAATAATTTTTTAAAAACGTAAGTATGCTTTGTGCAAATATTTGGGTCATATGTGTACTTTAAGAAGGGTATTCTTTGTTGAGTAGAAATTCCAAAACATTGGCATCTTCCATCACACCTGGCAACCCTCTGTGAGGAACCTTTAAAAATGCCAAAATCTGAGTTCCTGCCCCTGAAATTCTAATTTAATTGGTCTGGGGTTCAGCTTGGGCATAGTGCTCTCACAAAATTCTCAAGGTGATTCTAATGTGCAGACACAGCCAAGGGCTACTCATCAAATTGTACCTTTAGTTAAACAGATGAGGAAACCAAAGCCCATGGGGTCATATGGTATGGCAAGTGGTAAAACAGGGATTAAAATTTAGGGTTTTCAGGCATCCCTTGCCCTATACTATCTCTATCTTGAGTGATAAAATGGTATAAAACACATTATTTTCCTAGAAACTTAAAGGATGGCCTGCTTCTGGAACTCCATTTGTTCCTAGATCCCAGAGATTAAGGGTCATCTTTCCCAATATACTTTATTCCCTTTTACCCTACAGTCCTTAACCTAATTGAAAACTCAAAATCCATTGTGAAATTTGCCTGTTATGAATCTTAATTCATGAATGCTTCAAAATCTATTTATTCTTATTCTTAACCTCCACATCTGGGTGCTTTTAAAAACACTAGTGTTTGCATGACACCCCCAGATTTTGATTTAATTGGTCTAGGGTGAAGCTTGGGCATGAGGAATTTTTTTTCTTTTGAAAATTTTCTGAGTTATTCAAAAATGCAGGCATGGATGAATGTACTGTTTTATCAGCCTCTTTAAATACAGCGGACCTAGGGCCTGAGACTCTAAAGGTTTCTGTAAGCGGTGGGTCCAGCTGAACCCATCACAGATGTGTGTAAATTAGCAACTTCAAAGGCTGGAAACACTGAGCTTGACAGCAGGGTAAACCTGGAATGCCTCATATGTTATTCTTTCAAGACTTGTCAAAGCATTTGAATCAGTTCTAATTAAAAAACACATAGTTTCCTTAAATTCCAACATCTTAAAATATCTATATGAGCCTTGTATGTATTTCCACTGGTCCTAGGATATCCTGTTTCTCTGGCAAAATGAAGGGTAAATAGTGATTTTTACAGAGTAATAATAAAAAAGAGAGAGGTCCTTGGTGGGGGTGGGGCAGCTGGTTTGGTTCATCTGAGCTCTGACTAGTAGTTTCAAGGTGCTAGGAAAACCCCTCTCACTCCCTTCCTTTCCTGTGATCTTGTGCTTTCCCCCACTCATCAGAAGAAAGGAAAGCAGGTTCCTACTTCAGAAACAGCTGCACATCAGGCCTTTCGTGTAGAAGAGAGATTTCTTAGGCAAAGTATTTTGGCAGGAGCTAGAACAATAAACAGTCAGATCTTCTGCTTTCTTTCTGCTTTCTTCTTTAAGAATTTGAAATGTACCCTAAAAAACCCACGAATGAATCAATACTATTTCATATAGACAGATGGGATTATCTGAAGTCTCAAAATGGCAGAGCATTCTTTATCACCCTTGTGAAGGTCATTAATGATTTTTCTATAGGTAAACACAGCCTTTCCACTTATCAGGGAGTGGTAAGTAACTAGAGTACTTATTAATTTGCCTGATTACATGATATTAAACCACCTTCATTATTTCTCTCCAAGTTAGGTGAATTTATTTAGCTTTAGATAACTAGGTTGCATAACCAAAGTGTCCAACCCATATTTTCCAACTTGTAATACAAATGTTCTTTGCAATTAAGATGGACCAACATCAAGATGATTTTGTTGTATGGTTCTAATTTTATTATTTAAATTGGATACACTTTGATTCATTCCCTTCTGAATCAATGAAGACTAGGCTACACAGACGAAAAGATTTATTGACTCAGTACAAGTCAAAACCCATCACTTCTCAAGTTCAACGTATCTGCAAGTCTTTAGAATCACCTTATAAAGATGTGAAGTACAGTGATTCCACGGTAGTTTATGCAAGAGTGTTATAATTGTCACCAAATTGCAATATGGTCATTTATAAATCCACAGAGAAAAGTGAAAAGGAAAGGTGTCCATCTACATTTAATGGAAGATTTCTTTTTCATCAGAAAGCTTTTTTGAGATATTAATTTATGTCTTGATTCTCTTTTAATTTTCCTTTCCTCTTTTCTAATCTTCAAACACTTCGTTGCCTCAGGGAAGTTTATATGATGAGGGTAAAGAGAAAGTTATTTTTAAACTACTGACTTTGAAGCATGTATTTTCCGAAAGTCTTCAAGTCAATGAAGGTTAAGAAGTAGGCACTCCTAGACAGATGTCCTGGATATGAGACGACCAGTGAAAAAGATAAAACCAAAGGAAAATTTTTTCTATACTGTGCCCAGCAGACTAGAACCCAACCAGTATCATTTCTCCTAGAATTTGCCAAACATGTGTTTTGGATAGAATGATACTCAGAGTTTAGCGATTTCCAAGTTTGGACAAGGAATAGGATTAAAGATTTAGCAAAAAAAATAGGACACCCTAATAAATATGAATTTTACATAAATGTTCATTTACTTTTAGTAGAAGTATGCTCCATGCAATATTTGTGACATATTCATACTAAAAAGAATTCATTGCTTATATGAAACCCCAAATTAGCAGAGCAGTTGTCTTAGTCTGTTTGTGCTACTATAACAAAATACCACAGACTGGGTATAAAATTTTATTTCTCATGATTCTGCATGATTCTGGAGGTCCAAGATCAAGACACTGGAAGAATTTTGTCCTGTGAGAACTGCTCTCTGCTTCCAAGATGTTGCCAACTAAAGCATCCTCTGGAGGGGAGGAAGGCTATGTTTTTTACATGGAAAAAGGGACAGAAGGTCAAGAAAGAGAACTCTCTGGACTTTATGTGTGTTCTATATGATTTTTGCTTTTGTACTCACTCCTTGAACTATTGCCTTGGGTGATATAATTTATTTACACAATTCTGGAAAATCATGAGCAAACCCAAGGAAAACTTCTAGAAAGAAAACAATTGTATGAGAATTTCAAAATTATATATATGTATGTATGCATGTGAGTACACATGCATGTGTATATAGGTCCACAGATATAGACATGGATAATATACATACCTGCTAACCCCACTCAAGAGGAAAGATTACTCGTGGCGCTATCACTTCCCAAGGGCCACACCTCTCAATACAAATGCATTGAGGATTAAATTTCAGTGGGGATTTTGAAATGGAGACCACCTTTCAAATCAAAGTAGCAGGTGTCCTTTTATATGGCAACCCTCACAAGATGGATTTGACTATTGTTTATGATGGACTGACAGAGATGGATTCTGGCTTCCATGACCCAGATATCAAAAATGTCTTCTGGCCTCTTGAGCAATACTCAACAGGAAGAAGACCTTCCTCTAGTGACTAAAATATGATTTCCACCAGCTGGACCAGATGGCAACTCAGACAGAGATTTAATTTATTTTTTTTAAAAAATAAAGAGATGGGACATCTCTTGCACATCAACAGGGCACTGACATTTGTCATTTGTGCATGTTTCCCAGGAGATCTTAAGTAGGGTGTCTGCCACTTTCTTATAAGGAGATAAAGAGATGGAGGAAGATTTTCCTTAGGTTTTGCTCTTATTTTTCCTCCACAGTAACATGAGGTTATAAGTGACATGGTCTAAATACAGTGTCACATTTCTGAAATAGATAAAGCTTAAAATCACCAGGACCTTATTGGTTTTGATGAAAATTGCACTTTGTAATATTTCTCCTCAGTTAAATGAATGGTGAGTCTTGCCTCAAAAAGTAAACTATGTTGTATGGTATTCAGCAAATGCATTAAAATCAGACTAACTGATTATTTATGAAAAGTCAAACACTGTTAAGATCTTTCAGAAGTGGCTTATCCTTTCCACCTATGCCTTCTGATATAGGGAAAATAATCTGATACAAGATACTCACGAATGTGGCCTACTGAGAACACCATCAGTCTCAGCTGAGGGTCTTCAAGGGAGCCACTTGCTTCTGGAATCAAGCAGAGCCGCTGTCTAATGGGCCTGGGGGAAACCACAGCTTGAGACAAAAAGTGAAAGCAAATCTTTGTTCAGCTCAACCTGAAGATGAAATCAACATAAGCAGATTATAATGTTCCTAGAATCATTTCAGCCCAGGTAAGATTAACATCCCTTCTCTAAATTCTGCTATGCTGAAAGATTTGGGGTTTTTGTTTAACTATATTTTTAAATGAGCAACTGCCTTCAGATTCTGAGTCTGAATGCCTGATGCAGGCCTGAGATGACGGCAGCACTCTGTAACTGCTCTTTGGGGCAGGTGTGCCACAGGTCCCCTTCTGGCTCACACCTCCTCTCTTCCCTCTACTCCCCTATCTCTACCTGACAATTGTAAAATTTAAAGAGGAGAGCCTTTCAGGGTGGTTTAGCTTCAGGCATATGAATTCCTTTTGAGGGCCCTTTGAGCTTGGAAGCAGTTTAAAGGTAAGAAGGTTTGAAGAGTGAATTGAGTTCCCAAGAATAAACATATTTCAAAGGAACCTCAATGAGGGACTTTGTTTATGTGCATTTTATATGACATTTGCTTACTTAATGTAGTAACTCCTTGAACATATTGCCTGGTGTGATATAATTTATTTACATAATTCTGGAAAATCATGAGCAAACCCAAGAAAAACTTCTAGAAAGTAGAAAACAATTTTATGAGAATTCAAAATTATATATATATATATATGCATGTGAGTACACATGCATGTGTATATAAGTTCACAGGTATGGATATAAACATATACATACATACAGAGATTTACCTATATAGATATTTTAAGGCAAAAGTAAATTTAGATGACAAGCCTGTTTCTAGCCTGTTTTAATTTATGTTATTAATTATGGGATTCAAGACTTTGGCAACCCTAACAAAATGGATTTCATCATTGATTGTGGTGAACCATGATGGTGGTTTGCAATTATTCCAGTTTCAGCTTTTGCATTTTTAATCATGTTTTTGCTAAACTGACCTGTTACAAAACTAGAGAAATTCTTAAAAGCACTGACCAGTTGGCATCTCTCATGGCAGAAACGTGGTAAAAGGAGGAGAGAATTTACCTTTTGTGGTTTCTGAAAAAAAAAAGAAGAAAATTCTTCTCACAGTGTAGAGTGGAGAAGAAAAGGAAGATGAGTCTGTCTAGAAGAATGTGACTTTTTCCCTTCCTTTAAAAATGTGCTTTTCATTTTCCCTAACATAGATCATAGGCTACCATATTTTACTTATTTATTGATTTGCTTCCTGTTTTATCTACAATGAGTTTTCCCTCCCTCCCTCCCCCACTCTTTCTTTCTTTCCCTTAAATTTCAGACTTCAGAAATTTAGGTAGTAGAACTGGGGATAGAGAAATCCAGATGAGAGAAGTCAAGTGAGAGGAGAGAAGATGAAGAAAGAAACCAGGTGAGCTTTTCCATTACGGAAAACTTGAACCATGCATGAGCCTCAAGTAACAAGCCACAGATGGGAGGA